>BSYO01000006.1:14718174-15420611 GCA_033239525.1 Nepenthes gracilis
GCACTTTTACGCATTTAGATGTGCTAAAACCGCCCTTAGCAGGCGAGGGAGAAGAGACAAGAGGGAGAACATCCGGTCGCATAGTGAATTCGGATGAAGAGGGCGAGACTACTTGCTCTGAAGGACAAATGGGTAGAGAGGGTGGAGCGGAATCCTGGAGAGATCCAGGAGGAGCTCCTAGGAGGCCCGCCATGGCTGGCTCCGGTGCCACCAATGCCCGAAAACGGCAAAGGCGAATTTGAAATATGAACCCCTAGAGAGAAGAGAGAGTTTCTCTCTCTAGAAAACCCAGCATCCTATATCCTATGTACCAACACTCAAAATAATATCATTAGATGATACAATCATAAAATTTAAAAAGATTCATATTCAAATCCCATTAATCACAAAATTAGTATTTAAGAATTAATTTATAAGATTACTCATGATGATTTTTTTTTAGATTCTTTTTTTTTCAAAAAAATTTTCAATTAAAATTTTTTTCTCTCTTTTTTTTTTCTTTCTCAAGTTTTTTTTAAACTTAAAATCATAGTATTATATATATATATATACAAACATACAGAAAAATATTTTTCTTTCTCTTAAACAAAACATTATCTATAACAATTAGAGTAAAAAAAATCATCATAGGTTAAAAGAAAAGTAACTAGACGTTCTTCACATGAGAAGTTGATAACAGCTGCATAAAAATTTCCTATAAGAAAAATAAGAAACTAAACTAAAACGTTTAACAAGTGGTGAGTACCCATTGAAAAGACTCACCAAAAAAATTTTAAATAATAGTTCTATCCCATACTTTTTCTATTTTGGGATATTAATTGTATAATTAATTTTTTTTGGTAAGTAATTCTGTAATTAATTCATCTCAAAGTGGAGTGTAGACTGGCAAAATAGTTATAGGATGGCATTTATAGTTATTTGGAAACATACTTTTCAAAATACTTTTTTTCTTTTGCTATGGATTTATTAATTTTGATAAAATTATGATCACCTGCCAAAAAATTCTTAATCTCAACCAAAAATATTTCCTTCCTATTTTTCTCATGTTTGCTCAATTTATCACATAACTTAAGAGTTTCAATGTTAGTTGGTTTTTTAATAAAATCATCATTAATATAGCGATTTTTTTAGCTTATTTGGATGTTGCTTGTCGATTAAAGCCTCTCCCAAATTTTTTCGATTTTATGGATCAGATATTAACTGACATGAAAAATTTTCCTCCTCTTGGACACTCAATGATTACCTCAATTGGATGAGACTATTACAAATATCATCTAATGCCTTTTTATTTTGAGTATTGATGTTAGCTTAATATTCATCAATCTCAATTTGCTGTTTCATAAATTGTTACAATGTGTCTTCAAGAGATATTGTGAGGTTTCGGATTTCAAACATAGTAATTAGGAGGTAATTAAGATAATATAATTAAGATTAGGCTTAAGTTTGCATTGAAAATTAGCATCGGAAGCAAAAAGAGAGGTCAAGAGGCCTGGTGCCCGAGTGGCGCTAGAGGCATACCCTAGGCAAGCATGGCAGAATGCCTGCGCCTTAGGCTACGCCGAGTGTGCCCAGGGCAAATCTAATAAAATGTCATGTTCGATGAGTGCTCAAGCGCCACCCTTTGGTAGCCATGGCGCTCGAGTGCTAGTCTAATTATAAAAACGTATTTGGAATTTTTACACGTAAATTGCAATGGTCTAGAGAGAGAGGAGAGAGAGAGAGAATGCAAAGGAGAAGAGAGAAAAGGAGGAAATCAAGGCTCCCAAGTTTGAATCTGACTTAGAGTTGGTTAGAAAAATTGTAGATCGGGTTAAGGCAAGTATATTCATGCCCTTTTCTTTATCTCTTTCCACTTTTATCCCAATCTCTTTGGGTATTTTTATTCCGATATTCATCCATGCATTTATCTTGATTTTACCATATATTGAGCATGTAAATATTTTGATTTCATGTCTAATATATAAAATTTGTGCGGTATTTCAGTCCCACAAAATCCTAACCCATGCCCCTTTGTAATTTTCCAATTTGATTAGAAAATTTTTCATGATATGGCTCTAGAAACTTGAAACCCTAGCTTTATGGATGTGGTACTTCAATTATTTGATATTTATTCATATATATTTTATATATGTTAATTTTATGTAAATTGAAAATATTATCGAACATTAGTCAAGATATTATTTCACATGTACCTTATTTATGTTATCTTGTATATTCTTCAACAATTACGTTATATGGATTGGTGAAGGAATTTGTTATCCAAAAGCTCTGAAGTTATATTTGGCTCATGATGGTGAAGATTTCTAATTTCTTTCAAGCTTTATGTTCATTATACATGTAACTCAAGTCATATGGAACCTAAATTTATAAGAATTGTGCAAATTATGAAAATGATAAGAGAGAAATTTCATGACATTTTATGTTTGATGAATCATTCTCCTGAAGTGAGAACTAAGTGTTATAAATGAGCATGGAATTTGCTAAATAATAAGTAAATATAAAATTGGACAGAGGATTTGTATTTCGAATGGTAGTATTTCCTAACATGCCTTAGAATTTTACTATGAAAACATGAGGATTATCTTTGGACCACGGGAGACATGGTGGTATATGTTTTATGGCCCCGTATATAGGGCGAAAGGTATGCCACTCACAATGGGGTGTTAAATTATGTGGGTTTGTGTTTTAAAATGTAAAGTAAACACATTCCTTTCTTCATTCAATTACACCATTAGCTGATAAGGCCTACTCATCCTAATCTGCAAAAATAATGAGTTTTCTGCATATTGTAAAATCTAAAAGAATAAGAAATAAAATGAAAAGATAAATATGTTTCAAAAGGGTATTTGTTCATGTTTCATACTTATGCATTCATATTCTATTCTTATTCCCTCCATTTGCTCTATTTTGCATATATTGATTATTGTCCTTATTTATATTGTGTCATACTAAGTATTTGGCTTACTCCTTACTATTTTTACTTCTTTTATATAAGCACGCACTTATACCTAATGAGGCTAAGTGAGGATTAGAAGTCGGCTAGGCTAAGTTTTTGTAATTTTACACTTTATGGAGCTCATTTATTTATTTTTGATAGATGTATATACTTCCACAGGTTTGTATGATTTGTCTTAGTACCTAGTGACATCTTATCTGTGCCGATGTTATAACTGAAATTATGATGTTGGTGCCATGGGTATTTATGGATTTTTGGATCCTATATTGATGATGTTATGGATGCTTATTTGTACTATATAGGGATTTATATAGGTGGTATCAACTTGATGGCCATTTTACTGTCGAAACTTTGTAAGATTTTGATTAACAAACATGATTCATCACAATTGGTATCAGAAATGAGATGCCCTAGGCTTGATCTAAATCTTATGCGGATGTCTAGGATAGTATAGGCTAGATGAAATACATAGATATAGGTATAGAATGTTTAAGCTTAGATTGGGTAGTCTTAGTTGTCCTAATTACCCGACTTAGATCGCTAGTTATGTTTGATTGCATAGAATTGTAATTTTTAGCTAGTATTCGACCCGAATCTAACTCGTATCATTTTTATTTCAGAATAGTCATCAGTAGCTGAGTATACTGTCAAGACAGAGGTCAGCTCGTGGAGGTGGCTAGCCGTGTGATAGAGAGGCCGAGTATCTGAATCTATTGGGTCATATGGCAAACATCATCGAGAACATGGGGCAGAAGAATCTTGCCCTAGTGCCTATTCCTACTCTAGTTCAAGCTCTCGCTAATCCTGGACCATCTGCTTATGACCAATTCGTCCAGGAGAGAGTTCCTAAGTTTATAGGGGATCCAGACCCAATTAAAGCAGACACATAGTTCTAGGATTGAAGAAGGTGTTTGCTGTTATTCATTGTTTGGAGGAGGATAGTGAATTGTTTGCCTCTTATCGATTGGAGGGTGAGGCCCATCATTGGTGGGAGATGAATAAGAGGGTCTTAGGTGTGCCAGAGAATGAGATCACCTAGCCTATGCTTGAGGATATATTTATGAAGAAGTACTTGCCATCCTCCCTTCATGAGCAGAAGGAGGAAGAGTTTATCTGCTTGAGGCACGGAGGTCAATCAGTTGCTTAGTATGATGCAAAGTTTATGGAGTTGTCGCGGTATGCTCCGTACATGGTAGAAGATGAGTAGAGAAAGGCAAGAGAGTTTCTTCAAGGTTGCAAATGTGTTGGATTGTGCTTTGATCCACGAAATGGAGCATGCCAAAGAAGAATTCTATAAGAAGAGGACGCCGAGTAAGAGTGGTGTTGCTCCCAGCTCTAGTGCGAGTTTTGGGAGACCGCCGAAGAGGTTAAGGCAGCAAGATTCAGATGAAAAGAGCAGTTAGACCACACTATCCTTGCAAGCTTCAATCAATTCATGCCAGCACCATGGGAAGATGCATGGAAATAAGCCTTGTCAGAAGTTGATGGGCGTGTGTTTTAATTACAGCCAAGTGGGAAACAAGATCAAGGAGTGTCCTCTTCCGATAAAGGCCGGCACCCCTAAGTCCATTGTCTAAGGAAAGACTTTTGTGATGTTTGCTTAGGAAGCAAAGGCATCTAATGATGTGGTGGAAGGTATCCTTTTTATTTATGGCTCTTTTGGTACCATACTTTTTAATTCTGGATTCATTGATTCTTTTGTTTCACCTCGGTATGCTTGTCATCTTGCATCATCTCTTGTGATCCTTGATTTTTCTTTGGTTGTATCAACACCCGTAGGATCTTCTGTCGTTACTGATATTTCTTACCCTGGGTGTATGGTTGAGATGAATGGGTTATCCTTAATTGTTGATTTAATTCTTCTTAAGATGCATGATTATGATATTATTCTAGGCACGGATTGGTTGTCAAGGAACTATGCAACCATTGATTGTTTTCATAAGAAAGTTGATTTTGTAATTCTGAGATGTGAGCCCTTTCACATTCAAGGAATTCAGCGGGTGGAGCCGTCTAACTTTATTTTAGTTCAACAAGCTTGTCATCTGTTGAATAGTGGATGTGAAGCTTATTTGGTGTATGACAATGTTGTGGAGAGCCGAGAGCTACCAGCAAAGAAGATTCCGGTGGTATACGAGTTTGAGGATGTATTCTTGGATAAATTATCTACTTTGCTGCCACACAAAGAGATCAAGTTCAAAATTGATCTCATGCCTAGATCGGCACCTATCTCAAAGACTCCCTATCGTATGGCTCCTACTGAGTTGAAATAATTGAAACAACAACTGCATGACCTTCTAGATTTGGATTTCATTAGACCTAGTGTTTCTCCATTGGGAGCTCCAATCCTATTCGTGAAGAAGAAGGATAGGACTTTGAGGTTGTGTATAGACTATTGTGAGCTAAATAAGATCACGATCAAGAATAAGTATCCGTTGTTGAGGATTAATGATCTTTTCGATCAATTGCAAGGGACCCGCATGTTTTCTATGATTGACCTTTAGTAAGGGTATCATCAGCTTTGAATTAAGCAGGAGAATGTGGCAAAAACGGCTTTCTGGATGAGGTATGGTCATTATAGGTTCCTTTTTATGTAGTTCGGATTGATGAATGCCACTGTGGTGTTTATAGACTTGATGAATCGGGTTTTTCATCCCTATTTAGATAAATTTGTTATGGTTTTCATCGATAATATCCTGATCTATTTGAAAAGTTGTGTTGAGTATGAGGAGTATTTTAGGATCATACTTTAGAGCCTTCGAGAACATAAGTTGTTTGCCAAGCTAAAGAAGGGCGAGTTTTGGATCAAGGAGATCGTATTTTTGGGACAAGTCATTTCCAATGGAGGTGTCTCGATAGACTCGAAAAAGATTGAAGCCATTATCAATTAGAGTTGACTAACGACCATGACGGAGGTCCGTAGCTTTTGGGTGTGGCCGACTATTATCACCATTTTGTGAAGAATTTCTCCCGGATTGCTTTATTTCTTACCCAATTGACGAAAGAGGAAGTAAAGTTTGAATGGATGGAGGAATGTGACCGATGTTTCCAAGAGTCGATGGATCACTTGACTTAAGCACTAATTTTGTCTATTCCCAATGGCCCTAGGGGTTTCAAGGTATATTATGACACTTCAAAGATTGGTTTCAAATGTGTTTTGATATAGAATGGGAAAGTGGTCACTTATGGGTCTCAACAGCTGAAAGTTCATGAGAAGAACTACCCGACCCATGATTTGGAGTTAGCCGTCATTTTCGCATTAAAGATTTGGAGGCATTATTTGCATGGCGAGAAGTTTCTTATATATTATGATTACAAGAGCCTTAAGTATTTATTTTCGCAGAAAGAATTGAATATGAGGCAGTGAAGGTGCATTGAGTTTCTTAAGGTTTATGATTGTAAGATTCACTACCAACCGAGAAAGGCGAATGTGGTCACAGATACTTTGAGTTGTCTAACCAATTTTGTGGTGAGGATGTAGATCAAGCAGATGAAAATGCTAGATTCCTTGAAGTTTTGTAATGTCTATCGCTATGTTAATAGCAATAGGATGATGTTGTCTTTCTTGTAAATGTAGCCTGAGGTCCTTTAGAGGAATAAGGAAGGGCAAGCGAGTGATCCATTCTTAATAGATATTGTTGGAGACCTTGATCGAGACTCTTGGAGAGATTTTAGTGTCCGTGTTGATGGAGTCTTGATATTTCGGGAGCATTTGTGTGTACCGGTGATAAGGATCTGAAAGAGGAAATCATTAAGGAGGCTCATCGTACCATGTACACTATTCACCCAAGAATTAGTAAGATGTACTCGGACCTAAAGAAGATATTCTGGTGGAGGAACATGCAAAGGGAGATAGTTTCCTTTTTATGTAGATGTCTTATTTGTCAGCAGCTAAAGGCCGAGAGGAGGAAGCCCATGGGATTGTTGTAGCCCTTACCTATCCCGAGCTAGAAATGGGAGGACATTTCTATGGATTTGTTTTAGGTTTGCCTAGGACCTTGAGGAATTACAATACAATTTGGGTCATTGTGGATCAGCTAATGAAATCGACTCATTTCTTAGCCATTCGGACAACGTATTCTTATGATCACCTGCACAGCTATACATCAATGAGATCTTTAGACTGTACGGTGTACCAGCATCTATTGTGTCTGACCGTGATCCACGTTTTTTCTCTAAGTTGTGGAAAAGTCTGCACTGAGAGTTAGTATGACGAATCATAAATTCTGCCAAAAAATCTACCCGAGTTTCTTCTGTAAAATGGACGTCTGTCAAATACAAAACCTGTAAAATAACACCACATACATACAACACATCACAAGATTCTAACTTGCCATAATTTCATTACGTGTGGTGACAGCGTCATAACTCCTTACAACACCGGTCTAGGAAAGATGCCAACTAGGTAACCAATTACAATCATAAAAGAATACTTGCAGAAGTTACTACAATCATGCATATACAGGGAAAACTAAACTATACATCTATCATCGTTATCACATACATAAATATCCATAAATATCAAAATAAATTATACAAGTTCTCCATCCATACAAAATTATATAGCTAAGTTCCCAAAAGCTTCTCAATCGGTATCAACTGCCTATCCTACTCCTACTCCAAAACGGGTATAAGTGCATGTTCATCTGGGAGGAAAGAAGAGGTAAAGGTGAGTTAATAGCTCAATAGGTGCATCATAACAAATAATCAACAATATGCATATTCAAATGAAGTATGAAATAGGACAAACGTAATATGATAAGAAATATGAAGATATGAAATATAATTCTATACACTTATCATGATTTACAATACTCTTTGCGGGTTAGGATCAGTAATCCTTACTAACTAAAGGTGCAGGAGAACGATAAGAGGATCAAAATACTCCACATGATCTAAGGCCATGAGCTCTTATTATCGACCCAATGGAGGGGCCATCTATATAATACCTGTAGACAAGCTGAATACCACATGGCATAATGGTATACCTATCACCCGATATACAGGGCCAATAAAATGCTATCCTAATCTCCCGCGGTCAAGAGGCAGTCCTTGTTCTTTCACATTAACATCCTAAGACTTGCTAAAAGTATTACCCGCTATAATACACGGCCAAGATAATCCTTGAGTCTCTGCTGTAATACTAGTGACAGGCCAAGGGATATTATCCTCTGTGACATAATTCCATGGTCTTAATTTCATAATTTCTTATTCATTTGATGGAAGGTCCACCATAATTCATTCATAATATTTCCATTCGGAAAATAATTCGATCACATAACACATTGTCTATTTTCCTCCAAATATTTGATTTTTATCTTTCCTTTGGATTAAAATCTTTTCACAATTCAATTTGGATGCATGGATACCCTTAACCATAGGAAAGATTGAAAATTCTTGCCATCAAGAAACAATTACCACTTAAGAGGGCTTGGGACCATTTTTCCTTCACAACGGAACACAAACATATTTTTTTGGAGCTTGCAATTAAACATATACAGTTAGATATAGCTTATATTACAATTAATTATGATGGAAATATGTAAAATTCATATTTAGCCTCAGGTGAACAATAACAGTGCGGTTTAGAGCATCTGGATGTGCCGAATGGGTCAATTCTTGGACAATCGGACATTCAACTAAAATATATGTGTAATTAGAACATGATAATTCATAATTAGGAGACAAATAGCATAAAATTTGAAGGGAAGAGAGAGAACCTTAGCTGGGCATGGGTTAAGGGTTTGCGAAGCCAAACCGGGCAAATGAAAGGGGGAAATCAACAATAAACTACAAATACCTCGAGCAATATTTATGGGTTTCCTATTTTTTATGATTTGAGTGGATATCAGAATAAAAATACCTATGAGAAATGAATAAAAATTGAAAGAGAGGAAAAAGGGGTAGGAAAACACTTACCTCAACCTGATCTACCACTTCTATAATTAGCTCTCAGACGAATTCGGACTCATAGGATTCAATCTCCTCCTTCTCTTTCCATTCTCCATGCTCTCTCGCTCTCTCTCTTAGGGTTTTTAGGTCGTGCAAAAATGAAATCACGAGGCTCCAGTCTTCATTATCAAATGGCCTAGCACTCGAGCACCAGGCGAGCGTGCAGTGGGCACAAGAACACTGCCTTTGCTTGCTGGAGCACACCACAGCGAGCAGCAGGCGTGGCCTAATGTGGTTTTGATGACTGCCTGCCACACTTGAGTGCACGGCAAGCGCCGTGCTGCTGGTAGCGCTCAAGCAAGTAGCAGCACGTTTTTCTCTTGATTTTTGCCTTTAATTCATTTTCTTTTGCGTACATTAAGCCTAGTCTTAATTATTATTATATTAATTACCTTCTAATTATCGTATTTTAGAATCGAAACCCCATCACTCTTTCCTACTTATAAAAATTTCATCCTCAAAGTTTAACGAATCTTAGGAATTAATTAAACCTACATACCTTAGAAAAGATGGGGATACTTATCTCGAATCTCCTCCTCCCTCTCCCACATTGCTTCATTGTAGAAGTGATTCCTCCACAAAACTTTCGCTATAGGAATGGTCTTCGAGCGCAGATCTGATCTTTTTGATTTAAAATCTCCACTAACTCATCCGAATATGATAAGTCTTCCTGTATAGCTAAAGGATGTATGATGTGTGCTATATCATAGACGTACTTTCTCAACATCAAGACGTGGAAGACATTGCACACCTCGGCTAAATTCGATGGCAATGCCAAACAGTACACCACTTCACCAACTCTCTCAAGAATCTCAAAGGGTCTAGTAAATCGCGGCTTCAGCTTCCCCTTGACACCAAATCTGGAAACTCTCTTCCACGGTGACACCTTGAGGAAAACAAAATCACCAACATCAAATTTAAGATTGGATCTCCTTCGATTGGTACAACTCTTCTGCCGACTTTGAGCGATCTTTAACTTCTCAAAAACTACCGTGATCTTTTTCAATGTTTTCCAAATTACATTTGGACTCAGCAAATGTCTATCCTCCATCTCCTCCCAATGGATGGGTAATCGGCACTTCCTACCATAAAGTGCCTCAAAGGGGGCCAAACCGATGATCGCTTGGAAACTATTATTGTAAGAAAACTCGCCCAGCGCTAGGTGGTCATCCCAATTCCCTCCCATCTCCATCACTAAGGCTTTAAGCATCTCCTCTAATATCTAAATCGTTTACTTAGACTTGCCATCGATCTGAGGATGATAAGCCATACTAAACTTTAGATTCGTCCCTAATTCTCTTTGCAAGATCTCCTAAAATTTAGAGACGAACCATGAATCACGATCGAACACAATAGACGCTGGCACACCATGTAATCTAACAATATTGTTGATGTACGACTATGCCAAGTGAACACGGGAATACGTAGTCCTAATAGCTATAAAATGAGTAGATTTCATCAGCAAATCCACAATGACCCATATTGCATCGTGGTTCCTTGGTGTCCTCGACAATTCAAACACAAAATCCATTGAAATATCCTCTTACTTCCAATTGATGATAGGCAATGGCTACAATAGTCCAGAAGGCTTCACCTTCACCTGCTGACAAATAAGACATCGGCCAACAAAGGCAACAATCTCCCTCCAAATGTTTCTCTACCAAAATATTTTCTTCAAGTCCTTGTACATCTTGTTTACTCCAAGGTGAATCGTGTGACTGGTTCTATGAGCCTCCTTCATGATCTCTTCCTTCAAATACTTATCATTAGATACACATAACCACTCCTGGAATCTCAAAATTTTATCCTTACACATATTAAAATTAACTCGGGAACCTCTACCATGATCACTAATAATGTCTATCAAAAACAGGTCGCTACCCTTCCCTTATCCTCTGAAAGATCTCAGGCTGAACATGTAAAAAGGACAACATCATCCGATTTCCTTTAATATAGCACTGGATATCACAAATCTTCAAACAATCTAGCATCTCTATCTGTTTGACCTACAACCTCGCTATAAGACTTGTTTGATGGCTTAAGGTAACCGTGACTACATTTGCCTTCCTAGGTTGATAGTGGATCTCACAATCATAGTCTTTAAGGAACTCGATCCACCTCCGCTACCTCATATTTAGTTCTTTTTGCGAGAACAAGTATTTAAGGCTCTTGTGATCGGAATATACAATAAACTTCTCACCATATAAGTAATGCCTCCAGATTTTTAATGCGAATACCATGACAGCTAATTCCAAATCATTGGTCTGGTAGTTCTTCTCATGAATCTTCAATTGCTGAGACCCATAAGCCACCACTTTTACCCTATGCATCAAAACACAACGGAGGCCAAACTTAGAGGTATCATAGTACACCTTGAACGCACCCAAGTCATCAGGGATGGTCAAAATCGGTGCCAAAGTCAAACAATCCTTTAACTTCTGGAAGCTTTGGTCACACTCTTTCGGTCCAATCAAAACTTGTTTCCTTCTCCATCAAATGGATAAGAGGTAAGGCAATCTGAGGAAAATTCTTCACAAAACAGCAATAGTAACTAGCCATCCCAAAAAGCTACAAACCTCCAACACAGTTGTGGGTCGACTCTAATTATTTACTACTTCAACTTTATTTGGGTCCACCGAGATGCCTCCATCAGAGATGACATGGCGCAAGAGCACTACCTCATTAAGCCAAAACTTGCACTTCTTTAGCTTCATGAACTACTAATGCTCCCGAAGGGTCTAAAGCACGATCCTCAAATGCTCCTTGTGCTCGGCATAATTCTTGGAATAAATCAAGACGTCATCGATGAAGACCATGAAAAATTTATCCAAGTATGGATAGAAGACCCGATTCATCAAATCCAAAAACACGGCCGACATATTAGTCAATCCGAACGGCATCACAAGGAACTCGTAATGTTTATACCTCATCCGAAAAGCCATCTTCACCACGTCCTCCTACATGATGTGAAGCTGATGATATCCCAACTAAAGGTTGATCTTAGAGGCGCTTATATGTGCATCAAGCATAGACATTCTAGAAAGAATACGCTCAAATGTGAGACAAGCATGCATCAAGTGTTAGTGTTATGGACAAAATGTGCTCTTGCAGAAAACATGTGTATCAAACATTAGAACGTTGTATGGTTGTCTTCACATGAACACAATGTGTGTTAGTCTTCATTCATACTCACGAGCCTCTTAGACTATCTATTTTTCTAGTTATGGAATATATTAGTATAAGTTATTTCTAACATATTTGTAGGCAAACATATTAGTAAACAAAAGAAAGAGAGGAAAAAATGGAGGCACCTTGACAATTCTATTAATACCATATCATTTGTACGGAATAAGTACAAATATGAATATGAAGTCAGAAAGAGTGACGTGAGGGTGGCTAGAAAGGGAACAATATATTGTTGGTTTTTTATTTTCTCTTTGGTTGTTTAAAACTCAATGTACTTGGATTGTAAATAGCAGATATTTTTCATTTGTGATTATACTATAGCCTAAAATGAGTCATCATTGGTTATTCGGCTAATCTTGGTATTTTTAATGGAATTTGGATCATAAACAAGTTAAACTTATTTCCTATTTTTTAAATTATTTATGACCCATATTTTATCTTCACAAACAATAGTGAAAAGAAACTAAATAAATGAAATAGGATGTTACATAATTTTGTTGATGGAGGATAAACTTGCAACAACATATTCCGAGAAAAAAAATTTTAGACTATCAGTCGCTAACTAAAAAATTTATTATAATAAGAAGAGTTAACTTATAGATTAAACTATAAAGTGCTATCCTAGTCAGCCAACTTCAGATTAATGACCATCTAAGGTCATCCTTAGATCTGTATCACTGTAGCTAACTAGGCACTATTAGTTTCTCAGAGTGAGTCCACTAGTATTGCATGTGTTCACTGAATTTCTTATGATATAGGCTTTACTATTTTCTAACAAGGCTTAAGTCTCCACAAAGATTAAAAGACTCAATTTGAGGAATAAATAAAAATTAATATATTGTCATTAAATATATAAAAGTATTTAACACCTAATAAATTAAGTGTTTATTTCTTTAATAATTAATAAAAATAAGTGTTTATTTTTTTAATAATTCTCTCTCCTCAAATACTGATCTTGCACTTGAGTTATAATAGTAAATAATCATAGTTTCTTAATTAAAATTTTAGTTATGGAGTACTTGTTTCATCCAAATAGGTTGTGCATAACAACTTTCGGCTGTTATATAATCGGCTTTAGCAATTAAAAGTGATATAAAATTCTATTTTTACTCATCCATGTTGAAGTGTCATACCTATACAAAAATAGCCATATGAAGTGCTTTTTTAGTCATTAGATACCTAGCTTAATTAGCATTTGAGTATCCAACAAATTTAGGTTAGAATCCCTTGAGTTCTAAATACCATGTTCCATTGTTCCATTAACAT
The DNA here is from genome assembly GCA_033239525.1 of Nepenthes gracilis. Taxonomy (NCBI): domain Eukaryota; kingdom Viridiplantae; phylum Streptophyta; class Magnoliopsida; order Caryophyllales; family Nepenthaceae; genus Nepenthes; species Nepenthes gracilis. The sequence goes on from BSYO01000006.1 coordinate 14,731,532, forward strand.
ATATCATGATACATTTCACTAAACAAAGATAACATTCTTTTCAACTAGAACGAAATCTAGCACAAATATCAACATTGAAAGCAATGTCAAGAAATTGGTAGTGATATATAGAAGGCTTCTTATTATTCTCTAATATATGGTTTGATCAATACTTTTTCGTTGAGAATCTAAATCAAGTTTCAGGTTAGTGCTCATTGGAGTCTTAGTATGTGATGCATTCTAGATCTAAATTTTGAATAGATTTGGATCAAGTCGGTTGTCTGAGTTTGGCTCCATCCATTGAGTTTGAATCCTGCACACCCAACTACGAATGAGAGGTCAGATGACGGTGGGATGTTGTCCCACCATAAACACTTCGATGCTTAAGTTAGCAAGCAGCCTTCAAATTAAGAAGGTAAAAGTAAATAATGTAAGGAAATGAAGAGAGCGTTTGAGATGGGTGAGTACTCTAGTTGAGAGAGGCATTGTTGGCTCGTGAGAAGACTTGGCTTTAAACACTGTATTTGTTGGGAACGTAGTAGTAAAGAGAGAGAGAGAGCGTTTGTAGTCTAAACCATGTGAGCTTATTGTGGGCTAATGAAGGCGTGCCTTGGAGTGAGGACTCCATGGCCTTTTATAAGCGCTACTTTGGGCTGCCTTGTTTGTGCAGAATGGCTTGATTCCCACGCTTTGTTGGGATTGCTGTCTTTCCCAGCGTGAAGCTTTTATGATAGCAACGGTCGTTGGATTGATTGTCTTCCTTCTACGTTTTGTAACTATTAGGGTTTCCAGTAGATGGGGAAAGGATTTTGGCGCTTTCCTTTAGGGATGCACGTTGAATTTATTGATGACCATTACCATTGCGGTTGCCTTCTATGAAGGGCACTAAATCAGGATAGAAGACTATTACTGGTCGAGGACGGCCACCTGGGCCAAACTGGGCTTGGCCCACTCGAGGCCTGGTCTGTAGACGGCCAATTGGTCATACTTCCGGTAAATAGAAGCATTGACTGTCTAGTATAATTCTGATCAACGGAAGCTATAACGACCTAGATTTTTGAACATAGAAAATTTTCAGTCATCAAATCCTTACAATTCGGTCAACGCCAGTTGACCAAAAAATGCAATAAGAAAAGTAAATCGGCCTTAAGATGAAATCAAGTTTGGCCTTACATAATGCAAATCTAGTCCGGATTTCCTTGATAAAAAGAGGTCCGGAATATTCTTTGAGGAAAAGACGTCCAGATTTTTTCCTCGATTAAAATCTAATCCGGATTTCCTTGATAAAAGAGGTCCAGAATATTCCTTGAGGAAAAGAAGTCTGGATTTTCCTTGATTAAAATCTAATCCAGATTTCCTTGATAAAAAGAGGTCCAGAATATTCCTTGAGGAAAAGAAGTCTGGATTTTTCTTGATGAAAATCTAAGTCCAAATTTCCTTGATAAAAGAAGTCCTAATATTCCTTGATAAGAATCAAGTCCAGCCATGTAAGGATGGAGTGGCTTTGTGATTAATAAGGCCGGAGTAGACTTGTGGGAAGAAAGCCAATGTTGAAGATCCGGTCAACAAGCGTTGACCAAAAATCATGTAAGAATAATCCGGTCAACGCCGATAGTTGACCGGAATGTATTTACATGAGAAAGTTAAATCCTGCTAAGTTCAGTTAACCAGGAATTTAATGTGTTTACATGAGAAAGTTAAATCCTGATAAATTTAGTTAACCAGGAATTAATAGTGTTTAATCTAAATCATGTTAAGTTCAGTTAACTGGGAATTAATAAACTCTGTGGGAATATAAACGCCATAAATGATGAAACATTCCCCTTGGATCTGCCAATCATTAATGATGAAACATTCCCCTTGGATTTGCCAAATGATGAAACATTCCCCCTGTAGTATCAATCATTAATGATAATCATCAGACTTAAGGCCTATAAATAAAAACCAGAAGAGTAAGAAAAAGGCATGCAATAGAAATTCTAGTAAAGGGAGGCCAAAAGATCAAGGCAAAGTAGAAGAAACCTAGGCAAGAGTAAATATCAAGGCAAAGTAGAAGAAACCCAGGTAAGAGTAAAGATCAAGGCAAAGTAGAAGAAACCCAGGCAAGATACTCACCCCTGTTTTCAAGTTCATGATTATGCATGATTTCTATGCTAGTATATTTGATATTGTATGAACTTATATGATATTTATTATGTTCTTTTCTTAAAGTATGATTATTGTCGATAATTCCATGTTTAAGGAAAAGACTTCATGATGTTCAGTTTTGTATGATTATCTATCAATTTATATGAACTTTAATAATTGTATGTTTTTGAAGAAAAAGTACTCCGCCCATTTAAGAAAGAGCACTCCGTCCTTTTGAAGAAAAAGCACTCCGTCCTTTTACGAAAAAGAGCTCCGTCCTTTGATGAAAAAGCACTCCGAATTTTAAAGAAAAGTCACTCCAGTTTTAGAGCTCCTGCTTTTAAAGAAAAGTCACTCTGGTTTTAGAGTTCTGAATTTTAAAGAAAAGTCACTCCGGTTTTAGAGCTCCGAATTTTAAAGAAAAGTCACTCCGGTTTTAGAGCTCCGGATTTTAAAGAAAAGTCACTCTGGTTTAGAACTCCGGATTTTAAAGAAAAGTCACTATGGTTTTAGAGCTCCGGATTTTAAAGAAAGATCACTCCAGTTTTAAGAGCTTCGGATTTCAGAAAAAAACTCCGCCTTTGAAAAGAACTCCGGCTTTTGAAACTCCGGCTTTTTATGTAAAAGAACTCCGGCTTGTAAAGAACTCGGGTTTTTATGTAAAAAAACTCCGGCTTTTGGAACTCTGGCCCTCTGTATGAAAAAGAACTCCGGCCTTTTATTTGAAAAAGAACTCCGGCCTATTTATATGAACATGGAAAATGCATGTAATACGGACAGCAAGTGGAACTCTACGACTTTCGACTTCCGAACTATGATGTATGGCCATTAAAGGACAAGAACTATGAACCGAGTCTCCATTAAACTTGCTGTTAAAGATGGATGAAGGATATTGAAGTGACACTCGATGATTGCCTGCTGGGCCACGGGAGGGGACTTTTTCGTGGCATAAGACTTATGGACTACGGCCCCGTATGCCGAGTTAAAGGCACTACTTCCCGCCCCGGGGAGCATAATGAGGGGATACGGCTTTAGGTCGTGGGGTTACACACAACCCGTCCTTAATGTTGTCTGCTCTCGTCCGGTCCCTAAAGATGATAAGAATTTTAAGTGGTTTTTATGAGTTTTCAAAAGACAAGATAATAAGACAAAGACTAAGGAAATTCCGAAGAAAAGACATGATGATTTTTGTATGCTAAGTTATGTTATGAAACTCTATTTTGATTCGCTTATATATATATATGTTTATGTTTTCTATTTTCTGCATGTGAGTATTTTGCTGGGCTTTGTAGCTCATTCTTGCCACTTTTCAGATGATGAAAGGCTTATGGAGGACGAAGTTGAGTAGAACCTTATGATATAGGTAATGGACCGGAGCTGATCAGTGAAGAGCTAAATTTTATTTCCTTTTGATGTTTTGAGAAGACTTGTAAAATGATTCCACTGTTTATGTCTCTATGGATGTTGTTAGTATGTTTCCGTGATTTCTTTTTGGATAAATGAAATTGATAATTCTAGTATGCATCTCAGGTTTGAAAGTTAAACCAACGAAGAAACTCATATAGTTCGATTCACTAATCTGTGTAAAAAGAAAAAAAGAAAATTTTTATGTCCACTTTATTATTATTATTTTAAGTTAAGGATTTAGGCTTGACGACGGCTTTATGCGGTAAAATAAAGTCAGGCTGTCATAGAAGAATTGACCATCTTGGACCCAAGCGGAACGTCCTGTTCTTGGACTTCTCCTCGCTCATCGGCCTTTTGACTAGTCAACAGCAAGCGTTGACAATCCAAGCACTAATGGGCCGTTGTGGACATGGTTTGTTTCCCCTTCTTGGGCCAGCCTCCTACTGTCATGCCCATCACTAGCCCCCCATGCTAGTGACCTAGGATTCCAGCCTCCAACATTTCAAGATGGGACGTGAGTGGCTAGGTTACCAAGTCTTTGGCCCAGGTGAAAACTCTTGATGTAATAAAAGATCGTGCTGTGTATAGTCACTGACCGTAAAGCCAAGATCTGGAAAACTGGCTAAAAGAGGCATTGATCAGATTTGTTGACCATCTAGGCTAAAATCCAGAGAATTAGCTGATTGAAGCATTGATTGGATTTGTTAACTGTTTAGGCCAAAATTCGAAAAACTGGCTAATGAGGCGTTGACTAGATTCATTGACCATGTAGGCTAAAATATAGAGAACTAGCTAAAGGAGGCATTGACCTGATTTGTTGACCATCTAGGCCAAAATTTGGGAAGCCAACTTAAGGAAATGTTGACCGAATTTGTTGACCGTCTAAGCCAAAATCTAGAGAATTGCTGAAAGAAGTGTTGACCAAATTTTTTGACCATCTGAGCCAAAATCTGGAAAATAGCTGAAGGAAGTGTTGACCAGATTTTTTGACCGTTTGAGCAAAAATCTAGAGAATAGCTAAAGAAAGCGTTGACCAAATTTGTTGACCATCTAGGATAAAATCCAGAGAACTGTAAGAGTTAAAACAATGCGCCATCATGCTACCGGACTGTCAATCCAAAAGTTGGCCATATGTCTATATGCAGTGAATTTGCGATCGCGGTAATTAATGTGTCAAAGGATCTATTTTGACTGCACCCGTTCAGGAAATGACACGTGTCAGTAATGATGGGCACCTGTTTATGAGACTGTTCACCTTCTCTGGTATTCACACTCCTTTAAGTTGTTCGTCCGTTACTTTTCAAACTTTCCATACTTTCCTTCAACTTTCCTTTGTGAAAAATTTTAAGTGTTGTACCATTTTCCTTTTCGCTTCCATTCCTATGACTCCTTTTGTTATGGAGATTGCTTTTGTGCTCACATCTAGTGAGGTTAGAGAGTTATATGTGGAGTTTAACATTCCACAACAGATCATTCCGATGATGCCCGGTAATTTGGACAGTGCTTGTTTTCCTCCTGAGGGTTGCATCGCTGTTTACGTGGCCCATCTGAGTAGTGGGCTTCGTCTCCTAGTTCCTCAGAAGCTGCTTGATATCCTTATTGGTCTCCTGGTGCTTGCCACATAGCTCCATGCTAATCCATGCAATATCTTTATTCTTTATGTATTTTCATACATCATCACTCCCGTATGATGATGGTAGATGCCGTCAAGGTGATGTTTTGCTTTACTCAGAGTGGGGAGTGGATTTCTCTATCCCCTAGAGACCTTCCGATCAATCTGGCCATCTACGATTCTCTGAAGAATTGAAAGGATCACTTCTTCTTTGTCCACGTTGTAGAGACATGGCCCTTATCTCGGGACTAGGGTAAGGTTTTGAAGGTCTTCACTGGGACACCGAAGAAGGAAAAAATCGCTGCCATGGCAAAGCCATTGGAGCTTGTGAGGGAGAACCCTGACGAGTTTAGGAGAGACTACTTGGTTTCTCGAGAGGAGACCAAGAGAGCACGTTGGGGACCTCCCTCTCCAGTCCAAAAGTTCAGGACTCCACAGCTGGAGGCCTCTCAGAGGAAATGGAAGGTCGAAGCCATGATCATTGGTGACACCGGCATATCTTCCACTGACCCCGCTCCCACTAGTCCAAAACAAAAGAGGGCTACAATGGTGGAGCCTTCTTCATCTTCCTTTAGGACAGATTACGTGGCAGTTGGACACCTTGTAGGAGTGGGTGGCTGCTCGGAGTTGAAGCTGAGTTGGCTCTTGAGGCGTATGATTCCATGTTGCATGTTGGGGCGAGCAGCACCGTTGTTTTGGCACAGCCTATGGGTGGAGCCGGTGTTAGAGCTGCAACATGAGCAAGAGGAGCCAACTTTCGAGCCGCCGGCTAAGATGCGGGAGCTAGCTTGTGAGCCGCGAGTTGAGCCACGGTAGCCATCTACTGAGCCGCCAGTTGAGCTACTAGAGCTAGATGGTGAGCCGTGAGTTGAGCCACAAAAGCCATCTATTGAGCCACCGGTTGAGCTACTGGAGCAAGCCGTTGAGCCGCGAGATGAGTCACAGGATCCATCTACTGAGCCATCGCCTAAGCTACCGGAGCTAGCTGTTGAGCCACTAGCGGAGCAACTGGAGCCAGCTATTGAGCTACCAGTTGTGGAGCGGCAGGCGGAGCTGCAGGAGCCAATTTTGAAGCAACACACTACACTAGAGGAGCCAGCCACTTGAGAGCCTATTGAGTTGGAGGACTCCATGATGGATTTGTTGGAGGAGTTTGTGGCGGAGGCCACTGCTTTGTCTATTCAGGAGGTTGCTATATTCCATCCTCCACTGCCAGAGCCTAGGTCTCGCAGGATGCCATTGAGGCCGGAGTGCCAAGTCTGGCAGGTAAATCTTCACAGCTCTCCTTCTCGTTTTTCTCTTTGTTATTGTTACTTGATGTGTTTGGTCTTTGTAGGATGAGAAAGTAATTGGCGCAATTAGCAAGGTACAGCGCCAAAGGGACCTAGGAGATCTCTGACTGGGATAAGGAGATTGCTTGGTTCGAGGAGGAGATGGAGTTGTAGAGAGCGGAGCACTAGGGGGACACAACCACTCTCCAATCTGTGCTGTTAAGTTTAGAAGCGAATAATGCCAGACTGAAAGAAGAGAACGTCCTACTGAGAGAGGTTGTGCTACCAAATTTGGAGGAGGAGAATGCCAGATTGAAGAAAGAGAATGTCCTGCTAAGAGTGGAAAATGATCAGGCGATGAGGCTTATCGATCAACTCATGGGATAGATGATGTCACTAGAGAACAGTTGACTACTTGTATATGCCCCTATGAGATCTCCAATATGCTCGTTGCACGGTTGTGGGAAGGTGCCAACCTTTGCCAGTGCATTGCACGGTTGGTTGACCCCAACTTTCCAGTAGAGTATCTTGACCCATTGAACCATTCTGCCCAACATCACGAGAACCTCGTAAGACAGTCCCAAAGTGGTCAGGGGCCACCACCACCTCCTTCTCCTAGGAGCTCTGCTCCTCCATAAATTTTGTACTCTTTACTTTTTAAAATTGTTGTAATTGTATAGATTTAATCTATAAAATGAGCGTTTTACTGATGTTCTACATTCTCGCCTTTGTCGCCATTTTTCAATTACGTGTCGCTGTGTTGGCTAGCCAACTTGATCCGTTACACGCAAGTTGGCCATCCGCCTTCCTTGAGATGTTTGTGGCGTTCTCTGATGGACTTAAGTCCTAGAGAAGACATCGAGGTGAATCATGATGTCAGGTTAGGCCTATTCTATACTTGTACATGAGTAGATGCTTGGTGGCGCTGCCCAAGTGTGAATTTGGGTGACCAACTTTTGAACAGAGCACTTCTACCCTTGTCGACCATCATTGATTGTCACGCTATCTCCTTGAATAGGAGATCGTCACATGTGTTATTTAAGCCCCATAAGATTTTGACCGCAAATGGGCCACTTGGATGATCAAGGTTTAATTTGACTGTTAATACGCCGCCTGGATGACCAGGGTTTTATTACGATCGCATATAGGCCGTTTGGATGACCAAGGTTTAGCTACGATCGGTTATGGGCCGTCTGGATGATAAGGGTTTAGTTATGACCATTTATGAGCTGCCTGGATGATCAGAGTTTAGTTACGAGTGAGTGAAAACCTGCCCGACTTAGGGACAGTTTAGGTCGTATAACCCTACAAGTAGACACACATGCATATGGAAAAGAAAAAAGACACAGTGCAAATAAGAAAGAAAAAATATATTCTTTTATTAATGATAACTATATGTGAAAGCATACATATGGATGACCTATCTATACTCTTACTAGAAGTAGTGCTTAAAGTGGACTGCGTTCCACGTCCATGGAACCAACTTGCTGTTTTTGGTCCAGAGTTTGTATACTCTATTCTGTAGAACGGCGGAGACTAGGAAAGGGCTTTCCTAATTTGGAGAAAGTTTATTTCGGTTCGTGGTCTTGTCGATAACTTCGATACTTTGTAAGACCAAATCCCCAACTTTGAAGTGCCATGCTTTTACTTTCTTGTTGTAATAGCACGCGACTCGTTGTTGGTAGGCCGCTGTCCGCAGCCTGACAACATCGCAAGCTTCCTCTAACAAGTCTAGGTGTTCCCGAATTTTCAAGGAGTTACCTTATAGGTCGAAGGACTCGACCCTAAGATTTGGAAGCCCAATTTCAACCGAAATTACTGCTTTAGTACCGTAGCGGAGACTGAAGGGCATATCGCGAGTTGGTTCCTTTGGAGTTGTCCGGCAAGACCATAGGACAGTGGGCAGTTTCTTGACCCAGGAGCCCCCTTCGTCCTCCAACTTGGTCTTCAAATCGTGGAGTAGCATACAATTTGTGACCTCCACCTGTCCATTGGCTAATAGGTATGCCACCGAAGTATGGACCAGCCTAATGCCTAGACTGGTGTAATACTTGGTGAAGCGTTTCATGGAAAATTGGGTTCCGTTGTTAGTCACTATGACCGCGGGAACACCAAATGTGCTGATTATGCTCTAGTGAACAAATTCTAAAGTGTTTGCTCGGTGATCTTGGCCAGTGGGGCAGCTTTGATCAACTTGGTAAAGTAGTCGATGCTCGCAATGATAAATTTCCTTTGCTCAGTAGCAATGGGAAGTGGGCCGAGAATATTGAGCCCCCATTACGCAAAAGGCTAAGGAGCATAAAGAGTCCTCAAATTAGTGGGCGGCTAATGATGAAGATTACCGTGAAGCTGGCAATTTTTACACTTCTTCATGAAGTTGAGGGTGTCTTTCTTCATCATTGGCCAGTAATATCCCTGGCACATGATTTTGAACGCTAGGTTTTTACCAACAATGTGTGACCCGCAGTAACTAAGGTGGACTTCGCTCAAAGCGTAATCTACCTTCTTAGGAGTTAAGAACTTGAGTTATGGAATCGAGTAGCTACGGCGATATAACCATCCGTCGACCATGGTGTACCAGCCGGCCATCTTCTTGATCTGCTTAGCTTCATCCGCGTCGTTTGGCAGTGTTCTGTCTGCCAGGTATCTCTAGTAAAATGTCATATAGCTTTCTGTGTCGGAGATTCACATTACTTCTTGTTCCCCAGTGCTGGGAGTGCTTAGGACCTCCTGCATGTCCCTCAAGTACTGTTTTGGATTTTCAATAGCTGCTACCTAGGTGAGTTGGTCGGTCTTCCAGTTTTCAGTTTGTGGTACATGGATCAGGGTCACCTTGTGAAATCTCTTGCTGGCTTCCTTCACCTTGGCCAAGTATTTGGCTAAGTGAAGGTTGCATGCTCTCGAAGCTTCCGTTTAACTGGTTAACGGCCAGCTCAGAGTTGTTGTAGATGGTCAGTCGTCTGGCGGAGCACTCTTTTGCTAGTCTTAGCCTAGCTAATAAGGCTTCGTACTCAACAATATTGTTGGTGGCCGGGAAGTCGAGTCTAAGGGAGTACTTCACCTCAATCTTATTAGGGGTCCTCTGGACCACTCTAGCACCGTTGCCTGTGTCCATAGACAATCCGTCTACATTGAGAACCCATTTTGGCTCTTCCACATGCAATCCTGCATCCTCAATGGGATGTTCATTAGGAATTGGTGTCGTGGTCTCGATGATAAAGTCGGTCAGAGCCTTCCTAGGCAGGAATTCAATGTCAAACTATCCCAATTCAATAGCAAACTTTACCAGCCGTCGAGCAACATCGGGTTTTGGTAGAATACTCTTCAGAGGCTGGTCGGTTAGGACTACGACGTGATGAGCCTAGAAGTAAGGCCTCTGTTTTTGGGCGGAGAAGACAAGCGCTAAGCCTAACTTCTCTGCACGTAGATAGCGCGTCTCTATGTTGGTCAACATCTTACTCACATAGTAGACCGCCCACTGAGAGTCGGAGTCTTGGCATATGAGGACGGAGCTGAGAGCCACCTCTAACACTATTAGGTAGAGGTATAGCTCCTATCCATCCTTGGGTGACGTCAGTAACGGCGGACTTGCCAAGTACTGCTTTAATTCGTCGAAGGCTGCCTGGCATTTTGCAATCCATTGGAATCCGTTTACTTTTATTCCCCTCTGAGCCTTGAAGAAGGGCTAGTGATTGTCTCCTGACTTAGCTAAGAAGCGGGATAAGGCTGCCAGTCGTCCGGTTAGCCTTTGGATATCTTTGACACTCCGCAGCAGAGTCATGTCCGTGAGGGCCTTGATCTTCTCTGGGTTTGCCTTGATCCCTCGTTGAGAGATGATGAAACCCAAGAACTTCCTTGAGGATACTTTGAAGACACACTTAGAATGATTCAGCTTCATTTGATGCGTGCGGAGCACCTCAAAGGATTCAGCTAGATCGCGAATAAGGTCAATGGTGCTCTTGCTCTTGACGAGCATATTGTCGATGTATACCTTCATATTGTGGCCGATCTACTTTTCGAATATCTTATTCACGAACCGCTAGTAAGTAGCACCTGCGTTCTTTAGACCAAAGGGCATCACCTTATAGCAATAGGTGCCTTGGTCTATCATGAACGAAGTGTGCTCCTTGTCCTCTAGGCTTATTTGGATCTGGTTATAGTCCGAGTATGTGTCTATGAAGCTCAGCAGCTCATGTCCGGATGTTGAGTCCACCAACAAGTCAATCCGAGGTAAAGAAAAACTGTCTTTTGGGCAGGCTTTGTTAACATCGGTGAAATCGACGCACATTCACCATTTTCCATTGCTTTTCTTTATCAGGACGATGTTGGAGAGCCAATCTAGGTATTGGACCTTTCTAATGAAGCCGACGTCTAATAGCTTCTTCAGCTTCTCTCGGATAGCGATTAACTTCTCCACGGAGTGGTTCCTCTACTTTTGCCTGATGGGCTTACAGCCAAGATCAAGGCCCAGCCTGTGGACCATTACTTTTGCCGAAATCCCAAGCATGTCAACGGGATCCACATAAAGACGCTAGTGATTTGTCGTAAGAATGTGACCAACTTGTCGCATAGTGTCTCGGTGAGTGAGTCACTAATCCAGACACACCTATCCGGGTCTTCCAGATTTAGTGGGATTAGATTATTTGCTTCACCAGTCTGCGCTTATTGTAGGGTTACTTCATCTCGATAGTCGAGCTCTCCTGCCTCCTTTATGTTGTCACTTGGAGCGATCTGGGACATTTAGCATGTCCTCCCAATGACTTGGTCACCCAACACTTCACTAATACTACATGTTGTTGGAAATTTCATCTTGAGGTGCGGTATTAAAGCGATGGCTCCGACCGCTGTTAGGCATGGGCAGCTTAGAATTGCATTGTATACCGAAGGCAGGTTGACGACCAAGAAGGTGAGTATCCGACTTGCCATTCTTGGGTACATGCCCAAGGTGACCTTTGGCTAGATCGTTCCTTGGACTGCCACTGATTCTTTGTCAAGGCCATAGAGTGGGCCTTCGACAGGTTTCAATTGACTCTTTTTTAAACCAAATTTAAAAAATGCATCAAGTAAAGCAAATCATGAGAACTTTCATTATCAATGAAAACTCATTTCAGTTGGTAGTCGACGTCACCATTCAAAACGAGTACAGATACAACAAGGGGATCTCCATGGGGGAGATTACATGGCTCAAGTCATTATCACTAAAGCTAATGATGTTGTCTTCTGTGCACTGTTTCTTCTGCCTAACCTACTGCTCCTTGTGATTCGTTGGGGTCTTAGCTGGCTGGGTTATGATAATATTGACCCAGTTCCGTGATGGGGAAGGCTCTGGTCCTTCCCCTCTTGAGGTGCCAGAGCTCTGCCTAGGGTTCTTGACAAACCTGGTGAGGTGGCCTTTTTGGATAAGCTCCTCGATCTCTTACTGAAGCATCTTACAATCTTCTGTGGAGTGTTTGGGAGATCGGTGGAAATCACAATATTTGAATGGATTTCCTTCCTCCACTTTCTTAAGTAGTTTTAGCCACTTAAGGAACTTCTCTTCATAGATCTACCAGAGGACGTTAAAGCATGTGTTGGTTAGGGGTGTTAGGTTGATTGGCCCGTATTCCCCCCTTTCTGGCGCTCTAGACCTATGCTGCTTTTGGTGGAAGTGGTCACCGCCATTGTTCTTCCTCTTTCCCACAGTTAGGAAAGAGTGAGGCTATTCGGTCCGTTTGATATGCTTAGCCTTGTTGGCATCCTCCATGCTGCGTAAGCCCTGATGATAGATTTCATCTCTCGAAAGGTCTATGAATTTTTATGTGCCAGGTGCCTAAAGAAGTCCCCATGCGTTAAGGCAAATATGAAACTACCAAGTTTCATCTCCTCTGTGAGCTTAGGGGATTCCTCTCGCCTCCGCCACGAAGCGATCTAGGAACTTTCGTGGATTCTCTCCCTACTTCTACTTGATGTGGGAGAGGTGCCAAGGTTGCTTCTCTTCTTGGTGGTTGGAGGCATACTGTGCCAAGAAGAGGTCATAGGGCTCTCGAAATCTCCGAATTGAATCTGATGGGAGACCATGGAACCAAAGGGGGTGTCCCCCTTCAGCGTAAGTGGGAAATAGCAGCTCATGGCTGTGTTGTCTAACCCTTGTAGACTCAAATGGGTGTGAAAATGATTGAGGTTATCCATTGGATAAGCGCTCCCATGTAACAGTCAAAGGTTGGCACCTTGAACTTAGCTGGCATGGGACAGTTCAAGATCTGTGCCGTAAAGGGAGATCTGTCCAGATCCCTGGCGCGTTCATCATCTTTGAGCACGAGTTTCAGGATATTCTCTACCCGTGAATCCATGGGGATGGTGTTGCAAGTTCTTTTGGAGTTGAGGTAGGTTCTCAACTTCATCATTTCTCTGATGTGGCGAGTAGTCAACCGGCTACTGTCAATAGCGGATCTAATGATCCTAGAGACTCCCTCTTAAGCTCAAGGGGAGGCGTTTGCCCGAGAGTATCGGGGATTCCTCCATTTTGGAATCTCCTTCTGAGTCCTGCTGCCAAGACGTTCTTCGAGCCTTGAACGGCTCTGGGCATGTGAGGCCTCCATAGCATGAGTGTTGGCCGGCCTCTTGGTCTTCTTGGCCAGCTTCTTATTCTTCTATCCACCTCTCTTGGAGGTCGGAGAAGAGAGAGTTGCAGGCGGAGCACCTTGCTGTCCATTCTCCTAGCGGACGCAGAGTATTTGGAGCATTCTGTTAGTGCTACTCATGTGCTCCGCCAGATTCTAGAAAAATGGTGCTAGCACACCATTGACCACCCCCATTGACCTGGTTACTAACAGGATGGTCCTAGTCGGGTGTGGTCGTGTCTCTAGCAAGACCGCTAGCTTGCGCTCTCATGTTCATCGTTTTGTTTGAGGAGATGTGAAATTGAGAGAGAAATTGTGGAAAAAGGTGGTTGGCTTTGTGTAAGCATCCCACAAACGGCACCAATGATGCATCTTGGATTCAAGTTTTATACAAATTGGGTCAAGTCAGTTGTCTAAATCCGACTCTGTTCACTGAGTCTGAATCCTACACACCACAACTACGAATGAGAGGTCAGGTGACGGTGGGAGGTTGTCCCACCGTAAACATTTCGACACTCAAGTCAGCAAATAGCCTTCAAGTTAAGAAGGTGAAAGTAAAGAATGTAAGGAAATATAAAGAGTGTTTGAGATAGGTGAGTACTCTCATTGAGAGGGGCTTTGTTGGCTCGTGAGGAGTGCTGACTCTAAGCATTGTGTTCACTAGGAACGTAGAGGAAAAGACAGAGAGCGAGCATTTGTAGTCTAAAGTATGTGAGCTTATTGTGGGCAAATGAAGGTGTGCCTTGAAGTGAGGACTCCATGGCCTTTTATAGGCCCTACTTTGGGCTGCCTTCATTGTGCAGAAAGGCTTGACTCTCGCGCTCTATTGGGATTGCTGCCTTTTTCGGCGTGAAGCACTTATAGCAGTAACGGTCGCTGGATTGATTGTCTTCCTTCTGTATTTTGTAACCATTAGAGTTTTGAACAGATGGGGAAAGGATTATGGTGCCTTCCTTTAAGGATGCGCATTGAATTCGCTGATGATCATTGCCATTGAGGTTGCCTTCTGTGAAGGGCGCTAAATTAGGGAAGAAGACCATTGCTGGTCGAGGACGGTTGCGTGGGCCAAATTGGGTTTGATCCACTCAAGGCCTGGTCTGTAGATGGCCAACTAGTCTTACTTTCAGTCAATAGAAGCATTGACCGTCTTGTATAATTCCGATCAACAGAAGCATTATTTGTCTTGGACTCAAGTGGGTCATCCTGTTCTTGGGCTTCTACTGGCTCATTAGCCTTTCGACCGGTCAACGACAAGCATTGACCATTCGGGCACAATAGACTGTTGTGGAGTTGGGCCATTTCTCCTTCTTGGGCCAGCCCTCTGCTGGTGTACCTATCAGTATGTTTGTTATTGTTCAAGCCAAATCTCTTCACAAATTATTTAGCATACTTAGATTGAGAGATAAAAGTTCTTTTTTTTTTGTAAGTAAATAAATTGCATTAAATTTAAAAATAATTACAAAACTTTGTGCTAACTCCAAGTTCTATTGTCAAGTTATTTGATGATTAGACTAATAACATTTTCTAACTCTCCAACTATACTCATTTCAAATTTATGTTGCATGTAGTTAGCAAATTCATGAGCCATAGAAGATTCAGGAATTATATCATCAATATATATTTGAGTAACAATAAAGTATTCTTTACGATGGCTAACAAATATCATCGGATCTACTCCTCTAGAATATCCATGCTAAAAAGGATATATCAACTTATTGTACGAAGCTATAAGAGGTTGTTTAAGACCATACAAAGCTCTTTATAGTTTGTAAACCTAATTAGGAAATTTAAGATCTATAAATCCCTCTGATTTTTCAACATATATTTCTTAAAGAAGAAAAACATTTTAAAAATATACTATTTTAAACCATTTAATGTATTTTAAATCCCATAGTATAAGAAATTAAAAATTCAAGTCTGGCAAAATCAAAGTAAAAGTTTTTATCAAAATCATTTCTCAGAACTTGCTTATGAACTTTACCAACAAAGCCTACCCGTGTTCCCAATTATGATGTCATTCTCATTAGTTTTGTTTTTAAAGATTCATTTTATTCTAATGACATTTTTGTCTACAGGTCACGGGACCAAATACCATACATCCTTTCTAAAACATTTATTAAGTTTTTCATGCATAGAATTCACCTAACATTTATCATCAATAGCTTCATTAATCTTTTTTGGTTCAATTTGAGAAACATTGTCACTAAAAGCCATAAGATTTAAAACCCAACAACTCACTGTTATCCCTTCTTCAAAATTTCTAATGATAGAGTTTATAGGGTGATGTAGTTGAACTCTCGAGGATGGCTCTATTCTTGATTTGCTTCCTAAGTCATTAGAACTCATGCTCTTACATAACAATTATCTAAAACTTTAGTTCCTTCTAAATTAAGTTTCCTTCAAGATTAAGAATGTTGCATTACAAATCTAATTTTAAAGTTGTCATCTTAAAAGTGGCTAATACTCAACAAATTTGATTCAGGACCATCTATATTGAATATCATGAAAAGTAGGTAGGCTGTTTACCTCAATAGTCACTTCTCAAGCACATCACCAAATATGACACTTACTAGACAATTGTAACTTGGGAAGGTAAAGACACACTTGTCACCACATGTATGGCAGGAACATCCATTATTAAGATTCCATCTTGAATTTTTTCCGTTCTTAAATGCAATATGGACCAGAAAAAAAAAAACTCAATAAACTATTAAATTTTGAATTGATTCTTTTTTTAATCCACACCTTTATTCTGAATTATCCTTTTGGGTTAAGTAAGTTAATTTACTATCAAGACATTTGGCATGATTATAAAGACTTCAAACATAATTTTTATTTAACAAAGGGTCGGTCTGATATATCTACATTTTCCACAAACATGACATGTGAGAACAAATTTAGTATAAGAAATACTTGGACTTATACATGGTTGAGTTAGAGTTAATCCCAGCAAAACTATCTAATTGACTAGCTCTATGAGTAGCTTGAGGAGTCACTTTAAATAAGGAGTTTCTATCAAGGATTGATTTGAGAGAATATTGGGTTCCTTATGGCTTCCACAAGGCCCAATGATTTTCTCGATGTTAGTTGAGGCCAAAACAAAAATAATTTTAGCTTCCTTTGTATTTTGCATGGTGTTTTCAATTGATCCTAGTCCTTGTCTATTTTTAACCTATTTATCTAATCCTAATATGTGGTCAAGTTTTTTAATACTATTATTGAACATAGATAATTAAAATTTATTAATTTTATATTTAGTTTCTAAGGACTTCAACTTTTTTCTTTAAGTAGTCATTTTCAAAATTCATGACGAAATTATTAAATTTTACAACTTTGACATAATGAATCTTGATCATTTTCAAGTTCTTTTAGCTACTTGTTAATGCTTTGATTGGCCCTTCTTAGTTTTTGGCTTTCTTTAAAAGTCCCTCATAAGCTTCTTATAGCACTTCTTCATCATCCTGGTTACTAATACACAGTATTAAGGTGAAGATTCTTCGATACCAACGGAAAAAATGAAAGCCATATAATTTGTATGTCTACTATCATTGGGTTCTTTTATCTTCTTCCTTGCATTCATTATCTAATAAAGAAGTATTCCTAGTCTTTCATTTGGATATTAAGAAGTTAGGACATTCAATTTTAATATGATTAAATCAATAACATTCAAATCATTGAACGTTAGAATATTTTTTTTTAGATTTGAGTCATTTTTTTAAATTGTAGTCTTAATTTTCTCTTAATTGTTAGATATTTCCTTGCTAAATTTGGATCTCTTCTTATTATTCTTAGAAAATTTTTTAATGTTGTAACAAACAAATCAATCTCTTCATCATCTAAACATTGTTTTTGGATTTAGTTTCGTGTTCTCTATGCACGAATTTTAAGGCAATAGATTTATTTGTTTAATTTGAGAAGAATTGAGTTCATAGGTTTGTATTTTAGCAGGTAGAAATTCTTTTAAATCATCAGGAGATATTACTGAGAAATGAGCAATTTTGGCCTTATTATTTTAGTTGGATTTAACATTTTTTCTTGTGACCATGAGACATGGTTTTCAATGATTATGGTGTCATTTTCGACAATAGAAGTAACTGCATCCCTTTTGAGTGCTTTACCAAATGTGTTTGTCTATAGATTTTAGGAATATCCTTATGCTAATTTTTCAATATATATAATTGCACTAATCAATATAATAAGAAACAGGTAAAGATTGGCTCAACATCATCTAGACAAGTAGAAGTAATGCATCTTACTTAAGTGTCAATATTGCAATCAACTAGCCATGAGTTGCTGGAAGTGAAATAAATATCATTAGCTTGAGAACCCTAGTTGCAGCTTTCCTGTAGTGAGTTGTTGGAAGTAGATTGACAATTGTGTTGGGAATTTTTGACCGGATATACTCAATCAGCATAGAGGAATAATTCAAAATCCTCCTGTCGGTCATTAGCCACTAAATTGTGAGTACAATGAATACAATAATGCATAATAATTTTTAATATGGAAAACTCTTTTCAACCAAGGAAAAATCCACATGACAAATTTTGAAAAAATCTATACCATGTAAAATTTGGTTATACAAATATTCTAGATAAAGTACCAACAATTGACTCATGACAAAGTAAGAAACTCTAGAGTAAGAATAAGAAAACCTTATTCTCTCTTATTTTATCTTTTCCTTATCTCCTTTTATTGATGCTCTTTACTCTCTGATTTTACAAAGTAACTCTTAGCAAAGGGTTCATCTCCCGTTGTTTCCCTACCATCGCTCCCCTTTTTATAAACAAGAAAATGGATTTCCCACGCTTTCTCTCGTTGGCAGCACCTACTTTGTAAGTTGGTCATCTACTCTACAAGTCAGCCATCTGCTCTAAACTTTGTAGGTGATTTGTTACATTTGCTTACCTACTCACACATTTTTTTCGTACAATGAGTTTGCGCCCTACTTCATTTTAGATCTCTAAGACCGGCATCTTGTTATCATTCAGCATAAGTAGTTCGGTTGCCTTTAAACCAACAGTCTGGCCGCCTTTGACCTACAGTCCAATCGCCCTCTACTTGCTTTAGCCAACAGGCTGGCCGTGTGACGGAACATGTCATAGTCTACCATATGACCTTCGTCATATAAATATACATATAGCTAGGAAAATCAACTCGACACAAGTAGCATATAATTAGGTGGACTTGAAATTTTCGTTCGCGTGCATAGGATCGCAAATGGCTGATCATCAAGTCGGCCTCATTAAGGTCGGTCACGATGTGACCGTCCAAGGTTTAAGGTCGGTTGGTTAGAGAACAAAATCCAAAGACGTACGAGATGCCACTAGGAACCAAAACTACTAAAACCATAAAAATTTAGCGGAAGTATCTAAATATCCTTTTTATTTACATAGTAGAATCATTATATAAAAGTTTCAAGAATATCCCAAAAATACAACAAGGTTGGTCATTCGCTGCTACATAAATCCCGATCGGCCTTCCTACCTAACTAGACCATCCGACTTCACTCTTTCTCATCCAACATAAGTTCTTGGTCATCTGAGGGTAAGATAACAGTAAGGAGTGAGCGACAACTCAGTAATGTACCAATACAGAAAGCACGCATAATTATAGTATTGAATGGAATGAAAGCATTTTGCATACAAAAGCATTATACATGGGAATAAGACATTTTCATACGAAACTGGATTCCAAAATGAATGCAAATTCTAAACCAAATGCTGAAAACCGGCTATATTTTAGGCTTATAACTTTCGGCCATTATATCTCAAATACGACAACATTTTAGGTTTGCATCTCTTGGCCATTATAACTCAAATACACCTACATTTTAGGCCTATATCTCTTAGCCATCATATCTCAAATATTGCTAAATTTTAGGTTTGCAGTTTTTGACTATCATATCTCAAAACGGCTACATTTAAGGTCTATATCTCTCAACCATCATATCTCAAAATAGCGACATTTAAGGTCTATAACTCTCGACTAGTAGCTATATTTAAAGTCTGTAACTTTCAACCATTAAAATCCATTTTCTTAAAATCTTGGGCTTCAAAAAGACCAACGCTCTTAAAGAGCATGTTTTCCTTCGACAAGAAGCATGCAAATGGGTGAGATCTTAAAATAAGCAGACAGAATTCAAACATGCCGATCATCTTTCCATGCACCATGACTTAAACTTTACCAAATTTCGTTACAAAATCGAACTTAATAAACAGAAGGGATTTTAACAATATTTAAGCATGAACCGTACAACAAAAATCCCATATACGAAACATAACGCATACACTGAATATGAAATTCCTTCATAAATATGAGAAAGAAATCATCATGATATGCATCACGTAGAAACATGGTGAAGAAGAGCATTAGAATAATGAAATTCAAAGGATTTTAGCAAAAATAGATGGTACACTTGCCTGATCTGTGAACTCCCTTACCCAAGTCTAGCATGGAATTCTTTCCCTCCTTCGTTCCTCCATGCCCCTTCTCAGATTTTCTAAACTTTTCATCCTAACCCCCAAACGCAGCATTTATAAGCATTTATAAGCAATGGAGTAGGTGAGGGTAGATGGGGGTGAGTCACCTACTTTAGATAATTTACTCAAATCTCCTATCTAGAAGGTTCTAGATCAACGGAACAGGTGGGAGTAGATAAGAACAATTTACCTACTCTGAGTTGGCCACTCCGTTCTCTTAATCAAAACTGACCAATGAGCCAATTTGGTCAACTACTTCAATTGGTCAATGATTTATTCTAGTCATAAATCTACTCCGATCGTCCTTCTACTCCGGTTGTCTTATCTTAATTGATCAAGTATCAAGTCCGGTCTTCTATTTACTCCGGTCATCTATTTGAATCAATCATTATTTCATTCTACTCCGGTCAATTTTCTTGACCGATCAGTATTTCATTCTTGTCATTGATCCTCTCCGGAAGTCCTCTCCAAGAATTTTGCCATTAAAGCGGGTTAACTATAAGCCAAATTCGGTCAATTTTTCTTAACCGATTAATTCATTATTTTCGGTCAGCGATTTTAAATTCTAGTCAACTTCCTACTTCGGCTAATTATAAGCTTCCTTGGTCACTAACAATTATTTTGGTCTCTATCATCTACCTCGGTCGATTACTAACTTCCTTGGTCATTATTATATATCATCCTTGGCCATTTTCTCGTTGAGTTCGGTCAACAAGTCAATCCGGTCAACATACTATTTAGGCTAATTTTTTCATTAAGGCTAAGAGACTAAATTCTAAAAAATATGGTCTTTACAATTCTTCCATACTTATAGGAATTTTGTCAATGAAATTCAATGAACCTCAAAATTATCATCCATTAGGCTCCTCAATCCTATCTCAATATCTCTGGGTCATGGGCCCTCACGCTATTGTTGCGCTATTCGGATTAACCATTTACTAATATCTCAAAATGTCAAGTGTGGGAAAACAAAAGAATGCGCAAATCCTAAATTAAATAAAATATAAGCTGAAATTTTACAAATAAAAAGCGTACCTTCTATTACATTTGGTAATGCTTTGGTATCCTGAACTATCATTGCAAATGCTTTAAATGGAACAGTAGACTTCTTTGCCTCCAGTTGCCTAGGTATGGGGCAGTCCTCGACCCGATGGCCCTGTTGTCCACAATTAAAACATGCCCCCATTAATTTAAGACAAGTCTTCTTCAAATGCTCCCCTCCACAGTTGGTATAATTCATTGTTGACACCTAGAAACTAGACACTGATTGCATATCCGTGCTATTTTTCTATTTATTTGACACCTTTACCTTTTTAGAAGGTTCTAGGGGTCCTGAACCGGCTCCCTCACTAAAACTCATTCGACTAGTTTCCCTCTTAGCAAAAAACTTTTGACTCATCTTCCACAATATATGGTGCATACCGAGACAACTCGATAAACTTTGTATCATATTATGTTACAGTGCGGCTCCCTTACCTAAGCTGCATAAAGTCCTCTTTTTTTATCATTGAGGTTAGAAGAAAAATACTTCTCCATAAAGGCCTCCTCAAATATTTTTCAAGAAATTTCTTCCTCGGGTACACCCAACGCCCTTTTCTTTATTACTCACCGACTATTAGCTCCTCCTTCTAACTTATACGCTGCAAAGGTAATCTTCTACCGATCAGAACGTCTAATAATAGTAAATATCTTCTTTAATCTTCGAATCCAGATATCTGTCTTTACTGGATCTAGTTCTCCCAGAAATTCAGGGGCTCACTCAACTGTAAATCTCTCATATGTTGTTGGTTTAGGGTTAGCTAGGACTGAGTTAGGGGCAAGAATCGAAGCCACATGCCGCTGCTCCATAGTTTCTATTATGTGTGCCACTCTTCCTAGTAGGTTCAAGTATTCAACCTCTCGATCCTGAGGGGCACTAGTACCACCTCGGGTAATTCTTCTTCTATGTGCCATGCTATTATCCTATAACTAAAAGAATTACAATATCAATCAATTTAGCATATTCAGATTAGAAAAAGGGGTTGACAAATATTCAATGCATTTAAAGATAAAACCCTTGAGCTTCATGCATTCTATACCTCGGTCCCAAATTACACCACGGCCCTTAAATACTATCTCGGCCTTAAATTACACTTCAGTCCTTAGGGGGTTATTCATCTCAACTTTCCATCTATTCCTAATTACCCTTATCCTAGTTCCACCTAGACTAAAACTAAGCTTCTGCTTTATAATTGATCAACCCTAAGGCATAACCTGTCTCTGATACTATTCGTGACGGAACGAGTCATAGTCCACCATATGACCTCCGTCATATAAACATACCTATAGCCAGGATAATCAACTCGGCACAAGTGGCATATAATTAGGTGGACTTAAAATTTCTGTTCGCAGGCACAGGATCACAAACAGTCAGTCATCAAGTTGGCCTTATTAAGGTCAGTCACAATGTGACTATCCGAGGTTTAAGGTCAGTCGGTTAGAGAACAAAATCCAAAGATGTACGAGATGCCACTAGGAACCAAAATTACTCAAACCATAAAAATTTAGTGGAAGCATCTAAATATCCTTTTTATTTACATAGTAGAATTATTACACAAAAGTTTTCAGAATATCCAAAAAAGACATCAAGGTCAGTCATCGCACTACTGCATAAATCGTGATCGGCCTTCCAACCTAGTTAGACCATCTGACTTCACTCTTTCTCGTCAGGCATAAGTTCTTGGCTGTCTGAGGGTAAGAAAACAGTAAGGAGTAAGCGATAACTTAGTAAGGTACCAATGTAGTTAGTAAGGTACCAATGTAGAAAACATGCATAATTATAGTATTGAATAGAATGAAAGCATTTTGCATACAAAAACATTATACATGGGAATAAGACATTTCATGTGAAATTAGATTCCAAAATGAATGCAAATTTAAAACCAAATGCTGAAAACCAACTACATTTTAGGCATGTAGTTCTTAGCCATCATATATCAAATACGACTACATTTTAGCCCTGTAATTCTCAACTATCATATCTCAAATACAGCTACATTTTAGGCTTACAGCTCTCGGCCATCATATCTCATATATAGTTATATTTTAGGCTTACAGCTCTCGGCCATTATATCTCAAATACGGCTATATTTTAGGTCTGTAACCCTCGACCATCATATCTGAAAGCGGCTACATTTAATGTCTATAACTCTCGACCAGATATCTCAAAATGGCTACATTTAAGGTTTGCACCTCTCAACTATCGGCTACATTAAAATTAGCAGCTCTCGACCATCAAAAATCCATTTTCTTAAAATCTTGGGCTTCAAAAAGACCGATGTTCTTAAAGAGCATGCTTTCCTTCAGCAACAAACATACAAATGGGTGAGATCTTAAAACAAGTAGACAGAATTCAAACATGCTGATCATCTTTCTGTGGCCCATGACTTAAACTTTACCTAAATTCGTTACAAAACCAGACATAATAAATAGAAGGGATTCTTTAAATATTCAAGCATGAACCGTAGAATAAAAATTCCATATACAGAACACAACTCATGCGCTAAACATGAAATTCCTTTATAAACATAAGAAAGAAATCATAATGATATGTATCACGTAGAAACATGATGAAGAAAAGCATTAGAATAATGAAATTCAAAGGATTTTAGCAAAACCAAAGGGTATACTAGCCTGATCTGTGAACTCCCTCATCCAAGCCTAGCCTTGAATTCTTCGCCTCCATCTTCTCCTTCGTTCCTCCGTGCCCCTTCTTGGATTTTCTAAACTTTTTTTCCTAAACCCCGAATGCAGCATTTATAGGCAATAGGGTAGGTGAGAGTAGGTGAGGGCATGTCATCTACTTTTGATATTTTTCTCAAATCACCTGTCTAGAATATTCCAGATCAATAGAGCAAGTGGTAGTTGGTAAGAGCAGTTTTTCTACTCTTAGTTGGCCACTCTATTCTCTTAATCAAAACTGACCCAATGAGCCAATCGGCCAACTACTTCAATTGGTCAACGATTTATTCTAGTCATAAATCTACTCTGGTCGTCTTTCTACTCCAGTTGTCTTATCTTAGCTGATCAAGTATCAAGTCCGGTCTTCTATTTACTCCGGCCATCTATTTTAATCAATCATTATTTCATTCTACTCCGATCAATTCTCTTGACCGGTCAATATTTTATTCTTGTCATCGATCGTCTTTGGAAATCCTCTCTAAAAATCTCACTCCGAAAATTTTTCCATTAAAGTTGGTCAACTATACGCCAAATCCTATCAACTTTTCTTAACTGGTCAAATCATTATTTTTGATCAATGATTTTAAATTCTAGTCAACTATTCCAGTCAACTTCCTACTTTCACTGATTATAATCTTTCTTGGTCACTAACAACTATTTCGGTCTCTATCATCTACCTCAATCAATTACTAACTTCCTTGCTCATTATCTCAACAACTTCCTCGATCATTATCATATATCATCCTCGGCTATTTGCCCGTTAAGATCGGTCAAGAAGTCAATCCAGTCAATATGCTATCTAGGCTATTTTTTTTTAAGGCTGAGAGATTAAATCCTAAAAAACCTTGTCCTTATAGGCCAGCTTTTAGCTTGCCGACTGTCCTTCTTCAGCTCACCAACGGGCCTCATCTGGTCGTTGGCCTCATTTGCCCGACTGCCCTAGTCTTCCACATTGGCACTCCGATTGTCCACACTTCGCTGTTTGCAACTGATTAGCCACACGACTCCGATCCTCGCACACACCTAGTGTAATCTTCCGTTTGTTCAGACACCCAAAAGGGAGTGACTAAAATCTAACAAACTTTTCCTCATAACCTTACGGGAGAACCTTTCACCTCTAACAGGCAACCGTCATTGCTTGCCTTTTGAAAACTTCCCCTTAATAGGGATCCTAGCATTAGCATCTACAAGATTGAATAATACTTTATTCCACTCCACTGAACCTGAAGTAGTCCTGCTCCCCTTTGGCTTCTCCTCCATGGTAAAATCATTCCTCCATAGTCAAATCATTCCCCCATTGGTCACCTTGACATTATCCTTGGCAACCGAAATGTTCATCGGTGCCCGGCCCAATCATTTGCTTCCCTTGCCACAATCGAGAAGCCTTTGGTGAGTTTTCATTGGCCTTTTCTAAACGGCGTAGTGAAGCCCTCATCATCAAACTTTCCGGTTGAAATCACATTCAACCACAAGTCCAGGGCATGTCTCATGCTCTTTAACATGAGCCTCATCCTATTACTTGTCAACAAGCAAATATCTCCGATACCAACAACCATTGATGAATCACTGTTACCCATCTTCAAAACCTTGTGATCCCCTGCGTATATCTTGTGAAGTGGGACTTCCTTGGTGTCCCATGGTGTGAGGCATCACTATTCATCACCCTATCCATTTCTTGTCTCAGAAAGCTCCGTGTCTTCCTTGCGTGGACAATCCAAAGGTTTTTACAGAGAATAACAGAGGCCCGATCATCATCATGATCCCTCCTCTCTTCACGCTCGCCTCTACCCTTCTTCTCCTACTTTCTCCTTGGGCAATCCTATTTCAAGTGGCCCTTCTTGTCAAAGTTGAAGTGCTCGATATCTTGAAACTTGGGCTAACCATTGCTCCTCTCCGACTTGCCATGTGGTGCCCTCGGCCTTCCATGTCCCTGACCACTAGTGGCTACAAGGAGACTCAGCTCTCCTAAATCCTCAACACCTCCCCTTTACTTGGACTCATTTATAAGTACAGAAGTGATGACCTCATCCAGCCTGAGCGTATCATTTTTGTGAGGTTTCGGGTCAAAAAATTTGATAATGATGAGGTGATTAGTAAGCTAATGATCAATACTAGGCCTATGGAATGACTAAGGTTGGGTATCGGAAGAAAAATCAAGAAGAATTTGGGTTAGTGCTGCTGAAGCGCTGCCCGCAGGCTTGCGCCTGCTGCGCGCTCAAGCCGTAGCTCGAGCATGTTTTCCAGAACCTTGCCTGCCCACTGGCCGCTCGAGCTCCGCTCGAGTGGGAATTCCTGAATCGCGCCCACCCGATGCTTGCTCGAGGTGCGCTCAAGCGGTGGCGCCTTTTTATGCCGCGACGTGCTTCTTTTTTCTCATTTTCCCATGAGCCCCAAAGCTTCCAGAGAGAGAGAGCACCGATTCTAGTGAGAGAAGGGAGGAGATCGAAACCTTGGAGTCCAAATCCATCTGAGAGCTAGTTATAAAGGTGAAAGCACGCGTCAAGGCAAGTGTTCTCATACTCACTTCTCATTCTCTTTCGTTGTTTTGCTTGATTTTGTTGGGTATTTTTTGTCGATACCCACCGTGAATGTTAGAATCATGAAACCCATGATTAATGACCAAGGAATATGTAGTTAGTTGTTTGAATCGTGTCCGATTCACTCGGTTTGGTTTCACCAAAACCATAACCCACGAAATTGGGGATTTCCCGTTTCCCTTCCATGTATCATGAAATTGACCTCAAAATGCGAATCCCACGTCCCAATGATGCGTATATGTCGGCCATGAGTTCGATCTCGCACGTTTTGACCCGATCGAGGTGTCCAGGCCCTCTGAATCGTCCCTGACACTGTTCATCCAAGTGTAAAAGGGGGAAATTACATATTCCCACCTTCGTTGTATGTTGAATCGACCCCAAAAGATGAATACCATGTCCCAATTGTGCATATGTATCAACTGGATGCCCGATTTCACAAGTATCGAATCGTTTGCGGCGTCCGGATGCTCTAAAAGAGGCCTAACACTGTTCATCCGAAAATAAATGAGAAATTTACATGCGTTGCCCCCGTTTAATTATTATGAAAGTGATGTCTAAATGATGTGTTAAAGTGTAAGTCTGAAAATGTGTATTTGGGCACCGGAAGCAAGGAAACGAGTCCAGGAGGCTTCTAAAATGATACGTGATTATCAAAGGTATGAAATTTGAAATTCTCTGGTGAACATGAATTTAATTGTAATAATGGGATTGAGTCCCACAGAAAGTTACGAACCGAGCAAGTAAATGGAAGGAAATCTACATTGTACATCGTGATGGAATGATCTCCCGGATGGAGTTGTATGTGATGGAATGATCTCCCGGGTGGATATGTATGTGATGGGAATGAGATTTCCCGAGTTATAAATGTGTATGGAAAATGTGGATTTTCCTCTCTAAGTGAGGAAACTAACCTTGAAATTAGGACCATGATTTATAGGGGTAGTATTCTTTAGCTTACCATGTCCATCGCGATGTGAACCCGAGGAATACCTGGCCGTGTATTCTGGCTGCTAGTGGGAGCGAGTGATGTTCATGGTATGCTTTAGGAAACTACTGTGGAAGAACGAGGTTTGCCCTAGTCCGCGAAGGATATGGGGCATGTTGGCCGAGTGCTGCAGGCCTAAAATGTAGCCGTTTGGTTAAATGTTGCATAGTGAAAATGCAACTGATAGTCGAGTGCTGTAGACCTAAAATGTAGCCATGGCTTTAGAATGTGTAGCGAACACATTCGTTTCCTCGTTCTCTCGCATCGTTGGTTAGTACAGCCTACTAGCCCGGGTCCGCATAATGCCTAATCGATGTAACCGTGAGAATCTAATGTTCCAAGATGTTCCTTGTTTCCTCTCATGATTCCTGATTATTTACATCTTGTGCTTTTCCCCTCCCAGTTGTTGCTTTCATCGTTATCATGATTGTTAGTGAGCTATAATTACATTTGCTGAGCTGTACGCTCACCTTTGCTGTTTTTCTTTTCAGATGAGAACACTTAGCCGACGCCGGATTAGTTAGAGCAAGGAGAGAGACTTGCGTGAAGGGAGTTGCGGGACATCGAAGCTTAAAGATTAGGTTATGTTTATCATATTAGAATGTAAACAGCCACTCATGGATGGATGTGGCTTGTTGTTATATTATGGTTTGTTATGCTTTAGCAGGATTTGATGATTTAGTTACACTTTCGCATTTATGTTGATGTTTTGAGCTTTATTTTGTTTTAGATGGCATCTCTCTAGTTCTAATACAGTTGATAGGAGTACTGTATTGGAGCCATGGATGATATGGCAGATGTTGTGATCTTGTGTGTTGTGTTGTAGGCTTGTGATAATTATTTTGGTTAGATGTGTGCTTGTTCAGGATGTATTTAAACAGGTTGTATTTTTAATTTTTCATCTGTAGAATCCGTAAGTATTAATTATGGACTGTAGTTGTGTTGCCAAGGACGGAGGTTATTCGTTGGAGAATAATCCGATCTGTCACATTAAAGATGGCTCGAACCGACAGAAAAGTCATTTTGACCGAACGAGATCAGAGCTTAGATTTGAGGTTGGTGATTTTGTCTTCCTTAAGGTATTGCCGTTGAAAGGGACTACTAGATTTGGTGTTAAGGGAAAATTAAAGCCGCGATTCATTAGACCCTTCGAGATATTAGAGAAATTCAGAGAGGTTGTGTGACGACCCAGATTCTAAGTCATAGAAAGTCCCAGTCATCGAGTCAAAATAATCAAATGATCGAGGAAAATTGAAGGTTATCCGAAAAATGTAATAAGAAGTTCCGAACTGGCCTTAGAGCATGTTCTGAAATCAAAAAAAATTTAAGGCCGGAGTGCATTGCGTGAAGTGAGGCCGAAGTGGCCTAACGACCGGAGTGGCCTTTGTGTGAGGAAAAAGAAGTCCGTCTTCTCTTAGTGTAAAAGAAGTCCGTCCTCCCTTAGTGTAAAAGCAATCCTGCCTTTCACTTAAGCTGAAATCAAGTCTGGCCTTGTGTGTTGATAAAGTCGGAGTAGAATTATGGGTGCAAGGAGAATAAAATTCGAAGTTGATGAGAAGGTAATAGACGGAGTGAATAATAAGAAGTTGACCAGAATTGGAGATGTTGACCAGATTTGGAGGAGTTGGCTGGATTTGAGGGAATTATGTTGACCGGATTTAAGAAGGTTGACCGGATTTTGAAGAAGTTGACCGGATTTAAAGAGTTGACCGGATTTGAAGTTTTAACCAGATTTGAATAAAGGTTGACCGGTTTTGAATAAAGGTTGACCAGAACTTGTGATCATGACCGGTGCTGGCCAGAAAATTTACCAAAAAGTTGATCGGCAACTAAAGACAAAAGCAACTTTATTATTTAGTTAGGATCCAACTAGGGCTCGACCAAATGAGGTAGGTAAACTACCTCATCACACCCTGAGTAGAAGTACTGAGGTAAGTAAACTAACCTGCTACTTCCACCAAATCACTGAAGGCAAGTACCGAGTAGGTAACTTGCCTCAACTTACACCACCTACTCCCTCCTCTTTATATACCGAGCTCAGGTTGAGTGATGAGTGTGAGTTTCTGGCGCCAAGGAAGAATAAGGAGCGAAGAAGGAGGGAAGAACTTTGAGGCAGCTGGAGTGGACAGTCATGCAAGTGTACTTCAGACGTTGCTTTAAATTCATGCTTTAAGAATATTGCAAGTGTACATCGGACGCTGATTTTTAAGTCATGTTTTAAGAATATTGCAAGTGTACACCTTCCCCCTACTTTTAAGATCATGATTTACTGCAAGTATATGCGTGTTTCATTGCAAGTATATCTGATTATGGATAAGTATATGTTATATGTTTGTCCTAATCATTGATTAAAGAAGAATTTCTGTTAACCGCATAGTTAAAAGAAGTTCGGTTTTCCATTAATGAAAATTAAGTTTGGTTTTTCCTTGATAAAGAATCAGTTTGGTTTCCCATAATGAAAAAGCACTCCGTCCTTCAGCAAAAAGGTACTCGGATTTATGAACTTCGACTTTTAAAAGCACTCGTCCTTCAATGAAAAGTACTCCGGATTTAGGAAACTTCGGCTTTTAAAAGTACTTCGTCTTTTGAGAAAATGAGCTCCATCCTTCGAGAAAATAAGCTCCGTCCTCTGAGAAAAAGAACTCTGTCCCTATTAGTGAAAAACACTCCGTCCAAAGGGCACTCCAGCCTCTTTCAAAAAGAACCGCGTCCTTAATAATAAAATGAGCTCCGGCCTTAATATGAAATGAACTCCGGCTTTAAAGGGAAATGAACTCCGGCTTTTGAACTCCGCCTTTTGTCAAAAAGAACTCCGTCCTTAAAATGAACTCCGGCCTTAATATGAAAATGAGCTCCTGCTTCGTATAAGAAAATGAGCTCCGGCCTTAATGTGAAATGAACTCCGGCTTTTGTTGATAAAGAACTCCGGCTTTAATGAACTCTGGCTTTTGTTGATAAAGAACTCCGGCATTTAAATGGACTCCGCCCTTTAAGAGAAATGAACTCCGGCTTTTTAAGCACTCCGAAACTCCGGCTTTTTGTACTGAAAATAAACCGGCTCCCTTAATGAGAAAAGAAGCTCCGGGCCTTGATAAAAATCTAAAACCGGCCCCAATATATTTTATGCCATGGAATCGAAACCGGCCTCAAGTGTATTTTGAAATCGGCCTTAAGTATATATGATTTTTGAATTTAAGTTTGAAGTATATGATTTTTGGAATGGCCTTAAGATATGCTGAATGGTAAATTGTGATGTTTCTGACTGAAAATGGCTTTCAGTAAGCAATAAGACGGAAGTATTTCTGTTTCTGTTATTTTGGGACCCGAGACTAACTATAGTCCAGGTAAGTTCTTAGGTGAGGCCTTAGACTTACGGTTGTAATCGAGGATAGTTCTGTCCATGGAGCGATTCATGGTCCACCCTGTCCTCAAGGACATTAAGCCAGGAGGGACATAGGCCGACCTTCGGTGGCACACAGGTAAGATACCCCTCGGGATGGGATATATATGACGACATAGGCCAACCTTCGGGTGGCACACAATACAGATATCCCTCGATATGGGATATATATGACGACATAGGCCGACCTTCGGGTGGCACACAGTACAGATATCCCTTGATATGGGATATATATGACATGATAGGCCTTGGATTGTGTGGACTGAACACAATCTATCCTCGATCGTTAACCCCTTCCGCTAGTAGGGTACACTGTATTTCTGAATTGTTAAGATACGTCACAATAAAAGATGAAAATGAATTGTACAGTGAAAAGATAATAGAGTATCATCTGATGAAAAGATGATAATGAATCGTATACAGTGAAAAGATGATAGTGAACAGTATAGAGTATTGTTTTCAGTTTTACCATGCATCAGTAAAGTTTATAGTTATTGTTTTACAGTTTACAGTGTAATGATTTATGAAGCATGAGATTTAATATCGTTATAGTATGTCTTTACTTTTTCTAGATGATGTTTGATTAAACATTCTAGTTCTGCATGGTTATATGATCATTTTGGCATAACTGTTTTACAATTCATATGCATGTACCTTGCTAGGCCTCGGCTCACTGTTTTATATTTTTTCCCCTACAGATAAAGTTTTAGAGCTTGTGTCTGATGAGTTGGAGTGATTAGATCTTGTCTGAAGGATTATTAAAGACCTCGGAAGCTTCTTTTGGAGAAATATTATTGTAATGACTTGATGGACTTCTATGGTTAAACATTTTTGGCTATGTACTCGGAAATGAATAATTTGGAATGAATATGAATGCTTCCGCAAGTATTAGAATAACTTCCGCTATACTTATTATGGTTAAAAGTATATGGGTCCTAGATGGCATCTGTGATCCTGTGTTGCACCTAATTGGTTTAGTTTGGGTTTTCAATTGTGTTATGAATGACGGAATAAAAAAAAATCCGTTCCGTCACAGGTGGCATATCAATTGGCGTTACCTCTGAATTTTTCCGATATGCACAATGTTTTCCATGTATCGATGTTTAGGAAGTACGTTCATGAACCAACACACGTTATAGATTATGATCCCTTAGTTATCAATAAAGATTTGTTCTATTCGGTGGAGCCAGTACTGATTCTGGATCGAAGGGATCAGATTTTTCTTGCGAAGACCATTCCTCTTGTTAAAGTATTATGAAGGAACCATTCTCACGAGGAAGCGACATGGGAAAGGGAGAAAGAGATCGGGGGAAATATCCCCGTCTATTTCGAGCTATGTAGGTTCATTTCTACCTTTGAGAATTCATTAAATTTCGACAACAAAATTTTTATAAGTACAGGAGAGTTGTAAGGTACCGATTTTCCAAAATATAGAACTTAGGAGTAATTAAGTTAATATAATAAAAATTAGATTTAAAATATGTGGGAAATTAAGTTTTGGAAGCAAGATTGGATGAGGGAGGCTTGGCGCTTGAGTGACGCCTGGGGCACGCCCAGGACGCATTTAGCAGAATGTTACCCTCGAGGCTCGGCCGAGGCGCACTTGGGGTGCATTTTGCCGAATAGGCATGCCCGATGAGTGCCCGAGGCACATTTTCTAGGGCTATGGTGCCTAAGTAGTGCCTAACTGGCGCTCGAGCGCCAGTTAGAGTATAAATACTCACACAGTTAGCTTTTCAGTCATTTTTCTGGAAGAAAGAGAGAGGAAAGAGAGAGAATGGAGGAGAAGAGAGAGAAGGAAGGGTTCGAGGCTTCTGTGTCCTTTTTTTTGCTAAGAGCTAGTTGAAAAAGTTGTAGATCAGGTCAAGGCAAATGCACTCATATACTTTTCTTTCTATTGTTACTCTTTTTGTTCAATTTCTTTTGGATATTTTTGTTTAAATGCCCGTCTAAAGTTGTATTTTAAAATGCTCACAACTTAAGCATGCATATATGTGAATTTTATATTTGATTTGAAAGTTTTATACGGTATTGTGTTACGTGGAAACCCTAACCCCATGCCCCATCATTTTTACCCATTTAGTTTGGGGTTTTTGTATCTTTTGATCTTAGAAAATTGGAATTCTAACATGTGAATGTGATTATTTGGTGTTTATTCACATGTATTTTGTGTATGTTATTTTATATGTTCCAGAAATTATGTTAGATGCTTTTGCGAAGAGATTTATTGTCCAAAAGTCACAAAGTTTCATTTGACTCAACGTGGTAAGGATTTCTTAATTTTTTTTTTCAAGTTTTATGTTAATTTGTGAATGTATTTGAAATCATGTGAAGATTTAAATTCACAAAAAAATAATATTTTGTGTATGTACCCAAGGAATTTGGAAATTATGCAAAGTATAGGAAGGGGACTCCACAATTTGTTAAGTTTGATGAATCGTTCTTCAAGGAGTGAGAACTTTGTGTTAAGAATAACTGTAGACTTTTCCTTAAGAATTAAGTAATTATGAAATTGGACCAAGAAAATTTTGTATTAGTGGGTGATATTCTCTTGCATGTCTTAGGATATTACAATGGTAGACCAAGGAATGCTCCTAGGCCACGGGAGATGCTATGGTGGCGTATGTTTATGGCCTTGTATATCGGGTTAAAGGTATATAGCTTACCACAAGGTGTTTGAATTGCATGGGTAGTGCCTTAGAATGTGTGGAAGCATACACAATCCTTTCCTCATTTGGCTACTTTGTTAGCTGGTAAGACTTACTAGCCATGATCCCTAAATATAAATGAATTTCTTTATATTTTAGAACCTAAAGGAATCTAATGTAAAATATGGATGGATAAATGTGTTCTGGAAAGATATTGATCATATTTTATGTTTATGCATCTATGTTATGCTTCTATTCCCTTCTCTTGATTTATTTTGAATATATTGTTTATTGTCTTTGATTATATTGTGCTTTACTAAGCATTCGGCGCACTCATTGTTATTTTCTTGTCTTCGATGAGAAACGAACTTATACCAAATGAGGTGGAGTAGAGATTTCCAGTTGGCTAGGCTGTGGATTTGGAAGATAATTTTGTAGACTTAGATTTTGTTGTTGTGAGGCTCCAGTTTTCAAAATACTGTAATTAGATTTTGTTGTTGTGAGGCTCCAGTTTTCAAAATACTGTAATTAGGAGTAATTAAGATTAGGTTTAATATATGTGGGAAATTAAGTTTTGAAAGTGGAATGAGGTATTGGTGGGGAATGCCCGTTGGGTGCCCAAGGTGGCATCGGGGAGTGCCCATTCTAGTAGGCTGGCGCTTGTCGACCGCTCGAGTGCGATTGAAGGAGAAGAGAGAGAAGGAGGAGATTAAAGCACTAAGTCCAATTCTGACTTAGAGATAGTTAAGAAAGTTGTAGATCGGGTCAAGGCAAGTGCACCCATATACATTTCTTTCTCTTATTACACTTTTTGTTCTATTTTTTTGGGTATTTTTGTTCAAATGTTCGTCTAAGCATATATTTTGTAAAACCCATGTCTTGAGTATATATATTTGTTGATTTGGTGTCCAATTTGGTGGTTTTACGCGGTGTTGAGTTTCGTTAAAACCCTAACCCCTTGCCCCATTATATTTATCTATTTATTTTGAGATTTTTGCATGATTTGACTTAGAAAATTGGAACCCTAGCTTATGGACATAAACATTGGTATTTATTCACATGCATGT
This sequence comes from Nepenthes gracilis, assembly GCA_033239525.1. Classification (NCBI taxonomy): domain Eukaryota; kingdom Viridiplantae; phylum Streptophyta; class Magnoliopsida; order Caryophyllales; family Nepenthaceae; genus Nepenthes; species Nepenthes gracilis. The sequence continues at coordinate 14,765,363 of BSYO01000006.1, forward strand.
TATATATATTATTTTGTGTGTGTTTTGAAAATTATGTTGGATGCTTTTGTGAAGGAATTTATTGTCCGAAAGCCACAAAGTTATGTTTTGCTCATTGTGATAAGAATTTTCTAAATTCTCAAAGATTTATGTTGATTTGTGTATGTATTTAATTCATTTGAAGATTTAAACTCACAAGAATATAAAAATGTGTATTAGTATGCTCAAGAATATGATTATCTGTATGTATATCAAAGAATTATGTAAGAAATGAAAAGTATAAGAAGGAAATTTCATGATATGCTAAGTTTTGATGAACTGTTCTCCAAGAAGTGAGAACAAAGTGTTAAGAATGAAGTATGAAATTTCCCTTAAGAATAAGTAATTATGAAATTGGACCAAGATTTACATTTCAAAGGGTAGTATTCCTTGGCACGCCTTAGGATATTACTATGGTAGACCGAGGACTGCCTCTGGACCACAGGGATATGGTGGCATAAACTTTATGGCCCCGTATATTGGGTTAAGGTATACCACTCGCTACGGGATGTTTGAATTGCATGAATAGTACCTTAGAATGTGTGGAAGCAGACACATGTCTTTTTTCGTTTGGCCATACTATTAGTTGGCAAGGCCTATGTGACGGAATGGGCCCTTATTGTGATGGAATAGTTTTTTTGTCCTCAATTAATTTTGTTATTCAAAATAGAAACAGAAGCCCAAATCTTACTCATGGTTCTTGGAAAAAACGGGCAAAGTTTTCCTAAAATTAGGCTAAATAGAAATATAAACTTGTACAAACCTATATAACAAACCAGTACATACAAACAACTATCCATTAATACCACATTTTCCTACAACATGCGTTCATAGGATCACAGATGCCATCCATGGCATTAATTCAACAATCCTATCACTACATCAGAATTCAAATGAGAGATGCTAACTAGGACCCGTACAGAAACCAGAAGGTATATAACGAAAGCAAAACTATAAACCTGTGGAAGCACAATTTCAGTTTCATCATATGCATCACATACATTCTATATACAAGAATCCATATGTAGAAAATCTATATGCAAAACTATATATCAAAATCAGGTCTTCACATTCAACTGTTTCTCCAAAATAACTTCAAAATACTTCAGATCTCTAGAAGTCTTTAGATCGAGCTTTAAATTACTCTTTTTCATCAAGTACAAGCTCTATAGTTTCTTCTGGAGGGGAAAAAATAGTAAGACAGTGAGTCGATGTCCAGCAAGGTACATGTAGGTATGTAGTAAAACTTTTATACAGAACAGAATGCAGTAAAATAGAGACAGATGCATGTTGAAGCATAAATACGATAAAGTAGTGATTTACAAAAACTATAGTAGAACATGATGTAGAAGATTAGAGAACTATCGAAAAATAGAAACACTCAAGTTACGAAAAGAAGAATTCAGTGTAATCATATCGTTAATACTAAATTGATAAAGTAGGCTTCAGAAAATAGAAATCGGTTTCGATTCTATATATTATATAAAATTCCTTTTCCATCAGTAAAGGGCCCAACTAGTAGACCTTACTAGTGGAGGGGACGAATAATCGATGATAGATTATATTTGCACACAATCAAAGCCACTAACAGTCGTCCCGTCTCGTGGGACATCCTTTCTCACAAGATTCAGTATAGTACGTCGGCCAGTATCAGTAAACTACCCTCTAGGTTAACGCTCTGAGGAAGGGCGGATCACATATAACTCCAGGGATAGAGTTATCTTTGATTACTACCATAACGTTCTAAGGCATGCCGGAGAACCTAACCTAACTGTATATCAGTCACGGGTCCTAGTTAATAGTATCAGAAATATTTTTCCTTCTTATTTTATAACTGAAAACCCTTTTTAGTTTCAGAAACAAGTCAAAATTTCACAATAACTTTTCAGTCAGTTTCAAATTATTTAGTGACGGTCTAAAACCTTTCAATTTTACTTCAAAATATACAAAAATAGTTTGAAACCCTTCAAATTTGTTTCAAAATATACCGTAACGGTCTAAAACCCTTTAATTTTGCTTTAAAAGTCCACAGTAATTTTTCAGTATATGTTCGTGTAAAATTTTCAGAAACAGATTACACCAGAAGTTTTATCTCAGTACAGATTAACTTTTATATAACAGAAGCTATGAAAAATAAAGCATCAAATCTTCAATTTTCATACCTAGGGTTTTGCCAAAATTTTCGGACGATAAACGAACACCCAACACATGTATTTTCATGAAATTAGAAGCATATTTAGTAGAATATACTAGTAAATACAAAATCTATTCAGTTAATTAGGAATAATAGGCATTATTTATATAGAACATGGTGAAACATGCTTTTAGAGCATAAATACCAATTTTGAGATATAGAAAAGTAGTAAAAGCATAAAATAGCATCCGAGATACGGTTGCTTGAGTTCAATTTATAGTTATCGTGACTCTAATCGAAGTAGATAGGAAGATTTTCCCCTTTTCTTCTCTTCCCTCTCCTTCCTCTCTTCTCTTCTCGTTGCTATCAGGTTCCCTGCAAAGGATAACTCCCAACTTCCCCTTTAAAACACGAAGGAAAGAAGTCACGTGAGGGAGCCCATGACTGGCACTCGAGTAGGCGCCTCGTGTAAATTGATGGTCACGCTCGAGCGCCAACTGGGTGCACTTTGAGCGCCCGATTTTGCTAAATCTGCTCGGGTGGCACCTTGAGCGCCACTCGAGCGGTGCATTCTATTAAATTTGCCCCAATGGTGCCTCAGGTGCCACTCGGGCGCTGATGCCCTGGGGCCTTATTCTACCTCTAAACCAAACTCTTCTATATTTTTCCTTAATCTATTCACCTCAAACACATTTATATCAATTTAATAACTAGGAATTATCATGTTTTTGGGATTAGGACCTCACACATAAAGAAATTTTATCCTCGAAATTAAACAGAGCTACATACCTTAAGAAAACAAGTGGGGATATCCGCTTTGGATTTCCTTTTTGCGCCAGGTGGCCTCCTCCAATGAATGATTCTTTCAGAGTACTTTCACCAGGGGAATGGTCTTAGTGCACAACCTCTGATTATTGCGATCTAAAATTTGTATCGGCTCCTCGACATAGGATAAATCCTTATCAATAGTCAATGGCTCGTACTCAATCATGTGTGCAGGATCGTGGATATATTTTTGAAGTATCGATACATGAAATACACCATGCATGTCCGTTAGGCTTAGTGGTAGGGCCAACCTATAAGCTACCTCCTCGATCCTCTCCAGAATCTCAAAAGGACCAATGAACCGCATCTTTAGTTTTCCTTTTACTCTGAACAGGAATATTCCCTTGGACGGTGAAACTTTTAGAAAAACAAAATCTCCTACCTCAACGCTCAGTTCTTTCCTACTCAGGTCTGCATAACTTTTTTGTCTACTTTGAGCAATTCTCAAATTATCATGTATTAGTTTGATTTTCTCTGTAGTTTCTTTCACAATTTCAGGACCTAAAATCTTTTTATCTCCGGTCTCCTCCCAATAAATCAGTGACTTGTATTTTCTTCCATACCGACCCTCAAAAGGTACCATGTTGATACTAGCTTGATAACTGTTATTATATGCAAACTCAGCTAGTGCCAGGTAACTATCCCAAGTCCTTTTCATTTCCAACACCGAGGCCCTCAACATATCCTCAAGAATCTGAATGGTGCACTCTGATTGGCAATCAGTCTAGGGGTGATACGCAATACTGAACTTTAACTCCGTCCCCAACTCCTTATGCAAACTCTCCCAAAATATCGAAACAAAATAGGGTCCCTATTAGACACAATAGAGGCAGAAACTCCATGAAGCCTCACGATTTTATTCACATATAATTGGGCCAGTCTATCACGCGAATATGTCATCCTATTCGCCAAGAAGTGGGCTGATTTTGTCAGCCGATCAACTATAACCCAAATGGCATCATGATTCTTAAGTGTCCTCGACAGTCCTGATACAAAATCCATAGTAATATATTCTCATTTCTAACTTTGGATCGGCAATGGTTACAATAACCCAGAAGGCATCTTCCTTTCAGCTTTCAGTTGCTAACATACAAGGCATTTCTCTATATAAGCCATAATATCCCTTTTCATATTTCACTACCAAAAAGTTTTATTCAGATCCTGATACATTTTGTTCATCCCAGGGTAAATTGTATACCGAGACCGGTGAGCCTCCTTCAAAATCTTCTCATTCAATTCTCTATTATCCGATAAACATAATCGATCTTTAAACCTCAATACCCCATCAGTTCAGACATTAAAATCAGCTCAAGAATCTCTATTCAGATTACTTACAATATCCATAAGGAATAGATTATTAACTTGTTTCTCCTTTACAGCATTAATTACATCAAATTGGATTTAAAGAAAAGATAGGAGCGTCCTATCACCTTTAGCATAACGTTGGATATCACACTGCTTCAGATAATCCAACATTTCTATCTACTTGATTTGCAACATAGCCACATACCCCGATCGACGGTTGAATGTACCTACAACTACATTTGCCCTCCCTGGCATATACTGTATTTTGACAGTCATAGTCCTTCAAAAAATCAAGCAACCTTCTTTGCCTCATATTTAGTTCCTTTTGTGAAAACAGATACTTTAAGCTTTTGTGATAAGAATACAAAAGAAACTTTTCATCATACAAATAATATCTTCAAATTTTTAAGGCAAACACCATAGCAACTAGCTCCAGATTGTGAGTTAGGTAGTTCTTCTTATGCACTTTCAATTGTCTAGACCCATAAGCTACAACTTTACCATATTGCATCAGTACACAACCCAAACTTGCCTTAGAAGCGTCACAGTATACCTTAAAACCTCCTGAATCGTTTGGAATAACCAATACCGGAGCGGTAGTCAAACGATCCTTCTGCTCCTGAAAACTCTAATTACATTCCTCAGTCCACACAAATTTAACCTTCTTCTTCAACAATTGAGTCAGAGGCATAGCAATTTGTGAGAAATTCTCTACAAAACTCTTGTAATAGCTTGCCATACCGAGAAAGCTCCTAACCTCAGTCACAGAAGTCGGCCTACTCCAGTTTGTAACAGCCTCCACCTTCTTTTGATCCACAGAAATACCACCATCAGAAATTACATGCCCTAAAAACATTACCTTCTCTAGCAAGAATTTACATTTACTTAGCTTAGCAAATTATTTTTTCTCGCGGAGCACTTGAAGTACCATCCTTAAATGAGTCTCATGTTCCTCATAATCCTTTGAATATATCGGATATCAACAATAAATACCACCACAAATTTATCTAGATACGGCTTGAACACCCTATTCATCAGATCCATAAAAGTAGTTGGGCATTCGTAAGGCCAAAAGGCATAACAAGGAACTCATAGTGGCCATAACGTGTCCTAAAAGCGGTCTTAGCCACATCTTCTGGCTTGATCCTCAATTGATAGTAATCCGACCTCAAATCAATCTTCGAGAACACCCAAGATCCTTGCAATTAATCAAATAAATCATTAATATGTGGTAGAGGATACTTATTCATAATCGTGATTTTATTTAACTCATAATAGTCAACACATAGATGCAAAGACCCATCTTTCTTCCTCACAAACAATACCAGTGCTTCCCAAGGAGATACACTCAATCTGATAAAGCCCTTGTCTAACAGTTCCTATAATTGTAATTTTAACTCCTTTAATTCAGCTGGAGCCATAAGACAAGAGGCCTTAGAAATTGGACTAACACCGGGAACAATAGCAATTTTAAACTCAATCTCCCGGTGTGGAGGTAATCCAAGTAACTCCTCTACAAATACATCTTCAAAATTACAAATAACTAGAATGTCCTTAGTCGGCACACTATGACTTCCAGTGATGCAAACATATGCTTGGTAAGCTTTACATCCACTTTTCATTAAATGCTTAGCATGTAAAGCAAAAATTAACACAGGCACCTCCATCTTTCCAATGCTTTGGAAGAAAAAGGATTCCATCCCAAGATTATCAAAATAAACCCTCTTCAGAAAATAATCGATACTGGCATGGTATTTAGCCAGGTAGTTCATCTCTAAAATCACATCAAAATCACCCATGTTCAACAACACCAAATCCACAATTAAACATTTCCCATTCACCTCAACCACACATCTAGGATACACAATATCAGTAATCATAGGGGATCCAGTGGGAGTTAATACAGACAATTCATAATCTAAAATACATAGGACAGATACAATGCAGCATGTAAATTATGGAGAAATAAAAGAGTAGGTAGACCTCGAATTAAATAATATAGAAGCAGGAACTCCAAAAATAGAGAGGGTACCTTCCACAACATTTGGAGATGCCTTCAGGTCCTAAACAGTCACCACAAAGGCCTTAGCAGAAATGGTAGACTTCTTTCCTTCTAGCCTCGGAGGTAATGAATAGTCATTCACCACATGGCCCTACTGTCCATATCTAAAACATGCTTCCGATACCTTGCGACATGCTTGCCTTGGATGTTTTCTCCCATAGAAAGTGCACTCAGCAGTTGATACTCTAGAACTAGTCACTGACTGAACCGGAACGATGCTCTTTCCCTTATCAGTTGTCTTAGTCTTCTTTGACAGTCCAGAAGATCCCACATTAGATCCAACATTAAATCCTGCCCGGCTAGCAATCCTCTTTGTATAAAATCTCTTTGTCTTTGTTTCTCTCTTGTAAATCACCACCCTGTCTAAAATTTCAGCATAAGTTTGGAGCTATAGGATTGACATTGACTTCCTAATAGCGTCCCACAGCCATTGCTGAAACTTCTTTGCTTTCCTTAACTCATCCTCCACGTAATAGGGCAAAGATTGGGACAACTCAATAAATTTTACGTCATATTCCATTATCATCATGTTCCCTTATCTCAACCTCATAAACTCATTCTCCTTCTAATTTTGAAGGTAGGATGGAAAATATTTCTCCATAAATACGTCCTCAAACATCTTCCATGTGATCTCATCATCGGGCACTCTAATGTCCTCTTTCTCATACTCTACCAGCTATCTGCTTCACCTTTCAGCTTGTGCACCACGAAGGTGACATTCTCCTGATTAGTATATCGGATCACAGCAAAAATCTTTTTCATTCTCTTTAGCTTCACATCCGCCTCCGCAAGATTAGGCTTACCCAAGAATCTAGGTGCTTGCTCCATTGTAAATCTGTCATAAGTCATAGAAGTAAGAAATGCCAGGGCTGGCTCGGGTGTAAGGACCGGAGCCATATGGCTCTGCTCGATAAAGTCCACTACATTCGTTATTCTTTCTAACAAGTTCCGCATATGCAACCTCCCGATCGTGGGGAGTATTGGCATCACCGCGGTTATTTCTTCTATTCATTCTACTAGCCATCTTATAATCAAGGTAAACACAACATTGTAATCTCAAGAAATCAGTTAAGGAAAGAGATATTCAATAACTTAATGAAATTTAAACCTAACTTAAGGACCAATTCTTAAAAGTCCTAGTTTCCTTAGCTACCTCGGCCTATTCCCACAGAAATTCAATGTACAGAAACTCAAGCCTACGCTTTCGCTTTTTGATTGACCAATTCCTAAGGTATCTCATTTCTCTGATAGTAATTGTGACGGAATAAATTTTTTTTTATCCTCAATTAATTTTGCTATTCAGAATAGGAACAGAAACCCAAATCTCACTCAAGGTTATAGGGAAAAATGGACAGACTTTTTCCTAAAACTGGGTTAAATAGAAATATAAACCTGTACAAACCTGTATAACAAACCAGTATATACACACAACTATCCATTAATACCACCTTTTCCTATAACATGCATTCATAGGACCACAGATGCCATCCATGGCACAAATTCAACGATCATATCAACTATATTAGAATTCAGATGAGAGATGCCAACTAGGACCTGTACAAAAGTCAGAAGGTATATAGCAGAAGCAGAACTATAAACCTGTGGAAGCACAATTTCAGTTCCATCACATACATTCTTTATACAAGAATCCATATGTAGAAAATCCATATACAAAACCATATATCAAAATCAGGTCTTTACATCCAACTGTTTCTCCAAGATAATTTTAAAATACTTCAGATCTCTAAAAGTCTTCAGATCGAGCTCTAAATCACTCTTTCTCATCTGGTACAAGCTCGATAGTTTTATCTGGAGGGAGAAAAATAGTAAAATAGTGAGTCGAGACCCAGCAATGTACATACAGGCATGCAGTAAAACTTTTATGCAAAACTAGAATATAGTAAAATGGATACAGATATATGTTGAAGCATAAATGCTATAAAGTAGTGATTTACATAAACTATAGCAGAATATAATGTAGAAGATTATAGAACTATCGAAAAATAGAAACACCCAAGTTTCAAAAAGCAAAATTCAGTGTAATCATACTTCGTTAATACTAAATTGATAAAGCAGGCTTCATAAAGCAAAAATCAATTTCAATTCTATAGATTATAGAAAATCCATTTTCTATCAATAAAGAACCCAACCAGTAGGCCCTACTAACGGAGGGGCAAATAATCGAGGATAGACTGTATTTGCACATAATTAAAGCAGTAATAGTTGTCCCTCTCGTGGGACATCCCTTCTTGCGGGATTTAGTACAATATGCCAACATGTAATAGTAAACTACCCTCTAGGTTAACGCCCTGAGGAAGGGCGGATGACATATAACTCCATGGATAGAGTTATCCTCGATTACCACCATAACATTCTAAGGCATGTCAGAGAACCTAACCTGACTGTATGTCAATCACAGGTTCTAATTAATAGTATCAAAAATATTTTTCCTTTTTATTTCACAACTAAAAACCCTTTACAGTTTTAGAAATCAGTCAGAGTTTTATAATAACTTTTCAATTTTGCTTCGGAATATATAGAAATAGTTTCAAACCATTCAGTTTCGCTTCGAAATATATAGAAACAGTTTGAAACTTTAAGGTTTCGGGTCTGAAAATTTGATAATAACTTGATAATGATGAGGTGATTAGTATGCTAATGATCAATACTAGGCCTATGGAATGAATAAGGCAGGGTATCGGAAGAAAAAAAAATCAAGAAGAATTCGGGTTCATGTTGTTGAAGCGCCGCCAGCAAGCTTGCGCCTGCTGCGCGCTCGAGCCGTGGCTCAAGCACGTTTCCAGAATCTCACCCGCCCGATGGCCGCTCGAGCTTCGCTCGAGTGGGATTTCAAGAATTGTTCCCGCCCGCGGGCCACTCGAGCTCCGCTCAAGTGGGATTTCAAGAATCACGCCCGCCTAACGCTCGCTCGAGGCACGATCGACAGGTGGCGCCTTGTTAAGCCATGTTGTGCTTCTTTCTCCTCATTTTCCCACGATCCCAGAAGCTTCTAGAGAGAGAGAGTGCCGATTCTAGTGAGAGAAGGGAGGAGATCGAGGCCGTGGAGTCCAAGTCCGTCCGAGAGCTAGTTATAAAGGTGAAAGCACACGTCGAGGCAAGTGTTCTCATACTCACTTCTCGTTCTCTTTCGATATTTTACTTGATTTTGTTGGGTATTTTGTGTCGATACCCACCGTGAACGTTAGAATCATGAAGCCCATGCCTTGAGGTCCATGAATTTGTAGTTATTTGTCTGAATCGTGTCCGATTCACTCGGTTCGGTTTTACCAAAACCCTAACTCACGAAATTGGGGATTTCCCATTTTTCTTCCGCATATCGTGACATTGACCTCAAAATGTGAATTCCCACGTCCTAAATAAGTATATACGTCGGCCTCAAGTTCGATCTCGCACGTTTTGACCCGATCGCGGTGTCCAAGCCCTCTAAATCGGCCCTGACATAGTTCATCCGAGTATAAAGGGAAAAATTGCATGTTTTCGCCCTTGTTGTATGTTGAATCGAGCTCAAAAGATGAATCACCGTGTCCCAATTGTGCGTATGTATCAACTAGACACCCGGTCTCACAAGTATCGAACCGTTTGTGGCGTCCGGATGCTCTAAAAGAAACCTAACACTGTTCACTCAAAATAAAATGAGAAATATACATGTTATGCCCAAGTTTAATTGTTATGGAAGTGACGTCTAAATATTTCAATGTAATGTAAGCCCCGAAAAGGAGTATCCATGTACCGGAAGCAAGGGAATGAGCCCCGAAGGCTTCTAAGACAGTATTTGGTTATCAAAGGTATGAAATTCGGAATTCTCTTGCGAACATAAATTGAATTGTAATGACGGGATTGAGTCCGACAGAAAATTATGAACCGAGCAAGAAAATGGAAGAGAATCCACGTTGTGCATGTGATGGAATGATCTCCCGGATGGAGATGTATGTGATGGAATGATCTCCTGGATGGAGATGTGTATGATGGGAATGGGATTTTCTCGAGTTGTAAATGTGTATGACAAATGTGGATTTCCCTCTCCAAGTGTGGAAACTAACCTTGAAACTAAGACCATGATTCATAGGGGTAGTATTTTTTAGCTTACCCTGTCTATTGTAGTGTGAACTCGAGGAATACCTGGCCACGTATTCTGGCCACTCGTGAGAGCGGGTGATATTCGTGGTACACTTTAGGAATCTACTGTGGAAGAACGAGGTTTGCCCTGGTCCCCGGGGGGTTATGGGGTGTGTTGGCCGAGTGCTGCAGGCCTAAAATGTAGCCGTTTGGTTAAATGTTGCATAGTGGAGATGCAACCGGTGGTCGAGTGCTGCAGACCTAAAATGTAGTCGTGGCTTTAGAATGTGTAGCGAACACATTCCTTTCCTCATTCTCTCGCATCGTTGGTTAGTACAGCCTACTAGCCCGGGTCCGCAAAGATGAGATAATGATGAAAATGAATAATGTATAACCGATGTAATCGTAAGAATCTAATGATTCCAGATCTCCCCTGTTTCCCTCTCAAGATTCATGACTGTTGAGATTACACATGTTCCTCCTTTTCAGTTATTGCTTCTATTGCTTTCTACTATGAGATGTGACTTATGATTACATTTTCTGAGCTATACGCTCACTCTTACTGTTTATCTTTCCATATGAAAACACTTAGCCGGCGACAAATTAGTTAGAGCAAGGAGAGAGACTTGCTTGAAGGGAGTTGCTGGACATCTAAGCTTGAAGATTGGGTTTCGTTTATCATATTAGATTGTAAATAGCCACTCATGGATGAAGATGGCTTGTTATTATATTATGGTTTTGTTATGCTTCCGCACGTTTTGATGATTTAGTTACACTTCCGCATTTATGTTGATGTTTTGAGCTTTGTTTTATTTTAGATGGCATCTCTCTAGATCTAATACGGTAGATAGGAGTACTGTATTGGAGCCATGGATGATATGGCAGATGTTGTGATCCTGTGTGTTATGTTGTAGGCTTTGTGTTAATTATTTTGGTTAGATGTGTGCTTGCACAAGATGTATTTGAGCAGGTTATATTTTTTGATTTCGTCTAAATAGATTATACTAAGTGCTTCATCTCAAAAGTTGCGGAGGAAACTTTAATTTTCGTACCTAGGGTCAAAATTTTCATAAAATCGAGATTATATACTAGGAATCCCTAGGTTAATTAGGGGCTTTAGTTGTTTTAGTAAATACCATTTTTAAAATATGGAAAAGTAGAAAATAGGTTATTTGTTGGTTTATAGTTACCGTGACACTGATCGGAGTGGATCGAAAGATTTTTCCCTTTTCTTCTCTTCCCTCTCCTTCCTCTCTTCTCTTCTCATTGTTGTCGGGTCCCCTGCCAAGAGAAACCCCCAACTTCCCCTTTAAAACATGAAGGGAAGAAGTCACGTGAGGGAGCCTGCTCGAGCGCCAAGTATGCACTCTGTGTAAATTGATGGCCGCGCTCGAGCACCAACCGGGCACGCTTCGAGCACCCAGTTTTGCTGAATCTGCTCGGCTTGTGCCTCGAGTGCCACTCGAGCAGTGCATTCTGTTAAACCGGCCACAGTGGCTCCTCAGGCGCCACTCGAGCGCTGATGCCCTGGGGGCTTATTCCGCATCTAAACAGAATTTCTCCCATATTTTTCCTTAATCCATTCACCTCAAATATATTTATATCAATTTAATAACTAGAAATTATCATATTTTTGGGATCGGAGCATCACACTTATCCTCTAAAGACGTCTGTCAATAACATATTTAACCAAATATGATTAATATGCCCTTAATTTAAAATATTAATTTCTATGAAAAATTTGGTAGAGTTTCCTTTAAAGATAGACAAATATCATACATGCAACCTGTATAAGTAAACTTGTCCAAGACATATACACAATAGACTCCAACATTTCAACCACATCATATGCATAGGATCCCATCCATATGCCATTTTATCCATGGATCCAACATAGTATCTCAACTACTATATTGGATTAACAGAAAGATGCCATCTAGGAACTTATACCAAACCTAACATTAAACCTGAGGAAGCCTACTATATCCATAAATAAGCTACGGAAGCATAACAATGATCCATAATAATTAAACAATAAGCCATATCAAAATTTACCACAGAACATTAAACTTAATAAACTATTTACAAATCATTATATCCACTACATTCTAGATACTAGGTCCTCGATGTCTAGCAATCTCCTTAGCAAATCCCTCTCCTTGCTCTATCTAATCGAGCATTAGCTCATGGATCTCATCTGGAAGGAAAAATAAGCATGGGTGAGCTAACAGCTCACCAAGTGCATCATAATCACAAGCGGTAGACAATATAAGCAAAGATAAGTAAGGAAAAGAGATATAATCATGAAAGAGATGTATAAATGGGAACATGATCAAATATGCTTTGGAATGCAATTTACTACTCTTTGGGATATACTTTATGCATGATTATTCATATTTACGGATTAGGGTTTGTAAGCCTTGCTAACTAAAGGTGCGGGAGAACGAGGAAAGGATCATGATACCTCATATGATCTAAGGTTATAAACTCCTATTATAGACCCAGAGGCGGGCCATCTACATATTATACTTGTAGACAGGCCATAGGGGCCCCATAGATTTCCCTTGGGGCTTTCTCCAAATCTTAATAAAAGAGCAATTTTTATCTGCTCAGGGAATGAGGACACTAATCTCATTATTCTGGGCATTCTCGATTACAAAGAGGTAAACTCCCAGTTTCGCTATCTGGGTGTCCCTCTCACCACCACTAAGCTATCCATCTCAAATTGCAAACCTCTCCACGATAAAGTACAGCAGAGAATTTCCTCGTGGAGGAATAGATGGCTTTCTTTTGGTGGGCGGCTTCAGCTTATTTCATCCATCCTTGACAATCCACAATTACTGGGCCTCTTTGTTCATCATTCTAAAAAGTCGTACTAAAAAGTATGGATAGGTCCATCCGCCGCTTTCTGTGGCACGGTTCCACCGATGGGAATTATACAGCTAGGGCTGCCTGGAAAGATGTTTGCACGTCTAAAGAGGAAGGAGGATTGGGCATAAAAAACATTGTAGCATCTAATAAAGCCTTGTTGAGTTGCCATCTTTGGAGGATCATCACAAAGGACCCAGCCTCTGTTTCGGTTTCTTGATGTTATGCTTATCGCAACAAAGATAGGTGCATCTGGACCAAAAAAATCCTGGATTCAACTCCTTGGAGTTGGAAAAAACTCATGAAACTCCGTACTATTCTTCGCCCTATGATTCGCTATCATATTGGTAATGGAGTTGACACATTCTTATGGCTGGATTTTTGGCATCCTCTTGGACCTCTCTGTGATTGGTTCAATGAGAGAGTCAAGTGTATAACTGGGTTGCCCACTGACGCAAAAGTCAATGATATCATCAAGCTAGGAAAATGGATGTGGCCAAATCCGTTTGATATGGAGGTTGCAGAGATTGTTGAAAGCATGCCACCTTACAATCCTGATTTTTCCTGTAGAGATGTGGTAAAATGGTGTGAAGACAGCAATGGGGTTTTCTCGACTAAATCTACTTATGGGCTATTCCAAGAGTCTAAAGAAAAGGTGGCTTGGTTCAACCTTGTCTGGGGCCCTAAGTACATTTCGGCTCATGCCTTTATACTATGGCTGGCTATGCGCCAGGNAGACTTAGGACTCGGGATCGAGTGAGCACTTTCATCCAACAACCGGCATCCTGTATCCTATGTACCAACGGATCTGAAAGTCACGACCACCTTGTTTTTGCTTGCCCATTCACTTCGGCTGTTTGGCGGATGATGCACCGTAAGGCTGGGATGAGTTGGCCTTATCCAGATTGGCATTCCAACATTATGTGGGTTGCTAACATATGGAAAGGTAAAAACCTCAAAGCACTCTCGTTCCGCCTCACCCTTACTGCCTCAGTTTACTATATTTGGAAAGAAAGAAACCATCGCATTTTCAAAAACTCGTTGCCTCAAAATGAATCCCAATTGATTAATCTAATCACTTCTATGGTTTGGTGCAAACTGGAAAATACTCCCGTAGACAGGACGCATAGCTACAGATCTATTTTGACAAGATGGAGTATCCTTCATTTGAACTGGAGGTAGGCAGTCGATCAGTGCTTAATGGGCTGTTAAAGTGGACTAAGATCGAGTTGGGTTGCTGCGTGGGGCGGGTGCTTTTCTTCATCTACTGTTGGTATTGCTGATGGGGACGCATGGACAGTGCTGTGGTCAATTTTTTGGGAGGTTAGCTCATTGACTGCCACAAGCTATTTGGACGGTATGCTTGTTGACTGGTTCTATTGTTTGTAGAATGTGCTGTCGTCTGCCCTATTGGGTTGGCTGGTTGGGCTGATGTGGAAGTTGTGGAACTTTGCATCTTCCAACCCTGGATCATAAAAAAAAAAGGAGAGTTTGTTTGTGGCTAGCGTGGACGTAGAGGGGCTCAGCATCCTCAGGGCTGGCTGACTTTTAGAAAAAAAAATTATTATTTGTGTGTTAGCCTATTGGGCTGACGAGGGTGTGGAGGGCTCAACACCCGTAGGCCTAGCTGATGTGGACAAGCTTCTTGCTTGGTGTTGTTGGTAAGCTTATTGCATGGTTCCGTGGGTTGCAGTCTGTGCTTTCATCCCCCTGTAGGGTTGGCTGATTGGACTGATGTGGACGTTGTGGACCATTGCATCTTTCAGTCCTGGCCCCTCAAAAAAAATGATGAGTAGGGGCTCAGCTTCCTCGGGCCTGGCTAACGTGGACGTCATGGCTCTTTGGGGGCTGGGCTTATTATCTAGTTGTCTAGCTCCAAAAAAAGAAAGAAGCTTTGGCTGGTCAACCAGTTGACCGGCTCCATGGTCTGTGGATGCACTCCGGCGCGCACAAAAACAGTGGCCAGTTGTGCTGACGTGGACGTTTTGGGTTCTGCAGCCCTCAGGCCTAGCTGACGTGGACAAACGCCTAAAAGTCATCTGGTGAGGTTTGCTTTATTGCTTTGATGAGGATGTTGCTGAAGATGCTAGTTGGTGGGTGGTTTTCTGGAACAGATCGTCACATTATCCCGAAATGGGATGCGTACTGACCTGGATATAGTGGTTCTTTTTGGCTGTATGGATCCTTCACTCAAAAGCTCCCGATCCTGTTGGCGGCAGGTATGCGTCTTTCGGCTGATATGCAAAGTCTGTGTGGCTGCCAGCTTTGGCTGACGTGGACGGCTGGCTATGCTGGACACACTGGTCCTTCTCTCACGTTCCAAGATTGGGTAGTTTCAATTTTGGTTTGCTTTTTCTCGCTGAGACTGAAGGCTGGATCGTTATTGTGGCGGAATGGATATTTTTTTTAACTCTGCTATTCACAACACAGGATCACAGATGCCATCTAGGACCCATATATTTTAACCATAAAACGCATAGCGGAAGCCAATCTAACATCTTGCGAAAACATCATATTCATTCCATCCAATTACAAAAGTTTATGGAGTCTAACAATTCATTACACTAATTGATTCTCTGTTGCAATCGTCAAAAGGGTGCTCCTGAATCCTTACGAATCCTTCAAGTCGGCTTTGATCACTCCGTCTCGTCAGGCACAAGTTCTAAATTTTCACCTGAGGGGGGGGAATAGAAAACAGTGAGTTGGAGCTCAACAAGGTGCATGCAGATTTTCCATAAAACGTTCGTACTGTTAACAGTTACAGATATGTATACAGAATATCATGCAAAACAATTAGGACGGTTAATGCAGGAAATCAGGCATCATATATATACATAGCATTTGGCCGAACAAAAGCAAATTGGAAAGTCAGAACAGATAACATTTGGGCGTAACACAATGCAGATCATAAATTTAGCTTCTTTTATTTATTGCATAATGGAATGGGGCTTTAATCAAGGATAGATTGTACACATCTCCTCACAATCACGGCAATCTTCCTTGTACAAATCCCCGAGGATGGCTCTCACTTCCTTCTTGTACAAAGCCCCAAGGACGGCTCTCACTTCCTCTTTGTACAAAGCCCCGAGGACGGCTATCACTACCTCCTTGTGCAAAGCTCCGAGGATGGCTCTCACTTCGGTTATCCTCGATTATCACCTTAAGGTCCTAAGGCATGCCGGAGAAACATATCTCCCTAAGCTAGAGTCAAAACTTATTTGTCTTATCATAAAGTCGGTTCATGTTTACTTCGTTCTTTTTCCAGATGGCCATGTTACATCCGGTTTCAACTTTCAAAATAATATGCCAGGCTGGTCTTAATTTCACATGCAAAAGGAACCGAACTTGATCTCACATGCAAGGGTAAAACTGAACTTGATTTCACATGCAGGGGTAAAACTGAACTCAATTTCACATGCAGGGGTAGCCGGTTTCATTTTTATACAAGGGAAGGCCAGTTACATTTTCTTACACAGGAAGGCCGGTTTCATTTTCTAACAAAGGAAGGCCGGTTACATTTTCATACAAAGAAAAGCCGGTTTAGATTTCATGCTTAAAGTGGCCGGTTTAGATTTTCATCAAGGAAGGGCCGGAGCTCTTTTCACATCAAGGGAGCCGGTTTCATTTTCATGATATAAAGTTGGCCGGTTGTGATTTCATGAGGTGAAGGCCGGTTTAGATTTTCATCTCACCAAGAGGCCAGTTGTGATTCATAAGGTGGGAGGCTGGTTCATATTTTCATCTCACCAAGAGGCCGGTTCATATTTTCATCTCACCAAGAGGCCGGTTCAGATTTTCTTCTCACAAGGCTGGTTGTGATTTTCATGGTGTGGAGGCCGGACTTGATTTTCTTCACACATGGCTAGTTTGGATTTTTCATCTTACAAGGCCGGTTGTGATTCATTAAGAAGGGAGGGCCGGTCTTGATTTAACAAGGGTGGCCGGTCTTGATTTACAAGGGGTGGCTGGTCTTTATTCACAAGGATGGAGCCGAACTTGTTTTGCACTAAGGGAAGGCCGAACTTCTTTTACACTAAGGGAAGGCCAAACTTGATTGAGGCTTAAGCGGAGCCGAACATGATTGAGGCTTAAGCGAAGCCGAACTTCTTTCAGCCTTTGGGGAGGGCCGAACTCGATTTAGCATCAAGGGGAAAGCCGGACTTCTTTCATTCTTTGGGGAGGGCCGAACTTGATCAAGGGGAAAGCCGAGCTTCTTTCATTCTTTGGGGAGGGCCGAACTTGATTTAGGCTTAAGGTGGAGGCTGGTCTCAATTTTATCAAAAGCCGAGTTCACATTATGCATGCTGGTTTCTATTAAGGCTGATTTCAAGATCAAAGAGCAAATGCCAGGTTCAAATTACAATGCAAGGCCGATTTCAATTTTCTTTAGGACTGGTTTCAAATCAAAGAGCTTATATGTTACTTTACAATGCCGGTCTACTTTTTCATAATTAAATGACCGGTCATCATCTGAATCAAGAAACGATTAAACTTCATGCGTGCGAACATCATGAAATAACTGAACATCATTAAAAACATGAACTAAAAAGGTGAGTACACTTGCGGCATTCTTAAAAACAAAACTTAAAAGAGTAACGTCCAAAGTACACTTGCGACAATCTAAAAACAAAACTTAAAAGAGTAACGTCTGAAGTACACTTGCCTGACAGCCGTTTATTCACCTTTACCAACTGGAAGCTTTCTCTCCTCTACTCCTTACTGTTCTTCTCGCTGGTTGTTCGTGCCAGCTTCCTTGGTCGAAGCTGAGCATTTATAAGGAGGGGTTAGGTGGAGTAAGTGGGGTAAGTCACTTGCTTCAGTACCTCTTTTCAGAGGGTAGGTGGGAGTAAGTAAGTTAGTTAACATACACGAGTACTTCTCCTCAGACTATAACGAGATAGTTTACTTACTCCATTTAGTCGATGTTTGGTTGGATTCTAACTAAATAGTAAAGTTGGCTTTTGGCTTTAGTTGCTATTAATTTATTCAGGTCAACTTTTCGGTCAATGCTCTTTATTCTAATTAAGTCATCTTCCTTGTCACGTTTCATTTCTTTCATTGAAGACCGGTCAATAATTTCAACCCCAACCTTGAGCCTCTTAATTAATTTTTTTGGACTTCACAGTTATTTTTTGCTTAGTCCTGTTTTGGCTACTGATTTTGTCCAACGTGAAAGATTGACTACGATGGGCACACCGGCCCTTCTCTCACATGTTCTTAGTGATGGGCAGTTTGACAATGTTTGTAACTTAGAGGATGGAAGAGTGCTCTGGTGCAGTCTTCAATAATGAGCCTTCTGTTGGGCTTGAAGATTGATGGCTTGGCCGTGTGTTTTTTCTTTATGTACCCACTTTTTGTTTTTTTCATGTTTCTTTCACGGTGTGCTCGGGTATGCCCCTAGCGGCTTTATTTTAACTCTAAGTCGGCAAAACACTTGGAGTTAGAATAGAGTTTTGTATATTTTGTTTTAATTTAATCTAATCTTAATTACTTACCGAAAAAAAGATTTCCCTTGGGACCCAGAGGTAGTCCTCATCCTTCCACAGTAATATCCAAAGGTTTGCCAAGAGTATTACCTGCTAAAATACGTGACCAGGATAATCCTTGAGTTTCTACTATAATGCTATTGGCAGGCCAAGGGGTATTACCTCTGCATCACAATTCCATGGTCCTAGTTTCACAGGTTCTTGTTCATTTGAGGAAAAGTCCAACACAATTTAATTCACAATAATTCTATCCGGGAGAATCATTTGATCACATATCATATTGTGGACTTCCCTCCGATTACATATATGATTATTATCTTTCCTTCAAACTTAATTTTTTTCACAAGTCAATTTGGATGCATGGATGTCACATTGTATTAGGAAAGATTAGAATTCCATACTACATTAGGCAATTATCACTTTAGGATCCTCCAGAACATATTTTTTTTACGAACGGAGCACAAACACATTATACCGGGCTTACAATTGAACATATACGATTAGATATAGGTTATACAACAATTAATTATGATGGAAGCATAATAAATTCACAATTAGGCTCGGGTGAACAGTACCCGTGTGAATAGTGCATGTGAATAATGTTTGGATACACATATTGGCAAATTTTTGGAATTTTGGGCATCCAACGGGTACATCATCAAATTCAAGGCATGGGCAATCATAATCCTAAGTCAATTTATGCATCGAACTCAATTTAATCCATTAAAAGGGGTCTGGGCACAGGTTAGGGTCTCCTTAAGCAAAACTCCACATAAAACCTCAAATTTGGATACCCAATCAATAAATTAACATGTCCAAGTTGTGGGTAATCATATCCTAACCCCAAATTGAGCAAAATCTCCAAAAATGCATGGGTAACATATCCGAGTGTGGGGTTAGGGTTTCCCTTGTCCGAAAACCTATCAAATCTACAATTTTGGACACCATATGCATGCTTAGGTCTTAAGAACTATAAAATACAAACTTAACCGGGTATCAAAATGAAGATACCCGAAGAAAACAAGACAAAAGTACAAGAAAACGAAAGTGGAGGGTAAGAGTGCATTTGCCTCGTCCCAATCTATCACATTTTTAACTAGCTCTTAGATGGATTCAGACTTATGGGCTTCGATCTCCTCCTTCTCTATCTTACTCTTCATTCTTTCTCTCTCTAAACCAAAAATTGGCCAAAAAATACACGAGAGAAAACCCTCACGTGCTTTTATACGTGTAATGGCGCTCGAGCGGCACTTGAGCGCTGGGAAAACCAAAGGCCTGTGCTCGAGCGCTCATCGGGCGAGCATCGAGTGCGCGATTATGCTTTTCATGCCCCGAGCATGCCTTGGGCGCTCCTTTGGCACCGGGTTTTGTTTTTCACGCCACCTGAGTGGTGCCTTGGGCATTGGTCGGGTGGGGATCAGGCTCTCGCAAAGCCTGCAGCAAGCCTACTTCATTTTTTACCATCTGGGACACATTTTGACCATTCTAACCCAATTTTTCACATCATGGGACCCTAATTTTGATTATATAACATTAATAAGCCATGATTATCATAATTTAAAACTCAGAATCTTATTTACGGATCAACAATTCACAGTTACAATTTCGATTTCTGATTTTACCAATTTCGGATATTTAAGCTTTTCAAACTGAGTCCTCCCATACACTTTAAGCTTAATTCACCTATTTTAACATAATTACCTCCCTATTACTATATTTTGGAATTTGGAACCTCACCACTCATATTTACCACTTCATGAAAATCAATACCTTGTAACCTCCCATGCCTACATCCCGCCGAATCACCTTGCTGAGCCTTCCCTAGCTCCTCTTCTCCTTGAATCTGTCTCAACCCTCCCCCCAGGGAAGCAACCTGCCCCGTTCACGAATGACTGCGATATGGAGCGACATCATGTTGGGACTGTGGTCCATCTCAAATCCCCCCCAGCCCCCGATATTCAAAGGCCCAGTATTGGATCTAAGTGTTCCAATGATGAGGCCCCGGCCTGTGACCATTCTATCTCTGGACTGGAGATGGAGTTAGGCCCTTTGGATTGCTATGGCCAGTCCTCCCTTGCTAGCCCAAATGTTCCTATGAGTCCAGGCCCAGCTTCTGATGTGTCTGACTCTAATGGCTATGATCTTGTGATTAAGAGTAGGAGACGTAAATCCTCTAAGAAGGTCAGAAACGTTCAGGGGCCTAAAAAGCAAAACCCCTTTTCATCGGTCTCACATGACTAACATTGCATGCTGGAATGTGAGGGGACTCAAGGGGGTTGTGAAAGCCCATGAAGTTCGTAACCTCATTAGGTCCTATGCTTGTTCCATTATTGGCCTGGTTGAGACTAAAGTTGCAGAGAAAAACGCAGCCTCCATTTCGGCGAGGATTAATCCTCAATGGCTTTGGTCCATGAACTATTCCATCTCCTCCGTTGGGAGGATCTAGATTGGCGGGACCCAAAGAAGGTGGATGTCAAAATTATCTCCAAGGAAGACCAGGTTATCCATACCGAAGTGAGTTTCCTTGACGATAATTCTCGATGCCTTCTGTCCTTTGTGCATGGTGCTAACTTGGAAGGTCCCCGAAAACTCCTTTGGTAAAGCCTTAGGAGGCAATCGGGCCTCTCGGGAGATATCCCTTGGGCTGTCCTGGGTGACTTTAATGCTATTCGCTCGGCGACTGAGGCCCTTAGTGGCTCCTGGCACTATAAAAGTTCCATCGATCTTAATGATTACTTCAGGGATGTGACCTTGAAGATGTTTGCCATGAAGGTCAGTTTTTCACCTGGAATGATGGCCGTGACCCCTCTACCCGTATTTTCAGAAAATTAGATAGAGTGGTCACAAATGGTCAATGGTTCGATCTCTTTAGAAGATCTAAAGCAGTTTTCCCACCTGCCAGATTATCTGATCACTCCCCGTGCATTCTTCTTCCTGTGGATAGGGTCGCTCGAAATCACGGAATCTTTCGGTTTAATAACTTTCTCACCAAGTCCCCAAACTTCCTCCCTTTGATTAAGGATGCTTGGGGGACCGAGATTGCTGGTACTCGGATGTTTAAGCTGGTGTCATCTCAAAAAGGTGAAGAGTGTGCTTAAAACTCTTAATGCCAAGTGCGGGGATGTTCATGAAGAGGTATTGCGTACTCAAAAATGCCTTGAAGATGTTCAATCTAAGACCCCCCATCTTTCAGGGTTCGGCGGCACTGAGCATTTCTGTAAGGCAGCTTACTATTCTGCAATGGCTAAGGAGGCGGATTTCCTTCACCAAAAAGCCAAAATCAAATGGCTCAAAGAGGGTGACCAATGCACAAAATTCTTCTTTAAGTCTGTTAGTGGGAACTATAATCGTAATAGGATTACATCCCTCCTTGATGAGTCAGGTAATCCTACGAAAGGGACGGAGGATCTTTATAATCAAATTGAGGGCCACTTCAAAAATGCCCTTGGTTCTGGTTGATCCCATGGGACGGCGGAGGCAAATCGGCTCCACCCCTACATTCTCCATATAGTACCTGATTCACTAACTGGTCCCCTTGTAAGGCTGGTTAGTGAGGAGGAAATTCGCACTGCGATTTTCTCCATTGGTGATGATAGAGCTCCCAGACCTGATGGTTTTACCTCAAAGTTTTTTAAGGACTCATGGGAGATTACCGGTCCTACCGTTTATGAAGCTATCCATGATTTTTTTAATCATGGAAAGCTCCTTAAACAGCTGAATACCACTTTGATCAGCCTTATTCCCAAGGTCCAGTCCCCGCGCACAGTTACAGACTACTGCTCGATATCATGCTATAATGTCATTTATAAAGTGATTTCTAAGATTCTTGCAAACAGAATCAAGGATACACTCCCTTACCTAGTTGACAGCTGCCAAACGGCCTTTGTGGCGGGGCGTTAGATTAGTGATAATATCCTTTTAGCTCAGGAGCTCCTACATAAGTATCATCTTGGGTATGCCCGCCTAGATGTACTATGAAGGTCGATCTAATGAAAGCTTATGACTCTGTCTATTGGGATTTCATCATTAATATTCTGACCCTAATGAAGTTTCCCCTACTTATGGTCAACTGGATTAGCCAGTGCATTACTACTTCGATGTACTTCCTCAATATCAATGGGGAGGTGGTCGGTTTCTTCAAAGGAGGCAAAGGCCTTCGCCAAGGGGATCCGCTCTCCCCCTACTTATTTGTCCTGGTGATGGAAGTCCTAAATGGCATTATTGAGGTCAAGGCGAGGCGGGATAATAATTTCAAATTTCACCGAAATGCGTAGAAACTCAAATTGTTATGTCAGCTTTTGCCGACGACCTCCTCCTCTTCTCCCATGCCGATTCCCACTCCACTCATATCCTTAAGGACCGCCTTGATGAATTTCAGTTTACTCTCCGCCTCTCCGCTAACCCGAATAAGAGTGAAATCTTCATCTGCTCTAAGGACACCTCTCTTCATCAGATATTGCCGCTATCATGGACTTTAAAGTGGGCAAACTCCCCTATCGTACACCTGGGGTCCCTTGATAACCACTAGACTTCTGCCTCTCGATCAGAAATCTCTCACCGATAGAATCACTAAGAGGATCACATCATGGAAAAATAGATGGCTCTCCTTTGGCGGGCGTTTGCAACTTGTTACCTCCATCCTCTCATCTATCCACCTTTATTGGGCTTCTCTTTTTATTTTACCCAAATCCATTCTTAAAGCAATTGATAGCATATTGTGCCGTTTCCTTTGGAATGGATCTCCTGAAGGAAGAGCCAATGCTAAAGTGGCTTGGGATGATATTTGCTACCCCAAGTCTGAAGGTGGGTTGGGCATCAAGAACCTGATGGATCAGAATAAGGCTCTTAACTGCAAGTTCCTATGGCGTCTCCTTACTAAAGACCCGAACTCAGCTTGGTCTTCATGGATCTACAAGAACAGAATCAAGGACCGATGCATTTGGACCCTTAAAGTCTCGGCATCTGCCCCTTGGAGTTGGCATAAGATTATGAAACTTCGGCCTCTTATGCGTGCCCACTCTGTTAAGGACATTGGGGATGGTTCTAATACTTTCCTCTGGCACGATAACTGGCACCCCCTTGGCCCCCTGAATGAGGTGAGCTCCGATCGTACTCGCCTTGTCTCGAGTTTGCATTGGAATGTCAAGGTCGATGCAATAATCAGGAACAACAGATGGGCCTGGCCTAACCCTTTCGACAATGAGGTGTCCCACCTTGTCATGAATATGCCGAGTAACCCTCCTCGTAGCAATCAAAAAGACTCTTTGAGGTGGACCGAGATGGTCAATGGCAACTTCTCGTCCAAGTCTGCATACCTTCTCATCCATCCTCCCAAACCAAAGGTTATCTGGGCTCCTTTGGTGTGGGGACCATCCCATATTCCTTCCCACGCATTCACTCTATGGCTCGCTATTAAGGGCAGACTAAATACCCTTGACTGCCTCCATTATATCCCAAACCTTTCATCTAGATGCACTCTATGAAACATAGGAGACGAAGACCTCAGGCATCTTTTCTTCTCATGCCCATTCTCCAGATCCCTTTGGGTTAAAGTTCAAAGACATTCTGGTATTCTTTGGCCCCATTCTGAGTGGTATCAGAATATTTTGTGGGCTGC
Organism: Nepenthes gracilis; assembly: GCA_033239525.1. Classification (NCBI taxonomy): domain Eukaryota; kingdom Viridiplantae; phylum Streptophyta; class Magnoliopsida; order Caryophyllales; family Nepenthaceae; genus Nepenthes; species Nepenthes gracilis. Next base: position 14,789,755 of record BSYO01000006.1, read on the forward strand.
CTCTATATGGAAAGGTAAAAGCCTTCTAGCTGTCTCTAAACTCTTGTCTCTGGCTACCACGATCTACTTCATATGGAAGGAGCGCAACAATCGAATCTTCCAAAAATCCCCCCGCCAAATCTCCCAACTCTTCTCTTTGGTGGTCAATGTTGTGAGGTTTAAACTAATGACCGTCTCGGTGCATGATAAAGGTGCTCCTAGGCCATTACGGATTCGTTGGGGTATATAAAAAAAAAATGGAGAGAAAATAAGTAATGGAAAAGAAAATTGAAAAGATACCATCCTTGCTTCCCGGTAGTTCATATTTGGGTGCCTTTTGTGCTCTTGGTTCTAGCCTTTCTCCCCCTTTGGAGGTTTAAAAAAATAAATAAATAAATAAATAGGTCTGGTTGGTCCTCCTATGGGATTGGTTCCTAGTTTTATTTCGTTGGACCCTGCATTCTTCGTTTCTCTTGTTTTAAAAAAAAAATGGGGTGTCTTTGAGGGTCTTTCTCTTTTCAGCTATGTCATCCCTTCCCCCCCGCCAAAAAAAAAAAAAAAAAGAGGAGGTGTTGACTTCATCGCTGTCCGGCGCTCTTGCCTGATTTTTTCTTCTCTGCTATGATCGTGGTTGCTGGCTATCGAGCGGTTGGTTTTTCCTGTGATGGGTATGTTCGGTTGTTGGTTAGTATGTGTTGAGTGTTGCCTGGGTCTTGGAGCTTATTGCCTGGCTGTTCTAATTGATGTTGCTCTGGTCCCTGGGTCTGCTGATAGTTGGGGTGCTGGTGCTATGAGCTTGAAGTGGATGCCTTTATTGTTTGAACTCCGAGGGTGTACCGGAAACTGGATGTCGCCGAGGCCGGTGTACCCGATTGTGGATCAAGTTGTTGCTCTATTGTTGATGCTCCATCCGCCGGTGTATGTTCACCTCGTGGATTTCATTCTAGCTTTGTGAGTTTGTTGAAGCCGGCTGGTCTTTCAATGCATTTCATAATGCCTGATGGAATAGGAAGGATTGATGCCGAAAAGCATGCTATAAAGTAGGTGCCGTCAATCAGAAAGAAGCATCTTATCTTGCACGCTTCTTATTTGAACGTGTTTGGAAATGTGAATTTTTATGCTCTTGCTGTAGCTGGCGGAATGCTGCTCCTGGAATCGGTGGATTTCATTCCTGTCTTCATGCTGATCTTAATTATGTGGGTGTGGAGTGGCTGGCGAGGCTGATTGTATCCCTCACTGCAGCTTGAATTTCCTAATGCTGTCCTGATTCTGAGGTGGATTGGTGGCTTTCATTTTGCTGGCTTAACAAATCTGATTTAGGCTCTGTTGCTGGTTTGCTGAACTTGCAGCAGATCCTGTTGCCTTTGTTTTGCCATGAACTATCATTATAGCAGATGGCATTTGCGGGCAGCAGCTGATGGCGGAATGGTGCAGATTTCATTTTGCTGTGATGTAATGTCAGTTGGTGTTGGCTATGTGCATGTGAATATTCTGCTGATTTTTGTGGAATGATGAATGCTGATTGTAGATTCCATATTTGTCTTGAATGAATGGAATTTTCTCAGAATGTGTGTTTTGCTGAATTTGCTTGAGAGCCGCCGATGTTGCTTTTTTCTCGTGCCATGACTAGGAACTATTGGAATAAACAGCTTGTTGGTCCGAATTCTAGATGATGATGTTGCAGCGTCTGTGTGTAATTGGTCAAAGGAAGATGGAATGCCCAAGTGGATTGGAAGGATATCTTTGATGTTTGAAGTTGTGAAAGCCGATTCTCGTGGATTTGATCCTCGTTTTTGTTATTGCTGCTCCATTTGCTGTCTTTTTGTTGGAGCTTTAATTTATCCCGATTGTTGTTGATTTCTTTTGACGCTGTGCGGAATGGCTTATGCCATGTCCATGCTTTTCATGGCGCTGAAAGCAAAATGCTGGAAATGGGCTGATTTGGTACCCTTCACCCGGAGTGAATTGTGTATGAAGCTTGGATTGCCTTCGTGGAGGATGAAAAAAAAAAATTGGGCCATGCTTGTATGAACTTCACTTACCAAAAAAAATAAAAAATTGTGTGAACTCCGGATTCCGAAGAGTGAGAGCTTCAGAATTCGGAGTGTGCGGTGTGAACTCCGGAATCCAGAGTGGGTCCGTTAATGTCCGGTGTGCCTTTCGTCCGGAGTGGCCTAATTTTGTCATCTCTGTTGTTTCCACGTTAAAAAAAAGCTACGACTTGTGTGTGAGAACTCCTATTTTCGGAGTGAGTGAGATTCGGAATCCGGAGTGTGAGAGTTCGGGTTTCCGGAGTGTTAGAACTCCGGAACCCGGAGTGAATCCACTTTGTCTGGTGTTTTCTTAGCTGGAGTGGATTGCTTTTAACATCTCCGATGTTCCGAAAAAAAAAGAGAAAAAAAAATTGCTGCTATATAGCCGGAGCTCTTTGACCGGAGTGCTCTTTTCCGGAGCTATTAAGGCTGGAGTGCTTCCTTTTTTCCGGAATGCCTTGTTTTGTTGTTTCTGGGGCCTGCTTGTATTCTGGAGTAACCTTTGCTCATCATGGATGGAGTGGACTTGTTCAATGTCATCTCCGTTGTTAAAAAAAAAAATTATTGCTGTAAAGCCGGAGCTCTTAGACCGGAGTGCTCTTTTTCGGTGCTATTAAGGCTGGAGTGCTTCCTTATTTCCGGAATGCCTTGTTTTGTTGTTTTCGGGGCCTGCTTGTATTTCGGATTAACCTTTGCTCATCATGGACGGAGTGGACTTGCTCAATGTCCGGAGTGCCTCTTGGCTATCTTTTGGACGGAGTGTTTCTGGTGCCGGACTTGACCTGCGGCTCACATGTTCTTACTGCTGCTGATTTGCTGACGTGGTTGGGCTCGCCTCTTGATGTGGAATTGCTGATGTGGCGATCTTCTGAAGCATGGCAACCGGTAGGTAATCGCACTGATCTCCATCACGCTTGAATCTCCCAATGCCGTGTTGATTCTCGAGTTTGGATTGGTGGTTATTCTTTTGCCATGCATCGGATTGCCGAACATGTTGGCTAATTCCTGGGTGCAACCGATCCTTGTTATATTGTATTATAGCTGTTGGCTAATTCGACAGCAGGGGATTGCGTTTTTCTTTGTCCTGTGTTGTAATATTTTTCATATTCTGTTGGTTCTGTAGAACGTTGGCTTCCTAGAGGTTTTTTTATGTATTTTCTGATATACTAGTTGCTCGGGGTATGCCATAGCGGTTTATGTTTTATCCTCAAGTCAAAATACTTGGAGATAAAACATAGATTTTGTAATTTTTTCTCCCTTTAATCTAAAATACTTACTTACCAAAAAAAAAAAACCTTGTAGCCTACTAGCCCTGATCCCTAAAGATGAATAAGTTTCTGCATGATTTTAGAAACTAAAGAAAAGAAAGATAAAATGTGAAAAGTTATATGTATTTCGAAAATGCATTGATCATGCTTTATGTTTATGCATCTGTATTATGCTTCTATTCCCTTCTCTTGATTTACTTTGAGTATTTGCTTATTATCTTTGTCATATTGTACCTTGCTAAGCATTCGGCTGACTCTTTATTATTTTTTTACCTTCAGATAAACACGAGCTTATGCCATAAGGTGGAGTAGAGATTAGAAGTTGGCTAGGAGTAGGATTTGGAGGATGACTTTGTAGATGTAGATTTTGTGGTTTTGTATTGAATGGAGTACTTTTGTATATCTTGAGATGGATATATATTGATGTATCTGATATATTGATGATGTATAGATTAGTTTAATTTTGTAGTGTATTGATGATCGTATATGCTTCCATATGTTATTACAATTGATGTTTAAGTACCTAGTGGCATCTTTTATCAACCAACATCGTATCTGGAGATATGATGTTAGTGCCATGAATAGATTGTGTCATTTTTGGATCCTATGTGTATTTATTGTTGAGATATGCACATTGTATAGGGATGTATAGGTTTATATTTAGTTTAACAGCCATTTTACAGTCAGAATCTTGTCAATTTTTTATTAGGATACGACCGGTCTTCATAGTTGGTATCAGAGAAGAGATGCCTCAGGCTTGATCTGAATTTTATGCAGAAGCTTAGGATTGGATAGGCTAAACTAAATAACTAAATATAGGTATAGGATTATTAAGTTAAATTGGATAGTTCTAGTTATCCTAGTTTTCATAACTTAGATAAGCACTAAGTTAGGGCTATTAGTTATATTTGATTGCATATATTGTAATGTCCTAGTTAGTGTCTGACATGTGAACTAACCCATATTGTTCTTGTTTCGAAAAAGATATCGGCAGCTAACCATGCCACCTTGACAGAGTTTGACAAGTGGAGGCGGCTAACCGTGTGATGGAGAAGCGGAGTACCTGAATTTGTTAGGTAGGATGGTGGATATCATTGTGAATTTTGGGTAGAGAAATTCGGCTCCAGTACCTATTCTAGCTCTGGTATAAGCTCTTGTTGTCCTGAAATGTCTGTTTATGATCGGTTTGTCCAAGGGAGAGTTGCAGAGTTTATAGGTGAGCAAGACCCAATTAAAGCTGATACATGGTTTCAGCTATTAAAGAAGGTATTTGCAGTCATTCGTTATCCCGAGAAGGACAGAGTGTTGTTCACTTTGTATCGTTTGGAGGTCAAAGCACACCGAGATGAAGAAAAGGGCCATGGGTGTACCCGAGAATGAAATCACCTAGCTCATGTTTGAAGAAGCATTCATAGATTAGTATTTCCCGTCTAACCTCTGCAAGAAAAAGGAGCAGGAGTTCATTTGTTTAAGATAAGGTAACTGAACAGTAGCTGAATATAATGCAAAATTCACTAAACTGTCTCGATATGCATCCTATATGGTGGAATATGAAGAAAGAAAAGCATAGAAATTCCTTCTAAAGAAAAACGGGCAGAGTCTTCCCTAAAACTGTGTTAAATAGAAATATGAACCTGTACAAAACCTGCATATAAACCAATACATGCACACAACAATCCATATATACCACAGTCTTTCCTACAACATGCGTCCACAGGACCCCATATGCCATCTATGGCTTACACATAATCCTATCTACTATATCAGATACGTATAGGAGATGCCAACTAAGACCTGTATAGAAATTCAGAAATTATAGAGCAGAAGTAGAACTATTAACCTACAGAAGTATAGTTTCTTGTTCATCATATGCATCACATACATTTCTATATAGAACCCATATATACATAAATATCCATAGGCATAAAATCCATATATAAAACCATATGTCAAAATCAGGTCTTTACATCTAGCTAGTTTTCTTTAGCGATTCCAAAATACTTCAGATCCTCATAAGTCTTTAGATTAAGCTCTAAGTTTCTCTTTCTCAAATTGTGAGGTTCCGGGTCTAAAAACTTGATAATGATGAGGTGATTAGAATGCTAATGATCAATACTAGGCCTATGGATCGAATAAGGTTGGGTATCGGAAGAAAAATCGAGAAGAATTCAGGTTTGTGCTGCTGAAGCGCTGCCGGCAGCGTGTTTTCTAGAACCTCGCCCTCCCATTGGCCGCTCGAGCTCCGCTCGAGCAGGAATTCCAGAATTGTGCCCGCTCGCTGGCCGCTCGAGCTCCGCTCGAGTGCGTTTTCCAGTATTGCGGCCACCCGATGCTAGCTCGAGGCGCGCTCAAGCGGTGGCGCCTTTTTAAGCCGCGTCGTGCTTCTCTTTTTCTCATTTTCCCATGATCCCAAAGCTTCTAGAGAGAGAGGGAGCGCCAGTTCTAGTGAGAGAAAGGTGGAGATCGAGGCCGTGGGGTCCGAATCCGTCCGAGAGCTAGTTATAAAGGTGAAAGCATGCCTTGAGGCAAGTGTTCTCATACTCACTTCTCGTTCTCTTTCGATGTTTTGTTCGATTTGATTGGGTATTTTGTGTCGATAGCCATTATTAATGTTAGAATCTTGAAACCCATGATTAATGACCAAGAAAATGTAGTTAGTTGTTCGAATCGTGTCTGATTCACTCGGTTTGGTTTCACCAAAACCCTAACCCACGAAATTGGGGATTTCCCATTTCCTTCCGCGTACCGTGAAATTGACCTCAAAATGTGAATCCCCACGTCCTAGATATGTATATATGTCGGCTGCAAGTTCGATCTCGCACGTTTTGACCCGATCGAGGTGTCTGGGCCCTCTAAATCAGCCCTGACACTGTTCATCCGGGTGTAAAGGGGGAAATTGCATGTTTCCACCTTCGTTGTATGTTGAATCAATCCCAAAAGATGAATCACCATGTCCCAATTGTGCATATGTATCAATTGGACACCCGATTTCACAAGTATTGAACCGTACGCGGCGTCCGGATGTTCTAAAAGAGGCCTGACACTGTTCACCTAAAATGAAATGGGAAATATTCATGTTATGCCCTTGTTTAATTGTTATGGAAGTGACGTCTAATTGTTTGAACATAAATCTAAGCCTCGAAAATGTATATCCATGTGCCAGAAGCAAGGAAACGAGTCCAGGAGGCTTCTAAAATGATACGTGATTATCAAAGGTATGAAATTTGGAATTCTCTTGTGAACATGAAATGAATTGTAATGATGGGATTGAGTCCCGCAAAAAGTTGTGAACCGAGCAAATAAATGGAAGGGAGTCCACATTGTGCATTGTGATGGAATGATCTCCAGGATGAAGATGTATGTGATGGAAATGGGATTTTCCGAGTCGTGAATGTGTATGGCAAATGTGGGTTTCCCTCTCCAAGTGTTGGAACTAATCTTGAAACTAGGACCATGATTCATAGGGGTAGTAACCTTTAGCTTACCATGTCCATCGCGGTGTGAACCCGAGGAATACTTGGCCACGTATTCTGGCCGCTCGTGGGAGCGGGTGATATTTGTGGTATGCTTTAGAAAACACTGTGGAAGAACGAGGTTTGTCATGGTCCCCGGGGAATATAGGGCGTGTTGGCCGAGTGCTGCAGGCCTAAAATGTAGCCGTTTGGTTAAATGTTGCATAGTGGAGATGCAACCGATGGTCGAGTGCTACAGACCTAAAATGTAGCCGTGGCTTTAGAATGTGTAGCGAACACATTCCTTTCCTCATTCTCTCGCATCGTTGGTTAGTACGGCCTTCTAGCCCGGGTCCGTAAAGATGATATAATGATGAAAACGAATAATGCATAACCGATGCAACCGTGAGAATCTAATGATCCCAGATCTCCCCTGTTTTCCTCTCAAGATTCATGATTGTTGAGAGTACATGTGTTCCCCCTTTTTAGTTATTGATTCTATTGCTTTCTACTATGAGATGTGAATTATGATTACATTTGCAGAGCTGTACGCTCACTCTTGTTGTTTTTCCTTCCAGATGAGAACACTTAGCCGGCGCCAGACTAGTTAGAGCAAGGAGAGAGACTTGCTTAAAGATATTAGCTAGACATCGAAGCTTAAAGATTGGGTTATGTTATCATATTAGAATGTAAACAGCCACTCATGGATGGATATGGCTTGTTGTATTATGATTTTATTATGCTTTCGCACATTTTTGATGATCTAGTTATGCTTCCGCGTTTGTGTTGATATTTCTGGATTTTGTTTCTTCTTAGATGGCATCTCTCTAGACCCAGTATAGTAAATAGGGTTACTGTACTGGAGCAATGGATGATATGGCAGTTATATGATCCTGTGTTTTGTGTTTTAGGCTTTGTATTGATTACTTTGGTTAGATGTGTGCTTGTACAGGATGTTTTTAAGCAAGTTGTATTTTTGGTTTTTATCCAGTTGCAGAGAGAACTCTACCAAAATTTCTATAGAATCCTTAAGTATTAATTATGGACTGTAGTTGTGTTTCCAATGATGGAGGTTATTTGTTGGAGAATAATTCGGTCCGTCACAATTGGTATCAGAGAAAAAGAGATGCCTTAGGTTTGATCTGAATCGTATGCGGAAGCTTAGGCTAGATTAAGATTGATCGAATAAGTAAATAAAGGTGTTTCGTGATTAAGCTAGTCCGGGTAGTTTTGGTTACCCCAATCCCATTGACTTAGGCTTGCACGAAGTTAAGAGTGATGATTTAGTTCAATTGGCTAGCTTATGTGTCCTAGCTAGTGTTTCAGGAATGACTTAATGCGAAATGTCTCGATCTCAAGGAAATATTAGTGGTGGCTCTTAGACGGGAACTATTAATATTAGTGATGGGTTGTTGGTTCGAAAGGAAGATAGTGTGTAGAGACACCTTAGTGTTGGAATCTGTTTGGTATCAATTGGGTTCTTGAATTAATCAGTGTTGATTTGAGGCCTAAATTAATTAATCTCGGTGTGAGGTTTGAGTTTGATCGGCTCTTGGTTGAAGTTCTTAGGTCAGTATTTTGGATTTGAAGGGTCACCAAGTCAACCTAGCAAGTGTAATGAATAGGGTGGAGTTAGCATTTGATCAGATTTGTAAATTGGAGTTAATTCTTTTATGTATCAAGTCCTAAGATGATAATTCATAATTGTTTTGGAAATACTAAAGTGTTTGGATTTCTGGGTAGTCCAAATCCTATTGAGGTCGAGATGTGAATTTTGAGACTTAAGATGACGTTGTGGTGACCCCATGTCTGGTAGAAGATATGGCATGTTGCCCCATGCTAGATAGAAAGTGAAGCTGACCTCGGTTGGTTGACGTGAGAAAGATCATGGGTCTCGGGGATTAAGAGATATTGTCCCATGTGTTATGGAAGTTTCATGGATTAATGCTTTGTGTCGATGAGACTCTTAGGAGTGTGTTTCAATAGTGGTTAGTTCAATCGCAAGATTTAAGGATGTTCTTATCCATGGATAGTCGACAAAGAGGTTCAGTATTTTAAGTCAAGACTCTAAGGTATTAACTTAAAGCATTAAGAGCCACCTGTCGCGATAAGAGGTAAGGCCCTTGGGTTTAATATTATAATCTGATGTCGTTTTGGGGATTCCAAACCCATGTCCCGATTGTATTTTGAATTAGTGTCATGAAAGTGTACTAATATCTCGATAATTGGGAGGACCTAGGCTTTCAAAGATGACAAAGGTGACTTTGTACTTGGAAGGACAAAAGATATATCAAAGTGGATGTTTATGTACAAATCTTCGATAAATGTTTTCCCCGAAGGGATTGGGGGACTATGATCTAAGTTATAGATAGTACCTTCGTAATGCTTGGATTAAGGATAGTTTGTATCCTCTCGACTTTGAAGTGAAGAAATCCAATTTAAGTTAGGATCGCTAGTGTTCTCCCAATGAAGCATGAGACAACTATGTGGATTGCCGCGATGGAAGGTGAAATTTCTCAATCTTGATGTCACAACACTTGCATATTTGGGATCCCGATTATATATGTGATTTTGTGATTCCTAGGTTTATTTAATTAAGGATCTAAGTTTGATACAAGTGGTGTTGAGGTTGTGATATTTTTGGAGTTCATGGATACGATTGATTGGGTTAACTTGAACCATCTTGTGGTGCTGGTCTTGACGTGACGTTATGGATGATTTGGTCAGTAAGTTATTGGGTCGATTTGAATTGTGTTGGTAAACATATTATGCCTTGTAGTTGAATTGTGTGATTTTGGGTATGAACTTGAGATAGTTAAAGTATTAAGTCTTAATCTAATCTTAGTAGTAGTTCGGTGGGCGAACTGCAATGCTAATATAGTTGGCTTGGTAAAGGATAGCATCTTGCAGTCAGGTTGTAGGATTTGAAGCATGAGTTTGAATTGATCGAGGTACTAAGAAATTGATATCGTCTTTCTTGTAGATCATTTGATCGAGGATGTTATCAAAAAGGAAGATTTGGTTGATTTATCTTTTATCGGTAATTTGAGGTTATGTCGACATTGACAGCGATTGTTGAGGACCTTATGTAGAGCCATAGAAGGATCGGCTTTGGCATAGTTGTGAGGTACTCTAGATCCTTCAAGGTAAATAAGTTGGACCGATCAGGTTGTTCGTGAATTTTGGAAGGGGTCGCCTAGGAGATCGATGGTTTGATAATCATACTTCGTGAATGGATAGGCGTAGTTCGTGGGCCGTTGTAAAGGCTTGAAGAATTCTAAAATCAATTTAGGTCCCTAGTGTGTTAATTGTGGATCAATGGAAGTTGTAGCCCCGGCGGTAAACAGGATGAAATTATAACCATTACGAAGTCTAGAAAACGTCGTTTGGGTTTTGTAGACTCGTTGGCGTTTCGTGAAATTTTATGGGTTTGATCTTTTGGCCATATTCGGGTCTACATTGGGGTGACTTTATTGATGAATTCAAAGGAATAATGGGGTGTACGTAGTTATTTGAGGATTATGTCATAAGTTTCGACGACTGATAATCCGTATGCCCCCTTTGGGAAGGGAGTGCGAGTTTCGTTAAGGAATTGCCTTGTTAAGCTTGTGGCTCTTTGGTGGCATGATTTTGAGGTCAACAAGATTGTAAGTGATGGATAATTGCGGAGACCAATTAGTGTCATGAAAGTGTACGGTCATCTTGGATCTAACCGAAGCTGTTAAGTAACCTGACAAGTATTCCTCGGGGATTTCTGTGTCAATAAGATGATCAATGTGGGAGAGATTTGTAATTGTTAGAATGAAAGATAAATGGTAGTTTTCAGAGACCAGATAGGGGCAATTGATGTTCATTTCATTTGGCTTGACCCCTAATGGGTCTAATAAGTTATCGTGCACTGTAATGCCTTTGAAAAACGTTAAGGTTATGTTACTCCCACGTCATGATAGGTGGATACCTTTGATTTAAGTGGGGGAGAAGTTCATGGTTAGTGTTATCCCATATGTAAGTTAGAATTGGCAATTAAAGTCTCTGGTTTGAGAACTTATGGCTTTGTCTTTCAAGATAGTCATTACCTGAAATTTTAAGAGCCAAAATAGTTGTACCATTAAAAAGAAATATCATATGGTATTGCATGTGGACAGACCTGTTTAAAGGTTGAGGAAGTGAACCTTGGTGTTTTTCGTTGGGTTTCAAGCATCAATGTTGGCACTTGATGTCATGCGAGTCTTTGGACTTGTATGTCTTTGAAGTTTCATAGGAGATGTGAAAGATGAATCGCGAGTAAGTCCAAATGATTGGGTGATAGGATGCCATGTTCATGAATTGGGAGACAAAACCATATTCAATGTTTGGGAGTTAGGAGTTCATGAAATATGAAGTCCTTATGATTTGTCTCAAGACAATTAGAGCGACCCGCTTATCGTAATCATAGAAGACAATTAGAGCGAATTCGTGCATCGTTGAGTGTGTGGCCGTAGTCTCAAAGATGGAATGATGAAAATGAATCGCCTCATAGTATGACTATCCTAGGATCGATCTCGAGTAGCGCCTCAGAAGATTCGTTGGGCCCATAGCCCCCCTTCTAAATAAGGTTAAGGTCCCTATGATCGAATTCTTTTCAGGCTTGGAATGAATTGAAGTGAAAGTTCATTGATCCGTTCGAAGTATCGAATTGAATTGGAAGAATGTTCGGCACGATTGTAGGTCGCTTTTGGAATATCTAGGGATTGTTATAAGGTCTTTCTTGTATCGATGGTTGAGCGAATCGGTAAGTGTCTGGGTTGAGCCATTCTGAGAGGCTAAGGATTTGTTTTGTGATAAAGATTAGAGCGATTCAATGTTTGAGAATCCTAAAATAGGCATTGTTCGAGGAAATGAGGTTAGCAATTAAGGAGTTCACTTCGGATTTGGTAATCCGAGACATTAAATTTTGAGGCTTTTTCATAAGTGGGGAGAATTGTGAGGTTCTGTGTCTAAAAACTTGATAATGATGAGGTGATTAGAATGCTAATGATCAATACTAGGCCTATGGAACGAATAAGGTTGGGTATCGAAAGAAAAATCGAGAAGAATTTGGGTTTGTGTTTGGCTGAAGGGCCACCAGAGAGGTTTAATCGTTGGAGAGAATCGCTCAGGTCCATCACAAGTTTCTCTTTCTCCTGCCGTGGCTCGAGCGTGTTTTCGAGAACCTTGCCCGCCCGTTGGCCTCTCGAGCGGAGCTCAAGCGGGAATTTCAGAATTGCACCCACTCGGTGGCCGCTTGAGCTCCGCTAGAGCGTGTTTTCAGTATTACGGCCTCCCGATGCTCGCTTGAGGAGCACTCGAGCGGTGGCGCCTTTTTAAGCAGCGTCGTGCTTCTCTTTTTCTCATTTTCCCATGATCCCGAAGCTTCTAGAGAGAGAGGGAGTGTCGGTTCCAGTGAGAGAAAGGTGGAGAACGAGGCCGTGGTGTCCGAATCCATCCGAGAGATAGTTATAAAGGTGAAAGCACGCGTCGAGGTAAGTGTCTCATACTCACTTCTCGTTCTCTTTCGATGTTTTGTTCGATTTGATTGGGTATTTTGTGTCGATATCCATTATTAATGTTAGAATCTTGAAACCCATGATTAATGACCAAGAAAATGTAGTTGGTTGTTCGGATCGTGTCCGATTCACTTGGTTTGGTTTCACCGAAACCCTAACCCATGAAATTGGGGATTTCCCATTTTCCTTCCGCGTATCGTAAAATTGACCTCAAAATGTGAATCCCCACGTCCTAGATATGTATATATGTCGGCCGCGAGTTCGATCTCACACGTTTCCACCCGATTCATGCTTGTCCTCGGCCCTCTAAGTCGGCCCCGATTTTTCCATCCGGGTGTAAAGGGGGAAATTGCATGTTTCCACCTTCATCAGTATGTTGAATCGACCGCAAAAGATGAATCACCATGTCCCAATTGTGCATATGTATCAATTGGACACCCGATTTCACAAGTATCGAACCGTACGCGGCGTTCGGATGCTCTAAAAGAGGCCTGACACTGTTCACCCGAAATGAAATGAGAAATATTCATGTTATGCCCTTGTTTAATTGTTATGGATGTGGCATCTAATTGTTTGAACGTAAATCTAAGCCCCGAAAATGTGTATCCATGTACCGGAAGTAAGGAAATGAGTCCAGGAGGCTTCTAAAATAATACGTGATTATCAAAGGTATGAAATTCGAAATTCTCTTGTGAACATGAATTGAATTGTAATGACGAGACTGAGTCCCACAAAAAGTTGTGAACCGAGCAAGTAAATGGAAGGGAATCCACATTGTGCATTGTAATGGAATGATCTCCCGGATGAAGATGTATGTGATGGAAATGGGATTTCTCGAGTTGTGAATGTGTATGGCAAATGTGGGTTTCCCTCTCCAAGTATTGGAACTAATCTTGAAACTAGGACCATTATTCATAGGGATAGTCACCTTTGGCTTACCATATCCATCGCGGTGTGAACCTGAGGAATACTTGGCCAGGTATTCTGGCCGCTCGTGGAAGCGGGTAATGTTTGTGGTACACTTTAGGAAACTACTGTGGTAGAATGAGGTTTGCCCTGGTCCCCGGGAAATATGGGGCATGTTGGCCGAGTGCTCCAGGCCTAAAATAAAGCCGTTTGGTTAAATATTACATAGTGGAGATGCAACCAATGGTCAAGTGCTGTAGACCTAAAATGTAGCCGTGGCTTTAGAATGTATAGCAAACACATTCCTTTCCTCGTTTTTTATGAGGCGCACGAATGGTCAAGACTTAGCTACTAACCCGGTCCGTAAAGATGATATAACGATGAAAATGCATAATGCATAGCCGATGTAACCGTTCATGAGAATCTAATGATCCCAGATCTCCCCGATTTCCATCTCAAGATTCATGACTTAATTCTAGTTGAGAGTACACGTGTTCCCCGGATCAATTTTTTGGGGGCGCTTATTGCTTCTATTACTTTCTACTATGAGATGTGAGTTATGATTATATTTTTGAACCCCTTATTAAACGTTTTATGCTCACTCTTGTTAATTTTCCTTCCAGATGAGAACACTTAGCCGTTGGCTAATTCGGCCATTTAGTTAGAGCAAGGAGAGAGACTTGCTTAAAGATATTAGCTAGACATCGAAGCTTAAAGATTGGGTTATGTTATCATATTAGAATGTAAACAACCACTCATGGATGGATATGGCTTGTTGTTGTGTTATGGTTTTGTTATGCTTCTGCACCTTTTTGATGATCTAGTTATGATTCCATGTTTGTGTTGATGTTTCTGGATTTTATTTCTTCTTAGATGACATCTCTCTAGACCCAGTATAGTAGATAGGGTTATTGTACTGGAGCCATGGATGATATGGCAGTTATATGATCCTGTGTTTTATGTTGTAGCCTTTGTATTGATTACTTTGGTTAGATGTGTGCTTGTACAGGATGTTTTTAAACAGGTTGTATTTTTTGTTTTTGTCTAGTTACAGAGGAAACTCTGCTTAAATTTCTGTAGAATCCATAAGTATTAATTATGGACTGTAGTTGTGTTGCCAATGACGGAGGTTATTCGTTGGAGAATAATCCGATCCATCACAAGTTTCTCTTTCTCATTAGATACCAACTCTACAGTCTCTTCTGGAGGGAAAAACTATAAAATAGTGAGTCGAGGTCCAGTAAGGTACATGCAGGCATGTAGTAAAACTTTTATGCATAATAAAATACAAAAAAATGGATACAGATACATGTTGAAGCATAAGTGTTATAAAGAAGTGATTTACCGAAACTATAGTAGAAACATAATGCAGAAGCATACAAAACTGTCAAGAAACAGAAACAATCAAGTTTCAAAAATTAGAAATAAGTGTAACCATATTTCGTTAATAATAAATCGGTAAAACAAGCTCAAGTAAGTAGAAATCGGTCTTAATTTTATCACTTATAGAAAATTCTTTTTTTTATCAGTAAAGGACCCTACCAATAGATCCTACTAGCAGAGGGGACAAATAATCGAGGATAGATTATGTTCACTCCACACAATCTAAGACTAGAAATAGGAACAGGAGATTCCTTTCTATGGGATCTAACCCCTCTCATGGGATTTCAGAACAGGGGGTTGCCGCCCAGGAATGCCCTGAGGAAGGGCAAACTATGTATAACTCCATGGATGGAGTTATCCTCGATTACCATCATAACGTTCTAAGGCATGTCGGAGAACCTAGCCTGACTGTATGTCTGTCACGAGTCCTAAATAACAATATAAGAAATATTTTTCTTCTTATTTCATAACTGAACACCCTTTTCAGTTTCAGAAATCAGTTAGAATTTCACAATAACTCTTCAATTAGTTTTTAGAATATACAGTAACAATCTAAAACCTTTCAAATTCCCTTTAGAATATATAGAAACAGATTGAAACCCTTCAGGTTTATTTTAGAATACACAGTAACGGTCCAAAACCTTTCAGTTTTGCTTTAGAAGTCCACAGTGATTTATCAGTAAAAGTCAGTTTAAAATTTTAAGAAACAGATACACCAGGAGCTTCATTTCAATACATGTTAACTTTTATATAATAGGCATTTTGGATAAAAACTGTTAAAATCCCTTCAATTTCGTGCTTAGGGTTTCTCCAAAATTTTTGGACAATGAACGGACACCAAACACATACATTTTCACAAAATTGAACCCAGATATTGTAATATATATATATAAATATGAAATCTGTCTGAATAATTTGTAGAAATAGGCTCTAGTTATAGTAAACATGTAGAACCATGTATTTAAAGTATAAATACACTATTTGAGGCATTAAAACTCTGTAAAAATAAATAATAACATTCAAATACACTTACTTGAGCTCGATTTACAGTTATCGTGGTTCTAATCGGAGCCGAATGGGAGATTTTTTCTCTTTTCTTCTCTTCTCTCCCTTCTTCTCTTCTCTCCCCTTTGTCCCTGGTTGTGCCTTGCTACAAATGAGGCCCCAAACCCTCAATTTCCCCGTTGAAAACGAATGGAAAAGAACCACTTGCGGGTTCACGTGACCAGCGCTCGAGCGCTGGTCGAGCTGCTACAGACGCAAAAATGTGCTCGAGCACACTACTCGCAAAGGGTGCCGCCCCCACTGTGCTCGAGTGCTCCCTGGGGCGCTACATGCGCAGATTTGCGCTTGATGCTCGAGCGCTTTGCGCTCTTTTGCCACCTTTTGCCTTAATTTGCTTTGGTACCAAAGTTTTTCACAATATTAAGCCTAAACATGAATTTCATTCATATAATTAATCCATAATTATCATGTTTCGGAATCGGGATCTCACACAAGGACAACCCCACACCCAGGAAGTTGGAGGAGAAGAAGCCTACTGTTCTAGCTAAATCATTTGTAGCTATAGTTACTAAAGCATTACCAAAAGTGGCTGAAAATACCCTTCTTATTTGTAAAATTTTTGTCTATGTTATATACGGGACCCATGCTTCCTTTTGTTTTCCCCACACTTTGCATTCTAAGGTATTAGAAAAAGGGAATAATCAGAATAGCACAGTGGGACTATATGGGTCCATAAGGCCTTAGTTTCTGATTTGAAGACCTAGATAAATGACCATTGAGATTTAAGAACCAAACCTTTGATGAAATCTCGGTCTAAAATTTTAGAAAAATGAATCAAGTATTAAGGATCGGAATAATTTTCAGGAAATGATATCTAGATACAAAGAAGAAAAATATCCTTAATTGTTGGATTTTGAGGATGGTCAAATTTTGACGATGAAATTTCTATAAGTGAGGAAGATTTGTAATGTCCTGATTTTCAAACATAATAATTAAGGTTGTATAATCAGGTTTTGGCTTAATTAATTTATGATGGGTTATCTTAATGGCTAAGAAATTATCTAAGGACATGAATAGTTGACCGGCAAAAATATTGACCCGAAAATATTGAGGTGTTGACTAGAAAATTTTGTGATAAAATGTTGACTGGAAATATTGAGGCGTTGACTGAAAAATTAGGTGATAAAATGTTGATAGGAAATATTGAGGTATTGATTGAAAAACTTGGTGATAAAATGTTGACCGAAAATTTTGAGGCGTTGATCGAAAAATTTAATGATAAAATGTTGACGGAAAATTTTGAGACGTTGATTGAAAAATTTGGTGATAAAATGTTGATCAAAAATTTTGAGGCATTGATCGAGAAATTTAAAGTTAATCCAAATACTCATGTACCGCAGTCTATAAATGAATATTGACACCCACGTCAGAAAGAGTTTGAGGACATTAGAAAGAAAATCCGAGGACACGATAAAAAGCCCACGGACTCACAAAGATTCTAAGAACTTCAAAAAATATACCAAAGTCATTTGGGAAATGCTAATGTTGGAGTAGATTTAAGAGCCGAGTGAGACAACAATTCCGATTAGGCAAATTTTAGAATTGTTGGTTTGGCTTTTGCTAGCATGGATTTCTAAAGTACTTTTGCAAGTGTAATGAATAGAGTTGGTAAGTCTATCAGACCAGGGACTCTGAGTAGATGATCATTAGAATAGGTGTAAGCCCATACCTTGCTCCCACCCACGCCGTTGACCTTCTGACAAGTATGATTTAGTAAATAAAGAAGTACTAAGTAGGTGACCTGCTCTTACCTACTCGTGCCTACCCATTTCCTATAAATATGAATGTAAGGGTTAGGGAAAGACACTAGAAAATCTGAAGAAAATAGCAAAGGAGAAGAAGAAGAAGAAGAATTCTCAACTAAGTTTACTAATGGAGTTCATAGAGTAGGCAAGTGTACCAGTGTTTTAAATTCATGTTAAGTATTATTATTTTTATGCTTTTCTTAATTAAGTTCTATCTGAAATATATTATGATGATCGCTTTCTCATATTTATGAAGGAGTATTATATTCAACGCATGAATGATGTTTTGCATATGCGATCTTGTTCCACGATTTATGCTCAAATGATATTAGAACCTCTTTTGTTTATTAAGACCTATTAATGGTAAAAAGATTGGCAAGTTTAAGTCACATGCATGGAGAGGTTATCTGCATGTTTAATTTTGACTAGAAATCACCAGATAATTAAAGAGTTTGCATGACCATGTTGTCACTAAACATGAACATAAGCACGCTTTTAAAGATCTTTGGACTTTTGCTCATTAAGATCTTCGAACATTTAAAAGCTCAGAATTTGAAAAAATGAACCATGCCGAAGAAATGTAGCGGTTTTAGTTGGTTAAGAGCTATGAACCTTAAATGTAGCGGGTTTTTAGCATTTAGTTTTGAATTTGTATTTGATTTGGAAATCGGTTTTTCATGAAAAAAGGACTTCGGCCCATGATCATGTTCTGCATGCATAAGGCTATTATTCTTTTTTTTGAGTTCAATGAATATATATATGCATGATAGGACCAGACGGTCCAGCTAGGAAGAAAAAGTTGATCCGGACACTTATGGCAGTTAAAGATCGACTTTGATGTATTTTGGGACAAATTGGAATCTTTTATTAAATGATTTTATTATAAAAATATAAAGGATATTTAGATGCTTCCGCTAACGATTTATGGTTTGAAAAATTTTAGTTCCTAATGACATCTCAATTCGTTTGTTTTCTTTGGTTTCATGCAATCGACCAAAAATCCCCAGATGGTCAAGATATTGACCGACCTAGTTCGACTGACCTATTTAATCAGGCCGACTCAGGAGCTCCAGCCTTATGTGATATTGTGCAAAATTTAAAGAAAAAAAATTTTAAGTCCACCCATATAAGTATATATATATATATATACCTTTTGTTCAAGATATATTTTAATACGATGCAAGTATGATAATTTGACGGAAGCCATATATGGTGGAATATGGCCATTCCGTCACATGTTCGTAGTGACTGGAAGTGAAGTAAAGGCATTCGATAGTGTAGTAGAAGGTATTCCTACCATTTGTGGCACCTCTTCTACTATACTTTTTGATTTTGGATCCACTCATTCCTTTCTTTTATCTAAATTTGTAGGTGATTTAGTATCCTCTCTTGTGATCCTTGATTGTTCCTTGGTTGTTTCAATGCCTACGAGATCTTCCGTTGTTACGGATGTTTCATACCTTCGGTGTGTGGTTGAGATGAATGGATTATTTTTAATTGTTGATTTGATTTTATTGGAGATGCATGATTTTGATGTAATTACAGGTATGATTGGTTATCAAGGTATCATGCGAATATCGGTTGTTTCCACAAGAGAGTAAATTTGCAATTTCAAATTGTGACCCCTTTCACATTCAAGGAATTCAGTAGGTGGAGTCATTTAGTTTTATTTTGACTCTACAAGCTGGTCATTTGTTGAGAAGTGGATGTGAAGCTTATTTGGCTTATGCTAATGTAGTAGAGAGTTCTAAGTTATCAATGAAGGAGATTCCAGTAGTGTGCAAGTTTGATGATGTATTTCTAGATAAATTGTCTGCTCTGCTGCCACATCGGGGGATCAAGTTTGGAATTAATCTCATGCTTGGATCAGCACCTATTTCAAAGACATCCTATCGTTGAAGGAATTGAAGTAGTAGTTGTAGGAGTTGTTGGATTTGGATTTTATTAGACCCAATGTATCACCTTAGGGTATTCTAGTCCTATTTGTGAAGAAGAAGGATGTGACTATTTGGCTATTCATGTACTATTGTGAATTGAATAAAATCACGATCAAGAATAAGTACTCATTGTCGCAGATTGATAATCTTTTTGATCAATTGTAAGGATCTCATGTGTTCTCAAAGATTGATCTTTAGTCGGGTACCATCAGTTTTGGATTAAGTAAGAGGATGTGGCGAAAATGGCATTTCAGACGAGATATGGTCATTATAAATTTCTCATGATGCCATTCGGATTGACGAATGCTCCGGGTGTGTTTATAGATTTGATGAATCGGGTCTTTAAAACTTATTTGGATAAATTTGTTGTGGTTTTAATTGATGACTTTCTAATTTATTCAAAGAGTTTTGTAAAGCACGAGAAGCATTTGAGGACCATGCTTCAAACCCTTAGGGAGCATAAGTTATTTATAAAGCTGAAGAAGTGCGAGTTGTGGCTAGAAGAGGTTGTATTTTTGGGCCACATCATTTCTAATGGAGGTGTTTCAATAGACCTGAAGAAAATTAAAGCTATGATCAATTGGAGTCAACTGACGACAGTGTTGGAGGTTCGTAGTTTCTTGGGTATGGCCATATATTATTGCCGATTTATCAAAAATTTCTCTTGTATTGCCTTGTCGCTTACCTAATTGATGAATAAGGGAATGAGATTTGCATGGATGAGTGAGTGTGATCAAAGCTTTCAAGAGTTAAATGATCGATTGACTTTCGCGCATCGATTCTGACTATTCACGACGGTTTTGGTGTCTTTGAAGTGTATTGCGATGCCTCTAAGGTTGGTCTTAGATGTGTTTTGATACAGAATAGGAAGGTGGTAGCTTATGGGTCTCGACAGTTGAAGGTTCATGAGAAGAATTACCTGAACAATGATTTGAAGTTAGCTACCGTAGTGTTCGCATTGATGATTTGGTGGCATTTTTTTTTTTTGGTGAGAAATTTGTAGTGTATTCTCGATAATAAGAACCTCAAATATCTATTTTCATAGAAAGAATTGAATATAAGGCAACGGAGATGGATTGAGTTCCTTAAGCACTATGATTATGAAATCCATTATTAGCGTGGGAAAGCTAATGTAATCGCGGATGCTCTTAATCACCAGACCAATTTCATAGCGAGGTTGCAGATTAAGTAGACGGAGATGCTGAAATGTTTGTGTGACGGACCGCGTTTGCTAACTAAAATCTAGCATTTTCTAGTTTTGGCAAGAAACAACCGCAAGATCGGGCGGAGCATCCGGCCTCCCGCGTACGGTATAACATCGATACAACATGTACAAATCCCTATACAATACAAATAAAATCCACAACATCATCAACACAAGATCAAAAAAGGCACAAATACCCATGGCACTGATGTCATAATTTTGGTTAAAACGTCGACACAGATAAGATGCCACTAGGTACCCAGACAAATCATGCAACCCTGTGAAAGCATATACATCCATCAAATATAGCAAAAACAAAGTTGCATGTACATCACTATCATACACATACATCAATATATACAAAACCATCAAAAATATCCAAATGAGCTCCATAAAGTACAAAACTACAAAAACTAAGTCCTCAAGAGTTTCATCCAAGTCTTTATGCTTGGCCGACTTCCAATCCTCATTCTGCCTCATCAAGTATAAGTGCGTGCTCATTTGAAGGAAGAAAAAATAGTAAGGAGTGAGCCAAATACTCAATAAGACACAATATAAATAAGGACAATAATCAATATATGTAAAATAGAGCAAAGGGAGGGAATAACAGTAGGATATGAATGCATAAGTATGAAACAAGAACAAATACCTTTCCGGAATATATTTATCTTTCTTATTTTATTTCCGACCCTTTTAAATTTTAAAATATGTAGAAAACTCATTATTTTTACGAACCAGGGCCAATAGGTCATACCATCTAACGGTGCAGTCGAATGAGTAAAGGAATGTGTTTGCTTCTATACATTCTAAAACACAAACCCATGTAATTCAATAACTCGTGGTAGCAGTATCCCTTTTGTCCGATATACGGGGACATAAAACATAGCCACAATGTCTGTGACGAAACGGATTATTTTTTCCTAATAACCTCCATCAATAATCACATAAAACTAATATCCATAATTTAAATAATATAAAATGTCTACATAAATTAGGTAGAGTTCCCTCTAAAAGTAGACAAAACTATACATATAACCTGCTTAGTTAAACCTGTACAAGTATATAAATGTCCAGATTTTAAAATTTTCAACCACCACAACACATACACAAGATCCACAATTGTCATATTATCTATGGCTCTAATACTGTATCTTAACTATAATATTGGATCTATGAGAGATGCCATCTAGGACCACAACAAAATCTAAGATCACAAAGTAAATATTATGGAAGCAAACTAAAACCACAAAATCATCTGCGGAAGCTAAACGATACATTCATCATAATACAAACATACTACATTATCATCATATACAACAATAAATTAACTAAACTATTTATATTTCAATTCCATCATTTATGCTCTAGTCATAAGTCCCTGAAGTTCGGTCGATTCCCTTGAGCGAGTCCTTCACCTTGCTTTAATTAATTGGGCGTCAGCTCGTGACACTCATTTGAAAGGAAGAAGAAGTAAGAGTGAGTTAATAGTTCAGCACGTACATCATATCAAGGCAATAAACAATGATAACAAAATTAAGTAGAAGAAATATACGTGAACATGAAAGGAATGCATAAACAAAACTTGATTAGGCATGCGTAGAGTGCTATTTACTTCTTTCTCTTATTCTTACTTTCTTTAGGACGTAGATTAAATATAATTATTCATCTTTGCGAACTCGGGCTAGTAGACCCTAATAGCCGAAGGGGTGAATAATCAAGGATAGATTGTGTTCACTCCACACAATTAAAGGCCAAAGTTTAGAAGTTGTGGCTTTTCCCACAATCTCACATATTCAGAATTTAGAAACAGAGTTATCCTTAATTACCACCGTAACGTCCTAAGGTATGTCAATAGTATCACCCGCTACAATACGCGGCCAAGATAAATCCTCAAGTCTCCACTATTATACTAGTGGCATGCCGAGGGATGTTCCCCATCAAAACATGAATCCGGGTCCTAGTTTGTGACAGAACGAATTATTTTCTTCTAATAATCTCTATCAATAAACAAATAAAACTAATACCCAAAATTTTAAAACATTGAGTTTTGCAAAAATTTTGGTAGAGTTTCCTTTATAATTGGACCAAAACTTATTGATACAACCTGGTTAATTAAAACCTGTACAAGCATATAAATCCTCCGACTTCAACATTCAACACAATACATACACAGGATCGACAAATGTCATATCATCCATGGTTCCAACACAGTATTCACAATTACCACATTGAATCAAATAGAGATGCCATCTAGGCCTCAACAAATCCATAATCAAGTAATAGTGGAAGCAAAACTAGATACATCAACCACCAACGGAAGTATAACAAAATCTACAATAATATATAACATATCATGCCACATTCCATTATGCAATATAAATCCGACTTAACTATTTCCATTTTATTACATTAAACATATATGAAATTACAAGTCCTCAAAGTCCAGTTGATCCCTTTAACTTATCTCCTACCTTGCTTTAACTAATCGAGCGTCAGCTCGTAACTCTCATCTAAAAGGAGGAAAGGAAAGAGTGAGCTAATAGCTCAGCAAATGCAACCATATTCAAAAGTAATAAACAATATAAGCAAGTTTTTAAAAAAGGAAATGCATGAACATGGACTTGATTGGATATACTTGGAACACAATTTATTTCTTTTCTTAATTTTCTTATTTTCTTTAAGATGTGGATCAAGCATAATTATTTATCTTTGTGGACCCCGGGCTAGTGGACCCTCCATGGACTTGATTGGAAATGCTTGGAATACAATTTACTTTTTTTCTTAATTTTTTTATTTTCTTGAGGATGTGGATCAAACATAATTATTTATCTTTGCGGCCCTAGGCTAATAGATCCTCCAGCCATGGGAGCAAATAATCGAGGATAGATTGTATTCACTCCACACAATCAAAGACTGATTTTCAAAAGTTGTGGCTTTCCCCACAATTTCACATATTTGAAATTCAAAGGCGGAGTTATGCTTGATTACATCTAAAACATCCTAAGGCATATCAATAGTATGACTTGTTATAATATGCAGTCATGACAAATCCTTGAGTCTCCACTATCATACTAGTGGTCACGAGAGATGTTACCCTTCATAATATGAATTCGTGGTCCTAATTTCATGATTTCTCATTCTTTTGAGGGAGGATTCACCAAATTTATTTTACAAATTTAACTTCTTTCTCACATATCTCCATCTTGGAGATCAAATCCACTAAAATCCCAAATGTGAAATTTTCCTTTAATTATTCATATGCTTATTATCTTACTTGTGGATTTAAATCTTTTCACGACTTATCTTACATACGAATATCATATACGTAGTTGAGATTCAAAATTCTTATCATCAAAAGCAGATTAACTTCCAGAGCTTTCACGACTTTCCTTATATTCGAATATCGTAATTGTAGAGAAGATTATGTATTCTTACCATCGAAGAGCAGATTTAACTTTAAGAGCTTTCAAATACGGATTTCTTTCACAAATGCATGTATCAAAGCTTCCAGATTATCCGATCGAACTTATAAAAATATACATATCACTTAATTAACATTTAAGCTTGGGAAAGAATAATGTGAATATCGTTTAATTCGTTCGGATACACATATTGGCTAATTCTCAAAATTTCAGACATCTAACGGATATCTTATCAATTTCAAAGTATGGGTAACATAATCCTAAGTCAATTTACATATCAAACTCCAAATCGAAACTCAAACAGAGTCCGGGCGGGGGTTAGGTCTCCTCGAGTAAAATTTCACATAAAACCACAATTTCAAATACCCAATTGATAAATTAGCAAGCTTAAGTCATGGGTAATCATGTCCTAGTACCAAATTAAGTAAAAGTCCCAAAAATTCATGGCTAATAGGACCAGGCATGGGGTTAGGGTTTCCTTGCCCAAAAACCTATCAAATCTACATATTTGAGCACTAAATTCACGTATATGCATGCTTAGACCTTAGGAATCAAAATATATAAATCCAACCGGGTATCAGAACGAGGATACCATAAGAAAATAAGACAAAAATGTAAGAAAATAAAAGATGAGGGTATGGTGCATTTACCTCGTCCCGATCTATCACCTTTTTAACTAGCTCTCGGATGGATTCAAACTCGTGGGCTTTCATCTCCTCCTCCTCTCTCAAGCTCCTCGTCCCTCTCTCTCTGTGAAAACCCCAAAATGGCCAAAGAACAATGTGGGAGAAATCCTCAAGCAATAAATACCCTGACTGGCGCCCGAGCTCCAGTCGGGTGGTTCATTCTATTTTTCGTGCCCAGGTGGCACTCAAGCACTACTCGGGCATGGAAGTTCTATTTTTCGCACTTGGTGGCACCTTGAGCTCTGGTCGGGTGCAAGTCAGGCCCCCGTCAATCCTACAACAAGCCTACTTCATGTTTTTGGCATTCGGGGCCCGTTTTGACCCTTCCAGCCCAATTTTTCACATCTTTGGACCATAATTTTGATTATACAACGTTAATAAGCCATGATTATTACAATTTAAAGCCCAAAATCTTATTTACGAATCAATGTTTCTTAGTTTACAGTTTCGATCCCCGATTTCACCAATTCTGGAACTTTGGACTTTTCAATCCGATTTCTCCATACCTTTTGATCATAATTCACTTATTTTAACTTAATTACCTCACAATTACTATATTTTGGAAATCCAAAACCTCACCACCTATATTAACCGTATCTTGGAAACCGATATCTTATAGGGCCCAACTTCCTCTTTCTATTTTCGAACTCAATTTCTCACATTCTAAACCTACTTCTTAATCATTGTTAATTCAATTACACCCTAACTATCATATTTCGAAACTCAGGTCGTCACATAATTTCTTGGTTACTATTCTTTTGAGGGAGGATCTGCCAATCTTCTTTCTCAAATAACTTATTTCTTAAATATCTCCATCTTGGAGATCAAATCCTTCAAAATCCCAAATGTGAAACTTTCCTCCAATTGTTTGTATGCTAATTATCTTGCTTGTGGATGTAAGTCGTTTCTCAATTTGCTTACATATACGAATATCATGTGCATAAAGAAGATTCAGAATTCTTACCATCGAAAAGTAGATTAACTTCAAGAGCTTTCGGACATAGATTTTCTTCACAATTGGACATACTAAAGCTTCCAGATTACATAGTCAAACTTATACATACATACATATCACTTGATCAACAAGTATACATAGGAAAATTATGCAAAATATTGTCCAAAATCCTCTAGTGAACAGTACCCATGAACAGTGCACAGATTACACGTGTCGGTTAATTCTCGAAATTTTGAACATCCAACATGTAATTCATCTAACCCAAGGCATAGGGAACTATAATCCAAAGTCAATTTATATATTAAACCCCAAATTGAAGCTCAAATGGTGTTCGGGCATGGGTTAGGGGATCCACAAACGAATTTCCACCTCAAACCACAAATTCGGATACCCAATCGATGAAATTACATACCCAAGTCATGCGTAACTATAGTCTAGTCCCAAATAAAGCTAAATCCCCAAAAATCCGTGGGTTTCATGCCCGAGTGTGAGGGTAAGGGCTTACGTTGTCCGAAACCTTACCTAAACTGCAAATTTGGACTCCAAATTAATATATATGCATACTTAGGTCTTAAGAATCATAAAATATAAATTTAATCGCGTATTGGAACGAAGATATCAGAAGAAAATAAGACAAAAGTGCGAGAAAACTAAAGAGGAGGATATGAGTATACTTATCTCGACCCAATCTATCACCTTTCTAACTAACTCTTGGATGGATTTCGACTTAGGAGCTTCGGATTCCTCCATTTTCCTCTTCCCCTTCATGCTCTCTTTCTCTTTCCCCATAGAAAATAATGCAGAATGAAACCCAATGTGGTTTTAAAAATAGGCTGGCACTCAAGTGCCGGCAAGCTTATTGTGGGTGCCAGCACATTGGAATTGGCACTCGCAAGGGGTGCGAGCCCACGGTGGGCATGGGTCAAGCCTACAGCAAGCCAGCTTTGCGCACACATCGTCCGGGACCCATTTTGACCCTTCTAACCTAATATTTTACTCCCTTGGACTCTAATTTTGATTATTTAAGCTTAATAAGTCAGGATTATTATAATTTAAAAACTTAAATCTTATTTACAGATTAACTTTTCAAGGTTCATAACTTTGATTCTTGATTTTTCCAATTTCAGATATTTGGACTTTTCAAACCGATTCCTCCCATGTCATTTGACCTTGATTCACTTATTTTAATTTAATTACCTCCCAATTACTATATTTTAGAATCTGGAACCTCTTTTTTTTGGTAAGTAATCAAATTTTGATTAAAATAAAAAAGTATATAAAACTATATTCTAACTCCAAGTGTTTTGCCGGCTTAGAGATAGAATATAGCCGCTATGGCATACCCCGAGCACACCATGAAAGAATCATGAAAATGAAAAGAAAGTACACAATGAAATAAAAATCGGCCAAGACCATCAGCCAACCGGCCTAACAGTAGCCTCATTACAGAAGAATGCACCGGAGCAGTAGGCGCTCCAACCTTCCATCTGGATAACAGGCATAATGCAATTGGGCAACCAAGTCACAAAATGGTCAAACTGTATCCAACCCAGCCGACTAACAACACCAAAATTGTTCCATTGCTTCAATACACAACACCACATTAGCAGTAATCACTTAGTTGGATGCCGCCTCGACCAAAGATTCTCCAAAGAACTCCCTCATCATAGCAATATAGCATCAGCAACATCACTAGATAACTTACAGTAGCAATGAGAGTGCATTTCCCCCTCAAACAGGCAAAAAACTAGCCCAAATAGCACATCCACATCCAACAAAATCACTTCCCTCCACCTACATAGCAGCACGACTACGTTCCCACACCCAGAAATCCATAGTCGCCATATTGTCAACAACGACTTCACCAAACCGGGAACGTGTGAGTGTAGGATTCGGAATGCTCAGCACAACCTAAGCGTCCACCTCAGCCAGGCCGGCACCGAAAAAACCAACGACTCATGCCCCACTCAGCAACAATCATGCAAAATTGCAAACAACTCAAACCGAACAGGTAGGAGAGAAAGGACCTGAAAGTTACCGAGCCCCATTACGTCACGTCAGCCCAACTGGGCATCCCTTCTGGGCGGACCAAAGCACTGTCCGCAGACCATGGAGCCAGTCAACAAGTTGACCGGCCAAAAACCCTTTGTTTTTTATTTTTTCCTTTTTTGACCACATTGGCCAGTCAACTTCTTAACCGACCAAAAACCCTATTTGCCGGTCAACAAGTTGACCAGCCAAAGACCTTTTTTTTTTTTTTGGGAGACCAAAGTGGCCTGTCAACTTCTTAACCAGCCAAACCCCAGATTGCCGGTCAACAAGTTGACTGGCCAAAAAACTCTCCTTTTTTTTTTTAAACAGCAAGAGCCACAACATACTTAGAATCTGGGACCTCACCACTCATAGTTTCCACATCATGGAAACCGACACCTTACGATTCTCCCCCACTTATAGAAATTCCATCCTCAAAATTTAACAAACCTCAAATTTTCATAATCGGAGGTAAATTGGGAGGATAGATACTTTTCAACTTAGAATATTGAGCAATGAGAACATTTGGATTTTTTCCATGGATTGTGTGGAGTGAACACAATCTTTCCTCGATAATTTGCTCCCTCGGCTAGTAGGGTCTACTAGTTTTGATCTCTTAAGATAATAAAGTTGAATTTGAAGAATAAGCAAAGTTTGAATTTGGTTTGTGACTTCTGACATGCTTTCATAATAATTAATGATTTTCTCATTTTTCCATATATATTTTATTCTTTGATATTCGCATGGATTTCTCTCTGTTGTAATTATATTTTGTATAAGAAATTTTATTTGCATGCTTTTATGGTACCTTTGTTTTGCTAAGTAAGTAAAATGCATTAAATTTAAAAGGAAGATACAAAACTTTGTGCTAACTCCAAATGTTATTCCGACTTGGAATTAGAACAAATACAATGGGGTGTACCCCAAACCTCATGAACATGTCATAATCTTAGGCCATGACCCAACTCATGAAAAAATAAAAAAATAAAAAACAACCAAAAATACACAAGCAAAATCAAAGTACAACGCACACCACATCGGCCATAATGACCTCGGTCAAAAGCAACCCCACCCGGGCATACATCTCGGCTGAAAGCCGAGATAGGGCATCTCGACCAAGGCATATCACGGGCAGTATGCATCATCCCTGTGAGGTTCCGAGTTAAGGAAATAATAATTAGAAGGCAATTAAGTTAATATAGGTATATCATGGTCAAAAGGTATGAGAGGAATCGGATGAACACCAAAAAGCCAAAATCGAAAAATCGGGAACGAAAACTGTAAA
The DNA here is from genome assembly GCA_033239525.1 of Nepenthes gracilis. Taxonomy (NCBI): domain Eukaryota; kingdom Viridiplantae; phylum Streptophyta; class Magnoliopsida; order Caryophyllales; family Nepenthaceae; genus Nepenthes; species Nepenthes gracilis. The sequence continues at coordinate 14,818,631 of BSYO01000006.1, forward strand.
CCGAGTTATGTAACTTTGAAAATATGATTTCGGATTTTAAAGCATGATAATCATGGCTTATTAAGGTTATATAATCAAGGACAAGGCCCTAGGATGTGAAAGATTGGGTTAGAATGGTCAAAACGGGTCCCAAACGGTGAAAACGCGACGCAGGCTTGCTGCTGGCTTGCCGCGGCTCAGACCGGCATCCTCCGGGCACTCGAGCCCTCCTATCAAGCCAAAAAACCAGAAGCAAGGCCGCTCGCTGGCTGCTCGAGCGGCGGACAACCCGTGGCGCGGCCGCTGGCTGCCCGCTCGAGCCGCGCTCGATCGTTGCGCGTAATATAAATACGCGCCGTGCGTCTTTCTCCCTCATTTTTAGTCGACCAAGGGTTTTTAGAGAGAGAGGGAGTGCGGTTTTAGAGAGAGAAGAAGGGAGATTGAGCCCGGGAGTCCGATTCCATCCGAGAGCCAGGTATAAAAGTGAAAGCACGCCTCGAGGCAAGTGTTCTCATACCCACTTCTCGTTCTCTTTCGTTGTTTTATGTATTTTCGTTGGGTATTTTGTGTCGATACCCATGGTGAACATTAGAATCATGAAACCCATGCCTTGAGGTCCAAGAAAATGTAATTAGTTGTCCGAATCGTGTCCGATTCGCCCGGGTGGGTTTTGCCGATACCCTAACCCACGAAAATTAGGGATTTCCCATTTCCCAGCCTTGTATCATGAAATTGACCGTAAAACATGAATCCCCACGTCCCAATGATGTATATATGTTGGCGGCGAGTCCGATCTCGCACGTTTCGACCCGTTCGTGGCGTCTGAGCCCGTTAAAGGGGCGCTGACACTGTTCACCCGAGACCCAAGGTGGAAAATGCATGTTTCCACCTTCGTGAAATGTTGAAAGGACCCTAGAATATGAATGCCCGTATCCGAATTGTGTATATATATCGACCGGATGCCGAATCTCGCAAGATTTGACCCGTTCGTGGCATCCGGGAGCCTTAATAGTTTCCCGTTGTGGATAATCCAGAAATAAATGGGAAGTTGCGTACTTCCACCCTCATGATAAGTTAAATCGAACCCAAATGTGAAATCTCGTGTACAAAGAGTGTGTACGAATCCACCGGACGTCTGATTTCCAAGTATCGAACCGTGTACGGCATCCGGGTGTTCAAAATGAGATCCGATCATGATCACCCAAAATGAAATGAGGAATGTAAAGTAATATGCCTCCATAATTGTATTGAAAGTAACGTTTAAATGTTTGAACGTAAGTGTAAGCTCCGAACGTGTATCCATGTGCTGGAGGCAAGGGGATGAGTCTCCAAGGTTTCAAAGTGACTTGTGATCGTCTAAGGTATGAAATCTAATCTCTCGTGAACTTGGATTGATTGTTGTGATTAAGGGAATTGAGTCCCATTGATGTTGTGAACCGTGATGTGAATGGAAGGGAGTCCACATTGTGCTTGTGATGAGATGCTCTCCGGATGGACATGTGTGATGAGATAATCTCACGTTGGAGATCTTGTGATGGGAATGAGATTTCCCGAGATTTGATCGTGTGTGGCAAATGTGGATTTTCCTCTCCAAGTGTTGAACCTAATCTTGAAACTAGGACCCTGAGTCGTGTGGGTTGTATTCTTTAGTATACCATGTCCATCGCGGTGTGAACCCAAGGAATACTTGGCCACGTATTCCGGCCGCTCATGGGAGCGGGTGATGTCTATGGTACGCTTTAGGAAACTACTGTGGAAGAACGAGGATTGCCCTGGACCCCGAGGGTGTGGGGTGTGTCTGTTGACGCTACATATTGAGATGTAGTCGTCTGTGATGATTGTTGCATGGATGGAACTGAGGGTCGTGTGCTACCGACTGAAAGTAGTAGCCGTAGCTTTAGAATGTGTAGCGAACACATTCCTGTCCTCGTTCTCTCGCTCGTTGGTTAGTACGATCTACTAGCCGAGGTCCGCAAAGATGATGTAATAATGATAATGAATAATGTCCCACCAATGTAATCATGAAAACCGTGAGAATCAAATGAATTCGAATGGTGACCAATCAGTATAATCGTGAGAACGGTAGGAATCAAGTGATCCCAGTTGTTCCTGTTCCTTCTCCTATTTCTTGATTATGGAGAGTATGTGTTTCCTTCCCCTGTTTCAGTTCTTGTACATGTCTTGGAGGGGTGTTTACGATTACATTTGCTGAGCTGTTAGCTCACTCTTGCTGTTGTTGTTTTCCTTTCAGATGAGAGCACTTAGCCGGTGCCGGATTGGTTAGAGCAAGGAGAGGCTTGCTAAATGTGATTGGCTGGACGGTGTGTGATCAGAAGATCGGGGCATAGAGTTGGATCGGTTTGCGGACGGCCACTCGGGGTTGAGCGTGGCTCATTATAGTTGTTGTTTTATGGTTTTGTTATGTTTTCGCATTTTTGATGATTTAGTTATGCTTCCACGTCTGTATATATATGTTTTGAGTTTGGTTTCATTAGATGGCATCTCTCTAGTCCGGTATAGTAAGTAGTGTACTGTATTGGAGCCATGGATGATATGGTAGATGTGTGATCCTATGTGGTGTGTTGTAGGCTTTGAGTTAAGCCTTTTGATTAGTTGTGTGCTTGTTGCAGGGGATATTGAAACAGGTTGTATTTTTGGTTTTCGTCCAGTTGCAGAGGGAACTCTGCCGGATTTTCTGTAGAATCCATAAGTATTAATTATGGACTTTGGTTGTGTTGCCATTGATGGAGGTTATTCGATGGAGAATAATCTAGTCCGTCACAATCCCGGTCCATTGCGAAATTGCTGACAAAATCATACCACCTTGGCACTTTCCAGCAAGAGGTTTCAAACAGCATGGCTCCACACCAAACTTCATAACATAACAAAGAGAGCAACTACAGCATTCCACTTCACCCAGCAGCTGCTTCCCGCTATTTAGCATCGAAAACCAGCCCCAGCACGCTACACACCATGGGCAGCAGAGGACCTTTACTTCAGCAGCAGCATCAGGCAGCAGGCCATCGGTTTCCTTTGGGCATTCTGCAATTAGCATATCATTTTAGCTTTAAGGCTAATGCAGCTCCACATCTGCATCTCATATAGTTGGCAGCCACCTCAGCCATTGGCATCTCGGTGCTATACCTACTGCACAAACAAGACTCATCCCGAACAAAACCATATCAGCCATAAGGGACCTCGGTATCTTTCCTATGCTTCGCAGGCAATGAAAACTAGAACACCCAAGCTCTCGGTCAAACACCGGCTTGGCCATAAGGGACCCCGGTAGCTTTCTAATGCATCTCGGACATTGAAACCCAGCATAATTGTACAACACAGCTTTCGCCCAAAAGTACACCTGCACAACAACTCGGCATAGAAGGCAGTGTTCGTCCTTAGTCTTTTGCTGCTCATCTCGAGCACAACACTACCTCAGCCAAAGCTGCACATCCCATTTTATATCTATTAGCAAACAACCAAAGCAGTGATAACTTAAGCCCCACAAGGTCAGCATGGCCGGCAGGCCTTCAGTTGTAACCTTGGGCAGCATTGTTGTCAGCCTCAGCATCGATCTATAGCAGCAGCATGGAAGGGAAACCAGCCCAAACTCACACCATCAAACCACCATTCAGCGAAGGAGAGTATCAACATCACACCATATTCTATCACTCACACTGGAAATCAGAAGCCATAATTTTCAGCACCATTATTCATTGGGTAGGCTGGATTTCAGCACAAAATAGTAGCCCAACTCCATGTTACTCCAGCTAGGCTCACGCCAATAGCAGCATACAGCTTTTGTGTGGAAGCCCCAAATCTGTAAATATCAACAGTGCTCCAATACATCATAATACCATGCCAGTACCAGCTGCATCAATTTTTGGCAGCTAAATTCAACTGCAACAGTCTCAAGAGCTGCATGGAATCAATTTTCCTCCCAGCATCATCGGCAGCTCCATTAGCATAGCAAAGTGGATTTAACTACAAACCAACCCGAACTCACACCAACAAATCAGAATTCAGCAAAGAAGGCGGTAACGGCAAACCACAAGCTACCATACTGTCAACACCAAAATGGCTTCATTGCAACATAACATAACGCCAACATCAGCTGATCAAAAATTCGCCAGCCAAAATCTTCGGCAGCACATACCCAGCAAGGCAGGGAAGCCAAACCGAATTCAACCATAAGCCAAACCGCATTCAACCATACAGGCAATGAAAACCCACACTTAACGCTTTTTTTCTTTTTTTTTTTTTTTTTTTTTTTTTTCTTATTTTCCTTTTTTTTCTTTCTTTTTTTTGAATGAAAACAAAGGAAACAAAGCTATATTCTAACTCCAAGTGTTTAGCCAGCTAAGAGGTAGAATATAGTCGCAAAGGCATACCCCGAACACACCATGAAAGAATCATGAAAACAATGATAGAGTATACGATGAAAAACTGGCCAAGACCAACAACCAACCGGCCAAACAGCAGCCTTGAAAAAGGAGATAGCATCAGAAAGTAGGAATACCAACCTACCATTAGGATAGTAGGAAAAAGAATATAAGTATATATGAAAATATATGAGTAGGGATATAGATAAATATGTATATACGTATATATGAATATAAAATATATATATATGTATGTATGTATCATCCCCCCCCTTTTTAATTTATTTTACTTATTTTTTTTATTTTTTTTAATTTTTTTTTTCATATGTCCCAGCAAATCAAAAAGGAACAATCCACCCCTCTGGAAGTGTCAAGATGAATTTTTAGCTTGTTTCAAACAACATTAACAATATGAGAATATAAAAGGGTGGTGTCCTGGATAGGGGAGCTTTTAAATGTATGATTGTTGTGTTCTTTCCAGAGAAAATAGACCGTGACCGCAAGGGTTAAGCATAGAGCTGCTACCCGACGAGAAAGAATAAAGAAAGGGTTTAGCTAAAGAAGCCTCGAGAAGATCTGAAGCCTTTTGAAGAATCTTTTGGGAGTTTGATAATAGTGTATGTAAATAATAAATTTTGTGGATGGAATTTTTGTATTTATAGTCATGGCTTATTATGTTTTATATTGGGTTACTGTTTTTGCTTCCAGGGATTTTCTTATGGATTTATTTCTGCTTTCGCAATCTGATTTTGGATTTGTATAGGTCCTATTTGGCATCTCCTTTTTGAACCGATATAGCATGTTGGATGTGTTGTCTTGGAGCCATGGATGAATATGGTGTTTTGTTGATCCTGTGTTTGTGTAGTGAATGAATATGAAAGTCTATTTATCTGTATGTTTGTTCAGATTGTGAAAAATACAGGTTGTTTGTATGGGTTTTGCCCAATTTTAAAGAAAATTCTACCCGATTTTCTGTAGATACTTATATTAATTTATTCTAGGCATTAGTTTATTTGTTATTGATGGAGGTTAAAAAAAATCTGCTCCATCATAGTTGGTATCAGAGAAAGGAAATGCCTTAGGATTGATTGATCTTAAAGTGGAAGTTTTGGTTTAAGTTTAAGTAGGAATAGGTTGAGGGTAGTTAGGATTAGATAGGTTGTTTAGGTGTTAACCCTTAGGCTAATCCTGATTTATATTGAATTATTGTTAAACCTATTCCTCTAACCTGATTTCTTATGGCTTATTAATGTTCTGATTGCTTTTGGTTATAGTATATAAGATAGCTAGTGGAAGAAGTAGAAGAAATAATCGCGGAGGTGCTAGTACCCCCGACAATCGAGAAGCCAAGTACGTAAATTTATTAGGAATGATGACAAACATTGTTGAATCGATGCAATATCATTATGTGGCTCCGATCCCTACACCTAAGCTAGTTCCAGTAAATCCTGCTCCGACTACATATGATAAGTTCATGGCAGAGAGAGCACTTGAATTTTTGGGTGAGCCTGATCCGGTGAAAGCGGATATTTGGATCCAAAGGATGAAGACAATTTTTGCGATGATCAATGCTCTGACCAAGAAAGGGTCATGTTTGCGGAGTATAAGCTCTAGGGTAAAGCTGATAGTTGGTGGGCCATGAAAACGGGAGCATTAGGTATGCCCAATGATGAGATTACTTGAGAGATGTTTGAAGAAGTTTTTATATAAAAGTATTTTCCTTCCAATCTTCAGGATCAAAAGGAGTAAGAATTTATGCGACTTAGGTAGGGAAATCAGATTGTAGCAGAATATGGTGCAAAGTTTACTGAATTGTCCCGATACACTTCGTATTTTGTGGAGGATGAATTAAGGAAAGCAAAGAAACTTCAACAAAGACTGAGGGATGATATTAGAAGGCAATTGGTGACTCAAAAGCTCCAAACGTATACTAATATCCTTGATCGAGCCCTGATATATGAGAAGGAACTAGAGACACAAATTCTTCGCTAAGAGAGCCACTAGTCTGGCAAGTTATGGCACGAGATCGAATGTAGGCCCCTCGGGGCCATCTAAGAAGGCAAGGACGGAAGACAACAGCAAAAGTGTCACTGAAGTTTAGTCGGTGATGAGTTCTCCGGCATCAGTGGCTGATTGTATCCACTATGAGAGGGAGCACACGGGAAGTCCTATTATAGAGCATCAAGGGCTTGTTATAATTGTGGTCATAGCAGAGCCACCTGATTATGGATTGCTCACTGCCAAAGAGGCTGGAAACAAGAAAGCCAACTGTTTTGACTAAAGCATTTACAGTGATGATACAGGATGCTGAGACATCCTCGGAATGTGATTGAAGGTACCCTTCTTATTTGTGGAATTTCAACTTCTATTTCATTTGATTCTGGATCTACGCACTCTTTTGTTTCCCCCCAATTTGCATGCTATATTGTATCCCCTCCAAGTATTCTAGATTATTCTTTCGCTATATCAACACCAACCGGATCGTCGATAATTACTAATGTTATGTACCCGGAGTGTAAAGTTAAGGTGAATGGAATGCATTTGATGATAGATTTAGTGTTGTTGGATATGTGTAATTTGGATGTTATTTTGGGGATGAACTAGCTAACTAAATTTCCTGCCAATATTGATTATTTTCTAAAAAGGGTGTGCTTTGATATTCTTGGAATGGAATTCTTCTACTTTCAAGGCATTAGGAGGAATGAGATGCCTATATTGATTTCTGCTCTGCATGCCAAGCATTTGATGAAAAGTGGATGCCAGGCTTATCCAGCATATGCCAGTACCATTGGAGTCACAGTGTGCTTGCGAAGGACATTTTTGATTACATGATTTTGAAGAGGTATTTCCAGAGGAGTTGCCTGGGTTACCTCCTCACTAGGAGATTGGCTTTAAGATTAAAGTTATTCCAAGTGCTATTCCGATTTCTAAAGCACCTTATCATATGGCACCTGCTAAATTAAAAAAACTAAAATTACAGTTGTAGGAATTGTTAGACAAGAGTTTTATTAGATCGAGTGTATCTCCCTGTGGTGCACCGGTATTATTTGTGAGGAAAAAGGATTGGTCCTTGCAATTGTGTGTGGATTATTGTGAACTAAACAAATTCACGATTAAGAACAAATATCCATTGCTGCGTATTGATGATTTGTTTGACCAGTTACAAGATCTCGGGTATTTTTGAAAATTGATTTCAGGTCCGGATATCACTAATTGAGTATTAAGCCAAAAGATATGGCCAAGACTACTTTTCGAACAATGTACAGCCACTACGAATTTCTCATGATGCCATTCGGTCTTACAAATGCTCCTACTTCTTTTATGGATCTAATGAACCTCACATTCCGACCATATCTAGATAAGTTTGTGGTGGTGTTTATTAATGGCATTTTAATATATTCTAAGAATCACGATGAGCATGAGAGCCACTTGAGGATAGTACTTCAAGTACTTTGTGAGGAGAAACTGTACGCTAAATTAAACAAATGTGAGTTTTGGCTAGAGGAGGTAATATTTTTGGGACATGTGATGTGACGGAGCAAAATTTTTTTTTTCCTTCATCAATAACAAATAAACTAATGCTTGGAATAAAATAATACAAAAATTTATAGAAAAACTGGCACTTTCCCCTAAAAGTAAACAAAAAATACAAATAACCTATACTTTTCACAATCTGAACAACCATACAGATAAATGGGCTTCCACATTCATTCATTTCACAAACACAGATCAACAAAATGCCATAATATCCATAACTCCAAGATAACACATCCTATCAACTATACCAATTCAAAAGGGAGATGCCAACTAGGAACTTACACAATTCCAAAATCAAAATGCGAAGCAATACTAATTCCATAAGAAGAACCCTACGGAAGAAAAAAGCCAGAATCCCAACATAAAATATAACATGCGTGACTATAAATACATTGTATCCACCCACAAAAGCTTGCTATATACATTCACTATCTTCATACTCCCAAAAGCGCTTTAAGGACTTCAGGTCTTCACTAAACTTCCTTAACTAAGTCTTTCCTTTACTCCTATTCGCCTGGTATCAACTCTACGGTCTCATCTGGAGGGAAAAAAGTAAAAGAGTGAGTCAAAACTCAGCAAGGTATAGTAAAAACATGCAAGTGTAATGCTTTCGTGCAAAACATACGTACAAATAAGCAAAACTACGGAATTCTCCAAAGAACAGAAACGTATAAGGAAACAAGAGAAAGCATAAATCAGTATAACATGTTTGGGAAATCATAAATCAATATAAAATATTTTAGAAATCATAGATCAGTATAACAAGCATTAGAAATTAGAAACCAATATCAAACTCTGTAAGTTTTGAAAATCCAACTTTACTATCTAAAGACCAAACTAGTAGACCCTACTAGCCGAGATGGCGAATAATTGTGGATAGATTATGTTACACATATAATCAGATGCTAGAAACAGAACAGGAATTTCCCTTCTAGTGGGATCAATACCTCCCAAAGGTAGGTCAGACAAAGAAATTCTACCCTCTAGGCTAACGCCCTGAAAAATGGTGGACCACGTATAACTCCATGGATGAAATTATCCTCGATTACCATCATAACGTTTTAAAGCATGCCGAAGAACCTTACCTGACTAAAAATAGTCCTAGGTTCAATTTCTTATTAATTTACTTAACTAAAGGAATTCTTACTCATATTCTTTTAATCTTAACTCAACATACCACAAGGGCCAAATTAAACTCTTACAAATAATTCTTCTAGTGGTTTGGAATACTCTCGGAAAGACTAACAGTGTGGTCTTTTTCAAAACATCATATCAAAATTGTCCAACAAGCTTAACAATTAGTCAAACAACATTCTCATCACATTTATCAAAGATTTCAAATCAAATATCCCCAAATTTTTGAGCTAGGGTTTAAAGCAAGTTGTCTGGACAATGATTGAATGCCAAAACATGAACCAAACATGAAATCGAAGCCACAATATACAATAATCATATATGTACACAAAATCTAACCAAGAAATTATGAGAAACATGCATTATTTATGACAAAGCTTAGGGGGTGGGGGTTTTAGAACATGAATATCAAAATAGAGATGTCAAAATATGGTAAAAACAAAAAACGAAGTTAGAGAAACACTTGCCTTCACCCGATTACTGTTTTTCTCACTTTGATTGGATGAAAATTGGTAGAGAGATCCTTCCCTTTTCTGTTCCTTCCTTTCCTCCTTCGTGCTTCTGCGTTCATTGCCCCCAATTCCGTTCTCCTTCTCCTTAAAACGAAATTAGTCGGTGGAAAAAAATCACGCCTGCGCTTGAGCACGCGGCAAGCGAGCAGCGAGTGCAAATACTCGGCCAATGCCTCACTCTAGCGCCGCAGGCGAGCAACAAGTAGGGCCTAACTGGTTTTTGGCGCCTACTACCATGCCTCGAGCACGTGGCAGGCGCCATGCTGCTAGGCAGCATATCAGTATACAGCAGCCCGGTTCCCTCTTTTTTCACTTCCGAAACTCATTCTCTCATGTATATTTAGCCTTATCTTAATTATTATTATTTTAATTTCTTATAAATTATCGTGTTTCGCATCGAGACCTCACAACTCTCCTCCATTTATAGAAATTTCGTCCTCAAAAGTAAATGAAACCACAAACCTCAAAAGAATAAATGGGGATATTTGCTCCGGATCTCCTCCTCACGCTCCCATGTCACTTCCTTGAGCAAATGATTCTTCTACAAAATTTTCACCAAGGGAATTATCTTTGTATACAGTATCTGATCCTTCCGATCCAGAATTTGTATCATCTCCTCAATATAAGATAAATCATTATCAATTGGCAAAAGCTCATACTCAATAACGTGCGTGGGATCGTAAACATACTTCCGAAGTATCGACACATGAAATACATCGTGAACATTTGCTAAATAAGGTGGCAACACCAATCTATAAGCCACCTCCCCAATCCTTTCCAAAATCTCAAAAGGGTAAATGAACTGTGGTTTGAGTTTTCCTTTCACCCCAAATCTGAACGTCCCCTTAGATGGTGAAATTTTCAAAAAAACATAGTCACCCACCTTAAATTTCAGTGCCGATCTTCACTTAATTGCATAGCTTTTCTGCCTACTCTGAACAACCTTCAAATTCTCATGAATTAACTTAAATTTTCTTCACTGTTTCTCTAACAATCTCGAGCCTAAAATTCTTTTGTCTCCGGTCTCTTCCCAATGAATTGGCGATATGCACTTCCTCCTACATAGCACCTCAAAAGGTGACATCCTCATACTCGCCTGATAACTATTATTATAGTCAAATTCCGCTAAGGCCAAATAATTATCCCAAGTTTCCTTCATGTCCAACATTGAGCCCCTTAACATATCTTCTAGGATTTGAATCGTACGCTCTGATTGGCCATCAATCTGGGGGTGGGATGCAGTACTGAACTTTAATTCCATCCCCAACTCTTTATGTAGACTTTTCCAAAACCTCGAAACAAACGAGGATCCCTGTGAGACCCAATCAAAGTGGGCACACCATGAAGTCTAATAATTTCATTCACATACAATTGGGCCAATTTATCACAAGAATACGTCATCCTAATCACAAAGAAATTGACTGATTTTATCAGCTAATTGATGATAACCCAAATGGCATCATGATTCTTGGGAGTCTTTAGCAATTTCGATACAAAATCCATAGCGATGTCTTCTCACTTTTAACTCGGGATTGGCATTGGCTACAATAACTCAGATGGTTTTCTCCTTTTAACTTTCAATTGTTAGCACACAAGGCATTTCTCCACATAAGCCATAATATCTCGTTTCATATTTCTCCACTAAAATATTTTTCTCAAGTTCTGATACATTTTATTCATGCCAGGGTGGATTGTATATTGAGATCGATGAGCTTCTTTCAAGATCTTCTCCTTGAACTCCTTATCGTCCAATACATACAATCAATCTCTAAACCTCAATACGCCATCAACACGGACATTAAAATTGATTCTGAATCTTTATTCCAGATCACCCACAATATCCATAAGAAAAGAATCATTTACCTGCTTTTTTCAACCTCATCTATCACTTCCGACTGAACCTGAAAGTATGATAAAATCATCTGATCGCCTCGAATATACTGCTAAATATCACATTGTTTCAAATAATCTAACATCTCTATCTATTTTATCTAAAGGCTTGCCACAAAACATGATCGGCGGCTCAAAACATTGACAACTACATTAGCCTTCTCAGGTTTGTACTAAATCTCACTGTCATAATCCTTTAGAAAATCAAGCCACCTCCTTTGCCTCATATTGAGTTCCTTCTGTAAGAACAAGTTCTTCAAACTTTTATGGTCCAAATAGATAAGGAACATCTCATCATAAAGGTAGTGTCTCCAAATCTTTAGGGCAAATACTACTGCAGCTAACTCCATGTCATGAGTTGGATAATTTTTCTTATGCACCTTTAGTTGTCTAGACCCATAAGCTACTACTTTACCATGTTGCATCAATACATAACCCAAACCTGCCTTATAGGTATCATAATATACCTCAAAGCCACCCGATCCCTCCGGAATAGTCAACACCGAGCAGTTTGCTAGGTGATCCTTTAATTCCTAAAAACTCTAGTCACATTCTTCAGTCCAATTAAACTTTACTTCCTTCTTTACTAATCGAGTCAATGGCATAGCAATCCGAGAGAAATTCTCTGTAAACTTCTATAATATCCTTCCATGCCAAAAAAATTTCTAACTTCAGTCACCAAGGTAGGTCTACTCCAACTAGTGACCACTTCTACCTTCTTTGGGTTTACAACAATGCCTCCATTTGAAATCAAATATTCCAAAAATATCACCTCCTGCAGCCAAAACTCATATTTATTCAATTTAACATACCACTTTTCCTCGCAAAGTACTTGGAGAACAATCCTCAAATGAGTCTCATGCTTCTCATGACTCTTAGAATATATCAAAATGTCATCAATAAATACCACCATATATTTATCTAGACATGGATGGAACATCCGATTCATCAGATCCATAAAAGCAAAGAATAGCATTTGTAAGACCAAATGGCATCACAAGAAATTCATAGTGATCGTACCTCGTCCGAAAAGCAGTCTTGGCCACATCTTCTGACTTATTCCTCAATTAGTGATATCCAAACCACAAATCAATCTTTAAAAATACTCAAGATCCTTATAATTGGTCAAACAAATCATCAATATGCAGTAATGGATATTTATTCTTAATCGTGATTTTATTCAGTTCACGATAATCCACACATAACCGCAAAGTCCCGTCTTTCCTCCTCATAAATAGCACCGGTGCACCCGATGGAGATACACTTGGTCTAATAAAGTCCTTGTCAAATAATTCCTACAACTATAACTTTAGTTCTTTCAATTCAGTGGGTGCCAAACGATAAGGTGCTTTAAAAATCGGAAGAGCACCTGGAATAACCTAAATCTCAAACTCAATATCCTTGTGAGGAGGTAACCCAGCAACTCCTCTGAAAATACATCCTCAAAATCACATACCACCAAAATGTCCTTCGCTAACACACTGTGACTCCCAATGGTGCTGACATATGCTAGATAAGCATGGCATTCACTTTTTATCAAAATGTTTGGAATGCAAAGTAGAAATCAATACAAACATCTTCTTCCTTCCAATGCCTTGAAAGAAGAAGGGCTCCACTCTAGGAATATTAAAACAAACTCATTTTAGAAAATAATCAAAACTTGTATGATATTTTGTTAACTAGTCCATCCCTAAGATAACATCAAAGTCACCCATATTCAACAATATCAAATCTACCCTCAAATATCTCCCATTCATCTCCACCACACATTCCGATACATAACATCAGTAACTACTGATGATCCTGTAGGCGTTGATACAGCTAAAGAATAATCCAAAATTCACGGGACAGATATAATATGGCATGCAAATCACGTGAAAATAAAAGAATGTATAGACCCAAAATCAAATAAAATAGAAGCATAAACTCTACAAATGAGAAGGGTACCTTTAACCACCTTCGGAGATGCCTTAGTGTCCTATACCGTCACTACAAACACCTTAGCCGGAATGGTTGGCTTCTTTACTTCCAACCTTTGGGGTAACAGACAATCTTTAATCTAGTGGCCCTGCTGTCCACATTTAAAACAAAGTCCTGTGGCTTTGTGACAAGGATACCCCACATGTTTCCTCTCATAGAAAACACAATCAACCGTTAACCCTTGAGAACTAGTCATTGACTAAACTCCGGTGATACTCTTCCCCTTATTTGTCGCCATCTTCACCCTTTTAGATGGCCCTGAGGACCCCACATTTGATCCCATGCAAAAACTTGTCCGGCTAACGGCTCTTTTGGTGAAGAATTTTTGTGTCTCTAGTTCCTTCTCATAAATCAGGGCTCGATCTAGAATATCAACATATGTGTGGAGCTTATGAGTCAACAGCTGCTTCCTAATGTCATCCCTCAATCCTGGTTGAAACTTTTTAGCTTTCCTCTACTCATCCTCTATAAAATACAATACATATCGAGACAGTTCAGTAAACATTGCGTCATACTCTACTACCGTCTAATTCCCTTATCTAAGTCGCATAAATTCTTACTCTTTTTTATCTTAAAGGTTGGACGAAAAATACTTTTTCATAAAAGCTTCTTCAAATATTTTCTAAGTAATCTCATCATTGGGCACACCTAACGCCCTTTTTGTTCATGTCTCACCAGCTATCGGCTTCACCCTCCAACTTATACGCCACAAACACGACCTTTTCTTGATCAAAGTATTAGATCATCGCAAAGATTTTCTTCATCCTCTGGATCCAAATGTTCACCTTCACTGGATCAGGTTCACCAAAAAATTTAGGTGCTCTCTCTACCGTGAACTTATCATATGTTGTCAGAGCAGGATTTGCTAGAACTGGCTCAGGTAGGGGGACCGGAGCCATGTAATGTTGCTCTATCGATTCAACAACATTTGTCATCCTTCCCAACAAGTTTACGTATTCAGCTTCTCGATCGTGAGGGGTACTAGCACCTCCACGGTTATATCTTCTACCTCTCCCACTAGCCATATTATATCCTATAACCAAAAACAATCACAACATTAATAAGTCTCAAGAAATCAAGTTAAAGGAATGAAGTTAACAATAATTCAATAAAATCCAGGACTAGCCAAAGGGTTAACTCCTAAACATCCTATTTAATCCTAACTATTCCTACTTAAACTTAAACCTAAGCTTCCGCTTTCGATCAATCTTAAAGTATCTCCTTTCTCTTGATACCAACTGTGATGAAGCAGATTTTTTTTTCCTTTGTCAATAACAAATAAACTAATGCTCAGAATAAAATAATATAAAAATTTATAAAAAAAAAAAGGTAGAGTTTTTCCTAAAACAAGAAAAAAACCCAATACATACAACCTATATTTCTCACAATCTAAACAACCATATAGATAATTGGACTTCCACATTCATTCATTTCACAAACATAGGATCAACAAAACACCATAATAACCATTGCTTCATGATAACACATCCTATCTACTATACCAATTCAAAAGGAAGATGCCAACTAGGAACCTCCACAATTCCAAAATCAAAATGCGGAAGCAATATTAATTCCATAAGGAGAACCCTACAGAAGCAAAAGGTAGAATCCCAACATAAAATACAATATCCATGACTATAAATACATTGTATCCATCCACAAAAGCTTGCTATATACATTCACTATCTTTAGACTTCCAAAAGCTCTTCAAGGACTTCAGGTTCTTCACTAAACTTCCTTAACTAAGCCCTTCCTTTACTCCTGTTCATCTGGAATCAACTCTATAGTCTCATCTGAGAGGAAAAAATAAAAGAGTGAGCCTAAATCCAACAATGTATAGTAAAAATATGCAAGTGTAATGCTTTCATGCAAAACATACGTACAGATAAGCAAAACTATGAAATTCTCTGAAGAACAGAGACGTACAAGGAAATAGGAGAAAGCATAAATCAGTATAACATGTTTTGAAAATCATAAATCAGTACAACAGGCATCAAAAATCAAAAACTGGAATCAAAGTCTGTAAATTCTAAAATTTTAACTTTACTATCCGAAAGACAAAACTAGTAAACCCTACTAGCTGAGGGGGAAATAATCGATGATAGATTATGTTACGCACACAATCAGAGGCTTGAAACAAAACAGAATATCTCTTCTAGCGGGATTAGTACAAGATTACCTCCCGAAGGCAAGTCAGACACATAAAGTCTACCCTCTAGGATAACGCCTTGAGGAAGGACGGACCACATATAACTCCATGGATAGAGTTATTTTTTATTACAATCGTAATATTCTAAAACATGCCAGAGAATCTTACATGACTGAATAATAGTCTTAGGTCCAATTTCTTATTAATTTACTTAACTGAAGGAATTCTTACTCATATTCATTTAATCTTAACTCAACATGCCTCAAGGGCCAAATCAAACTCTTACAAATAATTCTTCAAGTGGTTTGAAAAACTCTCAGAAAGTTTAACAGTGTGGTCTTTTTCAAAACTTCAGATAAAAATCATCCAATAAGCTTAACAATTAGTCAAACAACATTCTCATCACATTTCTCAAAGTTTTCAAATCAAATATCCCAAAATTTTTGAGCTAGGGTTTGAAGCAAGCTATCCAGACAATGATCGAACGCCAAAACAAGAACAAAACACGAAATCGAAGCCACAATTTACGATAATCATATATATACACAAAATCTGACCATCAAATTATAAGAAACATACATTATTTGTGACAAAACATAGGGGATGAGGGTTTTAGAATGTGAATATCAAAATAAAGATGTCAAAATGCGGTAAAAACAAAAAATAAAGTTGGAGATACACTTGCCTTTATCCAATTTGCCGTTTTTCTCATTTTGATCGGATGCAAATTGGTAGAAAGACCCTTCCCTTTTCTTTTCCTTCCTTTCCTCCTTTGTACTTCTGCGTTCGTTGCCCCCAATTTCCTTCCCCTTCTCCTCTTATAACAAAAATGAAATCAATCGGTAGGAAAAAAATTGTGCCTACGCTCGAGCTCCCGACAGGCAAGCAACAAACGCAAGTACTCGGACAGTGCCTTACTCAAGCACCGCAGGTGAGCAATGAGCAGGGCCTCACTGGTTTTTGCCGCATGCTATCGAACTTCTAGTGCGCGGCAGGTGCCATGCTACTCGGAAGCATATCATTATACAGCAACCCAATTTCCTCTCTTTTCACTTCTGAAACTCATTCTCCTATGTATATTTAGCCTCATCTTAATTATTATTATTTTAATTTCATATAAATTATGGTGTTTTGGGATCGAAACCTCACATGTGATTTTGAACGGAGCCATTGCTGTAGACCCAAAGAAGGTAAGGCGGTTATTAGTTGGAGTAGACCTACCTTGGTGACTGAAGTTAGGAGTTTTCTCGGTATGGCGAGATATTATAGGAGATTTGTAGTAAATTTTTCTCAAATAACTATGCCCTTGACTAGATTAGTAAAGAAGGAGGTAGAGTTTGATAAGATTGAAGAATGTGATCAGAGTTTTTAGGAATTGAAAGATCGCTTAACAACTGCTGTGGTGTTGACCATTCTAGAGAGATCAGGTGGTTTTAAGGTATATTGTGATGCCTCCCAAACGGGTTTGGGTTGTATATTGATGTAGAATGGAAAAGTGGTGGCTTATGGGTCCAGACAACTAAATGTGCATGAGAAGAATTACCCAACTCATGACCTAGACTTAGCTACGGTGGTATTTTCCCTTAAGATTTGGAGATGTTATCTTTATAGTGAAACATTCCTTGTCTATTCGGACCATAAAAGTCTAAAGTATTTATTCTCGTAGAAGGATCTCAATATGAAGCAAAGGAGGTGTCTTGATTTTATGAAGGATTATTGTGACGAACCAGGTTATTTTCCTTAAATAACCCTTCGTCAATAAAACTTCATTAATGTCCAGAGTCTTCTTTATAACTGGACAAAAGACCGTTTTACAACTTGCTTAAATAGGCTAAGCATACTTTTCACAGATCTCACAATTTTGCCACTATATTTATGGCTTGAATACATGATTTTATTATCAGATTAGACCTAGAGAGATGCCATCTAGTAACCTCAATCGAGAAACATCAAACAAAGTGCGGAAGCATACTCTAATACCATAAATGCTGAAGCATCTTAAAACCATAAAAATAACCAAGAACTATACCTAATCCCAAGTGGCTGTCCATAACAAATTTGATATTCGAATCTTGCTGCACTTCTCTTGGTCTAATCCTCTCAAGCAAGCCTTTCCTTGCTCTATTTACATGCTTTCATCCGGAGGAAAACAACGATAGCAAGAGTGAGCTTTTCAGCCCAAAAAGTATAATCATACGTCATTATCAAAACCCGTTAATCATGACAGGGGCAACACGTATTTGATATATCATGAGACATGAGAGGGAAGGAACATTTAGGAGTATCGATTTGTCGCTTACCATGTCTTGAAATATTCACTTATCGCTTGAATCATGCTTTCTCATTTTACCTTGATCTTTGCGGACCATAGTAGGTCGATAAACGATGCGAGAGAACGAGGAAAGGATCGTGATACTCCACATGATCTAAGGCCGTGAGGGATTATCTTTAACGACCCTCCGTTGGGTCGTGTCACATCATATCGCCATATCGTATCGCCCCATTCCCAGGGGTACCGTGGCAGTCCTCGTTCTTCCACAATAGTATCCTAAGGCGTGACACGGACACCACCTCGCTACACACAAGCAGCCGGAATACGTGGCCCAAGTATTCTTTGGGTTTATACCATGATGGACGTGTCAAACCGAGAATACTACCCGTCTAAGAGTCCATGGTCCTAGTTTCATGATTCTTCTTTTCATCATTTCTTTGAAGGAAAGTCCACCGTGTCTCATATATCGTATCTCTCATCTCAAGGAGTTTTCATCACATCTCCCACCTCACGGGAGGTTTCATCAATCATATATCCATTGTGGACTTCCTTCCGTTCCATTTTCCCATATGTTCTCATTTTTACTTGGAGACTTTAGCATTTTTCATAGTTCATAAGCATGTTTTGATGATTTCCAAATTTTGGAATTCCTTATCGTCGATGAGTCAATCTCATTGGGGTCTCCAAAGCCCATTTTTGAATCTTACAATTTCAAATACCCATTAGTCATAGTTTTCACATCAAGGGGATGTATATTTTCCATTTACTTTTCATTTACTCCATATGAACAGTAATAGCATTTTGTTAAGGGGCCCGATCATTGTGAACGGGTAGAACTTCATGAGATCGATTGTTCGGCTATTACGTATGCATGGTCGGGATGTGGTGATTCATTCTTTAGACTTTTATTTAGGATATTCTTTTATTATCAATCATAGGTTATGTGATTTTCGCCTTTTGGATGGATATTGGTACGATAATTCTATTAATGATCACATGACAACAATTAGTGAGTATGAGAATACTTGCCTCGATGTGCTCCATATTTTCTCCAACTAGCTTGAGCTCGGAATCGGCCTCGGGAGCCTTCATTTTCTTCCTTCTTCTTCACATGGTCCTCCCTTTCTCTTTCTCTCTCTTCCTCTCTCTCTCTTCCTCTTCTCTTCTTCTCTCCCCGCGCTGCCTCCTGCCCGCTCGCCCGCCGCCGCGATATAGGCATTGCGGCGCTCGAGCGCCCATCGAGCAAGCAGCGAGCGGCGGAAGCTTCCGGAGAATTTCAGAGGGCGGCAGCTAAAAGCGGGAGCATTCCGGAAGGTTCTGAATTTCCGCTCGAGCCTTTTCCAGAGGATTCCTCGAAGCGCTTTTATGTTAGAGCCGGGCGTTGAGCATGCATCAAATTGTTTTGAGTGAATTCGAGCATGTGTTGAATGGGAAAGCTTTGGTTGGTGTTTTTAACATCTAAAAATTCCAAGATACATGTATTTAATTATCCATTATGTAAAGAAATATGCCTGGTTTCATGTTCATTCTATTTTTGATTTGGGAACCTCACAACTCTCCCCACTTATTGGAATTTCGAAATCGAAATTCAACGATCTTTAAATTCCTAAATGTTATATCATTTTCCTAGGTGTATCCTTGCCTAAATCATTTTCCTTGAACGATACTTACTTTGGAAACCTCAAGTATTGAGTTGTTTTGTCAAATCCTTAATTTCGCATCAACCCGATATTTACCTATTTTTGCGACCATTGGTACTTATGATCCTTTTAACGATTTCTAGATATTCCAAAAGTCACCAATCATAGTGTCGATCGTATTTGTACTCTATTTGTTATTTTCAATAGATCGATGTAGTTTCACTTTTATTCATTCCAAGCAAAAAAATTGGTTATTGGAACCTTAATCTTATTCAGAGATCTTTGGGCTGTAGGCTCAAGACGCCAATGCGGCTTACTCGATTACTTTTCTCAAATTTCCTATTAGTACTATATGCAAAACTATGATCATCACAAGCCTCAAAAACATGAGCAGGTCCTTTTATTAATATCCAGGATTCTCAGAATTCGATTACTTAGCAACCTCAAGATCTTATCGGCATATCAATGAGCCGATTGAACCTAATTTGAACATGATGCTGTCTTCCTATGTCATCCTCTAATCATTTTGACTTATCAGTGATTCATCTTTCTCATTTACCTATGAAACCCCAAAGTCATTCAAATCCAAAGACTTATAACATTAATGGCCAACATTAATGCCTACATTCAAAATACCAAGGTTTTCTTTTCAACTCTTTTTAATTATCTGACCATATGTAAGATCATCTGATCGTCTTTCTATTTTTGAAGACACTTATTCTTGGATGAAAGAAAACCTCAAGGGCCAATTTCTGACATACACGTGGAAGGGTATTCTAATTGTGGACTTTGCCCCTACTTTTCAAAGGTACTCCGATAAAGATATGAAAATAACATAACCTTAATATTTCTTAAAGGTATTACATCTCCTGATAACTTGCCAAACCCATCAGGGATCAACCCAAATGTCATGAACGTTTATCACTCTATCCGGTTACCGAAAAGCTACCTTTTATCTTTTGTTCTAATAATTACAAATCTTTCCTATGCCGAAAGTTTCACTGGTACAGATTACTTAACAATTTTGATTTGCCCCAAAATGATCATGTGTTTTCCACGACACTAATCAATCTCCCAATTATCCATCTCTTACAAATTTCCCATCTTGTTGATCTCCAATTATGTTGTCAAAGAGCCACAAGATTAACAAGGCATTTCTTATTCTTTTCTTACTTGAAACATATGAGTTATTAGTTATTCATAATTTATGATTCCATCTTTAAGAAATTTGCACATACCATGAATACCTTGAATTCCTTAATGTAGTTACCTCGGTATAGACCCAGATAAGATCAATCCCATAAAATTTTATAAAACATCAATGAATGGATGAACCCAACCATTGTTTTTGGACTTTTTAATGGCCATATCCATAACCTAAATATCGTTGGGCTAAAATTTTCATTGATTCGTTATGACCTCAATTTACTGATCCAAAGATATTTAGCTGAATCTTCCTTTTTGACAACGTCCTTGATCAAATTGTCTACAAAAATGATGATACTAATTTCTCGCTACCTCGATTGATTCAAACTTATGTTTCAAATCCTTCAACCGGATTACAAGATGCTATCCTTTATCAAAGATTGTTGTTTATTCATCGAACTTTTATTAAAGTTAGATTAAAACTTAATCTCTTAAGCTATCCCAAGTTCATTCCTAAAATTGCAAAATTCCATTACAAGGCACAATAGGTTTACCTACACAATTCAGATCAGCCCAATAACTTATAGACCGAATTATCCATAACGTTACATCGAGATCATTACCGCAAGATAGTTCAAGTTAACTCACCCATTCGTATCCATAATTTCTAAAAATATCTCAACCTCGACCCACTTGTATCGATCTTGGATTCATGATTAAGAAAACCTCGAACTCCCAAAGCCACATATTTATATAATTGAATCTCAAGGATGCAAGGGTTGTGTTACCAAGATTGAGAAATTTTATTTTCTATCTCGCGATCTTCATGTTTCTCTTTTATAACAACCGAAGTTCTGATCTTAAGGCATTGAATTTCTTTTTCTCAAGATTAGAGGATACAACCAACTACCGTACAACGCAGATCATAGTCCCAAAGTTTCTTCGGGAAGGTTTGTATCCAAAAGTTTTTCATTCACTTTGATATGTCCTTTTTATCTTTTGAATACTAAATTATCTTGGTTATTATTGTTGAGCCTAATTACATATAATTCAAACATTTCCATGGCACTCTGAATCCTCAGGCAATATCATTTTTCCACCAACCCAAGATCCTTTCAACCTTTTTCTGACAGTGTACTCTCTTATGCTTGAGCTTAAACCTTAGAGCCTTGATACCAAACCTTTTCATAACTGAAAACATTCTTATATTTTGTGATTGAACTACTACTTTTTGAGACATATCCCAAAGGTTTCATCGGTACCAACATTATTCCACGAAACTTTCCTAATACATGAGGCTATAAGACTTAATTCTTGAGACCTAATGGTCTTACTTACTTCGATCAACTAAGATCAATTGACTCCTTAATAATATGGAGGTGATTGCAGGGCATTCCCAAGTCTTCGAAATTCATGTCTTTAACCATAATATGACTTGGGCTACCTAAATGCCCGCGATTTATGGATTGCTATTCTAGGACATGATATACCCAAATAGTTTTCATCATTTCAAGTCTCGAGCCGATGGCTCCACCTTTTTCTGACACGCTCAAGGTCGAACTGGCAACCTTCCGGAGCTACATACCAACCGAAGAACTTTAACTAAGGGTCGATTAATCTTTGAACCTCAAACCGAGATTAGATCAAACCGAGATTAGATAGCTTAGACCTCAAGCATCACTAATTAGTCCAAAGACCCAATTAATGTGAATTAAATCTCGGTACTAAGGTGTCACAACACACCATCTTCCTTGGCCAATAGTTGGTAACCCAATTACTGGATCGACTAAATCGTCAAATACCTTTAGGCATTTCATCGACCGATCTTCTTCTATCCTACGCTTCATCTCGATTCAGATCAAACCTAAGGCATCTCTCCTTTTTCTCTGATACCATTTGTGACGAACCAGGTTATTTTCCTTAAATAACCCTTCGTCAATAAAACTTCATTAATGTCCAGAGTCTTCTTTATAACTGGACAAAAGACCGTTTTACAACTTGCTTAAATAGGCTAAGCATACTTTTCACAGGATCTCACAATTTTGCCACTTTATTTATGGCTTCAATACAAAGATCTGATCGCATCAGACTATTAGACCTAGAGAGATGCCATCTAGTAACCTCAATCGGGAAACATCAAACAAAGTGCGAAGTATACTCTAATACCATAAACTGCGGGAAGCATCTTAAAACCATAAAAATAACCAAGAACCATACCTAATCCCAAGTGGCTGTCCATAACAAATTTGATATTCGAATCCTTGCTGCACTTGTCAATCCTGCCAAGCAAGCCTTTCCTTGCTCTATTTACATGCTTTCATCTGAGGAAAAACAATGATAGCAAGAGTGAGCTTTTCGCTCAGCAAGTATAATCATACGTCACCATCACAAACCTTAATCATGACAGGGGCAACACGTATTTGATATATCATGAGACATGAGAGGGAAGGAACATTTAGGAGTATCGATTTGTCGCTTACCATGTCTTGGAAATATTCACTTATCGTTTGAATCATGCTTTCTCATTTTACCTTGATCTTTGCGACCATTCTAGTAGGTCGTACTAGCAAACGATGCGAGAGAACGAGGAAAGGATCGTGATACTCCACATGATCTAAGGCCGTGAGGGATTATCTTTAACGACCCTCCGTTGGGTCGCACATCATATCGTGCCATATCGTATCGCCCCATTCCCCGGGGTACTTTGGCAGTCCTCGTTCTTCCACAATAGTATCCTAAGGCGTGACACGGACACCACCTCGCACCGGCCATCTTGCTACACAAGCAAAATGAATATGTGGCCCAAGTATTCTTTGGGTTTATACCATGATGGACGTGTCAAACCAGAGAATACTACCCGTCTAAGAGTCCATGGTCCTAGTTTCATGATTCTTCTTTTCATCATTTCTTTGAAGGAAAGTCCACCGTGTCTCATATATCGTATCTCCCATCTCAAGGGAGTTTTCATCACATCTCCCACCTCACGGGAGGTTTCATCAATCATATATCCATTGTGGACTTCCTTCCGTTCCATTTTCCCATATGTTCTCATTTTTACTTGGAGACTTTAGCATTTTTCATAGTTCATAAGCATGTTTGACAGTATTCCAGCGGATTTGGAATTCCTTATCGTCGATGAGTCAATCTCATTGGGGTCCTCCAAAGCCCATTTTTGAATCTTACAATTTCAAATACCCATTAGTCATAGTTTTCACATCAAGGGGATGTATATTTTCCATTTACTTTTCATTTACTCCATATGAACAGTAATAGCATTTTGTTAAGGGGCCCGATCATTGTGAACGGGTAGAACTTCATGAGATCGATTGTTCGGCTATTACGTATGTATGGTCGGGATGTGGTGATTCATTCTTTAGACTTTTTTATTTAGGATATTCTTTTATTATCAATCATAGGTTATGTGATTTTCGTCTTTGGATGGATATTGGTACGATAATTCTATTAATGATCACAAGACAACAATTAGTGAGTATGAGAATACTTGCCTCGATGTGCTCCATATTTTCTCCAACTAGCTTGAGCTCGGAATCGGCCTCGGAGCCTTCATTTTCTTCCTTCTTCTTCACATGGTCCTCCCTTTCTCTTTCTCTCTCTTCCTCTCTCTCTCTTCCTCTTCTCTTCTTCTCTCCCCTCGCTTGCCTCCCGCCCGCTCGCTCGCCGTATATATATAGGCATCGCGGCCGCCGAGCGCCCATCGAGCGAGCAGCGAGGCGGAAGCTTCCGGAGAATTTCGAGGCGGGCAAAGTTCGAGCGGGAGCATTCCGGAAGGTTGGAATTTCCGCTCGAGCCCCGCTCAAGCGCCGTGAGCGGTGGAGCTTTCACGAGCGTCGCTCGAGCCGGCGTTGAGCATGCATCAGACGGCGATTGTTTTGAGTGAATTCGAGCATGTGTTGAATGGGAAAGCTTTGGTTGGTGTTTTTAACATCTAAAAATTCCAAGATACATGTATTTAATTATCCATTATGTAAAAAAATATGTCTGGTTTCATGTTCATTCTATTTTTGATTTGGGAACCTCACAATTATGACTGTGAGATTTAGTATAAACCTGGAAAGGCTAATGTAGTTGCCGATACTTTGAGCCGCCGATCAAGTTTTGTGACAAGTCTTCAGATAAAACAGATGGAGATGTTAGATTATCTGAAGCAATGTGATATTCAGCAGTATGTTCGGGGCGATCAAATGATTTTATTATACCTTTACGTTTAGCCGGAGGTGATAAATGATGTTGGAGATGAATGCTCTGCCAACCCCTTTGCCCCCCTTCTTGCTAATTGTGATGCTGAATTGGTTAAGGACCTAGGAAGTTCAGTGCCCACAAGTTGCTTTGCAGTTGGTTGCAGATGGTCTGGAGAAGACTCCTGCCTCTTGCTCCTTTTTTATTATTGATTCTCTTGGTCTGGATGCTCTTAGGTTGGACGTCGATCATGAGCAACCCAATGCAGCATCTGGTGATCAGGCGGTTCAGCGCCACATTGAGGCTGGTGAGCTTCTGAACTCCATTCCTTCACACGCTGATTGTCCAATCCATGCTCCTGATTTGGTTGTGAATTATCAGCCCAATTCTACTGGATATCAGGTTATTCAAAACCATTAATGTCTGGGACTCATACGTCCAGCTTCTGTCCACCTGATAACATCAGTGTGGCTGTGAGTACGAACCAAAACTTCTGTTGGCATGATCCTCGCTCTGCTCAAGGGATGCCGACTGACAGTGGCTATCTGGAAGACCAAGCCCAATCAGTGGCTAATGTGCATTCATGCGGTGATCAACACATTGAATGGCACCAGGTTTCATATGTTGAGGTATTGAGGCGTGGAATTCTAGCAGATGGTACTGGATCCCATGGCGCAGGTGTTGCCCCTATACCCCAAAATCCAATCACAGATGCGGACCAGTTGGAAGCTCTTGGAACTTCCAATTGTCCAGAAGTGGGAGTAGGTTCAACCTTAGGCTCCTCTGTCCACAATGCCCTTTCTTTCCCTCAAGGAGGGGTTCCAAGACAGTGCACCAACTCTAAGCAGCTATGTAGGAACCTTGCTGATTTGAGACAAAAGGATGCTGCTTCTGGAGCTCAAGTCAATGACGGCACTGTCCCTTCTCTTGCCAGTGGCCGGGACATGCACACAGAAGGATTTAAGCTGAAATCTATCCCCAAAAAACTGAAACGGCCTAAGCAGAAGCGGTCCCCTCCTTCTAATCATCATCTCTAGCACAGCTTGCTGGTTGCCCATGCTGTCTCGCCCCAGTGTTTTGCAGGATCTGAGGTTTACTGCCTTCTGCTACAGTGAAGACCGAGGTCTTAATCGACCTTCAACCAAGATGCTTCTTTTGCCAAGATGCTGCTGGGGCAGAGGTATCTTTGCTATGTCAACAGTAAAGAACCGAGGTGCCTATAGGGCTTAGTGGTTGCCAAATGGATGTGGTGTTGAAGTAGCTTTAGCACCTATTTGATTTCCTAAGATAATCAGCCTTTCAATTTTGATTTCTTGTTTCCATGACTGGTATCAATTTGTTCATGACTTGTATCATGGTGCTCAGGGCCTGCCCTTGCTACTATGATCTACCTCTAAATCGGCATAACACTTGGATTAGAACATAGGTGTTGTAATTTTCTTATCCTTTTTAATGCACTTTACTTACTTACCAAAAAAAAGATAAATGAAGTTAAAGAAAAGTAGGTGAATGACTCCTTTCTTATGGATATTGTTGATGATTTGAATAAGGACTCCAGAATTAATTTTAATGTTCGAGCTAATGAAGTATTGAGGTTTAAAGATCCTTTGTGTGTGTTGAATGATAAGGTGTTGAAGGAGAAAATCTTGAGATAAGCCCACCAATCTCGATATATAATTCATCTGGAGACGAATAAAATATATCAAATTTGAAGAAAATATTTTGGTGGAGAAATATGAAACGTGATGTTACGGCTTATGTGGAGAAATGTCTTGTATGTTAACAACTAAAAGCTAAAAGGAGAAAACCATCTCGGTTATTACAACCAATGCCGATCCCTAGTTGGAAATGGGAAGACATCGCGATGGATTTTATGTTAGGCTTACCTAGAACTCCCAAGAACCACGACACCATTTGGGTTATTATCAATTGGCTGACTAAATCAGCCCATTTCTTGGCGATCACAATGGCATACTCCTGTGATAGGTTGGCTCAGTTGTATGTGAATGAAATTGTTAGACTACATAGTGTGCTCGCTTTAATTGTGTCTGATAGAGATCCCTATTTTGTTTTGAGGTTTTGAAAAATTCTGCATAAGGAATTGGAGATGAAATTGAAATTCAATATAGCGTATCACCCCTAGACTGATGGTCAATCAGAGTGTACAATTCAGTTCCTAGAGGATATGTTATGGGCTTTGGTGTTAGACATGAAGAAAACTTAGGATAATTATTTGGCCCTAGCAGAATTTGCCTACAATAATAATTACCAGGGAAGTATAGGCATGGTAACTTTTGAGGCGCTATATGGGAGGAAGTACAGATAGCTAATTCATTAGGAGGAGATCGAAGACAAAAGAATTTCAGGCCTCGAGATTGTTAGAGAAACCATGGAGAAGATTAAGCTAATTCATGAAAATTTGAAGGTTGCTCAGAGTAGGCAGAAAAGCTATGCAGATAAACGAAGATCGACGCTGAAATTTGAGGTGGGTGACTATTTCTTTTTGAAAGTGTCATAGTCTAAGGGAATATTTAGATTTGGGGTGAAAGGAAAACTAAAGCCGCGTTTTATTTGCCCTTTTGAGATTTTGGAGAAGATTCGGGAAGTGGCTTATAGGTTGGCATTGCCACCTAATTTGGCGGATGCACATGATTATTCGATGTATCAATGCTTCGGAAGTATGTCCACGATCCCACACACGTTATTGAGTTCAAGCCCTTAACAATTGACAAGGATTTATCTTTTGATGAGGAGCTGCTACGGATTCTGGATTGGAAGGATCAGATGCTGCATATAAAGACAATTCCCTTGGTGAAAATTTTGTGAAAGAATCATTCACATGAGGAAGAAATATGGGAGTGCGAAGAGGAGATTCAAAGAAAATACCCCATCTATTTCTTTGAGGTATGTAGTTTCATTAAGTTTTGAGAATGAAATTTTATAAATGGGGCAGGATTGTAAGGTTCAGGTAACTAAAACATAGTTAATTTTAGTAATCAAATTGGTATAATTAAGCTTGGGATAAGCAAAGTTGAGAAAAGTAAGAAATTTGCCTTAGTGTAGCAAGCAGTAGAATTGGGCTCATTGTTGGCTCGAGCCCAACAACAAGCACAAAAAGCAAATTGTTTCGGAAAAGGGCTCGCACATTGCTCGCTCGAGCAAGTTAGAAGGCGCCAAATCCAATGCATGTGCACTCACTGCGTGCTCACTAGGTGCTCGAGCGCAAACATAATTTTTCCCACCAACCTGACTTCATTTTTGATATAAAAGGGAAAGGGGGAGAAGAATAAGGGCATGACCACAAAGAGCAACAAGAAGGAAGGAGGAGAAAGAAAAGGGGAATGGATTCTTCTCCAATTTTGGTCTAATTAGAGTAAGAAAAACGGTAAATTGAGCGAAGGTAAGTGTGTCACCATCTTTGTTTTCCATTTTTACAGCTTTTTGACATCTCTATTTTGATATTTATATTCTAAAACCCTCACCCCCTAAGTTTTGTCACAAATATTGCATGTTTCTCATAATTTCTTGGTTAGATTTTGTGTTTATATATTATTACTATGAATTGTGTCTTTGATTTCTTAATTTGGATTGCATTTTGTGTTCGTTTTGTATCTAGGATGGTTTATTACAAACCCTAGCTCAAAAATTTCAGGATGGTTGGTTCTAAACTTTTGAGAAATGTGATAAAAACGCTATTTGATCTATTGTCAAGCATGTTGGATGATTTTTATCTAAAGTTTTGAAAAAGACTACACTGTTAGACTTTCTGATATATTCCGAACCATTTGAAGAATTATTTGTAATAGCTTCATTTGGCCTTTGAGACATGATGAGTTAAGATTAAGGGATTAAGAACATGGCTACCTTCAGTTAATGTAAATTAATAAGAAATCAGACCTAGGACTATCATACAGTTAGGTAAGGCTCTCTGAAATGCATTAGAACAATATGGTGGTAATCAAGGATAACTCCATCCATAGAGTGATATGTTGTCCACCTCTCCTCGAGGCATTAAATTAGGAGGATAGATACTTTTGAACTTAGAATATCGAGAAATGAGATCATTTGGATTTTGGCATTGGATTGTGTGAAGTTAACACCATTTATCCTCGATTATTCGCTCCCTCGGCTAGTGGGGTCTACTAGTTTGGGCCTCTTTAGATAATAATGTTGAATTTGAAGAATAAGTAAAGTTTGAATTTGGTTTGTGACTTCTGACATGCTTTCATAATAATTAATGATTTTCTCATTTTTCCATGTATCTTTTGTTCTTTGATATTCACATGGATTTGTCTTTGTTGTAATTATGTTTTGTATAAGAAATTTCATTAGCATGCTTTTATGGTACCTTATTGGACTTCAGCTCACTCTTCTATTTTCCCCTCCAGATGAGACCGTAAAGCTGCTACCCGATGAGAAAGAGTAAAGAAAGGGTTTCGCTAAAGAAGCCTCGAAAAGATCTATAGCCTTTTGAAGAATCTTTTGGGAGTTTGATAATTGTGAATGTAAATAACTGATTTTATGGATGAAATTTATGTATTTACAGCCATGGCTTATTATGTTTTATGTTGGGTTATAGTTTTTGCTTCTATAGGATTTCCTTATGGATTTAGTTCTGCTTCCGCAATCTGATTTTGGATTTGTACAAGTCCTAGTTAGCATCTCCCTTTTAAACCGATATAGTAGATAGGATGTATTGTCTTGGAGCCATGGATGAACATGGCATTTTGTTGATCTTGTATTTGTGTAATGCATGAATGTGAAAGTCTATTTATCTGTATGTTTGTCCAGATTATGAAAAATACAGGTTGTTTGTTTGGGTTTTGTCTAATTTTAAAGGAAACTCTGTCCGATTTTCTGTAGATACATATATTAATTTATTCTGGGCATTAGTTTATTTGTTATTGACAGAGGTTAAAAAAAAATCCACTCCGTCACAAAAGGCCTGAGGAAGGTGGACCACGTATCACTCCATGGACGAAGTTATCCTCGATTACCATTGTAACTTCCTAAGGCTTGTCAAGAATATCACCAATTTCACTAAGCAGCCAGGATATGGGGCCAATGTATCCTCGAGTCTCTACTATAATATTCATGATAGGTCAAAGAATGTTACCTGCTGAATAACTATTGGTCCAATTTCTTACTATTTTTACTTAACTCGAGGATCATACTTCTTAGCCTTGAGTCTTAATCGTAGTGGTCACTTGAACTAATTATTTCATATTATCTCATTTTCCTTAGCCTCGAACTTTCATTCTTCAGCGACCACTTTATCTAAGAGGATTATTTTTTTCATAATTACCTTTTTCAAGTAATGTCACCGATAAAATCCTTCCATATATGTTCTTGCTTCATAATACAACCTTTACATATCATTACTCGTTAATCATGATTCCTTACATCTTCATTTTAATTTTTATTCTTTGGATATCACATTTCTTCGCATAAGTCAATTCTTTAGACAAATCTTGGGTTTTTTGATAACTTTTTAACAGTATAACTTTTAACAATATTTTAAATACCAATATTTATTAAGCTTAAATATTTCATAATACAATATTTTCATGTCATAACTTTTTCTTTTTCACAAAATTTTCTAATTTTCGTTATAGGGTTTGGTGAACAGTGCACGAACATAATCTGAATGTGTAATAAATAATATATATTGAAAATAAACTCACCAATCAAAATACTCATGTTTAATCATGCACTTATTTATGACATCATGAGAACAATAAAAAATATGTGGTATTATATATAAATCTTAAAAAAGAAAAACTTTAGAGTAAGCTAAAAACATTAATAACGAAAAACAAGAGTTATGGTACACTTGCCTTGCTAATTTCCTAATTTCCCTTGTATAGATGTTGCTGGATTCTTCTCCTTTCTTTCCTCTGTTCAGCCACGCCGTGTGCTTCTTCCATCCCTTACCCAATATTTATAGGCACAGCTCTTCCCTTTCTAGAAGTTTCTAGAGCTTTCTAGATCATTTAGGAGCTTCTCCATGTCTAGAAGGTTACAGAACTTTCGACAAATTTTTACCCATACTGGTCAAATGACGTTTTTGCATTTTTAACCATTCCAATATTTTTCCCATGATTATTCCATACCGTCCTTTTCTTGCTAAACCGTCATTTTCATCCATACCGATGATTTTATACAAACTGGTAATTCTTCCATATTCATCTGTACTGGGTATTTTCCTCGCAAGTACTCCAGTCATCATGCATTTTGGTCACTTTGCATATACGCTCATACTAGTTTTTTCCAGTATACCGGTCATTTATGCAACCCAACCATCTTGCTACCTTAGCCAACCAACGTGTTGACCGCTATTTTGGGCAACCTGGTCTTTTCCTTCAAAACGCAAACCAATTATTTTACTCTATTCCATTAATTTGCTTCATCCTGTCATTTTGCTTGTCCTAGTAAAATACACCAACCACCAAAAATGCATTATTCTGCCCTTTTGTACCATTCCAGCATTTAGCTTTATACCGGGCAAATTACACATTTTCGTCAAATGCACCATTCCAGGATTTTACTGCATTCTAGAAAAATACACTAATCCATTGAAAATGCATTATTCCACCTACTGTATCATTCCAATCATGTTGCACCATACCGAGTAGGTTGCATTGTTTCGCTCAAAACGGATCAAACAGGCAAAATGCACCATACCGGCCATTTTACGCATACCGGCTATGACGGAAAGGGGTTCTAAATCCCCATGACCACCGGCAATGATCATACATACGCATGTACATACATAATACCCGGGACCACATACTTTCTACAAGGCATAAATATATATATAAAACACTTAAGATTTCATATTTTTATTTCCTGTCTTCGCTTTTGCTTTTCTCTTTTGTACAGGCATAGGATCAATGGCCAAACTTCTAAAGTTGGCCCCCAAGTTGGCCAGCCAAGGTTCTTGGTCAACCTTATCTTGATCGACTAGAAAATTAGGTCGGTCAGCTATACCGTGGAGTAGAAGACAAGTGAGATGCCACTAAAGACAAGATTTCACAAACCATAAAATTTTACAGAAGCGTCTAAATACTCGTTTCATTTAATAGTAGTCCATAATACAAAAATCCCCAAAACATCTCAAAACACATCAATTCCGCTCGTAATTTTGCTACATCATTCCAGCATGATCATCCAGCCTAGCTAGTCTGCCCAGCTCTATTCCTTTTCGTCTGTCATAAATTCTTGCTCCTCTGAATGTCAGAAAATAGTAAGGAGTGAGCAATTGCTTAGCAATATACTATTAAGCAAAAACATGCAGAATCATAGCTTTAAGATGAAGTCAACAAAACCAGAGAAAAAAATCCTACATACAGAAACATAAATTGGCCGGAGGTAAATTCATGAAGACAAACTACCAATTCAAAACTTAAGTCCAAAATTAAACTTTTTCGCTCTTAAAACCGACTATATTTTAGGCCTACAGCTAGCCGGCCATCGTCGTTCAAAAACGGCTACATTTTAGGCTTACAGTTACTCAGCCATCGTAATAAGAAATGACTACATTTTAGGCTTGCAGCTACTCGTCCATCAAAATTTATTTCTTCAAATTCGTAGCTTCTAAAAGTCCAAAGATCTTAATGAGCAAAAGTCCAGAGACCTTTAAAGGTGTGCTTACGTTCATATTTAGTAACAACATGCAACATGCAAACTCGTTAATTACTTGGTGATTTCTGGCCGAAATTAGACATGCAGATAATCTCTCCATGCACTTAACTTAAGCTTGCCAATCCTTTTTACCATAAACTGGCCTTAATAAACAAAAGAAATCCTAACATCATTTGAGCATAAAACATGGAACAAAATCACTTATACAAAACATCATTCATGCGCTGAACATAATACTCCTTCAAAAACATGAGAAGGCGATCATCATGATATATTTCATGTAGAACTTAACCAAGAAGAGCATAAAAACAATAATGCTTAATGTGAATTTAAAATACTGGTATACTTACCTAGAATCTGATTTATGAATTCCCTTAGATCTGGCCTGAAGTTCTTCTTTCCCTCGTGCTTTACTTACAAATTGCCCAACTTCTATCCTAATTCTCAAGTTCGGTATTTATAGATGTTAGGGTTGGTGGTAGTAGGTGAGGGCAAGTTAACTATTTCGTACTTCTTTTCTTACTTACTCCACTTTTCTTTCTAGAAGGTCAGTGGAGTAGGTAAGAGCAGGTCACTCAATTTGCCAAGTCAGACTCTAATCAAAACCGGCCAATAAGTCAATTCGGTCAGCTATCTTGGTCTAGTAAATTCTTTTATTCCCCAACATTTATTCAAACTTTCTCTTTGGAAATCCTCTCCGGAAATCATCATCGAAACTCCTCTCTAAGTTCCTCTCCGAAAATCCTCTTCGGAATTCCTCTATGGAAATACTCTCTATATTCCTTTCTAAAAATCCTCTCCAGAATTCCTCTCTAAATTTCTCTCTAAAAATCCCCTCTAAGTCCCTCTCCGGAAATCCTCTCCGGAATTCGTCTATGAAAATCATCTCCTAGTTATCATTTCTAAAAAATCGTCTCTAGAAACCGTCTCCAGATTAATGTCTCAAAAAATCATCTCCGGAAACCGTCTCTAGATTATCCGTCTCCGGATTATCGTCTCTAGAAAATCATCTCCAGAAACCATCTACGGATTAACTGTCTCAGGAGAGTAGTCTCCAAAAAATCGTCTCCGAAAACTATCTCCGGATTTATCATCTCCGGAAAATCATCTCCGGAAACCGTCTCCGGATCATTCGTCTCAGGAAAATCATCTCCTAAAAATTGTCTCCGAAACTATCTCCGGATTTATCGTCTTTGGAAAATTATCTCTAAAAACATCTCTGGATTATCCGTCTCAGGAAAATCATCTCCGAAAACTATCTCCGAATTTATCGTCTCCAAAAAATCATCTCCAAAACCGTCTCCGGATTATCCGTCTCCAGATTATCGTCTCCGAAAAATCGTCCCCGAAAGTCTTGCTATTTGGGCCGGCAATGTATGTTGACTAGATTCTTTTTCTTATCTAGTCAACAATTCGGTCAACTATGAAATATGTTAGTGAACTTTCTTGTCCCTAGCAAATATTAACTTCACGGCCATTATAATAATTTCTTCATAACTTAATATTTTTCACACAAATTAAGCCCAATCTTAATTATATGACCATTATATGACCTTCATTACCATATTTGAAAATCGAAACATTATAATTCTCTCCTACTTATAAAATTTCGTCCTTAAAATTTGTCAAAATAAACGTATACATATCATTACCTTAAGAAAACAATTGAGAGTACTTGCTCCGTATTTCAGACTCATGTTCCCACGTAGCTTCTTCAGCTGAGTAATTCTTCCATCGGACCTTCACTAAAGAAATGGTCTTTGTTCGCAAGATCTGATCCCGTCTGTCTAAAATTTGTTCTAGCTCCTCAACATACGATAGGTTTCCATCAATAGTCAGATGCTCAAAGTTGATTATGTGGGCTGGATCATGGACACTTTTTCAGAGCATTGGCACATGAAACACTTCATGAACACTGGCTAAATTAAGAGGCAATGCTAATCGATAAGCCACTTCACCAACCCTCTCCAATATTTCAAAGGGTCCAATGAAACTTAGCTTTAATTTTCCTTTTACCCTGAATTGAAATGTTCCTTTGGATGGTGATACTTTCAAAAATATAAAATCACCGACTTCAAACTTCAGCATTGATCTTCTTTTGTCCGCGTAGCTCTTTTGCATGCTCTGGGTCACTTTTAAATTCTCATGAATCATTCTGACTTTTTCGGTCATTTCTTTAATGATTTCCAATCCAAGAAGTTGTCTTTTTCCTGCCTCTTCCCAATGAATAGGCCATCGACATTTCCTCCCATAAAGGGCTTCAAACGGAGCCATACAAATATTTTCTTGGTAACTATTATTATATGTAAATTCTGTCAAGGCTAAATAATTATCCCAACTTTCCTTCATATCTAAAACTGAGGCATCAAGCTTTTGAGGGGCTCATTCAAGACTTACTCGAACTATTGCTCAACAAAAAATAAGATCTTTGGTTTCGGCTCATTGGTCCAAATAAGGCTAAAAGACTCGGTTTATCAAGTCCATAAATGAAGTTGGAGCATTTGTTAACCCAAATGGCATTACTACAAACTCATAATGTCCATATCTGGTCTGAAACACCATCTTTGCTACATCCACCTTTTTGATTCGGAGCTGATGATAACCGGATCTGAGGTCAATCTTTGAAAATACACAAGCTCTTTATAACTGATCAAAAAGGTCGTCAATTCTTAGTAAGGAATACTTATTTTTAATTGTGACCTTGTTTAGTTCCCGGTAACCTACACATAATTTCATAGTTCCATCTTTCTTCTTAACAAACAAGACCGGCGCACCCCATGGAGACACGCTTGGCCTAATAAAACCTTTATAAAGCAATTCTTGCAATTGCTGTTTTAGCTCCTTTAATTCGGCTGGTGCCATTCTGTATGGCGTCTTAGATATCCGCTCAATCCTAATACAAGCTCTATTTCAAATTCTATCTCTCGATTGGGTGGTAGCCCAGACAATTCTTTAGAAAATATGTCCTTAAATTCACATACTACAGGAATTCCTTTGGCTAACACTTCTCGATCCTCAGTCACACTAGCATAAGCTAGATAAGTCTGACATCCATTCCTCATCAAGTGCCAAGCATGAATGGCCAAAATGAAGCAAGATGCTTCCTTCCATCGGACTCCTTGAATATAGAAAGTTTCATTACCTAGAATAGCAAAATCTACCCTTTTTTGAAAATAGTCAATGTTGGCATAGTATTTTTACCAACCAATCCATTCCTAGTATTACATCAAAATCTCTCAACTCTAGGAAAACTAAGTTTGCTAGAATTTGGAGCCCATTAATCTCAATAACACACTCAGGGTACAAAACATTTAAGACCATAGATGATCCCATGGGTGTTGAAATAACCAAGAATAGTCAAGAATTTTAGAAATGATGCAAGACATTGTGCAAATCCAGGTAAAACAAATGAGTGGGTAGATTCAGAGTTAAAAAGTACATGGCAAGACTTGCCATAGATAGAAAGTGTACCACCACCTCTGTTGATACCTCAACCTCCTTTAAAGAAACAACAAACACTTTGGCTAGAATAGTTTATTTAGACTCTGGGGCTCACTTTGCATGTGGACAATTTATAATCAAGTATCCAGCTTGACCACA
Source organism: Nepenthes gracilis (assembly GCA_033239525.1). NCBI lineage: Eukaryota > Viridiplantae > Streptophyta > Magnoliopsida > Caryophyllales > Nepenthaceae > Nepenthes > Nepenthes gracilis. Next base: position 14,854,690 of record BSYO01000006.1, read on the forward strand.
GTTATAGCAAACTCCCAACTTCATAAAGTAATGCTTGCCCTCATGTAGCCTTCCGCAATGAGAACATGGATTGGTTGACGCCTTGGAGCTTTGAACGGATTGGTCAAGCTCTTTTCTTGACTCTAGCTGCTTTGCCTTCTTTGAGGGCCTTCCAGGTCCCTCACTAAAGCTGGCCCTTGAGCCCGCCTAACTAGAAGTCATTCTCCTAAAAAACTCCTCCTTTGAGCTCCTTCTCATAAATAATAGCCCTATTTAATACTTCTCCACAAGTAACCAATTTCAGCATTGACAAATGCTTCCTAATATCGTCCATTAATCCCTAAGAAAACCTTCTAGCCTTTCTTTTTTCGTCTTCCACCATATATGGAGGATAACGAGATAACTCCATAAAATTTGTATTGTACTCAGCCACTGTATGAATACCTTGTCTTAATCATAAGAACTCATCTTCCTTCTTCCCACAAAGACTGGTAGAAAAATATTTTTCCAAAAATACTGTCTCGAACATACCCCAAGTGATTTCATTCTCTAGCATCCCAAATACTATTTTTACAGTTTTCACTAATGATGGGCCTCTCCCCCAACTTATAGGTGGCAAACAAAACCCTATCTTCAGCCAAACATTTAATTACTGCAAATACCATTTTTAGTCGTTAGATCCATGTGTCAACTTTCATTGGATCAGGCTCTCTTGAGAATTCTGAAACTCTCTCATTGGTGAAGTGATCATACACTGATGTTTCCTAGTTAACAGGGACTACGGCTAGTACTAGAGCCAAGTTTTGTGGTGCTAGGGCTTCTATGACATTGGCCATCTATCTAATAGATTCAAATACTTTGCCTCCTAATCGGAAGACTGTCAGTACGGATAGTTCGTCTTCCTCAATTTGAAATTCTTCTAGCTAGCACTTCTACCTCTAGAAAAGAAAATGATTTGATCAAATTATTGGTCCTAGCGGTGGCTAAAACACGACACTCTTAGACACAATGTCCTGATCCTACATAGTGCTAGCCTACTTTGCCAGACCATAATAGCTAAGTCTAACTAATCTAACTTATACCTTTATCTGTCCATTTGTTCAAGTTTAACCTATCCTAAGCTTCCGCATAAATTTAAATCAAACCAAAGACATCTCAATTTCTCTAATACCATTTGTGATAGAATGGATTCTAAATCCCCATGACCATCATCAATGATTATACATACACACATACATACATAATACTTGGGACCACATACTTTCTACAAAGCATAAATATATATATATACATATATAACACTTAAGATTTCATATTTTTATTTCCTGTCTTGGCTTTTTCTTTTTCTTTTGTTCAGGCATAGAATCAATGGCCAAACTTCTAATGTTGGCCCCCAAGTTGGCCAGCCAAAGTTCTTGGTCAACCTCATCTTGACTGGCCAGAAAACAAGGTTGATCGGCTGTGACAAAATGGATCCTAATCCTTATAGGACCCTCTGTTAGGAAGATACATAATAAAATTCATTATTTAAATCATTTAATATATCCAAAAATTTTGGATAGATTCTATAAAAGTTTTGGTAGAGTTTCCTTTATATCTAGAACAAATCCAAATATACAACATGTATACAATAACCTTTTCAAGCACACAACTAATCAAGTTCCATAAATTTTTCTATAACACATATTCACAGGATCACAAAGGCCATATCTATCTATGTCTTATATCCACAATCCTAACTACTATACCAAAATCAATATAAGTGATGTCGTTGAGGACCTGTACAAAATCAGAAATCAAATAGTGGAAACATCTATATCCTTGACAGAAACCTGTGAAAGTATAAATACAATTTTGACAGAATATAATACATATCATAACCATTTATACATAATCCTCCTTCAAGATTAAGATATTTACAAAAAATATCATCATAGTCCCAGGTCTTTAGAAAACTCCAAGGCTCCATATCTTCCTCACTAGCTCTAGCTATACCTGATCATCCAGTATTGTTTCTATAGCCTTATCTAGAGGGGAAAATAAAATAGTAAGTTGAAACCCAACAAGGTACTAAAACGTGTAGAATATAATACTCTCATTTGAATATAATGTAGTAAAGTTGATACAATTGTATATAAAGTATAAATGTGATAAGGTAGTGATTACGAAACATTAGCAGAATATAAATACAGAAGATCATAAAACATATACGAGAAGCATGAGAAAAGTATAATTCTACGTGAACAAGTCTTGGTAATCATTGTTTATACTTTCATGCAAAACATATATTCATTAGAATAGAAAATTACGATAATATCAGGAAAATATAGGCATTCATGGACTATGGTAAGATCAGCAGAACAGTAGCATTCATGGAAATAGAAAAGGGGCATAATGCTATTTAAACATGCATCGAAAATCATGAATCGGTATAATCATCCTTTGATAATCATAAATCGGTAAAACATGCTTCAAAAATCAAAAAACACTATCGACTCTATAAATTCTATAAAATCCCTTTTTACTATCAAGAGAACCAAACTAGTAGATCCTACTAACCGAGAGGGTGAGTAATCGACGATCGATTGTATTTACTCCACACAATCTAAGACCAGTAACCGTTAACCCTCCTCGTGGGATATATCCCTTCACATGGGATTTTAGAATGGTGATGCCAGCCGGTAACAGTAACTACCCTCTAGGTTATCGCCCTGAGAAAGGGCGGACCACATATAACTCTATGGATAGAGTTATCCTCGATTAACACCATAACATTCTAAGGTATGACGGAGAATCTAACTTGACTATATTTCAATCCTGAGTCCTAATTTATAAAATTAGAAAGCTTATAATTTATTGTTCTTTAGAAAGTTAGTCAAAATCATACGGTTAACTCTTCAGTATACTTTAAAAATTCACAATAACTCAACAATACAGTTCCATGTAAAATTTTCAATTACAAATCATAACATTGGCATTATCTCGTTAAAAATCAACATTTATATATCAGAAATTATGGATTAAAACTGTTAAATCCCTTCATTTTCATGCTTAGGGTTTCGCTAAACCTTTTGAATGATAAATGAACACCAAACACATGTATTTTTATGAAATCAGAGGTATATTTAGTAGTACATACTAATAAGCATAAAATCCATCCGATTAATCGGATAAATAGGCATTATTCACAATAAATATGTAGAACCATGGATTTAGAACATAAATACAATATTTGAGACATTAAAATACTATAAAAATGATAAATAATGTCCAAAATATACTTGCATGAGTCTAATCTACCATTATTCTTACCTGGATCAAAGTGGATCGTAAAATTTTTTTCCTTTCCCTCTCTTCCCTCTCCTTCCCTTTCTCCTCTCCTCTCGCTGCTTTGTTGTTGTTCTCTACCTAAAAGCCCCAAAATCCCATTTAAAACGAAGGAGAAAGAGGGTCACGTGTAGATTACACGATCGGCCGCTAAAGCACCGGTCGAGCGGTGCTTGAGCACCCACTCTAGCAAATTTATGCTCAAGCGCAATGCTTGTAGCCAAAATCGCTCCCGCCTTGCCCTAGGCGCGCCTTCGAGCGCCACTTGCACATTTTTGCACTCAATGGCCGCTCAAGCGGCCATCAGACGCGGGGCCACTTTTTGCCCATTTCACCTTATTTTGTTTGGTATCAATTTGTCTACTATACTTAAGCCCGAACATAATTTATATCTATATAATTATTCCATCATTATCATATTTTCGAGATCAAGATCTCACTTCAGCTATATCGTGGAATAGAAGACAAGTGAGATGCCACTAAAGACCAAATTTCACAAACCATAAAATTTTACGGAAGCTTCTAAATACTCATTTTATTTACATAGCAAGCCCATAATACAAAAATTCTCAAAGCATCTCAAAATACATCAAGTTCGCTCATAATTTTGCTACATCATTCTAGCACAATCATCCAGCCTAGCTAGTCTACCCAGCTCTATTCCTTTTTGTCCATCATAAATTATTGCTCCTCTAAAGGTCAGAAAACAGCAATGAATGAGCAATTGCTTAGGAATGTACCATTAAGCAAAAACATGCATAGTCATAGCTTTAAAACGAAGTCAACAAAACTAGAGGAAAATATCCTACATATAGAAACATAAATTGGCCGAAGGTAAATTCATGAAGACAAACTGCCAAATCAAAACTTAAGTCCAAAATTAAACTTTTGTGCTCTTAAAACCAGCTACACTTCAAATTCGATGGAACTTATAAAAAAAAAAAAACCTTCGGATCTCTTCTGTTTTGTGCCCGATTTGCTGCCAATTTGTTGATGCCCTGAGGGATTCTTCCACCCAAACAAAAAAAAAAAAAGGAAGCAACATTCATGGTTTGCATTGATACGGTGTAGTTCTTCTTGTGCTCCATGGGGCCTTTGCCCAGTTAGGATGAATTGCTGATGCTTTAGAATGTAGAGGAGTCAAGACGATGCTGTTAGGTAGAGGGCTTTCAGTTGTGTATTGGAATCATGATGCTGCTTTGGAATGGTCCTATGGTTTGCTGACTCTAATGATATGCAGGCAATCGACCAGAAGTTGTTCATAGATCTCCTCGCTGCCTATTTCAATTGATATCAGTTTTTTTCGAGATTGGCTCATTCCCCAAAAAAAAAATGATTTTTGGCCGGTCAAATTGTTGACCGGCAAAATTAGGCGTTGGGTGGTCTGCTAGCCGATCGGTCAAGAGAAAAAAAACACTTAGAGTTAGAACATTGTTTTGTACGTTTCTTTTATTTTAATTCCAATTAACTTATTTACCAAAAAAACAAAGTGGTTCAGAAATGGCTACATTTTAGGCCTGCAGTTACTCAACCATCATGATTCAGAAACGGCTACATTTTAGACTTACAACTACTCGGCCATCATTATTAGAAACGCCTACATTTTAGGCTTAAAACTACTCGGTCGTCAAAATTTATTTCTTCAAATTCTAAGCTTCTAAAAGTCCAAAGATCTTAATGAGCAAAAGTCCGGAGACCTTTAAAGGCGTGCTTACGTTCATATTTAGTAACAACATGCAACATGCAAACTCATTAATTATCTGGTAATCTCTGGCTAAAATTGGACATGTAGATAACCTCTCCATGCACATAACTTAAGCTTGCCAATCCTTTTTACCATAAACCGGTCTTAATAAACAAAAGAAATTCTAACATCATTTGAGCATAAATCATGAAACAAAATCACATATGCAAAACATCATTCATGTGCTAAACATAATACTCCTTCAAAAACATGAGAAGGCGATCATCATGATATATTTCACGTAGAACTTAACCAAGAAGAGTATAAAAACAATAATACTTAACGTGATTTTAAAATACTGGTACACTTGCCTGGAATCTGTTTTATGAACTCCCTTACTTAGATCTGGCCTGAAGTTCTTCTTTCCCTCGTGCTTTACTCACAAATTTGTCTAACTTCTATCTTAATCCTCAAGTATAGTATTTATAGATGTTAAAGTTGGTGGTAGTAAGTCGGGACAAGTTAACTACTTCGTATTTCTTTTCTTACTTACTCCGCTTTCCTTTCTAGAAGGTTAACGGAGTAGGTAGGAGCAGGTCACCTAATTTGGCTAGTCAGACTCTAATCAAAATCGGCCAATAAGTCAATCCAATCAACTATATTGGTCTAGTAAATTCTTTTATTCCACAACATTTATTCCAACATTCTCTCCAGAAATCCTCTCTGAAAATTCTCTCTAAATTCCTCTCCGAAATTCCTCTCTAAGTACCTCTCTAGAAATCCTCTCTAAATTCTTTTCTAAAAATCCTCTCTGAAAATCCTTTCTAAAATTGCTCTCCAGAATTACTCTCTAAATTTCTCTCCGAAAATCCCCTCTAAGTCCCTCTCCTGAAATCCTCTCCAAAATTCGTCTTTGAAAATCTTCTCCTGATTATTGTTTTTGAAAAATCATCTCCGGATTATCGTCTCTAAAAAATCATCTCTAGAAACCGTCTCCAGATTATCCGTCTCTAAAAAATCGTCTCCAGAAACCATCTCCGGATTATCCATCTCGGGAAAATCATCTCTAGAAAATCGTCTCTAAAATTGTCTCCGGATTTATCATCTCCGAAAAATTATCTCCAGAAACCATCTCCAAATCAACCTTCGTAGGAAAATCGTCTCTGAGAAATCGTCTCTGGAAACTGTCTCCAGATTTATCGTTTTCAAAAATCATCTTCAGAAACCATCTCTAGATTATTTGTGTCAGGAAAATTGTCTCCGAAAAATCATCTCCGGAAACTATCTACGGATTTATCCTCTCCGAAAAATCATCTCCAAAAATCATCTCCGGATTATCTGTCTCCGGATTATCGTCTCCGAAAGTCTTACCATTCGGGCCAGTCAATGTATGTTGACTGGATTCTTCTTCTTATCTTGTCAACAATTTAGTCAACTATGAAATCCATCAGTGAACTTTCTTGTCCCTAGCAGATATTAACTTCTCAGCCATTATAATAACTTCTTCATAACTTAATATTTTTCACATAAATTAAGCCCAATCTTAATTATATGACTTTATTACCATATTTGAAAATCGGGACATTACACCGGCCATTTTACGCATACCTGGCATTTAAGCATACAGGTAATTGGGCACTTAAGCATATCTGGTATTTTTATTCATTCCATTCTGAGCAAATCACTCATACCTGCAAATTGCTCATTCCGGCTACTTGCTCCATTCCAGTTACTTGTGCTATTTTGACATTTTTCATTAAACCGCCTAATGAACCAGTCTACCTAAAATACCCATCCCGGGCATTTTGGCCATCCCGAGCACTTTCGTCAATATGCATTTCCTGTCACAATCCATACCGGTCTTTTACCTTAATGCATACCGGTCATACAAACTGGTAATTTGTTCATTCCGGTATATTTATACAAACTGGTAATTTTGTCCATACCGATAATCTCACCCACGCAAATTCATACCGAGCAAATTGCCATCCATTCATACCGATTAAATGCATAAACCGGCCATTTTACCATACCGGGCAAAATGGCACAGTTTTCGGTTAACATGTTGACTAGAATTTTGGCAACAGGATGTTTCTCCTTGAAATGTTTTGTTGGACAATTTGTGCATTAGTCAGTCAATGTTTGTTTAACCAATCATTTTTCTTCTATAAGCATTCCGGGCAATTTGTATAATTTTTTCAGTCAACGTCTCAGCATTCCGCTCAACATTATATCATCAATGCCTCAACATTTCGGTCAACATTATATCACCAATTTTTTTTCCGATCAACACCTCAACATTGCCGGTCAGCATTTAACTCCGTCGGTCCACTATAAATCCTACTAGTCAACTATCCTTGTCCGGCCAGATCTCACACAAGTCCTCGGGCCCTTTTTTTTCACAGTCCTCAGCCCTTGATATTATTGGTCGTCCTCGATAAAATTGCAGCATACCTCCCAATTAACATATTTTGGAAATTCAAAACTTCACTACTCATTTTTACCACTTCGTAAAAACTGATACCTTATATTACCCTAAACTTAATTATATTAATTTAATAATTGGGATTTGCTATATTTTAGAAATTGGGTCTTTACAAGTCGTCTCCATTGGTTTCACGCTCTCCACATAAGGGAATCTCAATTGCAATGGTCATCAGCAGATTCAACGTGCATCCCATAAGGAAAGCGCCAGAAGCCTCTTCCTATTTGTAGTAAACCCTAACGGTTACAGAACGCATGAGGAAAGCAATCAAGGCAACGACCGTTACTGTCATAACGGCTCCACGCTAGGCAAGACAGCGAACCCAATAGAGCGCAAGATCAAGCCCTTCTGCACAAGGAAGACATTGCAGCATAATGGTTATAAAAGGCCATGGAGTTCTCACTCCAAAATATACTCTGATTGGCCCTCAAAAGCTCTCTACTACAAAGCTCACACGCTCTCAGATTACGAACGCTCTCTCTCTTTGCCACTATGTTCCCAGTGAATACAGTGCTTAGAACCAACGCTCTTCACAAGCCACTAAAGCCTCTCTCAACGAGAGTATTCTTCTATCACAAATGCTCTCTATATTCTCCTTGCATCCTTTACTTTCAACTTTTTAATTTGAAGGCTGTTACTGATTTAAAAGTCGGAGTATTTTCTATAAAACAACCTCCCGCCATCGTCTGACCTCTCGTTCGTAGTTGTGGTATGCAAAATTCAAATTCAGTGGACAGAGCCGGACTCAAATGATTAATTTAACCCAAATCTGTTCGAAATTTAAATTTAAGGACGCATCAAGTACAAAATTCTTACAACTCAAATGGTTCAAACAATTAAATATTAACTAATTTACTTTGGACTTGTAACATATATTAAAGAACCTTTTAGATTTGCTCACAGTAATAAATTAGACACTTTCTGATTTTCTTATCAAATTTGTTTCTCTCATTATTAAATCTCTTCACACTACTGAATTTCAATGTCCAAATTTTGAATATATTAACGAAGGTTTACATGATTGAGTTAGTGTGTAAATTATGAAAAAAAAATAATTGAGTGAAAAAAACTTAACAATTTATCTTAAAGTAAAGTTTTTTAATTTTCTCAAGTAAATGATGATTTTTAACATTAAATAATAAGAGTTTTAGGGTTGCTTCTATTATTCACTTTCTTGCACCTCTTTTCTTTCTCATTAATAAATAGAAGAGAAATATTTATAAATAGGGTTATAAATTAGGTAAAAATACATAACCTTTTAGAAAATAGTGCCTTAATGCATGTGCACTAAATCAAGACATATAAGGGGCAAAGGCATTATAACAAGGGCATGTGACCTAGCACACTTACACCATTAAGATATATATCAAGCGTAAGTATTTTTAAAAAAATGTACTCATATATGGCATATCAGATGTAAATGTTTTAAATAAATTATACTCATGTGCAACTTAGGAGCACATTAGGGGTGAGTGTTCTGTTCAAAATATACATATACTTAAATCATGCGCAAATTAGTCGTGAGTATTGGGATAAAGCATGTTTACGAACAATAAACGTGCATTTGATCTTGTCATTTTGAATAATTTGTTTGATAGAGTCTAGCAATTATTCTTTGACACCCTAATTGTTGAAACTATAATTATATTTTTTCATTTTTTATATTTTTCATATCATTTGTAGACTTTCATCTTATTATATAATTTGCACTATACATTAAAATTTTTCAAATTCATTGTATCTTGGTAATAAATGGTTAAAAATTTTTAAATAGTTCCCATATTATTTTTTGTGAAAAATTACGTGTGCGTGAATATATGATCGCAACTATAGTTTAGTTTTAAAATTGACATATCACAAAATAGTATTGGAATAAAAGTTAATAATGAATTTTTAAAATTAGTATACTCTACCTAAATCGTCGTACTCGCGTGCATAAATGATGCTGCATGCCATATTGGGAAGCTACGACGGAGTGCGCCACGTGGGCAAAGATGTATAGGGCAGCTGGCCGAGGCTGTTGCGGGTCGGCGAATACGGCGGAAGAGGCCAGTACTGGGGACCACATGGGCCTTAAGAATTTTGGGATGCACAAGTTGGCGGGGCCCACATGGGGGTCCTCCACCCAATCCGCCCACGGAATTGATTATATTTTTATCATATTAACAATTGTAATTTCTACAGATCATTTATTTTTGCCTATATTCTTTTTTCAAAATAGTAATATACATATATCACTGTTATAAATTATTATGTTATTGCCACCGTTTTAAAATAAGAATATCCTTTAATTTTTAAATCAAACACATTAATTGGGAATATTTTCTTCAAAAAATTAATCTAAATATAAATATGTTATTTTCAAAAAAATACTTTAAAAAATTTATGCATATTATTTAAAATTTCAAGAAGTTATACAACTTATAAAATAAATAAATAGAACTACTTTTATGAGTAATATTTGATGCGTCCTTAGTATTCGGATTGTGATACGAATTAGAGAGCCACTCAATCTTTCACTATGAGTCGAATTAAAGTGGGTTTGACATCCATCTCTACTAATGAGAAACTTGCGCACCACAAATTATAAACAAGAAGTCAGAGGATTGGCGGGAGTCATTCCTTGGTTTATTCTCTGACCCCGCTAATCCTCTAACATTTAAATTAGTAATTTTTCTCAAAAAAATAGAAATATGTATGGAGAATGTGAAATAATACAATGATGCTTGTATGCAGGGATCGTTAGAGGAGGCCTAAGCTCTTGGAGTTCGCTCGACGGGGAGCGCATGGAGAGGAGGAAGACTAGGTTCCTATGTGTTGCACTCGATGGGTGGCTCACTAAGATGCATTCAACGAGGAGTGACTCTCGTGAGGAGGAGAAAGAGCTGTGTTGGGAAAAAGAGTTTGGTTCTTTTTGGCTTTTGTATCTCACTCGAGGATGGTTTTACACGGGGGATTACTCCTTTTTTTATCCTATGAGGGGTGAGAAAATTTATAGTGCTTCGTGAAGAAGGTTTTGACACCAAAATAGATGGCAGGTATTCCAGCAAGATTCACTGGCATTGAGGTATTGAGGGAGCCACCGTGTCAAATATCATATTGTGGCGTTGATGTGACCGCAGCTGGTGGTGGCTGACAAGGGCCAAGTTGCTTCTTATGTGGTTTGGCTGGGCAATCGTTGGTTGATTGGCACAGCGATTCTCCATGATTGACCACCATCACCATTGATTGAGACCTATCGTGCCGACATCTTTGGCATTGCTAAATTGCTATCACTTAGGTGGATGGTGGACTTTGTTGTGATTGGCTCATCTGTAGAGGCTATCCCTTGACTCTAGGCCACTAGCCCTTCATCGGCTGATTGGATGGTTCCTGGGTCTTATTTTGTGTTGAGCTTCACTAGCTAATGGGCTGGCTATCATATTGACCCTTGTTATGATTGGATCGGCCTATGTTATGGCTGGACCCATCACTAACCCCCCATGCTAGGGAGTTGGGCCTTTCTAGTCTCCAGCATGTCAGATGATAGGACATCACCTACTGAACCTGCTCAAACGCCTCTTCCTAAGACACCTTACTCACTAGTTCTTGAGAGTTATCCCCCTTCCTTGGGTGCCTTACAGCCTTTCGTATGATGGCGTAGGGATTCGATACTCTATTTGAAATGATTTTGCTCTAAACTGAGGCTTGGCACCGATTCCTTGCCAATAATTGGTGGATACGTCCTTTCACCGGGATCTTGATATCTTTCTACCGTGGCTATAAATGGATAACCTTCTTACTCTTCGCTTCAAGGTTTATCTCCACACCAAGTAAGTAATATGGTAGTTCAAAGTTGCCTTGGGCCTCCCAAAGCCTCTCACTAGAATCGGGTGGAGTCTTGGAAGATTCGAAGATGCGCTTGGTGCTTACACGTTACCACTGTTCTGGCTATTCTCACGCCACCTGTGCCCTACTCCAACTATTCTCGTGCTGTCATGCTTGGCGGCTTAGTGGTAGAGTCCCATCTCTTCTTTCCTCCGCCGGCCGATGTTCGGACGTCCTCTTCCAAAGGGTTCCCTGGGGTAGGCATTTCCCATGATCCTCTCAAATCTGCAAAAAGTGGCTCGCCTTGATCTCTTCTCTAGGGGCCATTGTGGGAGCTTGCCAGAGGTAGAGTCCCCGAGTAGGAAGCTTCTCCGTGTCGGTGGTGGTGTTTTATTCCTCCTTTAGAGAATCACTTCCAACCGGCCTCCTGCAACACCTGGTTTTTGATCCGGCACATTTTGTATTTAGTTAGGCACGATTTGCATAGTGATTCACTAGTGGCTACCCTCGTTGCACATGCCTTCCCTGAATCCATTTCTAGGAAAACGCCGTCGATTTTTTGCTCCATGTATTTTCTTCTACCATGTACTTTTATTGCTATAAGCCTTGTACTTCGTAAAAGAATTTAATGAATGTAACCACTGAGTATTTTCTTCCTACTTGTGTTTTTTGTAATCTTGTCCTTTTATCTCCTACCGTTGCTTTTATGACTGAGGTGTCTTCGTACCTTCCCATATGACCTAGCATCTAATAGTCAGATAGGTCATGCATGCGATGGCTCAATTATTTGGCGACCAGCTTCTCAGTTGGTTGTCCTGAATGCTTGGCCGGGAGGCAAGCCGAGTAGAACATTGTCAAGGTAACTTGGATCTTGCATTGTTCGCATTCTTGCCTTAGTCACATTGCATGACAATTGTCATATTGTTAAGTCATGAGTCTCCTAGTGAGACCATAAGTCATCATGATGGCCGCTTCGTCTGACACCGCTGACCCTTCTAGGGTCTGTGTGCCGCATTTATAGGTAACAAGATGGTTTGGCCAATTGGCATCATTGCTGGTGTGTGACAATCCGAGGGGTTATGTGACGGACTGGTTATTCTCCTTTTTATAACCTCCATCAAGGATAATAATAAACTAGTATTCCTAATTAAAATTATTAATTTCTATAGAAAATTGGGTAGAGTTCCGCTTATAAATCGAGCATTTGTCAAAATACAAACACCTGTAAATTAACCCTGCACAACAATCTACAATAAAAACTACAAGTCTCAACACTCAACACACTACACAGGATCTAATCGCCATCTCCACCAAGGTGGCATCGACATCATAACTCCAGTATAATGCCAATGGGGAAGGATGCCAACTAGGAACCTCGACCATGATCACAATGAGAAGGACATGCGGAAGCATAAAAACCACAATATAGAGCAAAAACTAATCGATCATTCATTCATGCTAAATATCATTAACCATCACCGTACATGTTTTATACAGTTTACAAAAGCATGACCAAAATTTCTAATTCATACACAAAATCAGCTAAGTCCCAGTCCCGAGCCCTATGTGCAATATCGACTATCTATCGCACTTTTATGGCCTACTCTTTCTCATCGAGTATCAATATGTTCTCATCTAAAAGACATATAATAAGAGTGAGTGTACAGCCCAATAAATAAAATCATATATCACTAACTACAGCAATTAACAGGAAAAACAGTAATTGGGCAGGGGAAACATATAACTTAAATAAAAGGAAGCATGCAAGGAGAGGGAACATCTAGAATCATTTGGTTCGCATGTTTGTTATGGTCGCGTTCATTCATTTTCGTTACTTTCATTAATCTTTGCAGACGCGGGCTAGTAGGTTGTACTAACCAACGATATGAGAAAAAGAGGAAAGAAATGTGTCTGCCACACATTCTAAGGTCGGTTACATTTTAGGTCTGCAGCACTTGACCATCGCTACATTTTAGGCCTGCAGCACTCGGCCATCTCAATCGTCCCATATCCCCCGAGGACGAGGGCAATTCTCGTTCTTTCATAGTAGTATCCTAAAACATACCATAAACATTACCCGCCCCAGGAGCGGCTAGAGTATTCCTTGGATTCCCACCGTAATGTACATGGTTAGCTAGATGGTACTGCCCCTATGAACCATGGTTCTAGTTCTAAGATTAGTCTTAATCCTTTGAAGGGGAATCCACTATTTGCCATAAACCTTTCCAATCAAAAATCACATTCCCATCACATATCTCCATCCGAGAGACAAAATCCATCGTATTGCACTTTGTGGATTCCCTTCCATTTACTTATTCAATTTCTTTCTTTCTTTTGGAACTTAATACTTTTAACCATCAAGTTCAACTAGTAAGAGAGTTTCATTTTACTTACCTCCGTTGGTCAAACACCACCTTAGAGGCCTCTAGGACGCATTCCCTTGCTTCCGGTGCATGATTATACATTTTTAGGACATATAATTTAACACAACATTTAGTCATAAGTTCCATCACAATTCAAGAGAGCTAAAGCATGCACATTTACCTTCCATTTTTGGGTGAACAATGTCATGCCACTTTTAGAGGGCTCGGACGCCGTGAACGGTTCAATTTTTACGGAATCAAATGTCCAGTCGATATATATTACAATTGGGATGCGGGAATTCATATTTTAGAGTCACTTCAACATATTATGAAGGTAGAAACGTGCAAATTCTTCTTTTTGTCTCAGGTGAACAGTAACAGTGCCCTTTTAGAGGGCCCGGACGATGCGAACGGGTCGAAACATGCAAGATCGATCACACGGCCGACTTATATACACATTTGGGTCTTGGGGATTTACATTTTGGGGTCAATTTAACGAAATAATGTGGAGAAATGAAAAACCCCCAATTTCCGTAGGCTAGGGTTTGGCCGGTACTCCACCGGCCGGATTGGTGAGTAAATCGGATAATAAATTATATAATCCTTAGTCTCAAGTCACGGGTATTACATTTTCCATGGATTGGGTGGGTATCAAGATAAAAATACCTAATGATAATCAAAAAATATAGAAAGAGGAAAATTAGTGAGTTTGAAAACACTTGCCTCGACCCGTGCTACCACTTTTATAACTAGCTCCCGGACGGATTTGGACTCTATGTCTCGATCTCCTCCTTTCTCTCTCTAAAACCGAAGCTCTTCCTCTCTATTCCTCTCCAAAGCCTTCTGGAAATGGGGGAAATGAGGAAATGCAAAGTAGGTCACGTTTTTATACTCGTCGGGGCGCTGAGGGCCGCCAAGAGCGAGCGGCGAGCTGACCTCGCTGCCGGCTATGCTCGAGAGTGCACAGGCACTCAACGGGTAGGGGAGCTACTGGTTTTTGGTGGTCCAGCTCAGCTCGAGCGCTTAGCAAGGGCGGCCTGCTGCTTGCGCCACTACACTTTGTGCTCGAGCCTGCACTCGAGCACACAGTATGTGCAATTTACTGGCAGCGCTTCAGCAGTCCACAACCCGATTTTTTCTTCCGATATACATACTCATTCGTTCAATAAGCCTAGTATTTATTATTATCACGTTGATTTCCTTATATTTATTATATTTTTAGACCCGGAACCTCACACGTTAGGCCATTTCAAAAAATGGCCAGAGGAAGTGTGTCATGTTGCCTCACGGTCGTGACACACATAGCTACCATCATGAGGGTAGCCATTCGATTCCCTCACTACATCGTTTCAAGCTCAGGGCCTTTTCTTATTTAAACCACATGCCTCTAGACATTCCCGCACTTTGCCTTCATCTTTGATTCATTACAAGCCCCCCTTATGGTCGCATATTTTCTTCTTCTTCCTTTCCAACCATGGCCATTGATGACGTCAAGAGGATTCGCTCGATCCTCACTACTGAAGATGTTTAGTTGTTGCTTTCCAGTTTAGGATTTCGAGGGGTATGGCATTTTTGATACCCGACGAAGATAGCAGAGCCTGTTCTCTGCCGGACAACATCATTACTGTCTATGAGATCCATTTACGGGTGGACTCCATTTCCTAGTGCCATCAAACCTGTATGCGATCCTCTTTGGGGTGCCGATGGTAAGGCTCATGCCCAATGCCACTCGGTACCCGGTGTCACTCTATGTTTTCTCCTGCTACCATGGCTGCAGGTTCACTACCATGTTAGTGAGAGCATACTTCACCTTCTCGTAGAAGGCTGGCTGGATCTCATTATCTCATCACCCCAGTTTTAACTTCAAAGGGGAAAATTCAGATTCAGTCAAGCATTAGAAGAATCATTTCTTTTACTTGGCGACTCCTTCCGACTGGGTGATTCCCAACAAGTTGGCGAAAGTCCAGCTTGGCATTACTAGCCATTTGGAGGAGAGTGAGAAAACTCAAGAGAAGCCCCTGGTGGACAAGATCTTGGCCAACGCCGATCTTTTTGGAGGAGGGATTTGCCGCAATAGCGCAGGGGCCGGCCCCCACAAAGATGGCAGCCAGCTAGAGGAGGCTAGGGACGTTAGCCATTTGAGAGACTTCGGGTTAGCTGTCGAAGTGGCGCTACTCCTCCTCTGACAGCCTATCTTCAGAGTTTAATTGTTCTCCTAGATAGGATGAGGCTACACTGTAGTGGGTGCAGCGATTCGGGAGTACATCGAGGGGGGTGAGTTCTGCTTTTACCTTCCTCTCGAGTCAGGCATTTGGCTTCAAGGGAACTGAGGGTGTCGTGACTGTAGCAGCTCCTACACTGGTGCTCAGACCTAGTGCCATTGGAGCCAAAGTCAAGTTGATTTTTGCACCCGGTTGGCACAATATGGGGTCCAAATTGATGCCAGAATTTTATGGGGGGAGCCACTGACGGATGCCCCATCCAAGCCTGTGGCAGATGTCACAGCTAGGCCGACATTGAAGGCCACATCCAGGCTGGAGCTAGAGGTTGACATCGAAGGATTTGAGCCCCCTATCTGTATGGTGGAGGCATGCAATGATATTCCTGTGATGGAGGATGTCTTTTTGGTCAATGGGGTTGTCGAGATCATGGTGGTCCTAAGGACGCTGAGGTTATCGAGGAGCCTCCCTCAGGGGAGATGGTCACCATCGACGAGCCTTGCTCTGAGGCAAGTGGGGTCATTGAGTCATGTCCTTCAGACCCTTTGGAGCCAAGGGCTTAAGAGGGGATGGCTATTGTGGACGCCATAGAGGCAACTGTGGCACTAACCCCCAATTCCTAGAGTCTAAAGGCGTCAGGCCTGCTAGAGCCAAAGAGGCTGTGGAGTTACCTAGGGCTAGCCCGAGATGTCCTCCCTCCGAGGGGCTTTCTTTTGCCGAGGTAAATGTCATTGCCCATGTGCATCTGATCCTAGTCTTCCAACCATCACTGACTGAGGATGTTCTCTCCATTAGAGGGAGATCATTGCACACCCTGTATGGAAGCCCCCTAAGGTTTTAGAGGTCATTTGGTTTGGAGCACCAAGAACCCCTAGGCCTAGTTTTTGGCCACAATTGGGCCGCTCAGTGTGGAACTAAGATTTAAAGTTCGACCACTTAATGGGAAACTCGGCTCAAGGCTGAGGTTCTTTGACCATCAATAGGTTGCAAAGCAAGCCAAGATGAATCTTGCCTGACTTAAGGATAGTTTAGGTCACTTGATTTGGTGAAATGACAAACACGCATGCATTTACATGGACAAGCAATCATGAATAAACAACAATTTTATTAATTAAAAAAGTGATACATTTACAAGCATTCAGATTTAGGCACATGGCGCTTACCTAGGCTTAGTTGGAGCTTATTGGTAGTACTTCTTAAGGTAGGTGGTGTTCCATGTCCTTGGGATGAGCTTTCCGTCCAAGGCATGTACCTTGTACACACCATTCTAGAGGATTGAAGAGATAAGGAATGGTCCCTTCCAATTTGAAGAGAGCTTGTTCTTATTGGCAATTTCACCGATCACTTCAACACTTCGTAGGATGAGGTCCCCCACCTCAAATTGGTGAGCTCTTACCCTCTTATTATAGTACGATGT
Source organism: Nepenthes gracilis (assembly GCA_033239525.1). Classification (NCBI taxonomy): domain Eukaryota; kingdom Viridiplantae; phylum Streptophyta; class Magnoliopsida; order Caryophyllales; family Nepenthaceae; genus Nepenthes; species Nepenthes gracilis. Next base: position 14,871,971 of record BSYO01000006.1, read on the forward strand.
GATTCACTACTAATATACTGCAGCCCGAAGGTGTGCCATATCCCGAGTCTCCTTAAGCAAGTTGAGGTGCTCCTGGAGCCTCTATGAGTTGTTGAGAGGGTCAAAATTCTCAACCCGAAGGCTAGGTAGACCAACTTGCATCAAGACGACTGCCTCCGCTCCATAGCATAGGCTAAAAGACATTTCATAGATTGGCTCTCTTAGGGTGGTCTTGTATGACCAGAGGATGGAAGGCAACTCATCGGCCTAAGAGCCCCCAGTGTCTTCCCACTTAATCTTCATCTTATGCAATAGCATTCGGTTCATCATCTCCACCTATCTATTGGCTTGTGGGTAGGCGACTGAGGTGTGAACCAACTTTATTCATAGGCTTACATAGTACTTAGTGAATCGTTTGCGATGAATTGGGTTCCATGGTTAGTCACTATGATATTAGGAATCCTGAATTGACAAACGATACTCTAGCGGATAAACTCTGTTGCGTTCTGGTCAGTTATTCGTATTAGTGGAGATACCTCCACCCACTTGGTAAAGTAGTCGATACCCACTATAACGAATTTTTTTTGTTCGGATGCCTTGGGAAAAGGTCCAAGAATGTCAAGCTCCTATTTCATAAATGGCCAGGGTGATTGGAGGGCTTGCAACTCCTTGTGCGGCTGGTGAGGTATGTTCCCGTGGAGTTGGCAGCTTTCATACTTTTTTACAAACTCCATAGCGTCACACTTCATCAAGGGCTAAAAGAAGCCTTACCTCATTACTTCGAAGGTTAGGTTCTTGCCTTCTATATATGAGCCACAGATGCCGAGGTATACTTCACTCAGCACATAGTTAGCCTCTTCCAACGTGAGGAATCTCATGTAAGGGACTAAGTACCCTCGACGGTATAGTCTTCTGCTCACACGGGTGTACTAACCTGTTATCTTCTTCTCACACTTTGTCTTATCCGGGTTCTCTAGTAGGGTACCGTCAGCCAAGTATTTTCGGTATGGGGTCATCCAATTATTGCCATTAGCCACTTGAAGCACCTCGACCTCAAGATCGTCGATGCTTGGGACGGCTAGAACTTCCCGCATGTCCTTGGAGTATTATTCCAAGCTGCCGGTTGTCACTACCCTTGCTAGTTGGTCGGCCTTCTAATTCTCCACCCTGGGGACATGTATTATTTTGACTCAATTGAATGCTTGAAGCAAGCCCCATACTCTGGCAAGGTACTTTCCAAGCTATGGGTTGGATGATTCAAAGTTCCCTTAGACTTGGTTGATGACTAGCTCGAAGCCAATGCATACTATAAGTGACCTAGCCGAGCACTCCTTGGCGAGTCAAAGTCCAACAAAGAGCGCCTCATATTCGGCGACGTTCTTGGTGGCTAGGAACCCGAGGGTGACAGAGTACTTGATCTCCAACCCGAGTCAAGGATTCGCAGAATCACGCCTGCTCCACTCCCTACCTATGTTGATGAACTTTTAACATTCGGGGTCCATGTCGGAGCATTCGACTTGTCTGCAAACTTTGGCATGGTCGGGGCATTAGGAACTATGGCCTCCGTCTCGACTATAAAGTTTGCGAGGGCTTGGCCCTTTATGGCCAGCCGTGGTCAGAACTCCACGTCAAACTTGCCCAATTCTATTGCCCAATTGACTAGTCGCCCAAATGTGTTCGATTTCTGCAATATTCCCTTCAAGGGCTGGTCAATCAGGATGATAATCTTATGTACTTGGAAGTAGGACTGTAGCTTTCGAACAAAGTACACTAGGGCTAGTGCGATCCTTCCGGCATATGAGTAGTGGCTCTCAATGTTGGTCAGGACTTTACTGACATAGTATGCCGGTCACTGCATGCTGGACTGCTGTCAAATTAGGATCGAGCTCAGTGCCATGCTAGAAACCACCAAATATAAATATAGGTATTCACCTTCCAGAGGAAAAGTTAGGAGAGGAGGACTAGAGAGATATTCCTTGGGCTCTTGGAATGCAATATTACACTCTACCGTCCATTGGAACATGGTAGATTTGGTCCCCCTCAAGGTCTTAAATAATGGTAAGTATTTTTTTGCCGATTTCACTAGGAATTGGGAGACAGCAACAAGCCTCATGGTGAGCTTCTGGACCTCCTTCACGGTCCGAGGAGGACTCATGTCAAGGATGGCTCTTATCTTCTCGAGGTCCGTCTCAATAACCTACTAAGACACTATGAAACCCAAGAACTTTTTAGAGATCGCTTAGAAGATATGCTTGGCAAGATTGAGTTTCATCTAGTGCTTCCGGAGGACCCCAAAGTTCTCACTCAAGTCACAAACATCGTCGTTGGTGACTTTTTTTTTTATGAGCATGTCGTCTATGTATACCTCCACGTTCTGACCGATTTGGGATTTGAATATCTTGTTTACCAGCTATTGATAGTAGCCCCGACATTCTTTAGACCGAAGGTTATGACCTTGTAATAATAGGTCCCCTAGTCCGGCATGAAGGAGATGTGTTCATCATCTTCCAAGCTCATTCTAATCTAGTTGTATCCCAAGTAAGCATCTATGAAGCTTAGCAGCTCATGGCTGAAAGTAGAGTCTACCAACTGGTTAATCCTTGGTAGTGGGAAGCTATACTTCGGGTATGCCTTATTCACGTTGATAAAATCTACGCACATGTGCCATTTCTTGTTACTCTTTCTAACGAGGACAATGTTTGACAACCAATCGAGGTACTAGACCTCCCTGTTGAACCCCGTGTTGAGTAGCTTTTTTACTTCCTCACATATGGCAACCAGCTTTTCAACTAAGTGGTTCCTGTATTTATGCGTGATGGGCTTATAATTGAGATTAAGGCCCAACTTGTAAACCATTACTCTAGTCGGTATCCCTGACATATCGACAAGAGTCCACACAAAGACATTAGTGTTTTGCCTGAGGAAGGTGACGAGCTTGTCACAGATAGACCTAAAAGGGAGCTACCAACATGTATGCATTTTTTTGGCTCAATGAGGTTCAAAGGAATCTTATTAGTTGATTTCCCTGATTGAGCTTGTTAGAGGGTAGCTTCATCTCAGAAGTCAAGATCTCCAATTAGCTGGTTTGAGGTCGCCGGAGCGACTTGGGATAGGTAACATGTCTGGTCCATTACCTAGTCTTTCAAGACTATTCTAACACTGCACTGTGTCAAAAACGTCATCTTTAGGTGCGGGCTCAACATCACTACCCCAAAAGCGGTTAGGTAAGGTAGTCCCAAGAATGCGTTGTAGACAGACGGGAGGTCAACAACCAAGAACGTAACCATCCGGGAGGCTGTGCATTACCTCTAGTTGGACAGCTCCTTGCATGGATACTAGTTCATTATCTAGTCCAGATTGGGGTCCTTCGGTGGGCCTCTTTTGATTCTTTTTCAATTCAAGCTTAAAGAAAGTATCAATATATAGTAAATTGTTACAACTTTTATTATTGACAAAAGCTTATTTTAGTTAGTAGTTTGTAACACCGTCTAAAACCAAGGCAAATACAACTATAGGGTCAGAATGGGGGGATCATTACATGTGTTATATCATCATTGTTAAAACTAATGACTTCAATCTTAACCTCTACCCTAGGCTTCCTACTACTAGAAGTGCTCTCTAGATGGTCCGGGGCATTGCCCTTTGCTAGCTTGGTTGTTATCATATTGACTACCCTAGCTACCACTCGATTTCTCGGCTGCTCTTACGTGTCTTCCCCGCCTACTGTAGGAGCTTGTCTTGAGTTTCATAAGAACCTCATCAGATACCCCTAGCGGATCAAGTCTTTGATCTCCCTCTGTGAAGTCTAACAGTCCTCAGTTCCTTTCCCTAAAGACCGATGGTAGTAGCAATATTTGGTCCAATCCCCTACCTCTAGGTTCTTTGGCATGTTTATCCATTTTAGGAACTTCTCATCTTAAATTTGCATCTGGATGATAGTGCATGTGTCTATAAGGGGGTCAGGTCTTATCGTGGGAACTCCTTTCGAGAACCTGGCTCCACTCATAACTATTTGTGTTATCCTAAGGGACTATAATTGTGACGGAATGGGTCCTAATTCCCATAGGATCCTCTGTCAGACAGGTTCATAATAGAATCCATCAATTTAAATCATTTAAATTGTACATAAATTTTGACAGAGTCTCCTCTGTAACTAGATAGAAACTAGAAATACAACCTGTATGTTTACTAACCTGTATAATACAAATCCATATAAACAACCCTATCCAAGCACACAACTAACCAAACATCATAATTCACATCCTACAACACACATTCACGGAATCTCAAATGCCATCCATAGCTTTAGTCCAATTATTCTATCTACTACATCAAAACTCATATGAGAGATGCCATCTATGACCTATACAAAAACCAAAAAAATATATAGCAAAAGCATCTATAACCTTAACAGAAACCTATATAAATATAATACTATTTTAACACTTTATAGAACAAACTATAGTCATTTATACATAATTTCATCCATAATTCAGATATTTACAATTAAAATTATCAAAATCTCCCAAAGCATTACTCCAAGGTAATCTTTAAGACTTTACCGAGGCTCCAGAACCTTTCTGTGCTAAACTCTAGCTACACATGATCCTCCAGTGTCTTCTCTATATCCTTATTTGGATAAGGGGAAACAAAATAGTGAGTCAAAACCCAGCAAAGTATTAAAATATATAGAACATAATGCTCTCATGTAGAACATAATACAATAAGGCAGTTGCAGTTACATATAAGGCATAAATGCGATAAAACAGTAATTACGGAAGCATATTCAGGTCACAAAATGCAGATGAGCAAAACATGAACGATAATCATGAAGAAAGTGTAATTTTCATATAAACAGGTCTTAGAAAATATAAATTATGTTAGGACAGAAAAACACATTAATATCAGGTCTGAAGAACAGGAGCAGTTCAATGGAAAAAGAGCAAAGCATGATTCTATTTAAACATGCAACAGTTTTATAAAGCAGTTACAAATTTCGATTACTTTTATCATAAAACTCTAGTTAAATATCCTAAAGACCTAACTAGCATACCCTACTAGCCGAGGGGGAGAATAATCGAGGATAGATTGTATTCACTTCACACAATCCAGGGACAGGAACAGGAACGATAATAGGGACCGATTGTGTTTACGGGAGACAATTCAAAGCTAACGGAGGATTATTAGCCTCCATGATTGGAGGATTAGTAACCCCCATAGGAACGCCCTGAGGAAGGGCGGATCACATATAATCCATGGACAAAGTTATCCCCGATTACCCCCGTATGTCCTAAGACATGTCGAAGAACCTCATCTAACTATTCAACAGTCTAGGTCTGTTTTTCTTACAGATTAGCTTAATTCGATACATTTGCTCGAAGTTCCATAATCAAAATCATCATATTCCAAGGCCAAAATCCAAATTTCATCAGTCACTCTTTTAGATGATTCCAAAGGTTTCCATAGTTCGATGATAAAGTTCCATGCAGGGTTTTCAAACACAAATCATTCAATAAATGATACATGACAACAATTTATGTTTAAATCATCAAAATTCCAAGTTTCTAATAAAAACTTCCCAATTTTCCTTCTAGAGTTCCAGGTGAAATTCTCGAACAGTAATCGGGTACCAAATACATATTTATTCATGAAATCAATACTATAATTCCAAATGCCTATACAAAATCATGCATTTAAACCAAAAATCCACAATTTTCAAGCTAGGGTTTACGATATACGGTCTGGACATGAAACGGAGGCAAAACATGAGCCAAATCATGAAATCGGAGTCATCAATCACAATATATTCACATAAACATGAACTTTAGTCCGAAAATCATGAGATTCACACATTATTCATGCCAAATGTTGAAGAACAAGATATTCAAAGCATAAACAATAACATGGAGATATTAAAATGCTATAAAAACGATATATAACGTTCAAGCACACTTGCCTGAGATTGGTCTACAGTTATTTTTACCCGGATCGGAGTGGATTGGTAGATTTTTCCCTCTTCCTTCTCTTTTCTTCCCTTTCCCCTCTTCTCTCTTTCTACTTTTTGCTAAAACAGGCCGTAATGGCCAAGGGAAAACGCACTCGGTGTTTTAAAACCAAGTCGGGCGCTCGAGCGCCCGTTGAGCACCCTTCGAGAGAGAGCTTCTATTTTTTGCACCCCAGTGGCGCTCGAGCTCTACTCGGGCGCGGGTCAGGCCCGCATCAAGCCTACAACAAGCCTACTTGGTGTTTTTGCCATTCGAGACTCGTTTTGACCCTTCCAACCCAATTCTTCACATCCTTGGACCCTAATTTTGATTATATTACCTTAATAGGCCATGATTATCACAATTTAAAGCCAGAATCTTATTTACAAATTAACGTTTCTCGGTTTATAACTTCAATTCCCGATTTACCAATTTTGGATCTTTGGGCTTTTCGATCCGATTCTTCCCATTCCTTTTGACCACAATTTTTCTATTTTAACTTAATTACCTCCCAATTATCCTATTTTAGAAATCCAAAATCTCACCACCCATATTAATCACATCTTGAAAATCGGTGCCTTACCAGACTTAACTTCCTCTTTTTGCTTCCAAACTCACTTTTCCCACATTCTTAAACCTTAGCATGATTTTCGAGGTCGAGATCTCACAATAATCGTCTCCCATTCTTCTTCTTCTCATTTGTCAACCTCTTCGATGGCCAGTCTGTGCATTATGGGTGCTTTGTTTGCTTGGCCTCCTTAACCGCAATGTAAGACGGGTGATTGCCTCGACCTCTTGGAAAGTGTAAGGTTCTAGTGGGCCAATGGCTTGAAGAAATCACTAAGCTCCAAGGTAGCTATGAAAGTGTTGAGCTTCACTTGGTCGGTAAGCCCAAATATCCTTTATGCCTTAGCGATGAAACGGGTCAGGAAGCACTTCAGGCTCTTGTCTTGTCGCTACTGGAGCTGGACCAGATGCTATGGTTGCTTCACCTCCTTTTAGCCAAAGGTGAATTAGGACAGGAAGTAGTCGGTAAGCTCCGTGAATGTCCAGATAGAGTTCAGTGCGAGATTGTAGAACCAAAGGTGAGCATCCCTTTTGAATGTTAAAGGGAAGTACTGGCACATGGCGGCCTTGTCCAAGCCCTAGAAGCTTAGCAACGTGTGAAAGTGGTCCAAGTGATCCACTAGATCGGTACTCCTGTCATATGACTTGAGGCCCGGTATCTTGAACTTGTGGGGGAGTAGTTGCGTGTGGATCTCCTGTCATATGACTAGAGGGCGACCTCCTTAGGTTTGTGACCCTTTAGTCGACATCGCTCCAAATATCTTTTCCACTATCTCTTCCATGCAGGAGGTGGACACAACCCTCTTAGCATTGGGAAAGGTCCTCAGCTCTGAGTGGTTCGAAGAGGGGTGCGCGGCCGTGCAACTCTTTGCTTGTGGTGGCCATGCACTGAAGGAGGCTTTTCCTTGGGTTGAGGGTCTCTAATTACTACGGGAATAACAAGGGTTCCATCTCTCAGGGCTTTCCTCTCATATCCTGTGGCTTAAACGTCCCTCCAATTGTGTTTGAGCCCTACGCTTGAGGCCTCCTAGGCCCCAGCATTGTCAGGCCACAGGGTTTCTCGACCGGAGGCTTCAATATTCGGCTCTTCTTTTTGGAAGCTGATGTTTATGCTGTGGAAGCTGGAGCCCCCAATTACTGTAGGTCCAGATGGTTGCTGATTCTCTAGAGCATTTTAAAGGGGTCCCCCATTTGGGCCGCCAATGTGCAAACGTCGGACTCAGGAGGCTCACCCACATGGCCACCTGCAAAGGGGTCGTTGCCTAGGGTGGCGGTGTCTTTAGGTGGCACACTGGTCTGTGCCTTTGTGTTGAACATATTTGCTGTTATGAGTGTAGTAGTTGGTGATTGGACTTTTACGTCATTCTCACAAACGGCGCCAATGATATGACTCTGGTATCTGAATTGTTGTACAAATTAAGGAGACACTCAATTTTTCACTGCGGATTGAATTGGAGTTGGTCTAATCTTCATCTTTGTTAACTTAAAATTTGCACACCACAAACTATAAATAAAATGTCAAAGGATTGGCAAAACTCACTTCCCGATTTATCCTCTGACACTCAAGTAATAATCCTTCTCAAGAAAATTGAATGATATAAAGAGGATGTGAAAGAATACAATGATACTCGTATGCAGAGATCATGAGAGAAGGCCTGAGCTCCTAGAGTGCACTAGGTGAGGAGTGGCTTAGATAAGTGGAGGACTAGGCTCTTATGTGTTGCACTTGGTGAGCGGCTCATTAAGATGCACTCAATGGGAGAGTGGCTCTTGTGAGGAGGAGAAAGAGATGTGTTGGGAAAAAGAGCTTGATTCTTTCTGGCTCTTGTGTCTCACTCAAGGCTGGCTTTGCATGAGGTATTGCACCTTTTTTTTTTTATTCAGTGAGGGATGAGAAAATTTATAGTGTTCCGTGAAAAAGGCTTTGGTGCCAAGACTGACGACAGGTATTCCACCATGATTCGCTAGCGTTAGGGCATTGATGAGAGCTATCCTATTAGATGTCGTCTTATGGCGGTAACGTGACCATGGCTAGTGGTGGCCGATAAGGGCCTACTTGCTTCTCTCATAAGTTGGCTAGGTTGTCATTGATTGGCGGGTACGACAATTTTTCATGGTTAACTGCTCTCACTATTAGTTGAAAACCTATTATTCTAGCATTTTCTGCATTGCTAAACTGCTATTGCTGAGGAAGAAGGCAAACTTTGCTATGATTGGCTCATCCGCAAATGCTACCCCTTGACTCTGGGTCATTATCCTCCATGGGTCTGTTGGATAGTTCCTAAGCCTTGTTTTGTATTGGGCTTCGCTATCTAATAGGCTCGCTGTCGGATCAACCCTCGTTATCACTAGATCAGCCCATATCATAATTGGACCTATTAATATTATAAAATAATTTTTTGACATCTTTTAAGATGTATGTTTTAATATAATATTTTATTTATATATTTATTTTTTTATGGCCCAATGCTAAAAGCAAGTAGATGAAATAATGTCACATTGTATAACGTCTTCTTAAAATTATAAAAATATCACTTAAATATTCAATAATATCATTTGACTAAAAAAATTGAATGACACAACTAAGTCAAATATAACTTTTGATCCTTTTTAAAGATTTTTAATAGTTGACATTATTTTTAAATAATAAATAAGTAAAATATAAACAATATTTTAATATATCATTTTATTTTTATACATAGAATTATAAATTTTAACTTTTAAAAATAAAAAAATTAATATTTACAAAACCGCTAACTGAAGAAAGTTCCCTATAAATCAAACGGCAACACCTATCCGTCCCCGCGGCATCTCAAAAGCAAAGCGTCCCTTTTTCTCCCACACGCGCGCGCGCACCGAGTGTCAGCAGAGAAAGTATGTGTTCTCTGTCCTCTCTCCGGGCATCGCTCCACGTTGCCATTGCAACCCATTAGAACTTTTAGAGAGATTTTCTGAATTTTATTTGTGCTAACGATCGATCGCTCCATCTCAGTTATAATTCCTTCTCTGTTTTCGGAAAGCATGGGATCACATAAGAGTGCTCTGTCGACTTCTCCCTATCTATGTAGGTATATTTTGCTTTAACATCCGTTTTCAATACTTGATTTGTTCTCTCTTTTCTATATATATATATGCATTGCCTTAACTTGTTTAAACCCCCCCTCCCTTCCCCTCTCTTTAGCTGTGTAAAATCCTAGTGTACTTTTAAAGAGGGGAACAAATAAAATGACGAAGCAAAATGTGGCGGTGTCTGATCCAAAATCCGGTCTTAACATGGCTATAACGATGGCCGTCTCCGACGCCTCCATTGTCACAATCATGGCACAGAAGCCGGCCCCGGATCTCGGAAGTTTCATCACAATTTCTCAGAAAATGCTTCCCAAAGGAGTTGATGTTAACGGAGCTGCAAGAATTAGAGCTTGGGTGAACTCAATGAGAGCCTCCTCTCCTACGCATATCAATTCCCCCCCTTCCCTTTCCGATGACAACGCCTCTTGGGTTGTAAGATTTCTTACTCTTCCCCTTCCTTTTCCTCATCTTTGACACCCCCTTTCCATTGTTCAAACTTTGAAGGAGGAAATCGAGGGGGGAGGGACAGAAACATTCTAGAATGACAAAATTAATCCGACCTTAAACTGGGTTTTGTGAAACAGCCGAATCACCCATCGGCTTTGGACATGTTTGATCAAATCATAAATGCATCAAGGGGAAAACAAATAGTGATGTTTCTCGACTATGACGGCACTCTGTCTCCAATTGTTGAGGACCCAGATCGAGCTTTTATGTCTGATGCAGTAAGTTTTCGCTACAATTAATGCAATCTGATCTATAAAACATGTCGCTGAGAACTTGATTTTTCCTACTTTGCATTTGTTAAACAGATGAGAAGTGCGGTGAGAAAAGTCGCTAGTTATTTTCCCACTGCCATCGTCAGTGGAAGGTGTAGAGACAAGGTATATCAAGAGAATTTTTATTTAACCTGGCATCCCAACCTTTCATCTCAAAAACAATATCGTATTCCCTGCATGATAATATTATAATCAATTCAATTCCAACAAGTGGCAGTCGTGTTAGGATCTTAATAGCTTTTGTGCAATATAGGTGTATGATTTTGTTAGATTGGCAGACCTGTACTATGCTGGAAGCCACGGCATGGACATCCAAGGCCCACCTAAAGGATCCAAGTACTTCAAAGTGAGTTTTGTCCTGCAGTTAATCTGATCGGTACTATATAAGGTCCTGTTGCTTCTTACTTAATACCATCATCATCAACACCTAAATTGATAGGAAGTGTTTTTGGGGCCCCTTTCTTCACGAATTTCATTAATTTATATATATCGTTTTGGTGATTCTTTAGGGAAGCCAGGCGATTCATTTTCAAGCAGCTGGCCAATTTCTTCCGTTGATCAGCGAGGTTGGTGGTTTTCTTTCCTACTGAGACACTATGTGTGTGTGTGTGTGCACGTGCGGGGGGTATGAATGGAATGTCAAAGTGCAGATATATGCTGGTGTAGTACGTACGTACTTAGACTACTAATATCATCAATTTGGTTTTTCAGGTTTACAAAGCGCTATTGGAAAAAACCAAATCCATTTTAGGAGCCAAGGTGGAGAACAACAAGTTCTGTGTCTCCGTGCATTTTCGCTGCGTGGACGAAAAGGTGAGGGCCTATATATGCACATATAGACACACATATATATGCATATATATTTATGTATTGGTCTCTTAACGAAATAGTAAATCGCACAGCATGACGCAATAGCAATGGGAAAGCTTAGATAATTGATTTGTGCTGCAGAAATGGAGTGAACTAGCTCACGAGGTTAGGTCAGTGCTTAAGGACAATCCAGAGCTTCGACTTACCCAAGGAAGGAAGGTGTTAGAGATCCGTCCAGCCATTGAGTGGGACAAGGGAAAGGCCCTTGTATTTCTTCTACAGTCGCTGGGTGAGTGTGTATTTATCACCAGTTACTGACATTATTTTGCTGTCAGTAATTAATTTTACTTTTTTTCATTTCTTTTCCTTTCATGAATGCATGTTAATTAATTTGCTGGAGGACGTGTTTAATTAATTCCACAAGCCAAGCCCTCTCAAGTATTTAGCAACCTGCGGTGATTATATATTCTACTACCTGCATGCTTAAAACTAGCAGCTGATTGTGTGGGTACGTCAAATTTACTACTAGGACTTGCCAATCGCAGTGATGTGTTCCCTGTGTACATAGGAGACGATCAAACCGACGAAGATGCATTCAAGGTACCTATCCATCATTCTCTCTCTGTATGTACATAGACACATAGAGACTCTGCAGGGTAACAATATGCAAAACCAATTTTTGCCTTTCCTTGTTCCCTTTTACTACATCTAATTATTCTGCCTGTTTTTTTTAAAAATAAATACTAATTAGGTTTTGAGAGAGAGGGGACAAGGTTTCGGGATTCTCGTTTCCAAGATTCCCAGGCAAACCAATGCGTCTTACTATTTACGGGAACCATCGGAGGTAAATACATGCACGCACGCGTGCGCACTTATACACACACATATATGTGTGTGTGTATATTTATGTGTGTATAAATATATGTGTGTGCATATATATATGTTTATAGATATTTATATACATATGTATGCATGTACGTGAGCCTGCTATTTTTTTTTATTTAAGCAGTCGTTTTGTATACAAACTTTTGTAGGTGATGGACTTCTTGCAGCGTTTGGTAAAATGGAATAAAAGGCACTTGGATTTCCTAAGGCAACTGGTAATGTAGAAATGAGATCATGGTATTCATCTCCCAGACCTGCTTAATAATTATAAGGGCAAAGTGGTGGGATTATTAATGATTTGCTTGAAAATGTACTTGATCAGGATGACGGTTAGCAGAGTATTACAACTAGCTAGAAGAAATGCAAAGAAAGAAGAGATCAACCTTCAACTGTAAAAATTGGGGGAAGGAAGTCTCTGGCTACAATGTGTATATATATATATATATATATATATATATTGTATATGTATTTAATTATTCTATCACTAAGTTACCATAACTTTTTTAAAAAGTGACTTGCACACTAGTGCATTTGATTGCTAGGAATATGTTAAAAATTTTAATCACTATGAACTATTCATATATGTATATAAATAAAAATGTAATATTTTATAATTTATTTTAATTGTAAAGATGTGAGAAGTAAATTAGGAATACTCAATGAGATTTTTGGTTAATATAATATGAGCAATGGCTAAACTATGTTTTCTATATCGTTATTATAATATTTGTCGTTTTGGGTTTCCTCTATATATATATATATATACGTGTGTGTGTGTGTGAGCTAGCTAGCTAGCCCTGGGTAAGTCCAACTGGTGATGATATGATTTGAGGTGAGAAGAGATAAGAATTTGACTGTGTCTGCCTATGTATTCCTATGACTTCTCACTGACCCCCTCTCTAGCTAGCTAGCTAGCCTTTGAGCTATACAGCCAAGGTTCCGGTCCACTAAATATGTGGCGGCTTTTAGATATGTCCTATGTGATAGATGAGTTGAATACAACCGGCTTCTGAATTTTCCTTTCCTTCTAACTTCATCCATGCATCAACGCTGGGGTCAGAAGAAGGGTTACTAACTGACCTGACAGAGAGCAGGCTTTCAACTCCACGGACCCGACGTGGTCCCAAGCCCTGCACAATTTCAAAAATTTCTGTCTCTCGAAGATGAACTTGAAAATATGTTTTAAGGTGAAATTTACTGTCTTAATTATAGAAATTAAGATGTTCAGATTATACGGCAAAATTTTAATATTAATTCTTTAATTTTTATGTTTTATTTTGGATTAAAAGATTTAAATTTATTATAACGTGATTCCGGGGCAAGTGCATGCCATATGACACTTGCAATTACAGTCTTCCCTCTCTGTGGTCTGCATTGAAGACGAAGGAAGAAATCTTGGAGCAGTCACAACCGTAGTAGCTACATGTACACACACTGCCTTTCTAATTTAATTAATCGTGACGTTTAAGGAAATTAATTCTGTTGTCAGTTATAACGCCACATGAGCCCCCTCCTCTGCCATCTCTCTCTCTCTCTCTCTATGTATGGATGTATTTATGTGCATTTTCTTCACCTTCCTCACCGCTCATTTTCTTAACTGGACAAGTAGTTGGTCAAACGGGTCAAACGAGTCTGTAGTTAATTATGACTAATTAATTAATTGCCTTGCTCTAGCAATCAAATTGATTTTGTATTCTTCAGGAAACAGAAAAATAAACAAATGTGTCAATATTTCAAATTGAAATCATGCTGATAGAGATTATGCGCAACAGATAAGAATCGCATTCCTATATAACGGGCATTTAATTTGTCACATGGAGTCATCGGCCTTAATTCGTTGATCTGGCAGTGTGTTAATTGATTATTGTGATGCCCCCGTTCTCACATGCCATAGATCCGTGTGAATTCATGCCTGAGGACAAGGAACAGGGTGTTGGAGGAATTATTTGTCATTATGTCGATCATGTACCCTCTACTTCATGGCTTCGGACTACAATCGAGAGAGAGAGAGAGAGAGATTGTCAGTTTTGAGAACAAAATTGACTTCAAACGGCAACCAATTAACACACATAGTGGTTCTACATTTATATTCATACATACATATATTAATATATATTTATATTTAGAAGTCTACGCTTTAGTACAGACAAATGAAGAAAGAATATATGCATCTAGCATGGTAACCAGCAGGTATTGAGCACCGAACACTAGAAGAATGAGCTGTTTCTCTAGACAATCAATTAAGTTGGATTCTTGCATAACCTACCCACGAACCTAGGAATGCCGGGAACCTCAAACCCAATCGTCCCCTCTCTTCTACCAAAATTGTTGGGGAAGAGGGCGGACTACCTTCCCGAATAAACGAGACAGTAAGAAATGAGAATGAAGAAGAATAATGAACAAAAGAAATTTTTACGTGGAAAATCCTTCTCAATCAATGAAAAAATCACGGAACAAACTGTCCACTGAAACGAGTTTCACTATATAAGATTTGGAGGCAACAGCAGAGAACAAAGAGAAATCGAAGAGCACTCCTTCACCGTTTTTTCTCTTACTCTCTCACCCACTAGTGCATGCTCTCCACATACATAAAAAAGATATATATGTAGCAATATTCAATACATAAAATGACAGAAATAATTTCTTCCAACAATGTGAATATTCCCCTGTCCAAAAATACGGCTCCTGTAAAACCGTTTGAGATCATGTATCTCGGAAAATCTGTTTGTAGCATCCATCTGTATGCACGGCAAGCGGGCGCGACGATTGGCCGCCGCGTTCTTCACAAGATCGGTCAACACCTCTATTGACCGTCTGCAATTTTCTCTTTTGGAAACTCTTAGTGAAACCGGCTTACTTCACCACTAAACCGGTTAACTCCCCGTCAGTCGCCCATCCGGTTAACATCCGATCAACATACTTGTTGACTGGAATTTCTTTTCTTTATATAAAAAAATAGTACGTTCGTACTCCGCCCAAATTCTTTTATTACAAGAACTTCTTCACGGGAGTGATCCCCAATAAACTTTTCCTCACGACCGTGAGGAAGTTGGATCCACAAGCCCAGCTATCTTGCAGCATGCCTTATTCTTCCCTCTTGTTAGAATCTTAGTCATCATGTTTGCTCCATTGTCTTCAGTACCAATTTTCTCCAGTGATAATAGACCAGCTTCCAGCACGTCCCTCACCCAATGATACCGAACATCAATATGCTTGGATCTTGAGTGAAATGAGGAATTCTTACAGAGATATATTGCACTCTGACTATCACAGAGTACACTGTATTTCTCTTGTTGAAGACCCAATTCCTGAACAAATTCCTTCATCCACAGCATCTCCTTGCACGTCTCTGTAATTGCAATATATTCGACTTCAGTTGTGAATAGAGCTACACATTTTTGTAGTTTGAATTGCCAAGAAACTGCACCCCCCGCAAATTTTATCAAATAACTCGATGTAGATTTGCGTGTGTCAATGTCTCCGGCTATGTCCGCATTTGAATATACCACCAACTGCGGCATGTCACTTCCAAGACACAAGCACCTCTTGGAAGTCCTCGAATATATCATATGATCCATTTCACCGCAGACCAGTGCTCCTTGCCCGGATTCGATAGAAAACGGCTAACTGTCCCGACGGCATGAGTTATGTCTGGTCTAGTACACACCAAAGCATACATAAGACTTCCCACAGCAGAGGAATAGGGCACGCCTTTCATGTATCTTTTCTCGTCATCCGAGGATGGACATTGATGAGTGCTCAGCTTGTAATGATTCGCCAAGGGTGTGCTCACGGGCTTCGACTAGTCCATATTGAACCGTTGGAGCACTTTCTCAAGATAGTTTTCTTGAGACAGCCACAATTTTCTAGCCTTCCGATTGCGTATAATTCTGACTCCCAGAATTTGTTTTGTCAATCAAGGTCCTTCATGGCAAATGACCGTCCAAGCTGCTCCTTCAACTTCTTTATCCGGTCAATATTCTGTCCAACTATCAACATGTCATCCACATATAAGAGAAGGATGATAAAATCATCGTCAGCAAACATCTGCACAAATACACAGCGATCACGAGTAGTCCGCCGATATCCTTGGCCGGACATAACAGACTCGAACTTCTTGTACCACTGCCGAGGGGCTTGCTTTAAGCCATGTCGACTTTTCTTCAAGTGACAGACAAGTTGTTCTTTTCTCTTAGCTTCAAAACCTTCGGGCTGTTCCATCTAAATCTCCTCCTCAAGCTCTCCATGGAGGAATGCAGTTCGGACATCCATCTGCTCCACCTCAAGGTCCTGGGCGGCAGCCAGGCCTAATACCACTCGTATGGAAGACATCTTCACTACCGGAGTAAATATCTCATCAAAATCAATTCCTTTCCGTTGTCCGAAACCTTTAACCACCAATCGAGCCTTGTATCTTGGCTCCTTGGTGTTCTTGTCCGCTTTCAATCGAAAGACCCATTTATTCTTCAGAGCCTTCTTCCCCTTAGGAAGTGTAACGAGATCAAAGGTATGGCTCTCATGAAGAGAACTCATCTCATCCTTCATAGCCTCCAGCCATTTCTCCTTGCCTTCGCTGTTCATAGCCTCTTCTAATCTTCAGGCTCACCGGCATCAGTTAGCATTACATACTCACTGGAGGACAGACGAACAGACGGTCGTCTGTTTTGGGAGGATCGTCTAATAGCGACTTCTTCTGCCGGTTGAGGCATGGTTTCAGTTTGGTCATCATCAGGCACTATGACCTCCTCTCCAGTATCTTCAATTGCTTCAGGACCACCAATGCGGTCAACTCTCTGTTGACCATCTGAAATTGTCTCTGATACAGAACGGACAACTTCGATGCTTACTTTGTCCGTTTGTTTATCATTACAATTTGCTTTCCTGTCAATGTCTTCAATCGTCTCATTCTCGACAAATGTTCCATCTCTTGACCGGACTAGTTTCTTTGTGGCAGGATCATAAAATCTGTAGCCCAGTTCATCCTCTCCATAGCCCAGAAAGACGCATTGCATCGTCTTTGGCTCTAGTTTCGTCCTTTCGTCTCTTGGAATGTGCACGAATACTTTACATCCGAACACTCGCAAATAATCATAGGACGGTTCTACACCCGTCCATATCTTTTCTGCCACTTCACCCATCAGTGGCTTACTCAGCGACCTGTTGATAATGTAGGCCGCCGTCCGGAGTGCTTTTGCCCAGAATGATGCCTTAAGTTTTGCTTCAGAGAGTATACAACGTACTCTCTCCAAGAGCGTACGATTCATCCGTTCTGCTACTCCATTCAGCTGAGGTGTTTTCGGTGGTGTTTTCTGATGCCTAATAACATGTGACCGGCAGTAGGCATCAAAAGGCCCCAAGTATTTGCCGCCATTGTTACTACGGACAGCCTTTAGCTTCTTCCTCGTCTGACGCTCCACAAGAGCATGGAACTGCTCAAAAATACCAAGGACCTCATCCTTGGTCTTCAATGGGTAAGCCCGTAGCTTTCTTGAACAGTCGTCAATAAAGGAAACAAAATACTGAGTACCACCGATCGACTTTTCTTTGAACGGACCACACATATCTGTGTGTATGAGATCAAACAGTCAGATTTTTGGGGTTGACGGAACTCCATTAAAAGATACTCTTCTCTGTTTCTCGGCCAAGTAGTGAGGACACGTTTTCATCCCGTCCTCTTTCGTTCCTTTGATTAGGCCCTTCCTGGCCAAGTGAGACAATCCCTTTTCACTCATGTGACATAACCTCCTGTGCCACAAATCTTCTGTCTCCTTACAGATTGCAGCGTTTACATCTCTGGTCATGGCACGGACCTCCATCACATACAGACCGGAGCACTTTTTCCCTCTCGCTGCAACAAAAGACCCTCTGGTCAACTTTCATTCACCTTCACAGAAGGTGTTGCAGTAGCCCTCATCATCCAGTCGACCGACTGAGATGACATTCAAGCGAATGTCAGGAACGTGATGCACATCCTTCAGTAGTAGCTTCGTGCCATTATTTGCGACGAGAATAATATCTCCTTTGCCTACAATAGGAGATATTCCTTTGTTTCCCATCCTAATTACTCCAAAATCTCCTGGAGTATAGGATGTATATAGTCCCTTCCGGGATATAACATGTATGGTAGCGCCCAAATCAATTACCCAACCAGATTCCAGATCTGTCAAGTTTGCCACCTCTCCTTGACATGTCAACAGGAGATCCCCACTTGTGACTACTGAGACGGAGGACGTTTCCTCGCAGTGTCCTTTGTCACTTTTCTCCTTCTCTGTATTTTCTCGCTTCCATTTGAAGAATGCTTCTTAATGTGGCCCTTTTTGCCACAGTGATGGCACTCTAGATTTTGGTATCTGGATCGAGACTTGCTGCGACTCTTCTCTCCTGGTTTCTGGTGGCGACCTCTACTTCTTCCCCTGGATTCAGTCACCAGAACCTCATAATGAGAAGATGATGAGGTTCCTTGCGACCTCCTGGACTCATTCATGAGCAGAGAGGCAATGACCTCATCCAACCTCAAAGTATCCTTGCCGAACAGCAAGGTTGTGACGATATGGTCATAGGTGGCCGGCAGGGAAGCCAACAGGACCAACGCATTGTCCTCCTCCTTGATTTCCTCATCAAGAGCAGACATCTGCGTCAATATCCGGTTAAACTCGTCCAAGTATCTCTCAAAACTCCCTCCCTCCGACAATCGCAGGCCATAAAATTGCTTTTTAATATGAAGCCTAGTCGTCAAAGATTTAGACTTGTAACGACTTTCTAACTTCTCCTAGACCTCCGCCGGATCAGTTAGACCAAGAACTTCTTGGAGAGTGTTGTCCGCCAGGCACAGCTTAATGGTACAGTTTGCAAAGTCTCTCTTATCTTGCCATTCATCGTCGGTCAGATTTTCAGGCTTTTCGTCCTTCTTCTTCAACGCCTTCACTGTCCCTTCCCTCGTCAGAATGTTCTTCACCCTCTCTTGCCAGAGGATGAAGTTGTCTTGCCCGTTAAACTGCTCAATGTTGAATGGCAGATTCTTTGACGATGAGGATGCCATTGAAACAGAGTTTGGAACCTGTCTCTGATACCACTTGTTGGGAAAGAGGGCGGACTACCTTCCCGATTAAACGAGACAATAAGAAATGAGAACGAAGAAGAACAATGAACACAAGTAATTTTTACGTGGAAAACCCTTCTCAATCAAGGAAAAAACTACGGGACAAACTGTCCACTGAAACGAGTTTCACTATATAAGATTTGGAGGCAACAGCAGAGAACAAAGAGAAATCGAAGAGCACTCCTTCACCGTTTTTTCTCTTACTCTCTCACCCACTAGTGCATGCTCTCCACATACATAAAAAAGATATATATGTAGCAATATTCAATACATAAAATGACAGAAATAATTTCTTCCAACAATGTGAATATTCCCCTGTCCAAAAATACAGCTCCTTCAAAACTGTCCGAGATCATGTATCTCCAGAAAATCTGCTGAGCTGGCACTGTCCTGTATTGCCTGGCGGGCGGCGCACAGTTGGCCGCCGCGTTCTTCACAAGATCGGTCAACACCTCTATTGACCGTCTGCAATTTGCTCTTTTGGAAACTGTCAGTGAAACCGGCTTACTTCACCGCCAAACCGGTCAACTCCCCGTCAGCCGCCCATCCGGTTAACATCCGGTCAACATACTTGTTGACCGGAATTTCTTTTCTTTATATAAAAAACAGTACGTTCGTACTCCACCCAAGTTCTTTGATTACAAGAACTTCTTCACGGGAGTGATCCCCAACAAAAATAAAGAGGGGAATTACTTCAACTACACGTGCATTAGTTATACTACAAGATTAATTTCTAAAATATGACCAGTAGTATGCAGTGTGTTTATATTGTAGCATCCCTACTACATGTACGTAATTTTAAAAAAACATAGGGTGGTTATATTACACAATGCATGGCCTATCACTAAAGCATCTCAATTGATATACACGACTGACTCACTGTTATTTACTAAGAAAATATTTTAATAATATTTATTTAGTATTTAGCTGATACTTTATATGAGAAATATCCTAATTAATAGTTATGTTTTAACTAGTATATTTGTCTTTTTTAATTTGCTTGGAAGATGTTACATTAAGGGTATGTTAAACTTTAATTTTAATAGTTGTCCAATAATTTGTGTATTTCATTTAACCCCTCGGAGGTTGGAAGAAAAATTTAAATTTAAAAATAGAGAACTACATGTTTAATGAAGTTTTATACTCTTTTTTTTTGGTTAGTGAAGTTTCAGACTCATTCCTTTCATTCTTTTATTACATTTTCAAGTTTGTTATCTCTAAATTTCTATTTGTATTTCTCAATTCATCAACATTTGTTATTAGGGCTGGTCTTAATGCACTTGTCATACCCTAACATTTTCATGGCAGCTCATGGAGGAGAGGAAGATGTAGCAATCGATCAGGGAGACATACAAGAGATGATAAACTTGGGCAATTCAAAGACGAGTCAAAAAACTAAGTTTGCATCTTAAATACTAACAGGCTTGTCGGGGGCATGGTGGCTCAAGCCGTGAAACTTCCAGTGACACAAACAAGACAAAGTTTTTTGCTTATTGAGGACATTTGCAAAGAATATTTTATCATGATTTTGACATTGTAAAAATTAATTTACCAAACTTCTAAAATTGTTTTCAACCTAAAGAACTTCTTGAATGACTTAATACCATTGTCGGAAAATCAAGTGTGAAACTTATTGCTGTAAGGCATCATGGCTATACTTAGGCATGGTGGAGTAAAACTCAAGAAATGAGGCTTCTTAAAAGAAAATCAAAGATTTCTTTTTTTAAGAAAATGAAATCTAGATTTAAAGAAAAATTTCTTCCCTTGGATTTTTTTGTAAATGCTTTTTCTTTTAATTTTTTTTGTCAATTGTGATGGAGTATACTAATGAGTTTTATGAACTCATAGCCCACAATGATCTTCATAAAAATAAAGAACTTGTGGCAAGATTCATTGGTAGATTATGGTATCCTATCTATGATGAGGTTGAGATGTATCGATTATGGTGGTTCAATGAATCATATCTGTTAGGCATATTTGTATTGGCAGATTTCGTAACTGTATCTGATTATTTTGAAGATCTACATTAAATTCATGTTAGATATTTGCCAATGTGCAATACTGAGTATTTATATTTGCCTAGCACCTGCTCTATGCCCAGGCGCCATTTCCCATATATCCATGCTTAAGGCGTGCCTGATCCAAGTCGAGGCACCATTACCTAAGAAGCGGGGCTCAAGGTACGCTTGAGGAGTGTACGACGTCATGCTCGAGGCACCATTTTCCTAGTGCCAATGCTCGAGGCACGTTCAAGTCGTACACGAGCATTGGGGCACGGACCCAGTGCCAACCTAGGTGCACTTAATGCGTATACGAGCAATGCTCAAGTGTTGGGGTGCACATTTCTAAACGTTCATATTTTTTAACCTATTTTTTTAGCCTCATTATATATAGTCACCTTCTTTTCTTTGTGGCATATTTATGGAAAATATATTTCTTATGGGTGCTTAGTACAAAAACACTCCCTTTTACGCTTGTTAAGTGCTCCCATTTGAGAAAACTCACCCTTGATTATTGTGCTTCAATTCTAAAGTTTTTTCACATTCTCTACTTTATCCTATATACCTTTTCCTACCTATTAATCTTCGTAAGAGATGTGGATAGTGTGAAAATTGGGATCCAGTGGTATGCTGAGATTCAATAGCTTGTAAAAAAAGATTGACAAGAATACCAAAAGGCGTCCAATTCCATTATTGCAAGCAAATCTAAGGAGTTTCTTAGTAGGGGTTACAATATGGGAATAAGTCAGTAAAATTAGTATATCTGTACCACCCGACCTGAAAGTTAACTTTTTTAGTATATTCTTTTCACTAGCTATAAAAGTGCAGAGGGTTTTACTTGATAGCCATGATTATCGAGATTTTTCTTTTTCACCAAAATTGTGCCTTGATTATTACTACTTATGGTGCTCATATTTGATATACTGTTGATTGTTTATTTCGTCAAGATCTAAATATATTTGACATTTATTATATATTTATGTTTACATTTATTCCACAAATTGAAAAAGGGGTCGAAAAAAGTTGTGATTTGGGACTCTATAGTCCATTTCATTTGGTATCAAAAACTCATCCCGATTAATGATCCCGATCTAAATGCATACTAGCCAATCACTTTTTGTTCCTCCCTACTTTGTTGGGAGCAACTATATTTTTTGGAACGTATATGTGAGAGCCTTCCTTAAATCTATGGATGAATATATATGGGCCAATACTCAATTTGGGTAAACACCACCCAAAAAGCACTACAGATGATAAACCAAAAGTTCTATATTTGTAGTTAAAAGACAAACTTGATGCTTGTAATTAGAATAGTAGGGTTGCATGTTATTTTTATGGTTGTGTCCTCTAAAGAGTTTAAACACATCTCATTGTGTGAGACATTTAAAGATATATGGGATATTATTGAAATCACACATGAAGGAATAAAATTAGTAAAGAATTAAAAATTAAAAATACTTACTACTAAATTTGAAAAAATTAGGATGAAGAATGATTAGACTTTTTAAAAATTTTATATCAAATTAAATGATATAATAAACTCCATATTTAACTTGACGGAACAAATTCTAAAAAACAAAATTATTCAAAAAATCTTAATATCGCTCTCTGAACGATTTAGACCCAAAATCACTACAACCGAAAAGAGTAAAGATATTGACAAATTGAAATTAGAAGAACTTATTGGCTCTTTACAAGCATATGAATACACACTCTCACTATCAAAGAAGAATGAATTCATTGCGCTAAAATCTGTCAAGAAATAGAGAGACCATAACTCCGATGAAGAGTCTTATAGTGATGAGAATTTACCTTATTTATAAAAAATTTTAAAAAAATTTAAGAATAAAAGTAACAAACCAACTTCTAAAGAAAATAACATAGCAAATAATTACATCAAGAAAGATAAAAAGAAAAATAAATATACAAAAAATAAGAAACCTTAAGGAATCCAAAGCAACAAATAATACGGCTTCACTCATATCTGGACAGGGTGTCCTAATTTTAAAAGATAGAAAGGAAAAGCTTTAAATGAATCATTAACAAATGATGAAGAGGAAGAAAAACATGATACAAAATTCTCGGAAGAGGATGAGGTAAATTATATAGTCTTCAAGTGTAATGTACCGATTTTTAAATATCGTAATTAAGGCCATATAATTAATATTGGGTTTGATTACGTTACAAGGAAATTATCTTAATGGCCAAGGAAGTTGTGACCTACTTAGGACCAAGAAAGTTGATTGGATTTGGCATAGTTGATCAAAATAATAAATTGGCTGGACAAGAATTGTTGACCGACCGAATTGAAATGTTGACCTGCCAAAATTTTGTTGACTGGTTGAGATAAACTGAGAGGAGATTGTCCGATCAACACTTTGTTGATTGGCGGGCTGTGAGGAAGAATCCGGTCAACATACATTGACCGGCTAATGTACATTTTGCCTTTTTGCCAAAAATACTGGTTGTCAAAAATGACCATGTGACGGACCGGATTATTCTCCATCGAATAACCTCCGTCAATGGCAACACAACCCTAAGCCCATAATTAAACTATGGACTCTACAAAAAATTCAACAGAGTTTTCTCTGCAACCGGACGAAAACCGAAATACAACCTGTTAAATATCATCCTATACAAGCACACATCTATCAAAAGGCTTACACACAAAGCCTACAACATGCCACACAGGATCACAATCTGCCATTTCATCATGGCTCCAATACAGTACTCCTAGCTACTATATTGGATCTAGAGAGATGCTATCTAAATGAAACAAAACTCCAAACATCAATACAAACGCAAAAGCATACTAAATCATCATAAATGCGAAAACATAACAAAACCATAAAACAATAACTATAATGAGCCACGCTCAACCCCGAGTGGCGTCCGCAATCCGATCCAACTTTAAGTCTAGAGCTTTCGCGCACTCGCCGTCCAGCCAATCTCAACAAGCAAGCCTCTCACCTTGCTCTATCTATCCGGCGTCAGCTAAGTGTTCTCATCTGAAAGGAAAAACAATAACTGCAAGAGTGAGCTAACAGCCTAGCAAATGTAATCATAAATAATTCTCCAAGACGCGTACAAGAACTGAAACAGGGGAAGGAAACACATACTCTCTATAATCAAGAAACAGGGGAGGGAACAAGAAACAATTGGAATCACTTGATTCTCACGATTCACACGGTTACACTGATTGGTCATCATTTGGAATTACTAGCTTCCCACAGGTCACACGGTTCATCTCGAACCACTAGATTCATATAGTTTTCACGACTACATCTTGAATCACTAGTTTCACACAGTTCTCACGGTTCATATCTTGAGCATTATTCATTTTCATTATTGCATCATCTTTGCGGACCCTGGCTATTAGACCATACTAACCAACGATGCGAGAGAATGAGGACAGGAATGTGTTCGCTACACATTCTAAAGCCACGGCTACTATTTTAGGTCGGTAGCACACGACCTTCAGTTGCATCCATGCAACAATCACGAAGACGACTACATCTCAATATGTAGCGTCGATCGACACGCCCCACATCCCCGGGGACCAGGGCGATCCTCGTTCTTCCACAGTAGTTTCCTAAAGCGTACCACATACATCACCCACTCCCACGAGCGGCCAGAATACGTGGCCAAGTATTCCTCAGGTTCACACCACGATGGACATGGTATACTAAAGAATACTACACATACAACTCAGGGTCCGAATTTCAAGATTAGGTTCAACACTTGGAGAGGAAAACCCACATTTGTCACACACAATTACATCTCGGGAAATCTCATTCCCATCACAAGATCTCCAACCGGGAGATCATCTCATCACACACATCTCCATCCAGGAGATTATATCATCACAAGCACAATGTGGACTCCCTTCCATTCACGTCACGATTCTCAATATCTAATGGGACTTAATTCCTTATTCACAATCGGTGGGATTCAATCCCCTTAATCTGCAACAAATCATTCCAAGTTCATAACAGAGATTAGATTTCATACCTCAGACGATCACAAGTCACTTCGAAACCTCTGAGACTCATTCCCTTGCCTCCAGCACACGGATTCACATTCGGGGCTTACATTTACGTTTAATCAGTTAAATGTTACTTTCACAACGATTTTGAAGGCATATCACTTTACATTTCTCATTTCATTTTGGGGTGATCATGCTTGGATCTCATTTTGAACACCCGGACGCCGTACACGGTTCAATACTTGGAAATCAGAAGTCCGGTGGATTCGTACACACTCTTTTGTACACGAGATTTCACATTTGGATTCAATTTAACTTATCACGAGGGTGGAAGTATGCAACTTCCCATTCATTTTTGGATTATCCACAATAGGGAATTTTAAGGCTCCCGGATGCCACGAACGGGTCAAATCTTGCCAGATTCGACATCCGGTCGATATATACACACAATTGGAACACGGGGATTCACATTCTAGGGTCATTCTATCATTTTACGAAGGTGACTACGCGTGATTATCACCTCCGGTCTCAGGTGAACAGTAATAGCACCCGTTTAGAGGGCTCAGACGCCGCGAACGGGTCAAAAAGTGCAAAATTGAACCCACAGCCAACATATATTCATCAATGGGACGTGGGGATTCACATTTTGGAGTCAATTTCATGATACACGGGTGGAAAACGGAAAATCCCTAATTTTTCGTGGGTTAGCGTTTCGGTGAAACCCACCCGGACGAATCGAACACGATTCGGACAAACAACTACATTTTCCTTAGCCCATACTCATGGGTTTCAAGATTCTAACATCCACGGTGGGTATCAACACAAAATACCCAACGAAAATACATAAAACATCGAAAGAGAATAAGAAGTGAGTATGAGAACACTTACCTCGACGCGTGCTTTCACCTTTATACCTGGCTCTCGGACGGATCTAGATCCCGAGCCTCGTTCGTCCTCCTTCTCTCTCTAAAACCAGTGCTCCCTCCCTCTCTAAAACCCTAGGCCACGCAAAAATGAATGAGAGAGAGGCACAGCACGTATTTATATTGCGTCGTCTGCTCGAGCGGGCTCGCCACGGGTCTTCCACCGCTCGAGTGCAACTCGAGCGGGAAGCGAGCGGCGGTGGGTCGGGTTTTTTCGCTCCAGAAGGCGAGGGTGCTACTGGCATTTGCGCTCGAGCCACGGTTCGAGCGCCCAGCAGGCACAAGCCTACTGGCCGTGCATCCGCTGTACAAACTCGAACACTTCCCCGATTTTTCCTCCGATACCAAACCTTATCCGTTCCAAAAGATTAGTATTGATCATTATCATACTAATCACCTCATTATTCTCAGGTTCCTAAATCCGAAACCTCACAAACCGGTTGCCAATGCCGATATGCATTTGAGAAAAAATGACCGGTTGCCAATGCCGGTATGCATTTTTGGGAAAAATGACCGGCTGCCAAAATATCCGGTCGACACCCTCTTGACCGGTTGGTCATGATTTCTGCTTGCCTGCACCATTTTGCTAGGTATGGCAAAATTGCCAGTTTGCACAAATTACCGGTATGGATGAAATTACCGAAATGGTAAATGACCGGTATGAATGAATGGCAATTTACCGATATAGATGAATGTCAAATTGATCGGTATGGATAAATGTCAAATTTACAGGTATGGATAAATGTCAAATTTATCAGTATGGATAAAATTACTGGTATGGCAAATGGCCGGTATGAATGAATGGCAATTTACTAGTATGGATGAATGTCAAATTGACCGATATGGATAAATGTCAAACGACCAGTATGGATGAAATGACTGGTATGACAAAATGGATAAATTTACCAGTTTGCACAAAACGACCAGTATGGATGAAATGACCGATAAGACAAAATAACCGAAACGCCTAAGAAAACTCAGCCTGAAAATAAATAGTAGCATTCGAAGACATCATAAAGAGTCCAAGGACCCATAATAAGGCCGAGGATTTTGAGTATAAATGGGAGTTAATCATCCGAATCAGTGTAAGCCGTACCCTGCTCTTATCTACTCCCACCTGCTCAAATGATTTGAAACTTTCTAGAGAAGGGATATGAGAAACATCTTTGAAGTAGGTAGCCTATCCCTACCTACTCTCACCTAACCAGTTGCCTATAAATATTGAGTTTGGGGGTTTGGGAGAAAAATTTAAAATTAGAAAAAAAAGAGGGCACATAAGAGGCACAAAAGACGAAGGAGGCAAAGGAAATGCAAGAGAAGAATTAAAGGAAAAAAACCCAATGCCAGAATTAAGGAAATCTGTAGAAAATGCTTAGGCAAGTGTATCCTTCGTTTTTACTAGTACATGGTTAAAATTCTGATAAGCATTATTGTTCTCATGCTTTTCTTCAAGTATGTTGTAAAGATTGCTTTCTTATGCTTAGTGCATATGTTGTATTTTACATATGGAATTTTGTTCCATGATCCATGCTTGAGTAATGTTAGAATCCTTTCTGTTTATTATGATCAGTTTGAAATAAAGTTGTGTGTTCGCATGTTGATGCTATTTATGAACAAAAGCCTGTTGCTTTAAAGAACTCTGGTTATTTGCGTTCGTGAAGAAGTCCGGGTATTTGCATTTTTGAAGAACTCGGGTTATTTTTGAAGCTCATGATTTATGAAATTGGATTTGGTGGCCGAGAGTTGTAGGCCTAAAATGTAGCCATTATTTGTTATATATATTAGTTAAGAATTACGGACATTAAATGTAGCCGTTTTATTGGTCCAGAATTATGGACCTGAAATGTAGTTGTTATTGAGATGGTCGAGAGCTACAAACCTTAAATATAGCCATTTATGAGATATGATAGTTGAGAGCTGCAAACATTAAATGTGGCCGTTTCTGAAATGGTTGAGAGTTGCAGACCTTAAATATAGCCGATTTTTTACGGAAATTTTATTTTGGAATTGAAACATGCTTTGGGAACCATTTCACATGAAAATAATTTCAGCTTATGTTTTATGTTTTAGGGAAATGACTTCAGCCCATGTTTATATTCTATTTGTATAATGGTCTCATTCTATTGCATTTGATTCCAGTTGAAGCTATTTAATCATGCATGTTTTCATTTATGGGTACCTTGTTGGGCAAATCTGCTCACCCTTGCTGTTTTCTTCCCACAGATGACCAAGAACTTATGTCGGACGAGAAAGAGTGAAGTTGAACGGTCTAGCTAGGAAGAAAGGTTGATCTGGACACTGGTAGTAGTAGCTTAAGACCGATCTCGATGTATTTTTCTTTTGCTTATTTTGGGAAATTTTGTAGAACAATTCCGTTGTATAAATTAATGGGTAATTATATGCTTCCGCATAATTTTATGGGTCAAGAAATTTTAGTTCCTAGTAGCATCTCATGTATCATTGGCTGACCAACCTAGGACATCGGATGGTCAAGTTGTGATCAACCTACTTTATGGCCGACTTGTTGACCGTCCGTTTGCGATCCTGTGTATAAAAAGAATTTTATACAATAAATTTATATGTTTTTGTCTTCAAAGCTTATGAGGCAGACTTTAAGTTTGACTACTGGCGGAGGTCATATAAGGGAGTATGACCCGTTCCGTTACAGTTGGCGTGATGGAACGGGTCCTTATTCTCTAAAGACCTCTATTAATAAACATACAAAACTAATACTTTAATTTTAAATACATTTAATTTTGTAAAAAATTGGGTAGAGTTCCCTCTTTAAAAGGGCCAAAACCATACAAACAACCTGAATAAACAAAACCTGCACAAGGCATATACATAGACAATCCTCAAAATTAAATTCACTACACACCCACAACACATTCATAGAATCAACAAATACCATATTATTCATGGCTCTAATACAATACTCATCACTACTGTATTTATTTAAGAGAGATGCCATCTAGGATCAAGACAAATCTAATATCAAAAATAATGCGGAAGCAATTATAACCATAAATCAACCTGTGAAAGCAAAAATAATACATTCATCAAAGTACAAAAACATTATATATCATCATAATGTATAGCATTCATTCCAAAGATTGGCTACATACATTCACAAGTCCTCAAAGATTCAAAATCTTCAAAAGCCTTCGAACTCCACAAGCTTCTTCTAGCCAAATCTGATCTTCGATCCTTCCTATCAAACTTCAACTTATTTGGGAGGTAAAAAACAAAAGCAGTAAGGATGAGTCGAAACCCAACAATGAACCATAAAAACATAAATATGTAAAATTTATATAAGCATATATATATAACAGAAGGAAATTAACATGACATGATTAAGAAACAAAAGACATGCAGAAATAGGAGAAAGCATGGAATGATTTAGAAACATGAGTTTAGAGATGAAAATCCTATTTTATTTCTTATATTTTTCTTTTGGTTATTTCCTTTACTAATCTAAATCAGAACATGAGCCAAAAATCAAAGATCAGTTCAAAACCTTGCTTATCCTTTTTTTTAACTTTTACTATTCAAAGGAACCCGAGCAAGTTGACCCTACTAGCCGAGGAAGTGAATAATTGATGATAGATTGTATTCAATCCACATAATCTAAGGCCAAAGTTCAAAGGTTCTCATTTCCCAATCTCTAAAGTTTAAAAGTTTCTATCCTCCCAATTTAACGCCCCGAGGAGAGGTGGACCACATATTACTCCATGAACGGAACTATTTTTAATTACTACCGTAACGTTCTAAAGCATGTCAAAGAACCCTACTTGACTACAAAAACCTCGGGTTTAATTTTTCTTACTGACTTAGGGTATTCTTGTTCTTTATTCTTAGTCTTAGCTTATCATGTCTCAAAGGCTACTTCAACTTATACAAATCAAACATTTAGATAATTTCTAAAACTCTCAGAAATTGACGGAATAGCCTTTGAACAAATTCTAAGATAAAAATCATCAAACAAACTCAACTAATGTGTCAAATAACATTTTCAGCTCATTTCTCAAAGCTTACAATAATTTCTAACTTCCATTTACAAATTAGGATTTGGGGCAAAGCTTCTGGACGTAAACCGTACACAAAATTTATGCCAAATCATGAAATCAAAGCCATACATCATCATGTTAATGCCTAAACATGAAATCTATCAAGTTAATCATGAGAAACATGCATCGTTCGGAGCAAATCTTAGAAAAAGAGAGTTTGGAGTATAAATGTCAAAATGGAGATCTAAAAAAGCAATAATAGAAGAAAATAAAGTTTAAAGTTCACTTATCTCAACCTGATTTACCGATTTTTTTACTCTAATGGACCAGATGTGGTAAAAACATTCCTCCTATTTCTCTTTTCCTCTCTTTCTCCTTCGTGCTGCTCGTCGTTTTCCCCTAAAACCCTTCCCCCTTTTATAAACGAAACTGAGTGTCGGTGGGACAAAATCGCACTCACACTCTAGCATCTATCAAGCACGCGGCAAGCACAAGTCATTAGGAAATGGCGCCCTCCGGGTTGCTCGAGCAAACAGTGAGCCTGGACCAATTTGTTTTCAGCGCCCCCTTTTTCACTCGAGCGAGAAGAGAGCACAATGCATTATGGAAATAGCGCCTCCTTGGGCGCTTGAGCCAACGGCATGTGTGAACTCTTTCGGAGTAATCTGCTTTTGGCATCCTCTATTGGGCTCAAGCCTACAGTGAGCGTAGCTCTACTATTTGCTACACTAAGGCTACTTTTTCAGGTTTTTTAATGTCACTTATCCCAAACTTAATTATATCAAATTAATTACTAGAATTTACCATATTTTGGGAACTCAGACCTCATAATTTTTCCCACTTAAAAAATTTCATCCTCGAAATTTAACAAACCTCTAATTTTTTTAATCAGAGGAAACCTTTCTAATGTTCCCAAGTTATTTCTTCAATTAAATGATTATCCTAGAAAACCTTAAGCATTCGAATCGCCTTGATCTTTAGTACCTGATTCGTTCTATAAATATCTAAATTCACCAAATTCAAAGGTAAACCCAACTCATTAACTACTTCTTCCAACGTAATTCGAAACCTCAAACGGATTAATGATTTTCTTACTTCAAATTACGCTAAGCCTCGAAAATAATTATTCCTTCTGAGCCTCAAATCGAACCTTAAAATATATGGGTTCACCACAATTTCATTACACAACTCTAATTAGTCATCTAACTATGAATCATCCAGTTACAATTCACCACCATATTGATTCAACCCAACCCCCAAATTTCTCCGGTCAAGCCTGATCAAGATTTCAACATAAATCTCAAATCATAATTAAACATCAAAGTCAACATACTTTATATTCTCATTAATTTGTTGGTATGATGACAAATTGACATTTTTCTAAAATACATAACCCATGTTGAACACTTAGTAAACAAATCCCAAAGTATATATATCATGTAAACAAATCCCACAAATTTTCAAATTACAGCCAAATTAGAAATTTCGATCGTAGCAATCATCCAAAAATTTACACAGCCTTAGGTGATCACCCAAAACCTCAAACTCAAACACTTAACAATTTTAGGATCTCATTGGCACACCGATAAGCCAACTAATTCCATCTGAACGCATTATTCATAATCACAATGGGTGGCTCGTCCTAATCGTCTTGAAACAAAACCATGAGGACTTCTCATTTCATGATTTCATGTCCTTAATACTTCGGATACAATTCCCCCTCGAAAATCAAAGTAAGCATCCCATATGGAGCACCAGGGACACATTAAATTCAAAGGCTTCTGATATCAATTATCGATCACACTTTTCACTTTTTCTCAAAAGACACTAAGATCCACCATTACTATCCCCAACTTATTGCTTGCACAATCGCATACTCATTTTTTCTTTACCATACAACTCCTTAAATTTGTAGAACTATTGGACAATAACGATCCCCCATAAGCAACACCTACAAATTCTCAAACAAGGAGCCAAACAGCTAACTCCAACTATGGGTGAAGCAATTTCGAATCATGGGCTTCTCCCCCTTGATTCGAGCATAGCCACCTATCACGATGCAGGAGTAACATAATCCTAATCTTCCTCAAAAGCATTACATTTTAGCATTATATCCTAAGATGACTCACCAGACCCATCAGGGGTCAACCCAAACAATATAGTCAACAATTTACCCTTAATTCCTCGAAGGCTATCTTTACATGTCTCATTTCTATAAATACCAATCGCTTCTAAGCCAAACACCTCACGGCTCAACAATCCTTAAGAAATACTTATCCAATTTAGTCAAACCCAATATGGCTATACATTTTTGTGACATTAATCAGTCTTCTCAATAAGTTGTTGTTATTGAAGAAGCCTCACGCCCACATCACATTCTTCCTTAGCTGATTTCATATTCCTCGCTCTATTGAGCACATGGTTGACTGCCTTTCATAATTCATGAAGTCTACAAAAAGGCCATCAAATCCAAATGGTATCACCCAATTTTCGCAATAATCGAACTAAAATCTAAGGACATTACCATTCGATCAACCTCAAGCAAAATCACAAGAGTTTCTCCTTTCATATTTTCATAACCGCACTACTTCGATATTGGAACCTGTTCGTGGTGACCCTTCACCTCTTTTATGAATATATAAATCTTAAAGACTTCCAACATCAAATCATTAATTTCTTAGTTAACCTAATTTTCAAGATTTTCCAAATAGCCTCATCGATTCTATTTGAATCCTCAAGATCAGTGCCAATTTCGGCACAACTTTAATAGCAACTTTATTTTCCAGTCAGAAGATGAGACAGGTTAATCCTCTTTTTTAATAGTTTCCTCTAATTTCCTTATCTGTATAATGACTTCTAGATATGACCTAATATGCCATCTACACTTGACACATATTTTCACATATACTTTGTAGTTACAGCAATATTATTTCTATTATCTCTTTTTTTACGACTCATCTGATACTTTAAAACCTACGACTCCAATTGCAAATCAGAATACTCTTTTTAAAATTATCTATTCTAGTGTAGCAATTTGCCAACCAAATCGTCTTAGCATCCCATCAAAGTCCGGTATTTCAAATTAGATCGAGTAATCATTCATAGTTTCAAACCGAACATCAAAACACATAATTCTATCAAACAAGGATTTACCTATTAGGGGTTAACATCATTATTGTTCTTTCTAGAAATTAGGACACACATAAAATTGCACTTAATCTTTGGGTCACAGACTTGTCATCTAATTTTAACTTCTAAACATTCCAAGTATTTCATGAAGAAATGGGGTTGTTTTAAAATTTCCTTCAAAACTTTCCAAGGGATGGAGTGTGATATTAGGAAACCCACAATCAGTTTTTCCTTACACTCAACTTATAACAACGAACTAATTTCATCTGGGCAACCAAAAACCTTGAACACTTTCTTTTTCTTCCTTAAGCTTAATATCAGCATTGACCTTGATTGGATTGAACATTTTTATATAATGCTTCAAAAGACACTTCCTAAATTGATTATCCTTTATATATCCGTAGGAACCCAAACGAATTTATCCTCCTGGCACCATATCCATTCACCCAGATATTTAATCAATTATGAACTTATAATAAGCCTCAAAAGGATCAATCTAAATATTCGTCTGGTAGTCATAATCCCTAACAAACTAGTGGCAACTCCATTATCCCAGAACCGCTATCCTCAAAGCGGATTTCAAATCAGATTTCCTATTTTAAAGTCTGAAATCAAACTTCATAACCCAAAGCTATGGTCCCATAGATTTCCAAGTTCTGTCGCCTTCCATTCACTTTGAATTTCGAAACAAAAGTAACTCTGTCAGATCAAAATTCAGGCTTTAGCATTAACTAGGACACGAAGCTTCTTAGACACAACATCCTGATCCTGCTTGATGGTAGCCTACTTTGTCGGATTAGAATGGTTAAGTCTAACCAATATGTTTTATGCATTCATCTACTTATTCAATCTATCTTATTCTAACCTAAAATTTCGCAGAAGATTTAAATCAAATCAAAAGCATCTCTTTTTTTTCTGATATCAACTGTGACATAATGGCTCCTTATCCTCTAAAGACCTCCGTCAATAAACATGTAAAACTAATGCTTCAATTTTAAACACATTTAATTCTATAGAAAATTGGGTAATTTTTTTTTTTTTAAATGGGCCAAAATTATACAAACAACCTAAATAAACATAGCCTACACAAGACATATACATAGACAATCCTCAAAATTAAATTTACTATACGTCTACAACACATTCACAGGATCAACAAATATCATATCATCCATAACTCTAACACAGTACTCCAAACTACTATATTAAATCGAAGAGAAATACCATCTAGGTCCAAGACAAATCCAATTATCAAAAAAATATGAAAGTAACTATAACAAAAATCAACCTACGGAAGCAAAAATAATACATTGATCAAAGTACAAAAACATTTTATATCATCATAATGTATAGCATTCATTCCAAATACTGGCTATATACATTCACAAGTCCTCAAAGATTCAAAAGCTTTCGAACTCCACAAGTTTCTTTTAGCCAAATTCTATCTTTGGTCCTTCGTATCAGGGTTCAACTTATCTGGGAGGGGAAAAATAAAAGCAACAAGGATGAGCCGAAACCCAACAAGGTACCATAAAAATAAAAATATGTAGAATTCGTATAAGCATATATATATATATATATATATATATATATAATAGAAGAAAATTGACGTGACATGATTAAGAAACAAAAGACATGCAAAAATAGAAGAAAGCATGGAACAATTTAGAAACATGAGTTCAGAGACAAAAATCCTGTTTTATTTTTTATATTTTTCTTTTGGTTATTTCCTTCACTAATCTAAATCAGAACATATGCCAAAAATTAAAGATCAGTTCAAAACGTCACCTATTATTTATTTTAACTGTTACTATCCAAAGGGACCCGAGCTAGTAGACCCTACTAGCCGAGAAAACGAATAATCGATGACAGATTGTATTCACTCCACACAATCTAAAGTCAAAGTTCAAAGGTTCTCATTTCCTAACATCGAAAGTTCAAAAGTTTCTATCTTCCCAATTTAACGCCCCGAGGAGAGGCAGACCACGTATCACTCCATAGACGGAGCTATCGTCGATTAATACCATAACGTTATAAGGTATGCTAGAGAACCCTACATAACTGCAAAACAGTCCTAGGTCTAATTTTCTTACTGACTTAGGGTATTCATGTTCTTTATTCTTAGTCTTAGCTCATCGTATCTCAAAAGCCACTTCAAACTCATATAAATCAAACGTTCAAATAATTTCTAAAACTCTCAAAATTGACAGAATAGCCTTTGAACAAATTCTAAGACAAAAATCATCAAACAAACTTAACTAATGTGTCAAATAACATTTTTATTTCATTTCTCAAAGCTTACAATAATTTCCAACTTCCATTTTCGAATTAGAGTTTAGGGCAAAGCTTCTAGATGCAAATCGAATAAAAAATTTATGCCAAATCACGAAATTAGAGACATACATCATCATATTAATGCCTAAACATGAATTCTATCTAGTAAATCATGAGAAACATGTATCGTTCGAAGCAAATATTAGAAAAAAAAGAGTTTACAGCATAAATGTCAAAATTGAGATCTCAAAAAGCAATAATAGTGCAAAATAAAGTTTAGTATACACTCATCTTAACCCGATTTACCGATTTTCTTACTCTGATCGGACCGAATGTGGCAAAAAAATCCCTCCTTTTCTTTTCCTCTCTTTCTCCTTCGTGCTGCTCATCGTTCCCCCTAAAACCCTTCTCTCTTCCCCCTTTTTATGAACAAAACTGAGGGTTAGTGGGAGAAAATTGTGCCCATGCTTTAGCATCTATCGAGCACGCAACAAGCGCAAGTCATCGGAAAATGGCACCCTTCGAGTGGCTTGAGCGAACAGCAAGCCTGGACAATCTACTTTCAACACTTCCTTTTACGCTCGAGCGAGCAGAGAGCGCAATATATTTTAGAATTGGTGCCTCCTTGGGCGCTCTAGCCAACGGCGTACACATGCTCTTTCAAAGCAATCTGCTTTTGGCGCCCTCTACTGGGCTCAAGCCTATAGCGAGCCCAACTCTACTGTTTGCTACACTAAGTTTAATTTTCTAAAATTTTCAATTTTACTCATCCCAAACTTAATTATATCAAGTTAATTACTAGAATTTGCCATATTTTGGGAACTCAGACCTCATAGTTGGTATTAGAGAAAAGAGATACCGTTGTCTTTGATCTAGATTTATGCAGAAGTTTAGGATAGATTAAGATCAATCGCATGATTAGATAAAGGCTTAGGACAACTAAGTTAATCAAGTTAAACTTAGTTTTCCTAGTCCAGACAAATTAGCCTAGTATTAAGCAAGATCAGGACATTGTGTCTATAGAAAGCATCATGTCCTAGTTGCTGCTAGGGCTGAATTATGATTTGATCAAGTTGCTTCTATTGCAAAAATTAAAGTGTTAGTTGAAGAATGGCAAGTAGAGAAAGACGAACTGCTAGTACTAGTAATTCTCAGGATTGGGAGGAGAAGTACTTGAACCTGTTAGAAAGGTTGACCAATATTATAGAAGCCATGGGACGATAAAATTTGACTCCAGTTTCGATCCCAGTTTCCATTAATCAGGGAATATCAGTGTATGATCGCTTTACCAATGAATGGGTCCCAAAATTCTTGGGAGAACCGAATCTAATAAAAGTACATACATGGATCCAACGGCTAATGTAACACCCCAAATAATTTTAATTTTATTATTTAGTTGAGATAATTATTTTTAGTAATTTAGACATAAAATTTTATAATTTGGGCTGAAAATATGAACGTGAGGTATATGGACCGTTGAATTGGGTTTAGATATTTGGGTCTAATAAATTAGAGTATTTGGATCAAGGGTTTAGGAATAATCGTGGGGTCACTTAATTAAATTTAGAGTAATTTATGAAATTAATTTATAATAATAATAATAATAATGATATTATTATTAAGTGTAATAATAATAATAATAATAATAATAATAAAGGAAAAAAACAAAACGGGAGAAGAAAAGAAGGAAATGAAAGAAAGAAGGAAAAGAAAAGGTAAAAAAAGAAAAGAAAAGAAGGAAGGTGGAGAGGAAAGAAAGAGGAAGGAAAGAAGAAGGAGAGAGAGGGAACGCAGCCGGTGGTGAGGAAGAAGGAAAGAGGGGTGCGGCGCTCATGTAAAACCCTAACTCGCCTCTTCACTATTTAAGATGGTAGTAGGGTTAAGGAAGGGGAGGACAAACGGGGGAGAAGGAAACGCACGAAGCCGAAGGAAGCCGCCGTCGTCGTCGTAGTTGCGTCTGCTGTTGCCTTTGTCGACCTTGATGCTGTTGCCGTGTCTGTTCAAGGTCGCTGCTGCTGTTGGTGCCAAAGCCAAAGCCAAAGCTGCTTCTAACCCTAGCCGGGTTGTGATAATCAGGCAAGTAACTCTTCTATTATTTTCCTACCAATCTGTGCTCTTCTCTCTAAATTAATCGTATTCCTCTCCAATGCTATTAAATTAGTGATGTGTGGGAGAATTGTTATATAAAACTGGATTGAAAAGTGAAACAGAGGAGAATGCTCTGTTTAAGGGATTTTGATTTCGCTCCAGTGAACTGAAGAGTACATAAATCAAGGGCTTGACAGATGATGAATTTGTACTTTACAATTTATTAGTTCACATGTTGAATAATAAGAATTGAACTATTCTTGGTTATTCGTGGGAATCGAAAAATGGACACGGGAATAGGTCCTCCTACTCTATTTTTTGTGGCCGGCTAAAATGGTGAGGAAACAGAGCCTCGTGCTCCGTTTACGTTGCTGGATGAAGTGGTGTATAGCCCGGTATGGAAGATGGTATACGCATATATACGGGCCGGTATGTGCGTTGGGCAGCAGTTGTGGTGTGAGCAAACGGGCCGTGGGTGTGGCCAGCGGTGTGGGTGCGATGTATGCCAGCGTGAGGGTAAGGGGCGTGGCTGTTGTGTGTGCTCAGGCACAGTGGGTGTGTGTGGTAGTGTGTATACGGTGCACGATGAGTGGGTGCACAATGAGTGGGTGTATACGTGTACATATATAAACAAATAAATATGTATGTATATATATGGGTGTATATATATACATATAGAACATCTATATGAATATTTATATATATATCTGTGATAGAATATGAACTTATGCATGTGTGTTGATACGCTTGAAATGCTAATAGTCGGTTACATGATTATTCTGGTATCTCATTGATTAATCCCGGTATTGTTATTCTTCGCGTTAACCTTGGTGGTGTGCATACACCTTTTTTTGGCACTCTATGGCTAAGTTGAGAAGAGAGTATGAAAATACTAAGCTGACGAGTCGAATGGGAGGGTACAAAACCTTAGTGTAGTCTACACTTTTTCGATACTGACTCCATATTCCGAAGGTTGAGATCGTTAATATTGAGGAGGGATGCTTATAACCTAGTGACCATCGTAGAGGATGATATCTGAGATATCATTTGTCGAGGGGTATCACGGGTGGCATCGACATATTACGGGTACAGCCTCTGAGAGGACTGTAGAGGTAATTGCTAATTTATCTGATGTACTTATTATGTTATTAATATCTGAGATGTTTTATTGTATTCTGTTATATTATTGTTTATTTTTCTTGCTAGGCCTTAGACTCACCCTTGTGTTTTATTGACTCCATAATAGGTAGGTTGATAGCAAGATAAAACAGATTGCGTGTTATTGTGTAGACTCCAGGTAGAAGTGATCTTAGAGATCGAGACTTCTAGGACAGAGACTTAAGATTTCTTTTGGT
The DNA here is from genome assembly GCA_033239525.1 of Nepenthes gracilis. Taxonomy (NCBI): domain Eukaryota; kingdom Viridiplantae; phylum Streptophyta; class Magnoliopsida; order Caryophyllales; family Nepenthaceae; genus Nepenthes; species Nepenthes gracilis. The sequence continues at coordinate 14,910,904 of BSYO01000006.1, forward strand.
TATATTACTATTCAATGTTAATTAGATTTTTTATTATGAGGATTGATATTTTGGATATCAATGTCATTTATTAAAGTTATTTATTACTCTTATGAATATTTATTTAATGATGTATTTATAATTATTATTGATGGTGGTTTAAATGATACTATTGAGTTTATTTAAATTGCTTGATGACATATAATTGATGATTTCGGATGATTCTAGACCTTCACCGTGACGGTCCGAATCAGGTTCGGGGTCTCCGAGCTCGGGCTGTTCAGGCTAAGGAAGGTATTTGCGGTCATTAAATGTCCAGCTGGAGACAAAGTTCTTTTTGCTACTCATAAGTTGGAGGTAGAGACCCATTACTGATGGAAAATGTAAAAATGAGTATTTGGGGTGCCAAAAAATGAAATTATTTGGGTCATATTTAAGGAAGCATTTATGAAAAAATACTTTCCTACCAATCTTCGTGGGCAAAAAGAAGATGAATTTTTACTGTTGAAATAGGGCAATCGTACAATAGTTGAATTGATACCAAGTTTACAAAGCTATCTCGATATGCTCCGTATATGATGGAAGACAAAGAAAGAAAAGTGAGAAGGTTTTCTCAAGCTCTAAAGGACAATATTAGGAAACACCTGTCAACATTGAAGCTGCTTACCTATGGGGCGGTATTAGATAGGGCCATCATTTATGAGAAGAAAATTGAGAATGAGGAATTTTTTAAGAAAATGGCAGTTAGTCGGAGGAGTTTTAGTAAGGGTACTGATTCAGGACCCCTAGGACCTTCTAAAAAGGAGAAAGGGTTGGATAAAGGGAAAAGTAGCACTGAAATTCAGCCAGTATCTAGTTTCTAAGCGTAGGTAGCAAATTGTATCCACTATGGAGGAAAGCATTTGGGGAAGACTTGTTTTAAACTAACAGGGGCTTGTTTTAATTATGCACAGTAGGGTCACCAGGTCAAGGATTGCCCCACACCTAGAAAGCTGGAGATGAAGAGTCTACTGTCCCATCTAAAACCTTTGCGGTGACGGTTCAGGATACCAAAGCATTATCAAATGTGATTAAAGATACTCTTTTTATTTGTGAAATTTCAGCTTATGTTGTTTCCTCACATTTTTCATTTCAAGGTATTAGTAAAAGATTTAATCAAAGTAGTGCAGCGGTAGCACGAGGGCCCATAACCTAGAGGTATTAGAATAGGATTGAGGAGTCTAGTGGACAATAAGTTGAGGTTCGTCAAATTTCAATGATAAAATTTCTATAAATTAGAGAAAATTATAATGTACTAATTTTTAAATATCGTAATTAAGGTCATATAATTAAAATTGGGCTTAATTCATATTAAGTTACAAGGAAATTATCTTAATGGCCAAGGAAGTTGTGACCTACTTAGGACCAATAAAGTTGATCGAATTTGGCGTAGTTAACCAAAATAATAATTTGGCCGGACAAGAATTGCTGACCAGTCGGATTGAAATGTTGACCTGCCAAAATTTTGTTGACCAGCTGAGATAAGCTAAGTGGAAATTGTCCGTTCAACACCCTGTTGACCGATGGGCTGTGAGGAAGAATCCGGTCAACATATGTTGACCGGCTGATATACATTTTGACTTTTCGCCAAAAATACCAGTCGTAAAAAATGATCGGTTGCCAATGCCGGTATGCATTTGAGGAAAAATGATTGGTTGACAATGTTGGTATGCATTTGAAAAAAATGACCGGTTGCCAATGCCGGTATGCATTTGAGGAAAAATGACCGGTTGTCAATACCGGTATGCATTTTGAGAAAAAATAACAAGTTGCCAAAATATCTAGTCAACACCCTCTTGACCGGTTGGTCATGATTTCTGCCTAGCTACACTATTTTGCCCAGTATGGAAAAATGGCCGACATGCAAAATTATCGGTATGGAAAATTTACCAGTATGGCAAATGACCGGTATGAATGAATGGCAATTTACCGGTATGGATGAATGTCAAATTGATCAGTATGGATGAATGTCAAATTTACCGGTCTGGTAAATGACATGTATGAAGGAATGGCTATTTATCGGTATAGATGAATGTCAAATTGACCGGTACTGATGAATGTCAAATGACCAGTATGGATGAAATGATCGGTATGACAAAATAACTGAAATGCCAGAGAAAACTCAGCCTGAAAATAAATAATAGCATCTGAGGAATCATAAAGAATCCGAGACCCACAATTAGGCCGAGGACTTTGAGTATAAAGGGGAGTTAATCATCTGAATCAGTATAAGCCATACCCTGCTCTTATCTACTCCTACTTGCTTGAATGATCTAGAACTTTCTAGAGAAGGGATATGAGAAAAATATCTGAAGTAGGTGACCTGTCCCTAGCTACTCTCGCCTACCCAATTGCTTATAAATACTAATTTTTGGGGTTTAGGAGCAAAGTTTAGAACCAAAAAAAAAAAATGGGGCATGTTGATCGATGTCTGGATTATGTTCACTCCACACAATCAAAGACCAAAATTGTATAACACAATGATACTTTCTTCCTTATTTACATCCCAAAGATATGATGGATTATGTTCACTCTACACAAATTAAAGGTCTTATCTTCCTTATTTACATCCCGAAGACATGATGGTCTACCTATTGTCTCCCAGTAGACGGGGCTGAAATCGTACGGCGATACTTATTCAAATAACGATTACACTATAATATACTAAGGTATGCCGGAGGATACTATCCGCTGGAATAAATCATTAGTTCAGTTTTCTTACTTCTTAAAATTTCGTAGTGAAAACCCTTATTTATAATCTTGCTTCTTCTTCTTAATTTTCTTATCTTAGAGAAAATTCATATTTCTTTGATATCATATTAGTTTCCACTTATGCATAACATATCATATATGTTCATAACAAAATCACGATAAAGCATATCGTATATGTCTATAATAGAATCATATCAATGCATAACACAAATTCATATATATTTTAACATGTGCTGGACTTACTTTTAGACATATATTATTCGATTCCCGATTCATAAATTTCATAATTTACCGGTGCACTAACTAATTCGGTTTTATTTTATCTCTTTAACCGGTTTGATCACAAATCTAATTTATAGATCGGTTTGACTTTTCATAATATTTTGCCTGCTCTATCACGTGAGTCAGTTCATCATTATTCATATAATAATTGACCGGTTCATTATTTTGAAGATTATACATAAATCGATTCACTTATCAAATTAGCCTGTTTATTAGAAATTGATTCATTAAATACTTTAATATCTGATTCTTATAATGGTCAACCGATTGATATGATGTATAGCTTGATTACTAATTTAATATACCATATATGGTTGGTTTATTATTTATTTCCTAACCGGTTCATACTAAATTAGCAAAATACGCAATCAAGTGCAAATCGGTCGATTTAGTGGCAATTTCAGTTCTAAGGCCGGTTCAATGACCAAATCGAGGTATTTTTGGAAAGAGTTTTACACAGTGATAGATCAACCCTAGTACTAAATAATATGACTGGGTCGGCTTTTAGTTCAACCGGTTCAGTCCATCAAATGGACTGCCAGATTCAGCAACCATATGAACACAAGATTTGGCTGCCGATTTGGGGATCCGATTCAGTGGTCCATTCAACCCATATTCATGAGCCAATTTTACACACTCTTAATAAGGTTCTTCACTAGTCAGTCACCAATTTTGAGCCAGTTTGGTGGTCCGATGGAAGCCAGATCGGTCTGATTTTTCCAAACTACCAATCTTAGCATAATTGCTGAAGTTAGTCAAGTTATCAATGTGAAGCCCGGTTCAGTAATTAAATCACCATGGAAAATTATTTTCCATATATTTTCAGAATCCGCACAAAATTTTGGACTGGCTCATATAAATTTTCCATTTTTTTTTACCCGGTTCAAAGTTATGCAATGCTCTTTCATGCACAGCTCTGCTTCTTGCCGGTTCAGCAATACTTCCTTTTCATTGGGCTGAATCGATCAGATTTTGAACTAATAAAATTACACCAATTTTATGGTATATTTTTGGTTCATTGAAGTATCTTACATAATTTTTATGGAACTTGAATCGGCCTAGAACTAGGAAAAAATGGCAGCCAAAGGCAGCACTAGTGACTATCCTGTTTCCAGCCAGTTCAGTCTGCCAATCTCCTTTGTTTCCATCGAATCGGCCTGTTTTGTGAAGACATATTCCAAAATAAAAATATGGTGATTTAGCCAACGTATTAAAGTTTCCTCAATAAAATTTTCATAGGATAAATCGGCCATTAACAATTTGTAAAAATTAACATATCCGCGAGCATAACAGCAGGTTATAGAACCAACTTCATGATGTATATTTCTGAAATTTGGCTATTCTCGCATGGTAACGACAAATATTATTCCAGAATAAAAATACAGTGATTTAGCTAACATCTTAAAATATATTTGGTAAAAATTTTATGGTATGAATAGATCAAATAAAGTATGTAAAAATTCGGATATCAGTATGGTGCAACAGAGTTCAGCAACAGTGTCCCATTTTGACATGTTGCTGAACTTTGCTCATTTTAACATGGTAACGGCAAGGATTATTTCAGAAACAAGATATGGGTAATTAGCCAACATATTAAACGATATACAATAAAAATTTCATGGCATGAATCGATCAAATAAGGTATGAAAAAATTCAGATATCAGCAAGGTGTTGCAGAGTTCAGCAACAGAGTCTCATTTTGACATGTTGCTAAACATTACTCATTCGAGCATAGATTCGGTGCAAATTTTAAGTATTGGACCAACAATACTTTAAGATAAGATCAAGAATTTAACAACAAATCAATGAGGAGAGGAGTTCTTGTCCAAATTAATGTAGAATAAGTTTTGAACTCCTGACTCTAAACAGCCCTTAGCTTCACTCACCTCTGCTTTTCTCACTCTATTTGTCATCTCTTTCTCCCACTTTTCCCACCGTTTTTTTCAGTTTTCTTTTATGGATTTCTAGATATATTTGTCCCCTAAAATTGAGTCATTGGTTAAATTTTTTGGTGTTGCCACCTGCCCCATAAGGTGGCAAATTCTCAGCTGCCCAAGGGATGATTCAGCCATGCAAACTGTCAAGTTGTTGCTCCCTCCTTAAGCCACTTGTTGGAACTTTATTAGTGATTAATTGGATACATGTTAAATCTTCTTAAGTGCCATGTGTCCCCCAAATTTTGCCATGAAAGAATTGTTTTTCTTTTAATTAATAAAAGAGGGGAATGCGGAGGGGGTGTGTGTTGTGTTAGTGGCTGTCGTGTCTTACTTCTCCCCTAGCCCCACCAAAATCCTTTCCTTCTTCAATTTTTTTTCTAAGTGTTGGAACTTGAAGGGGATGACATGTGTCCCTCAATAACTAATTAAAATTTAATTGTTAAGGGTGTATTAAAATTGGCTTAATTTATATATGTTGGCTGCCCCCTTCTAATTTCCTATTTCCACCAATTTTTTCTAAGTGTATAAACTTTTATATGGCTGCTATCGGTTCCTTATAAATATTAATTTCAATAATAAATTTTAGTTAGATTGTTATCTGAAAGTTTCAGCAGCTTCCGAGTTAGTTTTGGGTCTGCCGGAACACTAATTGAATCAACAGAAACTTGTTCGGTTATAACTCGAGTCTAGCGATTTAATTCTTATTTGATTTGAGCTATATTTAATCAATCAGGTCAAGTTTGTTTGCTAATCGGGTGTAATTTTGGTAACCAGGTTATCTTATCGTCAACTGAAATTAATTTAATTATTAATCAATTGATAATTTATTAACAGAATTACTTATATATTATTCATTCTATCATTTATTAATCGAAATTAAAGTCAATTTTATCAAATAAATTTTTATGATATTTTAGTGTGAGTTCCTAGTTTCTGAATTTTTACTATTCATTGACCATAATTTTTCATAAATTAATTTAGCTTACCGAATTATGAATAATGAAATCACGGTCCCTACACAGTTGGGGTCGTCATTATAATTACAACACATCTAGCATGGAATGATGTTTCGGAGAGCTCAAGAATGGCCGTCAACCACAAGAAGGCAATGATAGGAGTTAGGAATGATATCATTAGTTTTAGTAACGAAGATATGACACATGTAACTTTTTCATATTCTGATTCCTTGGTTGTATCTGCGCTGATCTTTAATGGTAATGTGGACTATCAATTAAAATTGATGTTTATTGATAATGAAAGTTTAAAAAATTTGCTTTATCTTGATGCATACTTTAAATTGAGATTAAAATTAAGTCAAATGAAAACCACCAAAGGACCCCTGCATAGACTGGACAACGAATCGGTACCTATTCAGGGGGTCGTCTAACTTAGAGTTATGCCAGGCACCTATCTGAGGATGGCCTCCAAGATACTTTCTTTCTTGGTAGTAGACCTGTAAGATCCCGATTCTGAAATATCATAATTATGGATTAATTATATAAATGATAATCATATTTAAATTTAAAATTGTGAAAAAATTTGATACCGAAATAGAATAAAGTGAAATGGGCCGACGAAGTGCAAGGCATCGAGTGCCTACTAGGTGCAAAAATGCATCAGTAACCGCTCGAGGCGGAGGCTGGAGCAGCCCTCGGCTACGAGTAGGGGACTCGAGCACACTTCTACGCAAACAGTGGCTCGAGCACCGCTCGACGGGCGCTCGAACGGCACTCCACGGGTAAGTCACGTGGTTCCTTCTTCTTCGTGTTTAAAAGGGAATTTGGGGGTTCTTTTTCTCCAGGAACTCAACGGCAAAACGGGAAGGAGAGAAGAGAGGAAGGAGAGAGAAAAGAAAGGAAAGGAAAAATCTTCTGATCCACTTCGATCAGAGAAATGGTAACTGTAAATCGAGCTCAGGAAAGTGTACCTCGAATGCTATTTTCTATTTTTACTACTTTTCTATATCTCTAAAAATGTATTTATTTTCCTATTAACACCAGTAAATAACACCTGTTTTTTTCGATTAATTAGTCAGATTTTAAGTTTACTTGTATATACTACCGATTATACCTCTAATTTCATGAAAATACATATATTCGGTGTCTATTTATCGTTTGACAGTTTTGGCTAAACCCTAGGTACGAAAATGAACGGTTTTAATGATTTTTATCCATAATTTCTATTGTATAAAAGTTAATCTGTATTGAGATAAAGCTCAGGTGTAATTTGTTTCTGAAAATTTCACACAAACTTATACTGTTAAATCACTATGGACTTCTAAAGCAAAACTGAAGGGTTAATTAAAATATTTCTGACTGATTTTCAAGAACTGAACTGCTATAAGTTAAGGAAAATATTTTTGACACTGTTAATTAGGACACAAGACTGATATACGGTCAGACTAGATTTTTCGACATGCCTTAGAACGTTACGGTAGTAATTGAGGATAACTATATCCATAGAGTTATATGTGGTCCGCCCTTCCTCAATACGTTAACCTAGAGGGTAGATACTGTACTGGCCGACAATACTGTACCGAATCCCATGAGTCGGTAGAGTTATATGTGGTCCACCCTTCCTCAGGGCGTTAACCTAGAGGGTAGATACTGTACTGACAAACAATACTGTACCGAATCCCACGAGACGGGATGTCCCACGAGAAGGGACAACTAATACTGCCATTTGATTATGTGGAGTGAACATAATCTATCTTCGATTATTTATCTCCTCTACTAGTAGGGTCTACTGGTCGGGTCCATACTGATAGAAAAGAGGATTTTTTTATAATTCACAGATTTAGTACTGATTTCTGATTTCTGAATTATGTTTGCTGACGTATGGTTTTTGAAACTTAATTTCATTGTATTAAGTTTTGTCTTCTTTCATGTACTTTATACTACCACCATGAAAGAATATTTTCATGTTAACTGTTCACCTACACTTATGTTTAGCACAGAAGCATGTTTTACTGACTTCTAATTTCCGAAACTCAATTTAATATCAATTTATACTTTCTCTGTTTCCTTGCACTATCCTGACCCCGAATGCTTCCATACTTTGGTAAGATCATATAACTATTATGCGTAACAGAATTTACTACATGTATGCATATACTTTGATGGGTTTTGGCTCATTGTTTTACTATTTTTTCCCTCCAGATGAAACTATAAAGCTTGTACCTAACAAGAAAGAGTGATTTAGAACTCAATCCGAAGATTTCTAGAGATTTTGGAGAAACAGTTGGATGTAAAGACCTGATTTTTTATATAAGATTTTGTATATGGATCTTCTGTATATGGATTTTTGTATATAGAATGTATGTGATACATGTGATGAAATAGAATTGTGCTTCTACAGGTTTATAGTTTTGCTTCTATTATATACTTTTTGATTTCTGTACAGGTCCTAGTTGGCATCACACTTCTGAACTATTAGTATAGTGGATAGGAAATGTAAATTGTAAGCTATAAATAGCTATACATCGTCTGTGATCCCGTGTTTGTGATAAGAATATTTATAAATAGGGTTCATGATGTTATACTGTATATCCGTGGGTTATAAGCAGGTTCTATGTTTCAATTTAGCCCAATTTTAGGGGAGGCTCCGTCGGTTTTCTCCTCAAACTTTAAGTTGCGTTTGGGTTTAGGTTTCTATTTTCTATATTGACAAAATGTTCTGAGGACAAAAAAAAACCGTTCCATCATAAGAGCTTCCCTCAGTCTACAATACCATCCTTGGACATCCCTATTTAACGGATTTTGAGGTAGTCATTTCAATCCCACATTTAAAAATAAAGTTTTTGACTCTATATGGCATAGGAGAAGTCTTCGGTGACCAGATGACCGGACAGACATGTCACTTATCCAAAATCACTCAAACACCCCCCGGTCAACCAATAGAGGGCCTCAACCTCCACGACGTAACCACTTGGTTGCAAACTCAATCAAGAGAATCTACAAACCAAATCCCTTTAGACCCCAATAATCTAGAAAAGTACATTCAGATAGGAAGTCCACTGTCAGAACCTCTCCGAAGCCAACTTATCGGTTTTCTCTGATGGGATTCCGACATTTTTTCCTAGAAACCTAGCGACATGCCTGGAATGCCGATTGGAGTAATGGTTCATAAATTGCTCCTAGATCCTGGTTGCAAACTTGTCCAGTAGAAATGAAGGAATTATTCGGTTAAAAAACTGGTTGCCAATTGTGAAGAGGTGAAGAAACTGCTTGACGCTAGATTTATCAGAAAGTTTCAATATCCAGATTAGTTATCTAACGTAGTCAAGGTCAAGAAGAGTAACAAGAAGTGGTAGATGTGCATTGATTTCATCAATGTCAACAAAGCATGTTCGAAGGATAGTTTTTTGTCACCGAGGAATGATTTGCTCGTAGACTCAATGTTTAGACACGAACTGTTGAGTTTCATGGATACATACTTAAGCTACAACCAAATTCGGATGAGCTCAAAGGATGAGGAGCACATGTCATTCATGACCGACCAGGGGACATACTGTTATAAAGTTATACTGTTATAACGTTATACCATTCGGATTAAAGAATGTCAATACCACCTACCACTGACTCATCAACAAAATTTCAAGGCCTAGATCGGACAAAATATGGAAGTTTATGTGGACGACATGCTCGTCAAGAGTAGGACGACCGAAAACCATATTTGTGATCTAGTCGAGGTATTCAATGCCCTTTGGGCACATCAGATGAAGCTCAATCTGACAAAGTGTATATTCGGAGTGACCTCTAAAAAATTTTTGGGTTTCATTATTTCACATCGAGGAATTGAAGCAAACCCTGAAAAGATCAAGGATATCCTTGATATGAACCCACCTCGAACCATGAAAGAAAACCAAAAGCTAACCTGGAGGTGGGTAGTATTCTCCTGCTTCTTGGCTAAGTCAGCCAAAAAGTATTTGCCTTTCTTCAAAACTTTGAGGGGGACAAAGGCAGCCGGTCTTCAATGGACAACTAACTGTGAAGTTACGTTCTGAGAGCTCAAGGACTATCTCTCAAACCCACCACTTTTGGCTTCCCATTAAAACTGCAAGGTGTTGTATTTGTATCTTACTATCTCCAGTACCACCTTAAATTCAGTCCTAATTCGACAACAGTACAACGTGAACGGCCTGTGTACTATGTCAGTAAGATTTTGACAGACCCAGGGACTCGATATTCTCATGTGAAAAGGATGGCTCTAGCACTTGTATATTTTGCCCAAAAACTCTGACTGTATTTTTAGGTGTATAAAATTATTGTCCTGATGAACCAGCTATTAAAAGAAATATTACATAGGCCAAACATGTCAGGATGATTGGTCAAGTGGGCCATTAAGTTGGGTGAGTTCAACTTCGAGTTTTGACCAAGGCCGGGTTTAAAACAACGACTGACTTTAACGTTGAAATAACGACCCCAACTCTAGAAACCCTCAATCTCATTGAGATCGACGGTCAGCAAAATACTCCAGCATAAACTTTACATGTGGATGGTTCTTCAATGCAAGTAGGCTGTGGTGCCAACGTAGTTCTAAGAACTCCTAATGGGTCAGAGATAAAATATTCAATGACTCTTGGATTTTTGAAGGCCAATAATATCGCAGAGTACGAGGCATTACTTGTCAAACTTAGGTTGGCCAAGGAGTGCTTGGCCAAGAACATAATCAATTACAGTGACTCAAAATTGGTTATTAATCAAGTCTGAGAGACTTTTGAGACTCGCAACCAATAGTTTTCTAAGTATCTCTCAAAAGTTTGAGGCCTGACTTCAACATTTGATAATATGGAGATGATCGACATTCCAAGATAAAAGAATAGGAAAGTTCATTGACTAGCAAGAGCCGCAACGATTGGGGACCCTGAACAATACGCTTGAGAAATACGTGAAGTCCTTGGAGTTCCCAGTATAGATGACCCAGAGCGAGAAATAACACAAATAACTGATACCGGCAGTTGGATGACTCCTTATATGAGACATGTCCAATGACACATTATCAGAAAACTCGGATGAGGCCAAGCATGTAAAAAAGAGAACAAGTTGGTATACTATTATGGATAGAAAGTTGTACCAACGTGGGTACTCTGTTCCATACTTACAGTGTCTCACGCCAGAAGAGGCTGACTATGCATTCGAAGAAGTACACCTCGGCATTCATGGATTTCATATTGGGGCAAGAACGTTGCTTTTAAACTCATGAGACAATGATACTATTGGCCCCCATGAAGCATGACACCATGGAGTTCGTATGGAAACGTGAGAATTTCCAAATGCATAGAAACCTTACCCATCACCCACATATAGAGCTTTGAGGTCAGCAGTCACCCTAGCTATTAGCACAATGGGTGCTCAATATCTTTAGACCCCTTCCAGTTGTATTTGGGTAGAAAAGGCTCATAATCATTGGAATCAATGTTTTCACGAGGTCAAAGTCATCCCACTAGTCGAATCGCTGCATAGAATGCGATTGAATTCGTTCGACAAAGCATTGTGTATAGATTTGGCATCCCGAAAGTCATAGTGATTGATAATGGGACGCAATTCACTAGCAAGTGTTTCATAAAGTATTGTGCTAACTTGAGGATAAAGTTAGTTTACACTTCCGTTGCCTACCTGCAAACTAACGAATAAGTAAAAATTACTAACCGCACAATACTGTACGGTTTGAAGACAAAGCTTGAAAGTGTTGGGAGCTCATGGGTAAACGAGCTACCATCTGTCTTACGGTCATATAGGATGACACTAAGAGAATCAACCCGAGAGACACCCCTTAGCATATACTATGGGACCGAGGCCGTCATACCAATAGAGGTCGGACTGCCGAATCTCCGAGTTGAATATTTTGACTCGCTCAACTCACAAAGGCTTCTGAGAGAATTTTGATCTACTTGAAGAAAACTAAAACCTAGCACGATTGCAGACAGCAGCTTATCAGTAAAAGATTGCTAGATACTATAATAAGAAGGTGAGAGCGCGTAAATTTGAAGTGGGAGATTTAATGCTACGATGTATTGAAGCCATTAGTAAGAATACCAACCAAAACAAACTCTTACCTAATTGGGAGGAGCCGTTCCTAGTCTTGGCCCTTCTTTGAAATAGAGCATACAAGTTACGTAACCAGAATGAAAAATTAGTCCATTGGACATGAAATATCTCTCATCTCAAAAAAAATACTATCAGTGAATGTACTTATGGTCATGTAAGATCAATTTGTATCATTTAGAGTGCTTGTAAACTTTATGACAATTTATTAATAAAATAATTATTTATTATTTATTCATATGAATGCTTGTCTATTATTTCATAAAATTGCATGACTTAGGCTGCCCCTAAATCAGGTGAGATCTGTTCACCTACCCTTGACCCACACTTGGTGGTCAATGAAACTCGATCAAGTTACCGAACAGCCCGAACCAGTTAGGACTGTTAAAACTTGGTCATGGAACAAAACGGCCCTAATGAGGCTAAAGATTAAAAACTTATGGGGCTTCCTTAAAGTACAAATGTAAAAACCTCTAAGGTATATCGTTAGCTAATCATGGTCCAAAAAATTGAAGTTAAACACATAAGAACTCTGATACCCTCCGACTTGTATGAGGGACAAAGGTAATGTATGGACGATGGCTTAAGTAATCTTAAGAGCCCATTATTTAAGTATATAATGTCTAGCCAACTTATATATATATATATATGTATATATATATATGTGTATATATATATATATGTATAGATAACCAAGAGAGAGAAAGAATCATTGACACAATGATGAAAATTTTTATTCTATTGTAAAAGAATGTTACAATTGCAAGTACGATAAAAAAAATAAAAAATATAAATATTTATTTTGGGGGAGGATTGGACTGCAAAATCTCTGACAAAGACCCCCAAGAGTCCACATCATCTTTGGGACAGTACAACACACCTAAGCAATGATGTGCACTGGCGATCCTAGGATGAAGTATGGAAATTCAAATATTAGGAGCCACCATTTTAATGATGTGCCGATAGATGCCAATACTGTCCCAATACCTACACTCCATGACCCGCCTGATGTCACCCAAACTAATAGACATCCAAAGCTCACTCTCTACCCTAAAGTACTTGTCACGAATCCAGACCAAGCAGATCAATTTAAAAAATTAATTAGAATTTCTAAAATCTAAAATCCTAAATAATTTTAAAGAAATAATACTAAATCCCAAAATTCGGGTGTGACAAACCAAAATATACAACTCAAAAAAATTAAAATCCTCATAAGACCTCATCGAACAACCAACCCGATAATATAAATACGACCTGTTCTACAATCATCGTAAGGGAGGTAAAAATTAAACCAAAATTTATGATCATACATAGCATAATATCCAAATTATTCTCGAAATGTAATCATAAGCCTATACCCGGCCAATTCCATAATACAATCGCATCAATTACCAAATTAAATAATAATAGAACCAAAACTCACCGAATCAAACGAATGACTGACCGATCACGTCCTAACTCCTGCAATGCATCCGAACCTTCTACTCTGAAGGGACAAAACAGAAAAATAAGTCTAATACCCAACAAATATTATATTTAGTCAAAATGAGTCGAATAAATTAGATGAAAAGTCAAATGGATAAAAATCTTTTCCAATGACATGATAAATCTAAATCGCCGATATAACAAACCCAATAAAAATCCAAGATCCAAATTTCAAAATCCAATGGTAGTCTCGTACTTAAATCAAATATCCAAGTCCAAATAAATGTCCAAATTCTGAAAATAGTCATCGTCGGGACGTATATATATATAAATATAAATATATATAACCAAAACAAAGATGATTCGGACCAATTCCAAAGCCGATGTCGATCTGAGTCAAAATTCAAATCCGAGACATAGTCCAAGTCCAAATCCAAGGCCCGATCAGCTTGTAATTTGCGGCACAATTTGGTAGCCGGATGATTCAATAGCGTACACTAAAGCAGAACAAACACCGCGACAGATATTTCAAAGGTCCGGATCAAAACATATAATCAAAATCGTTTGTACGAGATATACCAAGCCCAATTATAGGCAAAATCGGCAAATCTCAAATCCAAGTCCAAAAATCAATATTCAAATCAAAGTCCAATACCAATCAATACAAAAATACAAATTATGTATCAAATTTGAGTTCTAATTATTTAAAGACTAGCTTGAGGAAAGGTTACACATAATCCCAATAGCCTTAGGCTAAAATTTATGTACTGTGTACCCATAGATATGGTTGCTCACTATATTTTGTCACTCGTGGTTTTGAGTACATTCCTCAAGCTTGTCAAATATATTAGGACATCCAAATATATTCTAAGCTCAAATCAAATTATCCAAATAGAAATGGTCACTACTCCAAACCTTTTCTTCCGGCAGAAAGGGATTTCCAAATAAATCTCCCCGTTGGGAGCTGGCCAGAGTCCAATAATCAAAATCCAAATGTAGTGACCACAACCCGACACATGCATGTGAAAATGCACGGCCAATGCAAGTTTCGTGTACATTTTTATTACACATACTGATAAAAATATACACTAAATCCAATAAATTTTTCGGGCTTCCAAAAAAATAATAAATTCCTAAAATCATAAAATCCATATTTAAAGCCCCCAAAATAATCCAATAAACTCCACATACATGTCTAGAATAAATTAAATTGGTGTACAAAAATTCATGCATGTTAGTACAAAACTTCAAATAGTATCTAAAATACATCGATGTAAAATCCAGACCAAAGAGTGGGTTTACAGATACTTGCGTCGATCGTATATTCCGTAGATCTAAAAAATTGATACTCCGAGGCACAAATCACGCACCTCTTTCCTCACTGTTGTCCACTGCTTGCGAACCCAGGCTTGCTTTCATGCTGTGCAGCTTCTGCACACACCGCCGGACACCCACGGCCACCGTCGATTGCCGGCGTGCCACCATCAGCCGTCGTTGACCACCTCTGAACACCGTCGCTCCTTCCTCTGTCCTGCATCGAGCGGTATCTCTCACCTGTGCGCTTCTCTCTTCCTTGTTGCGCAACTTCTGCGCACTCCGCCAAACACCCATGACGACTGCCGGTCGCCGACGTCCACCAGCAACCACCGTCAACCACCGTCGCAACGCTACCTCTACGCGCCGCCATTAAGAACGCTGCCGACAAACTCCATGGGCCTCCTCGACGGTTTTCTCTTTATGAAACCACCACCACTGGCTATACCGACCACCATCACAAACCCATGAGCCACCGACAACCACTGGCATCAGCGTCTCCTCGCCGTATGACGCCATCGTCGGTCGTCACTTTCCTCCTTGCCCGGCTTCTCTCTCTCTCCTCGTTTCTTCTCCTGAAACCCTCATCCCCAAATCCATCCTTATCTCCTTTTTTTTTCATTTTCATTTTCATTTTTTTCTTTTTCATTTTCTTTATTATTATTATTATTATTATTATTATTATTATTATTATTATTATTATTATTATTATTATTATTATTATTATTATTATTATTTTCTATTTTAGTTTTTCATTTTTTTAATCCAAATTTCGAATTAATACCCGGGTGATAATACAGGCGCACCCCGAGCGCCAGCCCAACCGATTCAAATATCCTCCCAAAATTTCTCAATATTTAAATAATTCTGTCACGGCTAATTTGTCTAAAATTATAATTAATATTAAATTAATTTGAATAAAATCCGGGATATTACATTCTACCCTCCTTACAAAAATTTCATCCTCGAAATTTACGCCTCTCAATCTTAACCTCAATTATCCAACAATGAGGATATTCTTCCAAACTTTGTCTTCGCACTTCTCAATACTTTTCTTTGATCAAATGATTTCTCCAAATCTGATCCTCAATACTAAATCCTTTCTATTCCAAAATCCGAAATGAAGCTTTAACACAACACAAATTCTCGTCAATGGATGAAGATTCCGATCCAAGCAATTCGAATGATCATTCACATATGTATCATACAAATCACATAAGACATATCATGTCCATACATTAAATTCAGAGATAAGGCTAATTTGCAGACTGCCTCTCCGACCTACCGAACACTTGGAAGACTCCGATAAACCTTATCTTTAAATTACTCGACGACCTCCAAACTCAAAATTCTTCTTTTCAAGGTGCTTCCATAAACATCTGACCATCCACATCGAACTTCAAATCCGATTGCAAATCGATCTCCTACTTGAAACCCCAAATCACATCTTGTGACAAATAGCCAAAAGTCTACACACTTTCACTACGCTACTCTGATTGATCATCTGCCTCCAATCAAAATTAGAAGTTTCAGAATCAAAATATCTTACAATATTCTCATCTCAACAACATGCCAATAACGAATCTTGAGAACGACATCCAGAAACACAAATCTCGAGGCTTCTTCTTCTACTCAACTTCTGTGACGACCCGACTTTTATTATCACTAAAAGCCGTCGTCAATTCTAATTCATATAATTTGTGATAAGATAAATAGATAAGCATAAAAATTTTTTCTTTTCTTTTCATCAAATCTTGGATGCATTCTAAAGATTAGTAATTTCATAAATCCCAAAATGTCACGGAAACAATCTACATTCATAAGCAGCGGAAATAAGATTACAAGTTTCCTCAAACTAAATAAACATAACTCCAAAAATCTGCTCCAGCCAGCAAAATTATAGGACTCTACTCGACTTCGTCCTCCATAAGCTTGTCATCTGAAAAATTGCAAGAGTGAGCTTACAAAGCCCAAAGGATACTCACATGCGTAAAAACACAAGCATATAATCGGAATATAGATCATAATATAGTATAATAATCATCATATCATTTCTTCTTTAGTTCATGTTCTTTCATCTTATCTCTATCAAAATCATTCGAACTCATATCATCTTTAGGGACCGGACGGAGCGGACAACATCGAGGACGGGTTGTGTGCAACCCCACAACCTAAAGCCGTATCCCTCATTATGCTCCCGGGCGGGAGGTAATGCCTTTAACCCGACATACGAGGCCATAGTCCATAGTCCTTGTGCCACCAAAAGGTCCCCCCCGTGGCCCGGGAGGCATCCTCGAGTGTCACTCCAATATCCTTCATCCATCTTTAACAAGCAAGTTTAATGGAAACTCGGTTCTTGGTTCGTATTCATTATTGGCCAATAATCAAAGTTCAAAAGTCATGAATTCCACTTGCTATCCGTATATCATTTTTCATGTTCTTCATAGGCGAAGTTCGTTTCATGAAGAGGGCCGGAGTTCATTGCATGCGAGAAGCGATAATTTATTCCATGCAGAAACCGGAGCTCATTTTATGAATAAGAAGCCGGAGTTCGCTTTCTTGCAAAAGCCGGAGTTCGTTTCTTAAATCAAAACCGGAGTTCATTAATTATGAAGGACGGAGCACAATTACATTATGCTCCAAAAGTCGGAAACTCAGTAATCGTGGACGGAGTGCCGTTTTTTTTAAAAGACGGAGGACTTGGACGGAGCTCTAAACGGACGGAGTGCTTTTGTGTTACGTAATTCCGGAGTGACTTGTCTTAAATAATTCGGAGTTCAAGGCAGGAGTGGCTTTTCTTTTTAAATTCCCGGAGTTCAAAGGGCGGATCGGATTTTCTTTGAAATCCGGACTCAAATGGACGGAGTGGATTTTCTTTGAAAATCCGGAGCCATAGGACGGAGTGGATTTCCTTTGAAATCCGGACTCAATTGGACGGAGTGGATTTTCTTTGAAATCCGGACTCAAATGGATGGAGTGGATTTTCTTTGAAAATCCGTGAGCCATAGGACGGAGTGGATTTTCTTTGAAATCCGGACTCAAATGGGCCAGTGATTTTAAAAATCCGGAGTGCTCAATCCGGAGTACTTTTCTTTCATGAATCCGGAGTGCTTTAAGGGACGAAGTGCCTCATTGACGGAGTACACTTCTCTTCCTTATTCCGGAGTACTTTAAGGGACGAAGTGCCTCATTGACGGAGTACACTTCTCTTCCTTATTCCGGAGTGCTTTAAGGAACGGGTGCTCTACTAAAATGAACGGTGCATGAAATCCAAAGTTCATTAAATAATTCATAAGCTAGCGTTTATTTCAAAACAGATGGACGGACTACTTTTAAAGACGCAAAGGCCGGGGTTCATTTTGTACGGACTTCCTTATTTAATCAGAAAGCCGGAGTGACCTTTTCAAAATGAGACGGAGCATTTTATTCATAAACGGCCGGAGTGCATAGTGGACGGAGTGCTTAATTCCTTAAAGAGCGGAGTGTATATTCACAGTGGACGGAGCGACTTTCAGAACGTAAGGCCAGATTGTTATTTTCTTAGAGGACAGAGTACAAAATTCATTAGCGCCGGAGTTCACTTTCACCATGGACGGAGTTCTTTTCAGTAAACATGAAATATCAAAATTCATAATACTTGCCAGAAAAATCGTAAACAGAGTAATTTCTAATATCATGCATAACGAGTTTCATTTTAAACATGCTTTTCGAGACGATGAGTCATAAATAAAAGAGGCATACTTAAATCTGAGAACACTATATACTTCATAGCAATATACATAAACATGAACTTTATCAAAAAGAGGTGAGTAACTTGCCTGAAATCTCCTTTTTCTATGTCCTGGGACCTACGGCCTCTCCCTCTTTCTCTCCTTCCAACTTCGTGGCGTACTCCATCCTATTCTTCCAGCCCTATTTATAAATTTGAGTTGCCGTTGTCGAATCTAGCCCCATTAATCGCTCCTCGTCGATTCATATCTCCCATTTAATTCTCTTAAATCTCCTCGTCAGTTATGCGTTTACTTTCAATTTCAAATCCGGTCAATTTACGCCTTCCCTAAACGAAAATTCGCGCGCGCCTTTTACTCCGGAAATCCGAGTTCAATTTCAAAGGAAAATCCGGTTTCATTTACCCAATGAAATCCGAGTCCTTTTGTTGTGGGAAATCCGGACTTCATTAAGGAAATCGGACAGCAATTTCCTCGATGGCATATCCGGACTTCTTTGCCTATGGATTTCCGGTCAGCGTTGTTGACCGGACTAAATGATTCAAATTTCCTTTTACCAAAATTCCGGACGTCTTACCTCTGGATTTCCGGTCAACGGACGTTGACCGACCAGGATTAAAATTTCCTTACTCAAATTTTTGGGTCATTACAACCTCCCCCACTTATAAGAATTTAGATGTCCTCGAAATTTAATAAAAGTCACTAACCTTGAGAAAATAAAGATGGATATTTGTTCCGAATCTCCTCCTCTCGTTCCCAAGTTGCCTCTTCCTGTGTGATTCTTCCAAGAGCACCTTTACTAGGGCAATTGATTTGGTGCGTAATTTACGCTCTCCTTACGATCCAAAATCTCCACTGGTTCTTCTACATAGGATAAGTCCTTCTCGATCATCGTAGGTTCATACTCAATTACATGAGTAGGATCATGGACATACTTTCAAGCATAGACACATGAAACACATCATGTACATCAGCCCAAGTTGGGAGGCGGTGCAAGTCTAGAAGCTACTTCTCCAATCCTTTCCCCAGGATTTCAAAAGGCCCAATAAAAACGAGGCTTCGGTTTTCTTTTACCCCGAATCATATTTTCCCTTTGCCGGAGATACCTTTAGAAACACCAAATCGCCCTTTTCAAACTTCAATGCCGATCTTCTCCGTCTGCATAACTCTTTGTCCGCCTTCGGGCTACTCTGAGATTCTCATGTAGTATCTTTATCTTTTCGGTGACTCCTTGATAATGTCTGGTCCCAAAAATTCTCCTATCTCCGTGTTCCTCCCAATGAATTGGCGATCTACATTTTCTCCCATATAATGCCTCAAAAGGAGCCATGCCAATCTTTGGCTTTGATAGCTATTATTGTAGGCGGAGTGCGCAAGAGCCATGAATCATCCCAAGTCCTTTTTATCTCCATGATCGAGGCCCTCAACATATCCTCGAGAATCTGGATAGTCCGTTCCGATTGACCGCTCGGTTTGCGGGTGGAAAGCAAGATTAAATTTTAATTCGGTACCCGATTCTTGATGTAGACTTTTCCAAAATCGAAAAGCGAAACGAGGGTCTCTATCAGATACAATAGAGACAGGCACACCATGAAGTCTGACAATCTTGTTTACGTACAGCTGGGCCAATTTATCAAGGGGGTAAGTCATCCGAATTGCCAGAAAGTGGGCTGACTTTGTTAGTCGATCAACAATCACCCAAATAGCATCATGTTTCTTTGGCGTCAACGGTAAACCAGTCACAAAATCCATGGCTATATCCTCCCATTTCCAGCCTGGTAATGGCATTGGTTGTAATAACCCAGACGGAAGTTTTCTTTCAGCCTTTACTTGTTGACAAATAAGGCACTTTTCCACGTAAGCTGCGATATCCCTTTTCATATTTCTCCACCAAAATGTTTTCTTTAAATCCTGATGCATCTTATTGGCTCCTGGGTGGATCGTATAACGGGATCGATGGGCTTCTTTAAGAATTTTCTCCTTTAACTCTTTATTGTCCGGCACACATAACCGATTTCTAAATCTCAAAACTCCATCCGGCGAAATCTGAAAATCACTTCGAGATTCTTTATCCATCTCGCCCATGATCTTTACCGAAAAAGAGTCCTGCGTTTGACACCCTTTTACCTCATTACTCAATTCTCGCTGGACTTGTAGATGCGCCAAAATCATCCGTTTCCCATGTACATAGCGCTGGACATCATAGTTCATTAGACAATCCAGCATTTCCATCTGCTGACTTGCATTCTAGCTAGCATCCTAGGCTGCCTACTTAACGCGTCAAACAACCACGTTGGCCTTCCCGGCTCATAACGGATTTGTGAGTCATAATCTTTCAGAATTCAATCCATCGCCTCTGCCTCGTGTTTAGCTCATGCAGGGAGAACAAATATTTTAGACTCTTGTGATCGGAGTAGACCAAGAATCTTTCACCATATAAGTAATGCCTCCATTTTCAATGCAAACACCACCGCGGCCAATTCTAGATCGTGAGTTGGGTAATTCCTTTCATGGTCCTTCAACTGCCGCATAACCATAAGCAATTACCCTACCGTGTTGCATTAGAACACAGCCCAATCCAGTCTTGAATCATCACGGAACAATCAGTCCTCCCGACCCGTTTGGAATGGTCGGGACCGGAAGCGGATGCTTAGGTCTTTTAAGCGTCCTGGAAGCTCCTTTCACAATCTGTGGTCCACTCGAACTTGGCATCCTTCTTAGTTAATTGAGTGAGTGGCATGGCGATTCGAGAAAAGTTCTCCTGAAACCGTCAGAGTATCCAGGCCGTGGCCTAGGAAACTCCGCACTTCAGTCACGTGCTTGGCGGTTCCACTTTACAACCGTTTCTACCTTCATAGGGTCGATGAGATTCCTTCCTTGGATATGATGTGTCCAAGGAATCCTATCTCTTCCAACTAAAATTCACACTTCTTGATTTAGCGAACAACCGATGCTCCTAAGAATCCGGGTATAGTGCGTAAATGTTCCTCGTGTTCCTCGAGCTTTCGAGTACACCAGGATATCATCAATAAATACGATCACGAACTTATCCGGTATGGTTGAAAATTGATTCATCGATCCATAAAACAGTAGGAGCATTAGTCAACCCAAAAGGCATTACTACGAATTCATAGTGCCCATACCTGGTTCAAACGCCGTCTTTGCTATATCCTCCTTGCTGATCCGAAGTTGATGATATCCGGATCTAAGATCAATTTTTGAAAATATGCAAGCTCCTTGTAACTGATCAAGGAGGTCATCAATCCTTGGTAGAGGATATTTATTCTTGATGGTGATTTTGTTTAATTCCCGATAATCCACACATAATCTCATGGTCCCGTCTTTCTTTTTGACAAAAAGAACAGGTGCTCCCCATGGTGACACACTTGGCCGGATGAAACCTTTCTCATAAATAACCGCCTTTGAAAGCAACTCTCCATAAGTTGTCAACGTCAGAGTGGACAGGTGTCTCCTGATATCATCTCGTAAACCTTGGAAGAACCGTCTGACCTTCCTCTCCTCATCTTCCACCACGAAAGGGGCATAACGAGATAATTCAGTAAATTTCGAATCATACTCTACGCCACTTAGAAGCGGTTTCCTTGCCTTAGGCGAAGGAATTCATCTTCCATCTCGCCTGCCTAAGGTTTGCGGGAAGTATTTCTCCCAGGAAAGCCGCTTCAACATCTCCCCAGCTAATCTCGATCAGCGGGTTGAAAACCCTTTTTTTTTGCATCTCCCACCCCTGGGTGTGCTTCCCCGCTTGACTTATGAGTGGCATAAAGCACCATATCCCAAGAGGGCATTTGATTACAAAGAAATACCTTCTTGATCGGCGAATCCATGTTTCAGACCTTCAATGGATCGGGTTCCCCTAGAAATTCGGGATCCGTTCATTGGTAAACCGATCGTGAGACCGACCTTTCCGATGGACCGAATCAGGCGGTCACCGGAGTTGGTGGAGTGGTGGAGTCAAAGCTTCTATGACTTTGACCATTACAAGTAGGTTCGCATATCTTGTCTCACGTCCAAGTATTGTTAACCTTAACATTTCTCCTTCCTCTCGTTAGACATGGCTGGAAAACGCGTCGAAAAAGAACAATTTCGTTAGTCAATTATTCCAAAGGTAACTATCGTAATGGTCACTTGTCCCCCAAAGTATAAGTAAGAACCACACTCTTCTAAATTTATCCTAAGTTTCGTGTTGATTCAAACTATCCTAAAGCATCCCGAGTTTTCTCTAAATTACCAATCAGGATTTAATTGACTTTTATTATCACTAAAAGCCGTCGTCAATTCTAATTCATATAATTTGTGATAAGATAAATAGATAAGCATAAAAATTTTTCTTTTCTTTTCATCAAATCTTGGATGCATTCTAAAGATTAGTAATTTCATAAATCCCAAAATGTCACGGAAACAATCTACATTCATAAGCGGCGGAAATAAGATTACAAGTTTCCTCAAACTAAATAAACATAACTCCAAAATCTGCTCCAGCCAGACAAAATTATAGGACTCTACTCGACTTCGTCCTCCATAAGCTTGTCATCGAAAATTGCAAGAGTGAGCTTACAAAGCCCAGCAGGATACTCACATGCAGAAAACACAAGCATATAATCGGAATATAGATCATAATATAGTATAATAATCATCATATCATTTCTTCTTTAGTTCATGTTCTTTCATCTTATCTCTATCAAAATCATTCTAACTCATATCATCTTTAGGGACCGGACGGGAGCGGACAACATCGAGGACGGGTTGTGTGCAACCCCACAACCTAAAGCCGTATCCCCTCATTATGCTCCCCGGGGCGGGAGGTAATGCCTTTAACCCGACATACGAGGCCATAGTCCATAGTCCTTGTGCCACCAAAAGGTCCCCTCCCGTGGCCCAGAGGCATCCTCGAGTGTCACTCCAATATCCTTCATCCATCTTTAACACAAGTTTAATGGAAACTCGGTTCTTGGTTATTATTCATTATTGGCCAATAATCAAAGTTCAAAAGTCATGAATTCCACTTGCTATCCGTATATCATTTTTCATGTTCTTCATAGGCGAAGTTCGTTTCATGAAGAGGGCCGGAGTTCATTGCATGCGAGCGCGTAATTTATTCCATGCGTAAACCGGAGCTCATTTTATGAATAAGAAGCCGGAGTTCGCTTTCTTGCAAAAGCCGGAGTTCGTTTCTTAAATCAAACCGGAGTTCATTAATTATGAAGGACGGAGCACAATTACATTATGCTCCAAAAGTCGGAAACTCTGTAATCAGGGACGGAGTGCCGTTTTCTTTTTAAAAGACGGAGGACTTGGACGGAGCTCTAAACGGACGGAGTGCTTTTGTGTTACAGAATTCCGGAGTGACTTGTCTTAAATAATTCGGAGTTCAAGGCAGGAGTGGCTTTTCTTTTAAATTCCGGAGTTCAAAGGGCGGATCGGATTTTCTTTGAAATCCGGACTCAAATGGACGGAGTGGATTTTCTTTGAAAATCCGGAGCCATAGGACGGAGTGGATTTCCTTTGAAATCCGGACTCAATTGGACGGAGTGGATTTTCTTTGAAATCCGGACTCAAATGGACGGAGTGGATTTTCTTTGAAAATCCGGAGCCATAGGACGGAGTGGATTTTCTTTGAAATCCGGACTCAAATGGACGGAGTGGATTTTCTGTAAAATCCGGAGTGCTCAATCCGGAGTACTTTTCTTTCATGAATCCGGAGTGCTTTAAGGGACGAAGTGCCTCATTGACGGAGTACACTTCTCTTCCTTATTCCGAGTACTTTAAGGGACGAAGTGCCTCATTGACGAGTACACTTCTCTTCCTTATTCCGAAGTGCTTTAAGGAACGGGTGCTCTACTAAAATGAACGGTGCATGAAATCCAAAGTTCATTAAATAATTCATAAGCTAGCGTTTATTTCAAAACAGATGGACGGACTACTTTTAAAGACGCAAAGGCCGGGGTTCATTTTGTACGGACTTCCTTATTTAATCAGAAAGCCGGAGTGACCTTTTCAAAATGAGACGGAGCATTTTATTCATAAACGGCCGGAGTGCATAGTGGACGGAGTGCTTAATTCCTTAAAGAGCGGAGTGTATATTCACAGTGGACGGAGCGACTTTCAGAACGTAAGGCCAGATTGTTATTTTCTTAGAGGACAGAGTACAAAATTCATTAGCGCCGGAGTTCACTTTCACCATGGACGGAGTTCTTTTCAGTAAACATGAAATATCAAAATTCATAATACTTGCCAGAAAAATCGTAAACAGAGTAATTTCTAATATCATGCATAACAGAGTTTCATTTTAAACATGCTTTTCGAGACGATGAGTCATAAATAAAAGAGGCATACTTAAATGCAACACTATATACTTCATAGCAATATACATAAACATGAACTTTATCAAAAAGAGGTGAGTAACTTGCACGAAATCTCCCTTTTTCTATGTCCTGGGACCTACGGCCTCTCCCTCTTTCTCTCCTTCCAACTTCGTGGCGTACTCCATCCTATTCTTCCAGCCCTATTTATAAATTTGAGTTGCCGTTGTCAGAATCTAGCCCCATTAATCGTTCCTCGCCGATTACATATCTCCCATTTAATTCTCTTAAATCTCCTCGCCGATTATGCGTTTACTTTCAATTTCAAATCCGGTCAATTTACGCCTTCCCTCTAAACGAAAATTGCGCGGCGCCTTTTACTCCGGAAATCCGAGTTCAATTTCAAAAGGAAAATCCGGTTTCATTTACCCAATGAAATCCGAGTCCTTTTATTGTGGGAAATCCGGACTTCATTAAGGAAATCCGGACAGCAATTTCCTCGATGGCATATCCGGACTTCTTTGCCTATGGATTTCCGGTCAACGGGCGTTGACCGGACTAAATGATTCAAATTTCCTTTTACCAAAATTCCGGACGTCTTACCTCTGGATTTCCGGTCAACGGACGTTGACCGGACCAGATGATTAAAATTTCCTTACTCAAATTTTTGGGTCATTACAACCTCCCCCACTTATAAGAATTTCGTCCTCGAAATTTAATAAAGTCACTAACCTTGAGAAAATAAAGATGGATATTTGTTCCGAATCTCCTCCTCTCGTTCCCAAGTTGCCTCTTCCGGTGTGTGATTCTTCCAGAGCACCTTTACTAGGGCAATTGATTTGGTGCGTAATTTATGCTCCTTACGATCCAAAATCTCCACTGGTTCTTCTACATAGGATAAGTCCTTCTCGACCGTCAGAGGTTCATACTCAATTACATGAGTAGGATCATGGACATACTTTCAAGCATAGACACATGAAACACATCATGTACATCGGCCAAGTTGGGAGCGGTGCAAGTGCAGAGCTACTTCTCCAATCCTTTCCCGGGATTTCAAAAAGGCCCAATAAAACGAGGCTTCAGTTTTCCTTTTACCCCGAATCTGTATTTTCCCTTTGCTGGAGATACCTTTAGAAACACCAAATCGCCCTTTTCAAACTTCAATGCCGATCTTCTCCGATCTGCATAACTCTTTTGTCTGCTTCGGGCTACTCTGAGATTCTCATGTAGTATCTTTATCTTTTCAGTCGACTCCTTGATAATGTCTGGTCCCAAAATTCTCCTATCTCCGTGTTCCTCCCAATGAATTGGCGATCTACATTTTCTCCCATATAATGCCTCAAAAGGAGCCATGCCAATGCTGGCCTGATAGCTATTATTGTAGGCGAATTCTGCAAGAGCCAATGAATCATCCCAAGTCCTTTTTATCTCCATGATCGAGGCCCTCAACATATCCTCGAGAATCTGGATAGTCCGTTCCGATTGACCGTCGGTTTGCGGGTGGAAAGCAGTACTAAATTTTAATTCAGTACCCAATTCTTGATGTAGACTTTTCCAAAATCGTGAAACGAAACGAGGGTCTCTATCAGATACAATAGAGACAGGCACACCATGAAGTCGACAATCTTGTTTACGTCTGTGGGCCAATTTATCAAGGGTAAGTCATCCGAATTGCGAGAAAGTGGGCTGACTTTGTTAGTCGATCAACAATCACCCAAATAGCATCATGTTTCTTTGGCGTCAATCAGAAACTATCACAAAATCCATGGCTATATCCTCCCATTTCCAGCCTGGTAATGGCATTGGTTGTAATAACCCAGACGGAAGTTTTCTTTCAGCCTTTACTTGTTGACAAATAAGGCACTTTTCCACGTAAGCTGCGATATCCCTTTTCATATTTCTCCACCAAAATGTTTTCTTTAAATCCTGATGCATCTTATTGGCTCCTGGGTGGATCGTATAACGGGATCGATGGGCTTCTTTAAGAATTTTCTCCTTTAACTCTTTATTGTCCGGCACACATAACCGATTTCTAAATCTCAAAACTCCATCCGGCGAAATCTGAAAATCACTTCGAGATTCTTTATCCATCTCGCCCATGATCTTTACCAGAAAAGAGTCCTGCGTTTGACACCCTTTTACCTCATTACTCAATTCTGGCTGGACTTGTAGATGCGCCAAAATCATCCGTTTCCCATGTACATAGCGCTGGACATCATAGTTCATTAGACAATCCAGCATTTCCATCTGCTTGACTTGCATTCTAGCTAGCATCCCAGGCTGCCTACTTAACGCGTCGGCAACCACGTTGGCCTTCCCAGGCTCATAACGGATTTCGCAGTCATAATCTTTCAGGAATTCAATCCATCGCCTCGCCTCGTTTTAGCTCCTTCTCGGGAGAACAAATATTTTAGACTCTTGTGATCGGAGTAGACCAAGAATCTTTCACCATATAAGTAATGCCTCCATTTTCAATGCAAACACCATCATGGCCAATTCTAGATCGTGAGTTGGGTAATTCCTTTCATGGTCCTTCAACTGTCGCGAACCATAAGCAATTACCCTACCGTGTTGCATTAGAACACAGCCCAATCCAAATTCTTGAAGCATCACAGTGAACAATCGGTCCTCCCGACCCGTTTGGAATGGTCGGGACCGAGAGTGGTTAACTTAGGTCTTTTGCCGCCTGGAAGCTCCTTCACAACTGCGGGTCCACTCGAACTTGGCATCCTTCTTAGTTAATTGAGTGAGTGGCATGGCGATTCGAAAAGTTCTCCACAAACCGTCCTACGTAGTATCCGGCCGAGGCCTAGGAAACTCCGCACTTCGATCCGCGTGTTGGCTGGTTCCACTTTACAACTTCTACCTTCATAGGGTCGACAGAGATTCCTTCCTTGGATATGATGTGTCCAAGGAATCCTATCTCTTCCAACCAAAATTCACACTTCTTCAATTTAGCGAACAACCGATGCTCCCTAAGAATCCGGTATAGTGCGTAAATGTTCCTCGTGTTCCTCGGAGCTTTTTCAGTACACCCGGATATCATCAATAAATACGATCACGAACTTATCCAGGTATGGTTGAAAATTCGATTCATCGTATCCATAAAAACAGCCGGAGCATTAGTCAACCCAAAAGGCATTACTACGAATTCATAGTGCCCATACCTTGGAAACGCCGTCTTTGCTATATCCTCCTTGCTGATCCGAAGTTGATGATATCCGGATCTAAGATCAATTTTTGAAAATATGCAAGCTCCTCAGAATCGATCAAGGAGGTCATCAATCCTTGGTAGAGGATATTTATTCTTGATGGTGATTTTGTTTAATTCCCGATAATCCACACATAATCTCATGGTCCGTCTTTCTTTTGACAAAAAGAACAGGTGCTCCCCATGGTGACACACTTGGCTTCTGATGAAACCTTTCTCATAAATAACCGCCTTTGAAAGCAACTCTCCATAAGTTGTCAACGTCGGAGTCCACAGTGTCTCCCGATATCATCTCGTAAACCTTGAAGAACCGTCTTGACCTTCCTCTCCTCATCTTCCACCACGAAAGGGGCATAACGAGATAATTCAGTAAATTTGAATCATACTCATCCGAGCGGTTTCCTTGCCTTAGGCGAAGGAATTCATCTTCCATCTGCCCACGAAGGTTTGCGGGAAGTATTTCTCCAGAAAGTCAAGCCAACATCTCCCGCCTAATCTCCCGATCCGCGGGTTGAAAACCCTTTTTTTTTGCATCTCCCACCAAAGGTGTGCTTCCCCATTGACTTATGAGTGGCATAAAATGCACCATATCCCAGTAGGGCATTTGATTACAACAAATACCTTCTTGATCGGCCCGAATCCATGTTTCAGCCTTCAATGGATCGGGTTCCCCTAGAAATTCAGGGATCCGTTCATTGGTAAACCGATCGAGACTTCTACCTTTCCTGATGGACCGGAATCAAGGCGGTCACTGGAGTTGGTGGAGTGGTAAGAGTCAAAGCTTCTATGACTTTGACCATTCTCCAAGTAGGTTCGCATATCTTGTCTCACGATCAAGTATTGTTAACTCGAACATTTCTCCTTCCTCATCATTAGGACATGGTCATGCCGTCGGGAAACGTCCCGCTGAACAATTTCGTTAGTCAATTATTCCAAAGGTAACTATCGTAATGGTCACCCCTTTGTCCCCTGTATAAGTAAGAACCACACTCTTCTAAATTTATCCTAAGTTTCCGTGTTGATTCAAACTATCCTAAAGCATCCCGTTTTCTCTTCGATACCAATCATGATTGAGATAATTCGACTTTTATTATCACTAAAAGCCGTTGTCAATTCTAATTCATATAATTTGTGATAAGATAAATAGATAAGCATAAAAATTTTTCTTTCTTTTCATCAAATCTTGGATGCATTCTAAAGATTAGTAATTTCATAAATCCCAAATGTCACGGAAACAATCTACATTCATAAAATGCGGAAATAAGATTACAAGTTTCCCTCAAACTAAATAAACATAACTCCAAAAATCTCTCTCAGCCAAAAAAATTATAGGACTCTACTCGACTTCGTCCTCCATAAGCTTGTCATCCGAAAAATTGCAAGAGTGAGCTTACAAAGCCCAAGCAGATACTCATGCGAAAAACACAAGCATATAATCGGAATATAGATCATAATATAGTATAATAATCATCATATCATTTCTTCTTTAGTTCATGTTCTTTCATCTTATCTCTATCAAAATCATTCGAACTCATATCATCTTTAGGGACCGGACGGGGCGGACAACATCGAGGACGGGTTGTGTGCAACCCCACAACCTAAAGCCGTATCCTCATTATGCTCCCCGGGCGGGAGGTAATGCCTTTAACCCGACATACGAGGCCATAGTCCATAGTCCTTGTGCCACCAAAAGGTCCCCTCCCGTGGCCCGGGAGGCATCCTCGAGTGTCACTCCAATATCCTTCATCCATCTTTAATGAAGAGTTTAATGGAAACTCGGTTCTTGGTTCGTATTCATTATTGGCCAATAATCAAAGTTCAAAAGTCATGAATTCCACTTGCTGTCCGTATATCATTTTTCATGTTCTTCATAGGCCGAAGTTCGTTTCATGAAGAGGGCCGGAGTTCATTGCATGCAGAAGCAGTAATTTATTCCATGCAGAAACCGGAGCTCATTTTATGAATAAGAAGCCGGAGTTCGTTTCTTGCAAAAGCCGGAGTTCGTTTCTTAAATCAAAACCGGAGTTCATTAATTATGAAGGACGGAGCACAATTACATTATGCTCCAAAAGTCGGAAACTCTGTAATCAGGGACGGAGTGCCGTTTTCTTTTTAAAAGACGGAGGACTTGGACGGAGCTCTAAACGGACGGAGTGCTTTTGTGTTACAGAATTCCGGAGTGACTTGTCTTAAATAATTCGGAGTTCAAGGCAGGAGTGGCTTTTCTTTTAAATTCCGGAGTTCAAAGGGCGGATCGGATTTTCTTTGAAATCCGGACTCAAATGGACGGAGTGGATTTTCTTTGAAAATCCGGAGCCATAGGACGGAGTGGATTTCCTTTGAAATCCGGACTCAATCGGGCGGAGGGATTTTCTTTGAAATCCGGACTCAAATGGGCGGAGGGATTTTCTTTGAAAATCCGGGCCATAGGACGGAGTGGATTTTCTTTGAAATCCGGACTCAAATGGACGGAGTGGATTTTCTGTAAAATCCGGAGTGCTCAATCCGGAGTACTTTTCTTTCATGACTCCGAGTGCTTTAAGGGGACGAAGTGCCTCATTGATGAGAGTACACTTCTCTTCCTTATTCCGGAGTACTTTAAGGGACGAAGTGCCTCATTGACGAGTACACTTCTCTTCCTTATTCAGTGCTTTAAGGAACGGGTGCTCTACTAAAATGAACGGTGCATGAAATCCAAAGTTCATTAAATAATTCATAAGCTAGCGTTTATTTCAAAATGTATGGACGGACTACTTTTAAAGACGCAAAGGCCGGGTTCATTTTGTACGGACTTCCTTATTTAATCGAAAATCGGAGTGACCTTTTCAAAATGAGACGGGCATTTTATTCATAAACGGCCGGAGTGCATAGTGGACGAAGTGCTTAATTCCTTAAAGAGCGGAGTGTATATTCACAAAGGATGGAGAGCGACTTTCGTAACGTAAGGCCAAGATTGTTATTTTCTTAGAGGACCAGTACAAAATTCATTAGCGCCGGAGTTCACTTTCACCATGGACGGAGTTCTTTTCAAGAAACATGAAATATCAAAATTCATAATACTTGCCGAGAAAAATCGTAAACGAGTAATTTCTAATATCATGCATAATGAGTTTCATTTTAAACATGCTTTTCGAGACGATGAGTCATAAATAAAAGAGGCATACTTCGTACGTAACACTATATACTTCATAGCAATATACATAAACATGAACTTTATCAAAAAGAGGTGAGTAACTTGCCTCGAAATCTCCCTTTTTCTATGTCCGGGACCTACGGCCTCTCCCTCTTTCTCTCCTTCCAACCCACGTGGCGTACTCCATCCTATTCTTCCAGCCCTATTTATAAATTTGAGTTGCCGTTGTCGAGGAATCTAGCCCCATTAATCGTTCCTCGTCATTACATATCTCCCATTTAATTCTCTTAAATCTCCTCGTCGGTTATGCGTTTACTTTCAATTTCAAATCCGGTCAATTTACGCCTTCCCTCTAAACGAAAATTCGCGCGCGCCTTTTTACTCCGGAAATCCGGAGTTCAATTTCCAAAGGAAAATCCGGTTTTCATTTACCCAATGAAATCCGGAGTCCTTTTATTGTGGGAAATCCGGACTTCATTAAGGAAATCCGGACAGCAATTTCCTCGATGGCATATCCGGACTTCTTTGCCTATGGATTTCCGGTCAACGGGCGTTGACCGGACTAAATGATTCAAATTTCCTTTTACCAAAATTCCGGACGTCTTACCTCTGGATTTCCGGTCAACGGACGTTGACCGGACCAGATGATTAAAATTTCCTTACTCAAATTTTTGGGTCATTACACTTCATCTTTAGGCACGGATATACCTTATCACACAAGCCACGACCTCACGCTTTATATTTTGCCTGCTTACCTCAACGCATAATCAACTTACCATAAAATTCTCCCTACATTCTGAAAGGTGGAGAATCTTCGATGTTCCCTTCAAACTTGGACAAATCCAAACTCAATATAGCTGCTAACACCCTCATTTGCTTTCGAACTTCCATCCAATCAGCAATACTCAAACCAGAGAATTCTTGCAAACATGCCTCCTCTCAAACGTGCAAAGGGAAAGCACTGGTACAGGATGCTTGAGATTGCCTGCTCGATCGCTTTCAACTTTAATGTAGCTCATCGAAAAGGGTTTTATTTCTAATATTCTCAAAAGCTTCTCCCGCATATAGGAATTTCATTCAGAATCCAATCCTAGCAGCAAAGAAGAAATTCTTCTAACCTAGTCTTCCCACTGGCATCTTTGACATAGCACTTCACACAAAAATCCTCCAAACTGTGTTGCATCCTGGACTTTTCTTTGAATAATGCGCCCGATCATACTAAATCCATATATGTCAAAATCTTTCTTAGGAGCATTACTGAACGCGGCTAAACTTTCTGATTCATCAGAAATCGACAAAACTGACATCGATGACAATCTATTCTTCAATTACCGAAAACTTTACTCACCAACATACATTACTTTATTTGAATACTAATCACTTCTATTTCAAAGGCACCACGACACTAAAATCCTCAAGAAACTTTTAACAAATCTCCCATCACAATCGACTAGATCCAAGAAACTCCACACTCCCGTAACCTTAGACAGTCTTTTCAAATTGGCCACTGCTTCTATCTTCTTCGAATATCCAAATGTCACATTAAGAGCCACACGAACCAAAAGGACACCTTCTCAAAATTTGTAGCTGACTTCCCAATCGGGTCTCATATTCCCAAAAAAATCCTTTAGACAAATCAGAACATTATTGATGAAACCACCACAAACATAACCATCACAACTATCCCACCACGATCAGAAATCTAATCAATAATATTCATAAAAGACGCCAAAACATTTGACAATCCAAAAGCACTTTCAAAACTTCGCAACGGCCACATATTGACCTGAAAGCTGTCCTATACACATCCTCCCACTTAATTCACAATAAAGGATACCTCGAGCACAATTTGATCTAAGAGAAAACTTAAATTTCTTCAAATAGATTTAACAAATCCTCAATCTTTGACAACTTATACATATCCAATTTCCAAATAATCCAAACATAGGTTTATCAAGCCAATTTTATTTGCCAGAGAACATTAAAGCAGTCTATGCCAAGACACTTGGCCGAATGAAACCTTCTCAACGGGTTTTACAATTGTTGTCTCAATTTTTTCAACTCAGACAAGACTATCCCATACGGAGCCTTCAAAATAGGCGCCAATCCAAGCACAACATCAAAAATAAATTTGATCATTCGATCCAAGATTAAACAGTTGAATTCTCTAAAAAACATCTTCAAACTCACAAAGACCAAAATGTTTTCAAGGGTCAAGGAATAACTCCGAGATGTAACTTTATGTGCCAAATAAGCTCGACACTCATCTCACAACAGATGACTCACTACACCAAGATCAACCCTGAAACCTTCTTACTGATTCCTCCTTGGAGCTCAAAAAACTCATATCCTGAATGCAGAATGGGACGGACTTGCCAAGATAGTCTTCCACGACTGAGGATCCAGCTCTAACTTCATAGGCTATATATGCGAAATACCCTGCTAAAATAGTTTGACTTCTATGTAAATGTCTGGAATCCGAATGCCTGAAATTTAAATGATCCCTTGACAAATAACATATCAGGCAGCAATTTGAAGCAGACTCCATTTTGGACGAAGCAAACTCGTCTCATGTACTTCTTCTCGCTAAACTTGTGGGCTGATCTTCTAAACTCAAACTTCAAGGAGGAAGACTTTGCTTCTCCTGATTTTTCTTTAACTTGTGCTCTGAAGGATAAACAAATTCATCCTTGGAGTTCTAACTCCAATGCTCTGATTTCTTCTGGAAACTTCTCAAGACTACTCCTACTCGATCAACAAAGTATGATCTTGCTCCTCATCATAAGTTTAGCGTCCGAATGACACCAACTACTTCCAAATTGAATCGTGAAGTCCTCAACTACACCATACTTTAACAAATCTTTCAAATTTTTCAACCTCTTTCTGAGCATTACTTTAGGAGATCGAACCACAAACTCTTTGTCCTTCGATTCTTCAGCGATGAAAGATTTGTAGGGACGACTATCCACCTGATCACAGCGACGAGTGGGAATGGACAATCTTCAGTCTTTCTCTTACTCCAACTATAACTGCAGATTTCTACACAATTAGCATCATCGTTGCCAACGAAATCAGACTTGCACTTCATTGTCCTGTCTTCTAGCAATGAGAAATGAGTTGATTTGACTTGAACTTCTTCATCTTTATTTGCGGCATCCAATCTTGAAGAATCTTCATTCATCTCCACTTTCACCGCTAACCTTTCTGCCGGCCAAAAATCTCCTTATACCTTGCGAGATTTCCAGTCGACCAACTTTATCACCTACCCCTCTACCGACCAAAATCTTCTTCTACTTCGCGAGATTTTAGACCAGCTCCAATTTCAGACCACTACTCTTCCAAAATTATAAATTCCAATAAAATCTCCACATATTTGCAGAAACCAAACAAAATTCTAATTCAATTGCTATATCAAACCATACATTATGTCACTTGTGTGACTCATCATTATCAGATGATTATCCTTCCAATCCATACTTAAACCCATACGACTCGACCTTCTGATTCAAACCCAAATCTCTACAACTTAAATTTTCTATTATCAACCAAAGGTAATACTTATTATACCCCCAATATTCAGCAAATTATTTATCCGAAATAATCCAAAGTGCCTCTCCTTATTATTTTTCTCTGATACCACTTCTATCACGAACTCAGACCAAGTAGGTTAATTAAATAATTAATTATAATTTTTAAAATCTAAAATTTTAAATAATTTTAAAGAAATAATACTAAGTCCCAAAATTCGGGTGTGACAAATTAAAATATACAACTCAACAAAATTAAAAATCCTCACAGGACCTCATCAGACATCCATCCGGATAATATAAATACAACCTACTCTACAATCATCGTAAGGGAGATAATAATTAAACTAAAATTTATGGTCATACATAGCATAATATCCAAATTATTCTCAGAATGTAATCATAGGTCTATACCCGGCCAATTCCATAATACAATCACATTAATTGCCAAATTAAACAATAATAGAACCAAAACTCACCAAATCAGACGAATGGCTGATAGATCACGTCCTAACTCCTACAATTCATCCGAACCTTCTACTTTAAAGGGATAAAATAGAAAAATGAGCCTAATACCCAGTAAGTATCATATTTAGTCAAAAGAAGTCCAATAAATCAGATGAAAAGTCAAATGGATAAAAATCTGTTCTAATGACAGAATAGATCCAAATCTCCAATATAGCAAACCCAATAAAAATCCAAGATCTAAATTTCAAAATCCAATGGTAGTCTCGTACTCAAATCAAATATCTAAGTCCAAATAAATGTCCAAATTTTGAAAATAGTCATTGTCAGGACGTATATATATATATAACCAAAATAGAGATAATCTGGATCAATTCCAAAGCCGATGTCGATTCGAGTCCACATTCAAATCCGAATCCGAGTCCAAGTCCAAATCCATGGCTCGACCAGCTTGTGATTTGGGGTAAAATCTGGTAGCCGGATGGTCTAATACCATGCGCAGGAGCCGAAGCAGCGCTGTCACAGATATTTCAAAGGTCCGGATCAAAATATATAATCAAAATCGTTTGTACGAGACATACCATGCCCAATTATAGGCAAAATTGGCGAATCTCAAATCCAAGTCCAAAAATCAATATCCAAATCAAAGTCCAATATCAATCAATACAAAAATATAAATTATGTACAAAATCTGAGTTCTAATTATTTAAGGGTTACACATAATCCCGATAACCTTAGGCCAAAATCCATGTACTGTGTACCCATAGATAAGATTGTCCACTATATTTACCACCATGATTTTGAGTGCATTCCTCAAGTTTGTCAAATATATTAGGACGTCCGAATATATTCTAAGGTCAAGTCAAATTATCCAAATGTGAAGGGTCACTACTCCAAACCTTTCCTGTTGGCGGAAAGGGATTTCCAAATAAATCTCCCCGTTGGGAGTTGGTTAGAGTCCAATAATCAAAATCTTAATATAGTGACCATAATCTGACACGTGCATGTGAAAATGGACGGCCAATACAAGTTTCATGTAGATTTTTATTATACATACTGATATAAATATACACCGAGTCCAATAAATTTTTTCAGCTTTCAAAAAAATAATAAGTTCCTAAAATCATAAAATCCATATTTAAAACCCCCAAAATAATCCAATAAACTCTACATACATGTCTAGAATAAATTAAAAAGGTGTATAAAAATTCATGCATATTAGTAAAAAATTTCAAACAGTATCTAAAATACATCAGATACAAAATCAGACCAAAGAATGGGTTTACAGATCCTTGCCTCGACCGTATATTCTGTAGATTTGAAAATTGGATAATCCGAGGCACAAATCGCGCACCTCTTCCCTCATAGCCGTCTACTGCCCGCGAACCCAGGCTTACCCTCACACTGTGCAGCTTCTGCACACACCATCGGACACCCACGACCACCGTCGATTGCCGGCGTGCCACCATCGGCCGTCGTTGACCACCTCCTAACACTGCCGCTCCTTCTGTCCTGCATCGCGTAGCTTCTCTCACCCATGCGCTTCTCTCTTCCTCGTTGTGCAACTTCTGCGTACTCCGCCAAACACCCACGGCGACTGCCGGTCACCGACGTCCACTAGCAACCGTCGTTGACCACCGTCGCAATGTTACCTCTGTGCACCGCCGTTAAGAACGCTGCCAACAAATGCCGTCAGCCTCCTCGACGATTTTCTCTTCGCGAAACCACCACCACCGGCCACACCGACCACCACTACGCCACCCATGAGTTACCGACAACCACCGGCATCAGCGTCTCCTTGCCGCACAACGCCATCACAGGCCGTCACTTTCCTCCTTACTCGGCTTCTCTCTCTACCTCCTCATTTCTTCTCCTGAAACACTCATCCCCAAATCCATCCTTATCTCCTTTTTTCTTCATTTTTATTTTTTTTCTTTTGCATTTTCTTTATTATTATTATTATTATTATTATTATATTTTCTATTTTAGTTTTTCGTCTCTTTTAATACAAATTCTGAATTAATACCTGGGCGACAACATGGGCCCACCCTGCGCCAGCCCAACTGATCCAAACATCCTCCCAAAATTTTTCAATATTTAAATAATTTTATCACGTTTAATTTGTCTAAAATTATAATTTATATTAAATTAATTCGAATAAAATCCGGAATATTACAGTTCTGGTCTCAAAGAAAGGCGTACTTCTACTTTATCTCCAATAACTCACGTTCAAGTCGAAAAATACACTACTCTGAAGCCAAGAACTTCTCTTTTTCAACATAATCATGAGCCAGGGTGGTTGGTAGCAGAAGCAAGTCGATGGGCCAGTTCTTGAAATTGCAAAGAAGAGGGCAAGTTAGAAGCTATAAAGAAAGAAATAAAAGAATTAAGAAAAGGTTCGGCCAATACCTCAAAGATTGTGAGGACCCGAAACTAAAAACGTAATAACTAGATGTGATTAAGGTGATTAAAATCAGTAAGAGGCTAAGTATGTAGTGAAAAAGTAGTAGTTAAAAGTAAAAAGTTGGAAAAATACCCGAGTTCAACAAGCAGCCGAGTGGTGCTCGCTGGGTGCTCGAGCCCACCTATCGGGCAGAAAAACTAGATCCATTCCAAATCCCTGCCGCCCACTGGCCACTCGAGACGACCTATCGGGCGGGAAAACCAATGCCGTTTCGGATCC
Source organism: Nepenthes gracilis (assembly GCA_033239525.1). Taxonomy (NCBI): domain Eukaryota; kingdom Viridiplantae; phylum Streptophyta; class Magnoliopsida; order Caryophyllales; family Nepenthaceae; genus Nepenthes; species Nepenthes gracilis. The sequence goes on from BSYO01000006.1 coordinate 14,948,705, forward strand.
CTGCCGCTCGAGCTCCGCTCGAGCGTCAAGCGCAGTATAAAAACACGATAAGACTTCGCTCCTCTCATTTTCGCACAGTTTTAGGGTTTTAGAGAGAGAGGGAGCGCCGACCTTAGAGAGAGAAGAAGGGAGAATGAGGCCCAGGAGCCCAAATCCATCCGTGAGCCAGTTATAAAGGTGAAAGCCCACGACAAGGCAAGTATACCTCGGACGTTGTTTTACGTTTTTACCGTTTCTCTTGCTTTAAAGTTCATGAAAATGTTGCAAAAATGATGTTGAAGCATGTTTCCTTCGATTAATCGGTTAGATTTCATGTTTGTTCATATTTATGGAAGTATTTGGCTCCGTTTTCATGCATGAGCATGTGTTATGTGTTTATTTTGACATTGAAAGAACATGGCCAAACCCTAACTTGAAATTTTTGAAATTTATGGTTTAAATGCATGATTGAGTATATATATTTGGATTTATGGCTTTGATTTCATGAAATAAGACTTGTTTAGTGATCGATTTGAGTACGAAGGTTTTGGCGAAGCGCTAAGTATGAAAATGAAGAGATTTTAGTGATTTTTAACCAAAGCTCCAGTTACATGAAAGTTAATTGACATCGATGTGTAACTTTCGGTATAATTTGTTTTTGAAAATGTGAACGAACGTATACCGACGAAATTTCCATGTAAATTTAAAGAAGTGCTGAAATTATGTTGTAAAAGCTTGATTTCGAAAATAGGATTTTTGATAAAGAGATGATTTCCGTTATAGTTATTTTGGGACCCGAGACTAACTACAATCCAGGTAAGTTCTTAGGTGGGGCCTTAGAACTTACGGTGGTAATTAAGGATAGCTCTGTCCATGGAGCGATTCATGGTCCACCCTGTCCTCAAGGACGTTAAGCCAGGAGGGACATAAGCCGACCCTCGGGTGGCACACAGTACAGATATCCCTCGGGATGGGATATATATGACATGATAGGCCTTGGATTGTGTGGACTGAACATAATCTATCCTCGATCATTCACCCCTTCCGCTAGTAGGGTACACTAGCAGGGTCTGAAATTGTTAAGATATGTCACGATAAAAGATGAAAATGTATTGTACAGTGAAAAGACGATAGAGTATCATCTGATGAAAAGATGATAATGAATCGTATACAGTAAAAAGATGACAGTGAATAGTACAGAGTATTGTTTTCAATTTTACCATACATCAGTAAAGTTTATAGTTATTATTTTACAGTCTATAGTGTAATGATTTATGAATCATGAGATTTAATATCGTTATAGTATGTCTTTACTTTGTAGATTTGTAGATGATGTTTGATTAAAATTGTTCCGCATGGTTATATGATTGTTTTGACATAATCGTTTCTGATTCATATGCATGTACCTTGTCAGGCCTCGACTCACTGTTTTTAGTATTTTTTCCCCTCCGGATAGAGACAAGAAACTTTTACCTGACGAAAAAGAGTAATCAGAGAGAGAAGCTTTTTGAAGACTTTTGAGGACCATAGCACATTGGAGCTATTTTGGAAGAGTCTGTCGACGTAAAGGCCTAGCCGCACATGATTTTTGTATATTGATCTTGTGATTATTGATATCTTAGAACATGCTGATTTTTGTATAGAAAGCTCATGATGTGTATAATAGTAGAAGAAAAAATGCTATGCTTCTGCAGTTCTTAGTTTACTTCCATTATATACTCTGGATCTACTGTGCAGGTCCTAGATGGCATCTCGTTATTAAACTGTTAAAGTAGTAAATATTTTTATGGATTTGTGCCATGGATTACACATATGATCCTGTGAATGTTTGTTGTAGGAATTATGAATGATGGATAGTTGTGTGCTTGTTATGGATGATTATATAGGGTTGTATTTTTAGATTTTTCATCCTATTACAAAGGAGACTCTACCAAAATTTCTGTAGGAGTCTTAACTTATATTTTAGACCGTTAATGGTATTGCTGTTTTGACGGAAGCTTTTGAGGATAAAAAAAATCCGTTCCGTCACAAAGATAGAGGAGCTTCCTGAAGGAACATCACTTGTGGGAACATCCAAAGCCTCATGGACCTCGGCCTCCGAGGGCTCTGCAGCAACCACCTCAGCCGACTCATTGACCTCCTCCGACAAAACATACCCCTAGGCTTCAAGCGTTGGGGGCTTGGAACCAAATGTTCGGATGCTGCTTTCTGGTTCAACCTTAAATGTAGAGGCTTTCAAGAGAGGCACGTCTACCGCCATGACTCCACCCTCGGCCTTGTCTTCAACTCTAGCCTCAATCGCTAGGGGCTTGGGAGAAGTTACCTTAACAATATCAGCATGAAGCTCCGAGGTGACCACCTCAACGATGCTAGCCACCGAGAACCCGGTTAGAGGCACCTCCTTGGCCTCACCAAATTGAGTCTTACTAATCCAAGAAGCACCCTCGGCAAAGCTAGTGGGGATGCCAAGCAAGGGCTCCTCGAATAATGGTGGCAAAATGGCCAGCACCCTAAATGAAGTAAGTCCTCGAGTAGGGATCAGAATGTCTTCAGCTCTAACCTTAGTAGCAAACTCTGAAGGCTCATAGCTTTCATCGGGCCCAATGGCCCTAGAGGCTTGTGCCATGACGGATGTAGAAGCAGGGTCCACCCTCATCAATGTCCTCTTCCTTCTTATTAGCTCATCGATAGTTGCTGTATCCTCAGAGGAGGACCCGGCTGAAGCCTCTTTGTGCTTGGGCACTTGGGGTGAAGGCTCTTTCTTCTTTTTTTTTTCTTTTTGCTGCTGGAATTGCTGATGCAAGTAGTCTTTCTAGCTGCTGCATGGTGGTTATGCTGCTGAGAAGTAAGCTTTGAAATAAGGATTTTGCTGTTGTATTGGTGGATGTAGTTGTGCTCTGCTGTAGTGTAAAGGCTGTTTGCCGAGTTGTCTTCCTTAGGACAGGATGTTTTTGACCGAGTTACTTGCTGGCTGAGGCGTTAGATGATGGCCGAGAAGGTTGATTTGCCTGAGAGGCTGTGGCACAAGTGGCTTTCTGTCTGACTTGCTTTTGGACGAGGTAGTGATATCCAGCAGACTTGCATTTGGACGAAAAGCTGCAGATAGCCTAGGTCCACTTGCTGTCATGTTTTGCTTTAGGCTGAGAATTGATTTCTTTTGTGTTCATATATTGCTACTTGATGGCTTCCTTTTACTGTTATTTTATTTAGGCCCATGATTTGGCCGGTCTTTTGTTTAGTCTTTGGTGGTCTTGTGAACTACCGCGGATCTTGAGGTATGCCCCTGTGCCTTTGTTCTACATCCAAGTCGAAAAAATACTTGAAATTAGAATATTGGCTTTGTACTTTTCTTTATCCATTTATAAAATTTTCTTACTTACCAAAAAAAAAAGGTGAAGGCTCTTTTATTTGAAGAGGCCTTTGCTCCCTCCTATGTTTCCTTTTGTGAATTGACGGTGCTAGCGGAGCATCTAACCCCTCTAGTATAGGCCTCCATTTGGCCTGAGTAAGGGACTCGGCCAGCAGCCATTGGTTCTTCTTATTCTTATTGATGGAATCGGCTTTTTCATTAAGAAGATCTGTCAATACCTTGACCAACTCCTTCTCAAACTCTATTATTTTAGTATTAAAAAATATAGAGACATGGCGCCATTCGTTGGAGAGTTCCCATCCGGAGGGAATCACTGAATAAAAGAACCGGTCCTTCCACGTTAAGTTAGGGTTTCCCCCACTCAACTCAAAATTAGGCCATAGAGAGATCAAAATCCAATCAGCTCCATGATAAAATCAAATAATTACTTTCACGGACTTGGTGTCTAATACCAGGCCATGAATACGAGCAAAAATGCACAAATAAACTAAATATCTAACTATGTTAAGTAGTAATCTGGCTACTAGAATGTGGAGGGCTACCATTATTTTGTACAACTCCATCGCCAAAGAAAAACGGAGACCGCCTTTCAGATGAGTCTTGTAGAAGGTGATGTGACCTTCTGGTAGAAAAGGGGCTCTACCACTGACTCGAGGTAGGAGGTACACCAATGAGTTCAGAATCCTATACCAAACTCGAAGGTAGTCGACGTCGCTGGAGGTAAGGACCGACTGAATATCATTGATGCTGGGAGCCATTGAAGAAGAAGGGTTTCAGAGATGAAGAAAGTGGCGAAAGGATTTTGATTGAAAGCCAAGAAATGAAGGATTTTAGAAAATGTGGAATTGAAAATTTTGGGCCTATTTATTGCCAAGGCTTGCAAGTTGAAACGATGCCATTGAGATGAAAATTCAAAAATACACACCTCATCATAATAATGATACGTGTCGGTACCCCATAGGCTTTACAGCACATCAAATCACCCGATGTTAGTAACAATGCTGGTGCGTTTCCAAGAACGGCATAGGACATGAAGAGGCTCACATTTAATGCTACTATTGACGGCATGGATAAAATCTGTCAGATTAATAGCCCTCGTCTGATGAAACCCTTCGAATTGAATATCCTCGTCCAGCTAGCCAACGAAGCCCATCGGACTAAGAGCACGGTTTTAGACAAATGACTACCCTCGACATCATACCAGAAGGTTGGATTTCAAAATTCCTAACATGGGGGCTAGTGATGGGTATAATTACCGATGGCCCAAGGAGAATAATTCACCCAAAGATTTGGCCTATAAAATATGGAAGCCTACTCGGCACATGCGGCCTAAATCAGTGGTTATACCCATTGAATTTATTTGAACAATTCGCTCCTTGAATGAAGATAGAATCAACACCAACGATTGAAATGGTTTCTCTCTCTTATATTAAATCAATGGTCTCAGGTGCCGATTGGAATCGCCAACTGAGTGGCATCTTATCTACCCAACGGTTTCTTAGATGGTTAATAGGAAAAGTGACTGCTTCCCTAATTTCTTAAAACCCCCATTTCTAACAAGAAAAGAGGACGATGCTCAAACAAATGAAAGACAAATTCTAAGATGCTAAAAGCGCACATTCTTTCTCTCACTAAGACTCTTTTAGAAAAGTACAAACCACAATAAAATTATTTTAACAAGTATATTCACTTACATCCTTTCATTTTTCTTTTATCGAATAATCATTCTGATTTGAGTATCAAAAAATATATCGAAAAGTGAGTCCCACCAATTCTTTAATTGTACTTTAATGTGTCACACGGGACTCAGATTAAGAGCGTACGGATATTGAACCCACTTCAAATTCAACAGACAAACCTTGACTGTCTAATTCGTACTACAATTCAGATCCGATGATGCATCAATATTATTTCTGAACAGAGGGATATAAACATAAATTAACAATTATTACCCTTAACATTCCCTCAATTTTCCTTAAAAAGGAAATAATGATACGTTTGATTATTAGAATGGAATAAGATTAGAATAGAATAGTTATTCCCAGGGAATAAAATAGAATGGGAATAAAGTTAAAAATTATTATTCTTATATTTGATTATTGAAATAAAATAAGTTAAAAATTAGTATTTTAATATTTAATTTGTAAAATAATATGAAAAATAAGGTAAAAATTTATCATAATAATTTTTTTACTCTTATTTAATACAAAAGATATTCTTTTTCCTTATATATATATATATATATATTATTGTAAATTATTATTTAGTATATATAAAATACACATTTAATAAACATTTGATATAATATATATAATTGAATATTTAATTATGTAGATATAACTACGTGTATATATATATATATAATTTGATATAATTATGTATTTTGTAATTTCAATGCTGGAACAATAATCTGGAATACAATTTTAACAACATAAAATCTAGAACACAAATTATTCTACTGCCCACCTACTACAACATAATTCAACAATATTTCAGCAACAATCTAGAACACAGTATTTAATGAAATATATATTTCAACAATCTAAAATCTAACAAAATCTAAAACAATAAATTTCAACATAAAATATACATGTTGAAACACAATTTGAAATATACATTTCAACAACAGATTGTTTGAACAAATCTAACAAAAAATATTAGCAATGATTAAAATTCTTATATGTTTTATAGTACAAATTATTTAATGAAATTCAATCTTTGTCCCAGTGGAAGATTAAACAAGTCCGACATAAGTGTCAGATCATGTATATATTTTATATACACTATATTCTTTTCACTCGTGGATAATGAATGAATTTCAAATAATATAGTATATAATTGCGCCGTCATTTACTCATGTGTGTTGGCTTCTAAGCTTTTACTCAGCATTTCACTGAGTTTGTTCATTTTTATGTTCAATGTATCAGTTGCTTCGATAATATAATCAAATAGTATTTTTCACATCTATAATAGCCTTCCGTTTCATTCCATTGGACGTCACCGATGCAGTTAAAGTTGTTGCATGTTGTACACTTTGACTAGAAGAATCATTAGTGCCAATTAAATCTTCAATCTCTATTTCTTTAATATCATTCACGCTTAATTGTTCGTTATTCAGTTCATTATTCTGAAGCGCTATAAGAATGTCCTCGACAGTCAGTACATCTACCTCTATTGTACAGTCTTTGCCATAAATTATTGACAAATCTTCAAAATGTAAAAATAAATTCTTTCTCCAAACAACAGCTCCATTGTGACTCTGTATTAATAAGATATATATTGATTTAAATTTAAACAAAATATCATATAAATATGATATTAACTGCTATTAATAGAACATAACAATTTATACAGCAGTTAAAACTTTAAATAACAAAGCAGTTTAAACATAAATTTATATAACTAAATGAATTTTAATCTACTTAATAAGCAGTTTGCCAGCATAAATGAGCCGCATATGTTGCCTGCATATGTTTTAAACAATTCACAGTATTAACGAATTTTAATAAGCAGTTTAAACTGCTTTGGGCATCATAAATTGCCAGGACAACTCTGTGCTTTCGGGCATCATAACTGCTTTAAATTGCTTCAAATTGCCAGCATATCAATTTTGAAGATGCAGTTTAAACCGCATCACAATAACACAATTGGATTCCGAGTGTCAGTTCGAATATGCATTTTCAAGATGCAGTGTAAACAGTAGCAAGCTTCCAGGGAATTTAAAGCAGAATACCTGGATTTCCTGCTGCTTTAAACTGCTACTTAAAGTAGTTTAATAGAATGGGTATTTTAATAATACAATTTTCTGTACGCATTCCAAACACAATGGGCATTTTCCAAAGCAAAATATATATGCAAATTTAGATTAAATAGCCAAAACTTACCAATATGTATGCATTATATGCATACTGTTCTACAATAACTATTTTTCGTACATCATTCCACCTAAATCCGAAAGTGTTCGTATCCCTTACCATATCATATACAATACTCCATTCCCTTTTCAACGGCTTTATTCTAGATGCAATGTGTAGAATTGTTTTCAAACACAAATTTAGCAATTTTTGTTGTAAAATCCTCTCTAACTCATATAAATAACTTGACTTGAAACCATTGTCAATATTATGTATACCAGTGTTATACAATTTGACCATACTAGTAACAAGAATATTATATTCATGAACCTCCCATCTTCTTTTGATATCCTTATCAGATTGTGATATATTTAATTACATTGATCTGTCATAATTATGATTAAGTGAATCCAAGAAGTAGAAATCGAAAAAGTTAGGCACCAACTCAAGCATATTTGTCATTAATAACATAATTAATGATATGGAATAATAACTATATATTTGGTACTACTCAAAGCGAATATGTCAAATGTATCATTCAATTATATTCCCTTTCGTTAAATATAGTATTTGCCAAATTATTTCTAAATGCAGTCCAACCATCAGTATGATCTAGTTGTGTTATCATATCAACATCTTCATCTAACAAATCCTCCTGAGACATGTTATTATATTCATCCTCAATAAAATTATAACCCATTTCATTTCAAATAAAATTCTGTAGTAGACAACAAGTAATGATAACTCAATTGTGTGTTCTGACAAGATAAAATGATAGGCTTATAAAGATCTCCCACCGTATTTTTAACAATCTAAAACACCTTTCATTAACATTACAAGTAGCGGCATATTTCATATTGAAAAATTTCTCAACCGTTCTTGGCTGATAGCTTTGACGACATTCATTTAAATAGTATCTTTACCTTCTAAATGGTACAAGAAATCATTACAATTTCTATATTCCGCATCAACTAAGTAGTAAATACCTAAACGAAAACATGCGATATTATTACATAAAATAAGTTTATTGTAAAACATTATGAATGATTCGATGATCTAAGATATTACCATTTAAAACTTTTAGTCTATACCTTTTATTTAGAGTATCTCATAAAATTTTAAAATCTGCTACAGATCATTCCCAACCAGGGAGAACATATATAAATTTCATATCATGAGTACATACTGTTAACATGTTTATGACTATATCTCCCTTACGAGTTCAATATCTAGGTTTACCTACAGTAAGTACCCTTATTTTTATGTATGTTCCATCCAAAATGCCTATACAATTTTACAACTACACATCAAATTAGAATGTGTTATCTAGTACATTTGCCACGTAGATATACCAATAAATATAAGTAATAATTATCATACTGAAACCACTTCCGTGGCTCGTCTGTACAGTTCTCAAAAATTGATTTCGGCTATTTAAATAAGTGTGCTCGTATTCATATTGTTACGGCTAACATATTATTAAATACTATACTCACCATCTTATTCGACCTCTGAAAATTATGTGCAATTACCATATTTTTCACATAATGCACAAAAATGTGCAAGTATAGTGCAACTTTCTCATCAACTAGCATGTTTTTCGATTGATGAAATCTCCTAATATTTTTTAACATCTCACTTAGTTTAAGAAACGCAGGCTTACTCATTCTCAGCATGTTAATACAATTAATATCATTGCCATGTATGATTTGGTTATTGTATTCTCTTTTTTTATAAAAGTCAAATTTGTTAGATCATATAATTATAAGTTTAAGCTGTCCAATAATTGAGATTGCACATAAAACACATAAAAACCATCAAATAGTAAGACAAATTTTAATCCATTACATTATAATGACCATTATCTTCTTTTTCTTCTCGTTAGAGCAATTAAAGCGTAATTTATCTATGAACTGTAATAACAAATTATAATATATACAAATATAATAAATAGAAGTTGTCTACATAAATACAATGCTCAACAACAGTTCAAAGTAAGAGGAAGCAGAACCAGAAGTAGAAACAGAAATATAGAAACACAAAAATACCAACAAAAACTCAGCAAATACAATATATATAGTAGAAGCAAAAACACATAAACAACAAAATTTAGAAGCAAACAACAGCAATATAATGTTTTTCAAAGGTACTCTACTTCTCAAGCCTTTTATTCATATCTATATCTATTTGATAAGAAATTTGTACTCCTTGCTTGTCTGTTTTTTCTGCAAACAATCTACAGTTGAAGGGTCCAACATATGTAGGGAATTATGGATTCAAATATCATCAAGGATATCTCAATTTGCATAACACATTGCATAGTTCTTAAATGTCGACGTTAGAACGGAGGAAAAGATTATACAAATTGTTTAGAAATGATAGTAAATATGCAACTACATATAATTTTTAGCATTAAAAATATGAAATGGTAGATATATATTTCATAAAATTTGGTAGGATCCTTTAAATTCGATGCTAAAGTGGGCACAAGTTTTTCAAAGGTACTCTACTTCTCAAGGCTTTTATTCATATCTATATCTATTTGATGCGTAATTTGTACTCCTTGCTTGTCTATTTTTTCTACAAACAATTTACAGTTGAATGGTCCAACATATGAAATAGTGGCACTAGTAACAGAAACATAAATCTAGAACGAATTAGGGCTGGAAATGAATTTCCAGACTAGAAACAGACACATAAACAAAGGCACCGGAAACAAACTGGGGTTTAGCACAACCTCGAAAATCAAAACCCACAATTGAAATGGGGTTTCGCACATCCCAAATGCAAATTTATTGAGAAATTTCTCATAAATCTATAACAACAGATGGCGAAATCGAACTAGGATTTTGTAAAAATAAATTTATTTATGGAGAAAAGTCGAACTCTCGAACTACAAATTTATTGATAAATTTCTTACCTTTCGCAAAAAATGTAATGTGAAGCGATCGAAGTATTGCAGAGAAGTCAAACTCTTAAACGTTTTAATGAAGAACGGTAGAAGAAATGCATAGAAGACAGATGAATTCAAAAGGTTGACAAAAGACGAAATAGGGTTTCAAGTGAGAAAGATAGCGGTGTAAGCAGAGGAAGAGAATGTAGCGAGAGAGGATGGTGGAAGCAGCAAAGGAGTAAGGTTTCTATTCCTAAATCGAGATCGACGGAGAGAATGTTGACAGATAATGAAGCGAAACAGAAGGAAAGGATACAAATAAGGGCATTTCCAAAATATAAAAAAATTAGTGCAAGAATAATTATTTTTAACTATCCGAGAATAACTAATACCAATAGTAAGATGGTAATAGTTATTCCTTAAAATTTGAGAATTTTTATTCTTTTAAAAATATTTATTCCTTATCAAAATGTAACTAAATAGTAGAATAAATATTTCTTAAGGAATAATGTAAAAATAAAAATTTTATTTCTACCAACCAAATGCGATGTAAAGTTCTTCTGCTGCATCCCAATTACCGTCTAGTCTGTTTCCTTTCTGCCATTCAATGGCTCAAAATCTTGTTATAATGGGAAGATGGCTTTCTTTCCTATCAATAATTTTAAAAAATAAATGAAAACAGAATATATAGAAAGGGATCTAAGATAATAAAAATTAAAATAGAATAAAATTTACACCAACTTCAAACACTTTTTATACAAATAAATATATAAGAAGATACGTAAATAATATTTTTTTATTATTAAATACCTTCTCAGTCAGCCAACAAGTCCAAAAGGTTCTTCGGTATCTACTGGCCCAACAGTCTTTGCCCTTGGATCCTTAATGGGCTTGGCGGACTCTTTTACTAGGCCCTTCTGTTGTATTAGACGTCAGAGCCTTCCATAATTTTGTACGGTCCACGGATCCTTCCACTCAAATTAAATCAGTAATTTATCATTTAATTATAAATTAAAAAATTTTAAAATTAAAACAAAAATTACAGAAATATATACTCGATATCTTCCTAAAATATTTTATAATAAAACGTTCAAGTTTCTATAAAAGTTACTTTTTTCAATATTTTTCAAGAAAGAAATAACGATTGAGTATTGGGTTCCCTTGGTCTCTGTGAGCACTAAATTACGATAAAAAAAAAAAAAGAGACAGAGGGGCCCAACTCACTCCGGACCGTCGGTCACCGAGGAGAGGGCCCACGTCCATGACCCACAGATACTTGCCTCTAGAGTCAAGGTCAAAATCGTCAAATCCATCCGTAAATCAAGTGGCCATGTGGCATCGTGTGATGCAAAATTATGATCTGACGTGCCGCTCTATAATAATGAATCGACGACAATGGTGGGGTGGCTTACAGCTGACCATTGCTCGTGTTTTGTGTTGCTGCTCTCTAATCTATTTTAATCGTCTAAATTTAATATATTATTAATTATTTATTTAATTAAGTTACCTAACTGAAAAATATTTTACATATGTTTTCGAATAAACTTTATTAAAATCGAGTTTGGATCTAAAATAATCAGATTTAGATAAAATTTTATAATTAATAAATTAAATCAAATCAAATACAACAAAATCATCCAAGATAGAAGATTTAACCATACCCGTCCATAAATTAACCAGGTTAATTTGGGCTAATTTTTAAATTTTTTTAAAAATATTTATTTAAAATTTATATTTCTATAAAATATAGTAAAAATATATGACATTTAGAAATCATAATATTTAAAATAAAATATTATATAAATGCATGCAGTAATAAAGACTTTTTATATAAAAAATATTAATTATATAAAAATATAACATCTCAAAATAATTTTTAAGCTTATTATGTAACGACCCAAAAATTTTAAAAGGAAAAATTTTAATTATCAAGTCCGGTCAACGCAATTTGACCGAAAACGAAAATAAGAATAGTACACGGCTTAAGATGGAATCAAATTAGGCCTTAAAAACTCCGGATTTTCTGGATAAGAAGAAGTCCGGATTTCATTGGTGAAATTCTAATCCGGATTTCTGGATGAAAAAGAAGTCCGGATTTTCTTGATAAAATGAAGTCCGGATTTCCCTTGGTAAAAAGAACTCCGGATTCCGTGGGGAACAGAAGTCCGAATTTTCCTTGAAGAAAAGAAGTCCGGATTCCCTTAATAAAATGAAGTCCGGATTTTCTTGGGTAAAAAGAACTCCGGATTTTCCTTGGTAAATGTGTCCTGGATTTCGTTGGAGAAAAGAAGTCCGGATTTAATGAAAATGAAGTCCGGATTTCCTTAGTAAAAACACTCCGACTTCCGTAAAAGAAGTCGGATTTGCTTGAAAGAAAACACTCCGGATTTTCGAAGTAAAAAGAAGTTCGAATTTAATGAAAACGAAGTCCAGTCCTGTAAGCCGGAATACTGTAGAGATGAAAAGCCGAAGTTAAAGTAGAAGAAGGAGAAATCCGGTCAACGAAAAATGTTGACCGGAGAAATGTGAACAAATGAATAGAAAGGAGATAGAAATCCGGTCAACGCTCGATTGTTGACCGGAAGTTGTTTTGATGAAATAATGAAGTCCGGTCACAGAAAATAAGGAAGAATATTGGGAAGGAGCGACCATCAATAAATTGGCTATTTCCGAGACTTATTGGAAAACGACCCTCCTTGGAAATGTAAGATTTATAAATATCACATTTTGGAAAATGTAAAATTATAAATGATACCATTGGGAAATAGGAAAATCATAAATGATGGCCACCAAAACCTAGGGCTATAAATAAGGGCTTAAGAGCATTAGGATAAGGCACCACTAGAAATCTCAGTAAAGAAGAAGACAGAAAGCTAAGGAAAAAGTAGAAAGGAATTCAGGCAAGATACTCACCCCTATTTCTAAAACTCATGTTTAATTATGTTGCTATGAAAGTATATAATGTTCTGTATGAAGTATGCCTTTATTGTTTTATGATTTATCGTTCTAAAATGCATATTTAAAGGAAATTCTGTTACGCATGATATTAGATTTATTCTGTTTATGATTATGAATTTTGATAACTGCATGTTTACGGAAAAGAATTTAGGTCTTAGATGGAACAAGACCTCCTGCTATTGATATCTAATATATCTCTGAATTTAAGATAAAAGACTTCTGGCATAATGACAGAAAATGATTTAGAACACTGGCATTTTAGAAAATAAGTACTCCGTCCAGTTTGAATAAAGAACTCCGTCCAAAAGAACTCCGGCCTTTTTATGAACAATGTACTCCGTCCTCTTTTGAAAAGTACTTCGGTTTTAAAGAAGAGGAACTCCGGCCTTTACACCTTTAAAAAAATACTCCGTCCTGTTGTTTTGAAATGAACTTCGGCCTTGATAAAAGCAAACTTCGATTTTTACTCCGGCTTTGTAAGAAAAGAACTCCGGCAGTAATAAATGAACTTCGGCTTCAGGAACTTCGGCCTTTCGTTTGAGAGGAACTTTGGAAATTTAATAAACAAGACTCTGTCCTTTTTATTGGAAAAGAACTTCGAATTTAAGAACTTCGGATTTTGACAGAAAGCACTCCGAATTTAGAACTTTGGATTTTAACAGAAAACACACTCTGGATTTAGGAACTTTGGATTTTGACAGAAAGCACTCCGGATTTAGAACTTCGAATTTTAACAGAAAATGCACTCCGGATTTAGAGCTTCGGATTTTAACAGAAAGCACTCCGGATTTAGAACTTAGGATTTTAACAGAAATGCACTCTCGATTAAGAGTTCGGATTTTAACAGAAATCGGACTCCGGATTTTTACAGCTTCGGAAATTTAACTCCGGATTTGAGAGCTTCATTTTAAAATAAAATGAGCTTCAAATTTTAGAGCTTGGATTTTGAAAAGAAAAGCACTTCGAAAGAACTCGGCCTTCTATGTGAAAAAGAACTCCGTCCTACTGTAAAAAAAGAGACTCCGGCTTTTTACTCCAACTTTTTCTCCGGCTTTTGATAGCAACTCATAACTCCGGCTTCTATGTAAAAGAACTACGGTTATGTAAAAGAACTCCGGTTGTTAAAAGAATTTTGACTTTGTAAGGCACTCCGGCATTAATAAAAGAAGTCCGGCCTCTGCAAGAAAAGGACTCCGGCCTATGTATACATGAACATGGAAAAATTGCATGTAATATGGACAGCAAACGGAAACTCTACGACTTTTGACTTTCGAGCTATGATGATTGGCTATTTAAGAATACGAACCAAGAACCGAGTTCCATTAAGTTTGCTGTTAAAGATGGATGAAGGATATTGGAGTGACACTCGAGGATGCCTCCTTGGCCACGGAAGGGGACCTTTTGGTGGCATAAGAACTATGGACTATGGCCTCGTATGCCGGGTTAAAGGCATTACCTCCCGCCCCGGGGAGCATAATGAGGGGATACGGTTTTAGGTTGTGGGGTAGCACACAATCCGTCCTTGATGTTGTCCGCTCCCGTCCGGTCCCTAAACATGATATGAATTCCGAATATTTTTGATAAATTTTCTGAAGATAAGATGAAAAGAATATGAACCAAGAAGAAACGATATGATGATTTTTCTTATGCTATATTATGATCTATAATTTGATTATATGTATGCTTATGTTTTCTGCATGTGAGTATCCTGCTGGGCTTTGTAAGCTCATTCTTGTAACTTTTCAGATGACAAGCTTATGGAGGATGAAGTTGAGTAGAATCCTATGGTGTAGCTGAATGTTTAAGTTGGCTGGAGCGGATTTTTAGAGTTTTGTTTATTTTGTTTTGAGGAAACTTGTAAAATTTATTCCGCTACTTATGAATGTTAGAATGTTTCCGTGATACTTTGGGATTTATGAAATTATAAATCTTTAGAATGCATCTCAGGTTTGAATGAAGAAAAGAAAAATTTTTATGTTCATCTATTTATCCTTATCATAAATTATATGATTTAGATTTGACGACGGCTTTTGATGGTAATAAAAGTCGGTCGTCACCACATTGGTATCGAGAAAAAGCGAGATGCTTTAGGATAGTTTGAATCAACACGGAAACTTAGGACAAGTTTAGTGTTAGCAAGAAGAGTGTTATCCTTACTTACGCTTTGGGACAAAGACCATTACGAAAGTTATTTTTAGACTAATTGACTAACGAAATTATTTTTTTCAGACGTTTCCGCAGTCATGTCTAACAGAGGAAGGAGGAATGATCAGATTAACAACACTCTTGATCGGGAGGCTAGATACGCGAAACTACTGGACAGAATGGCCGAAGTCATAGAAGCTTTGACTCCGACAACTCCACCAACTCCGGTGACCATCCTAATTCCTGTCCATCAGGAGAGGTCGGTCTACGACCGGTTTACCAACGAACGAATTCCTGAATTCTTAGGGGAACCTGATCCGTTGAAGGCTGAAACATGGATTCAACGACTGAAGAAGGTATTTGCAGTAATCAAGTGCCCTGCTGGGGACATGGTGCTATATGCCACTCATAAGCTGGCAGGGGAAGCATACCACTGGTGGGAGATGCAGAAAAGGGTTTTTAATATGCCAGAGCAGGAGATTAGTTGGGAGATATTTGAAGCAGCTTTCCTGGAGAAATATTTTCCTGCAAATCTTCGAGGGCAGAAGGAGGATGAATTCCTTCGCCTAAGACAGGGTAATCGCTCGGTGGCAGAATATGATTTAAAATTTACAGAGTTATCTCACTATGCCCTTTTCATGGTAGAAGATGAGGAGAGGAAGGTTAGGCGGTTTTTTCAGGGATTACGGGACGATATCAGGAGACACCTTTCAACTCTAACGTTGACAACGTATGGAGAGGTGCTCGCAAAGGCGGTCATTTATGAGAAAGAATTGGAAAGGGGAGCAATGTCCACACAAAGGACTTTTAGTCAGGCATCCAAGGCCAATGCTAGTGAAGGGCCTTCTAAGAAGGCAAGACCATCAAGGTTCAGTGGGGAACAGAGCAGATCGGTGCAGAATTCTCGATCTACGGCTGTTGATGTATGTGAGCATTGCGGGAAGTCACATGGAGGGAAGCCTTGCTACAAAAAGTTGGGTGTTTGTTATAATTGTGGGCAGGCGGGGCATATGATCAGAGATTGTCCGCTCGCTAAACAAGCCCCAGGAGTTAAGTCTCCTATCCCAGCCAAAGTGTTTGCCATTTCTGCAAAAGAGGCTGAAAAGTCTACGGAGGTTGTAGAATGTACACTTTCTATCTGTGGCATCTCTAGTCACGTACTCTTTGATTCTAGATCTACTCATTCTTTTGTCTCCTATGAATTTTTGAAGTATCTGACGACCCTTCCTAGAGTCCTTGACTACCCATTGATGGTTGCCTCACCGACAGGGTCGTCCGTAATATTAAATATAGCATTTTTCGAATGCCCAATAAAAGTAAATGAATACTGATGCCCGTTAACTTGGTTGTCTTGGAAATTAAAGACTTTGATGTGATCTTGGGGATGGACCGTTAGCCAGTATCATGCCAAGATTGATCATTCCAGGAAAAGAGTAGAATTCACCATTCCTGGAAACAAGCATTTTCACATTCAGGGTGTTCAGCGAAAGGAAGCATCCTGCTTTATTTCAGCTCTTCATGCCAGACACTTGATTGTGATGGATGCCAAGCTTATCTAGCCTTTGCTAGTGTGACTACGAAAAATCAAGAATCTCTAGCTAAAGAGATTCCTGTAGTACGGGAATTTGAAGACGTATTCACTGATGAATTACCTAGATTGCCACCCCAGCGAGAGTTAGAATTTAGAGTGGAATTGATACCAGGTTCGGCACCGATATCCAAACCACCCTATCGGATGGCACCGGCTGAACTCAAGGAGTTGAAACAACAATTGCAGGAATTGCTAGATAAAGGTTTCATTCGGCCAAGTGTGTCACCATGGGGAGCACCTGTTCTTTTTGTCAAAAAGAAGGACGGGACCATGAGATTATGCGTGGATTACCGAGAATTAAACAAATCACCATCAAGAACAAATATCCTCTGCCGAGGATTGATGATCTCCTTGATCAGTTACAAGGGGCTTGCGTATTTTCAAAAATCGATCTTAGATCCGGGTATCATCAGCTTCGGATCAGCAAGGAGGATATATCAAAGACGGCATTCCGAACCAAGTATGGACACTATGAATTTGTAGTAATGCCTTTTGGGTTGACTAATGCTCCGGCTGTTTTCATAGATCTGATGAATCGAATTTTCCAACCATACCTGGACAAGTTCGTGATAGTATTTATTGATGACATCCTTGTGTACTCGAAAAGCTCTGAGGAACACGAGGAGCATTTATGCACTACACTTCGGATTCTTAGGGAACATCGGGTATTCGCTAAATTGAAAAAGAGCGAATTTTGGATGAAGGAGGTAGGATTCCTTGGACACGTCATCTCCAAAGAAGGAATCTCAGTCGACTCTATGAAAGTGGAAGCAGTAGTAAAGTGGAACAGGCCAACTTCTGTGACTGAAGTGCGAAGTTTCTTAGGCCTGGCTAGATACTATAGACGGTTTGTGGAAAACTTTTCTCAAATCGCCTTGCCATTTACCCAATTAACTAAGAAGGATGCCAAGTTCGAGTGGACCAAAGTTTGTGAAGAGAGCTTCCAGACGCTTAAAGACCGATTAACTTCTGCTCCGGTCCTGACCATTCCAAATGGGTCAGGAGGACTGATTGTTTACTGCGATGCTTCGAAGATTGGATTGGGCTGTGTTCTAATGCAACAGGTAGGGTAATTGCCTATGGGTCGCGATAGTTGAAGGACCATGAAAGGAATTACCCAACTCATGATCTGGAGTTGGCCACGGTAGTGTTTGCATTAAAAATCTGGAGGCATTACCTATATGGTGAAAGATTCTTGGTCTACTCCGATCACAAGTGTTTGAAATATTTATTCTCCCAGAAGGAACTGAACATGAGACAGAGAAGATGGATTGAATTCCTGAAAGACTATGACTGCGAAATCCGATATGAGCCAGGAAAGGCCAACGTTGTTGCCGACTCGTTAAGTAGGCAGCCTGGAATGCTAGCTAGAATGCAAGTTAAGCAAAAGGAGATGCTGGATTGTCTCATGAATTATGATGTCTAGCGTTATGTGCAAGGAAAGCGGATGATTTTGGCGTACCTACAAGTTCATCCAGAATTGATTAATGAAGTGAAGGGGTGTCAAACGAATGATTCTTTTCTTGTAAAGACCATGGGCGAGCTAGATAAAGAATCCCGAAGTGATTTTCAGATTTCGCCGGATGGAGCATTAAGATTTAGAAATCGGTTATGTGTGTCGGACAATAAAGACTTAAAAGAGAAAATTCTTAAAGAAGCCCATCGATCCCATTATACGATTCACCCAGGAGCCAATAAGATGCATCAGGATTTTAAAAAAATATTCTGGTGGAGGAATATGAAAAGGGATATTGCAGCTTACGTGGAAAATTGCCTTATATGACAACAAGTAAAGGCCGAAAGAAAGCAGCCGTTTGGGTTATTGCAACCAATGCCATTTCCAGGCTGGAAATGGGAAGACATTACCATGGATTTTGTGACCGGTCTGCCAAGGACGCCAAGGAAGCATGATGCTATTTGGGTGATTGTCGACCGGCTAACAAAGTCAGCTCATTTCCTGGCAATTCAAACGACTTACTCCCGTGATAAATTAGCCCAACTGTATGTGAACGAGATTGTCGGACTTCATGGTGTGCATGTCTCTATTGTATCGAGATAGAGACCCTCACTTTGTTTCACGGTTCGGAAAAGTCTACATAAAGAATCGGGTACCGAATTAAAATTTAGTATCTTTGCTTTTCATCCGCAAAACGACGGCCAATCGTAACGGACTATCCAGATTCTCGAGGATTTGTTAAGGGCCTCAGTCTTGGAGATGAAAAGGACTTGGGATGATTCATTAGCTCTTGCAGAGTTTGCTTATAATAACAGCTACCAGGCCAGCATTGGCATGACTCCTTTTGAGGCATTGTATGGGAGGAAATATTGGTCGCCAATTCACTGGGAGGGACACGGAGATAAAAGGATCTTGGGTCCAGACATTATCAAGGAGACGGCAGAAAAGATAAAGATATTACATAAGAATCTCAGAGTAGCCCGGAGCAGACAAAAGAGCTATGCAGACCGGAGGAGATCTGCATTAGAATTTAAAAAAGGCGATCTTGTATTCCTAAAGGTATCGCCATCCAAGGGGAAATACAGATTCGGGGTAAAAGGGAAGTTGAAGCCGCGGTTTATTGGCCCTTTTGAAATTCTAGAGAGGATTGGAGAAGTAGCTTACAGACTTGCACTACCTCCAAATTTGGCAGAAGTACATGACGTGTTTCATGTGTCAATGCTTCGAAAGTATGTCCATGATCCTACTCATGTAATTGAGTATGAACCTTTGGCGATCGACAAGGACTTAACGTATATAGAAGAAGCAGTGAAAATCTTGGATCGAAAGGAACAGATATTACGCACCAAATCAATCGCTCTAGTAAAGGTGCTCTGGAAAAATCACACACCGGAAGAGGCAACTTGGGAACGAGAGGAAGAGATTCGGAACAAATACCCATATCTATTTTCTCAAGGTTAGTAACTTTATTTAAAATTTTGAGGACGAAATTCTTATAAGTGGGGGAGGTTGCAATGACCCAAAAATTTTAAAAGGAAAAATTTTAATCATCAAGTCCGGTCAACGCAAGTTGACCGGAAAACGAAATAAGAATAGTACACGGCTTAAGATGGAATCAAGTTAGGCCTTAAGAACTCCGGATTTCCGGGATAAGAAGAAGTCCGGATTTCATTGGTGAAATTCTAGTCCGGATTTCTGGATGAAAAAGAAGTCCGGATTTTCTTGATAAAATGAAGTCCGGATTTCCCTTGGTAAAAAGAACTCCGGATTCCGTGGGGAACAGAAGTCTGGATTTTCCTTGAATAAAAGAAGTCCGGATTCCCTTAATAAAATGAAGTCCGGATTTCCATGGGTAAAAAGAACTCCGGATTTTCCTTGGTAAACAGAAGTCCGAATTTCGTTGGAGAAAAGAAGTCCGGATTTAATGAAAATGAAGTCCGGATTTCCTTAGTAAAAACACTCCGGACTTCCGAAATAAAAAGAAGTCCGGATTTGCTTGAAAGAAAGCACTCCGGATTTTCGAAGTAAAAAGAAGTTCGGATTTAATGAAAACGAAGTCCAGTCCTATAAGGCCGGAATACTGTAGAGATGAAAAGCAGAAGTTAAAGTAGAAGAAGGAGAAATACGGTCAACGAAAAATGTTGACCGGAGAAACGTGAACAAATGAATAGAAGGGAGATAGAAATCCGGTCAACGCTCGATTGTTGACCGGAAGTTGTTTTGATGAAATAATGAAGTCCGGTCACAGAAAATAAGGAAGAATATTGGGAAGGAGCGACCATCAATAAATTGGCTATTTCCGAGACTTATTGGAAAACGACCCTCCTTGGAAATGTAAGATTTATAAATATCACCCTTTGGAAAATGTAAAATCATAAATGATACCATTGGGAAATAGGAAAATCATAAATGATGGCCACCAAAACCTAGGGCTATAAATAAGGGCTTAAGAGCATTAGGATAAGGCACCACTAGAAATCTCAGTAAAGAAGAAGACAGAAAGCTAAAGAAAAAGTAGAAAGGAATTCAGGCAAGATACTCAACCCTATTTCTAAAACTCATGTTTAATTATGTTGTTATGAAAGTATATAATGTTCTGTATGAAGTATGCCTTTATTGTTTTATGATTTATCGTTACGAAATGCATATTTAAAGGAAATTACATTACGCATGATGTTAGATTTATTCTCACATGATTATGAATTTTGATAATCGCATGTTTACGGAAAAGAATTTAGGTCTTAGATGGAACAAGACCTCCTGCTATTGATATCTAATATATCTCTGAATTTAAGATAAAAGACTTATGGCATAATGACAGAAAATGATTTAGAACACTGGCATTTTAGAAAATAAGTACTCCATCCAGTTTGGATAAAGAACTCCGTCTAAAAGAACTCTGGCCTTTTTATGAACAATGTACTCCGTCCTCTTTTGAAAAGTACTTCGGTTTTAAAGAAGAGTAACTCCGGCCTTTACGTCTTTAAAAAAATACTCCGTCCTGTTGTTTTGAAATGAACTTCGGCCTTGATAAAAGCAAACTTTGATTTTTACTCCGGCTTTGTAAGAAAAGAACTCCGGCAGTAATAAATGAACTTCGGCTTCAGGAACTTCGGCCTTTCGCTTGAGAGGAATTTCGGAAATTTAATAAACAAGACTCTGTCCTTTTTATTGGAAAAGAACTTCGGATTTAAGAACTTCGGATTTTGACAGAAAGCACTCCGGATTTAGAACTTTGAATTTTAACGGAAAACACACTCTGGATTTAGGAACTTCGGATTTTGACAGAAAGCACTCCGGATTTAGAACTTCGAATTTTAACAGAAAATGCACTCGGTTTAGAGCTTGATTTTTGTGAAAGCACTCGGATTTAGAACTTAGGATTTTAACAGAAAGGCACTCCGGATTAAGAGTTCGGATTTTAACAGAAATCGGACTCCGGATTTTTACAGCTTCGGAAATTTAACTCCGGATTTGAGAGCTTCAGATTTTAAAATAAAATGAGCTTCAAATTTTAGAGCTTCGGATTTTTAAAAAGAAAAGCACTTCGAAAAAGAACTCTGGCCTTCTATGTGAAAAAGAACTCCGTCCTACTGTAAAAAAAGAGAACTCCGGCTTTTTACTCCAACTTTTTCTCCGGCTTTTGATAACAACTCATAACTCCGGCTTCTATGTAAAAGAACTACGGTTATGTAAAAGAACTCCGGTTGTTAAAAGAATTTTGACTTTGTAAGGCACTCCGGCATTAATAAAAGAAGTCCGGCCTCTAGATGAAAAGGACTCCGGCCTATGTATACATGAACATGGAAAAATTGCATGTAATATGGACAGCAAATGGAAACTCTATGACTTTTGACTTTCGAGCTATGACGATTGGCTATTTAAGAATACGAACCAAGAACCGAGTTCCATTAAGTTTGCTGTTAAAGATGGATGAAGGATATTGGAGTGACACTCGAGGATGCCTGCTTGGCCACGGGAGGGGACCTTTTGGTGGCATAAGAACTATGGACTATGGCCTCGTATGCCGAGTTAAAGGCATTACCTCCCGCCCCGGGGAACATAATGAGGGGATACAGTTTTAGGTTGTGGGGTAGCACACAACCCGTCCTCGATGTTGTCCGCTCCCGTCCGGTACCCCACAACCCGTCCTCGATGTTGTCCGCTCCCGTCCGGTCCCTAAACATGATATGAATTTCGAATGTTTTTGATGAATTTTCTGAAGATAAGATGAAAAGAATATGAACCAAGAAGAAACGATATGATGATTTTTCTTATGCTATATTATGATCTATATTTTGATTATATGTATGCTTATGTTTTCTGCATGTGAGTATCCTGCTGGGCTTTGTAAGCTCATTCTTGTAACTTTTCAGATGACAAGCTTATGGAGGATGAAGTTGAGTAGAATCCTATGGTGTAGCTGAATGTTTAAGCCGGCTGGAGCAGATTTTTGGAGTTTTATTTATTTTGTTTTGAGGAAACTTGTAAAATTTATTCCGCTACTTATGAATGTAAGAATGTTTCCGTGATACTTTGGAATTTATGAAATTATATATCTTTAGAATGCATCTCAGGTTTGAATGAAGAAAAGAAAAATTTTTATATTCATCTATTTATCCTTATCATAAATTATATGATTTGGATTTGACGACGGCTTTTGATGGTAATAAAAGTCGGGTCGTCACATATTATTTGTTTAAAATAAAAAATATAAATTTATAAAAAAATTTCATAATCCTGGTACAGTAGGGCCAATCTAAAAACTCTTTACCCGTGACTATAATCTTATGTAGCTTAAAATTTTGATTAGGTCTTATTTTAATAACCGTTTGTCTATAATACTTTTGCATCATAATTAAATTTGTAAATTTTTAAAATAATTAGACAACTTAATTCTAATCACATCTATTTTAAAATAAGCCTTTTAGTGTTTTATTTTTTTAATGTAAAAGAAGCCCAAAGGTCATGCGCTCTCCTAGGGTATAAATTGTTTTTTTAATATTATTTAAAAAAAAAAATAATATCCACGTTTTAGCTAAACAAATAAATATGAATAAAGGGATAGTTATCTTCTTTATTTCTTTTCCATGAGAAAATCCTATCAATTCAATGTCGTCTTCTCTATAGACTAAAATCAAATTTGATAGGAATAACAATAATGGGCCGACCCAAAAGGACAGTCAGCCCAGAAGAAGTACGAGCCATTGGCTCAAAGGGCAATCAATGTCTCAATTGACTGGAGGTGCTCCTTAGTCGGCCGGATGCCGCCCAAACAGGATAGAGCCTGATCCAGACGGCCCACGACTTCGTTCCTACGCACAAGAGATTACTTGCCTTAATCAATCAAGATCCTAAATATCTCCACGGATCACGATCTTCCTACAAAAAGAACCCCCCAACTCAACGTATCTCCCGTATTAGAAACTCCAGCATTTACCGCGTATAATATCTCCACAGAGAATGAAGAAATCCCTCTGACCGATCATGGTTATCATAAATGACACTAGCAACCCCTCGTCGGCAAGAAAGAGTCTTCTCCAGGCAGTTGACAGCCAATTTGGCCGCCTAAGCAATGCTGGGGTATGACGGACCAAGCTATGTTCCTTAAATAATCAACCTTTATTAATAAGAACATAAATAAAGCCCATAAATAATATTATAAATTTTTGTAAAAAATTAGGTAGAGTTTCATTTGTAACTTAAATGCTTGCCAAAATATAAATACTTGTACCAATCATGTACAATAATCCACAAATACAAACAACTCAATTTCACAGGATCTCCATCGCCACAACATGCAACATCAACACAAAACTACACAGGATCTAAATTGCTACTACTTAGATGTGGCCCCAACATTGTGTATTTATACACAATTTTGACCAAAGAGAGATGCCAGTAAATACCTGTAACAAACCATAATATCTTGCAGACGTATAAATAATCCAAATGACAATGAAAATTAAACTACTTAATCATTAATCATTTGTACAATATACATTAATAAACCCAGCTAAAATATGAAAGTATACATTTAACTACAATCTATAAGGTATAAGTTTTCCGATCTGGCCTTCCAAATCCAAAACCTAGTCTGTATCCAACCTCTATGCTATCCCATCTAATTTAACAGACCTATGCTTAATTAGAGATAAGGAGAAGAAAAGACGAGCTAAAAAGCCCAGCAAGTATAATCATACCTCATTATCAAACGATAAATAACAACAGAATTGATAATGGGGTGAGCCCAACACGTACTCGCAATCACAAAGGAATAGGAGAGGAAAAGAACAATTAGGAATGCATAATGCCATTTATCATGCTTTACCGTATTTATTATTTATAGTAATCTTTGCGAATCAGGGCCAATAAGCCTTATTAGCAAAAGGTGCGGGAAGACGATGAATGATCATGATATCCCACATGATCTAAGTTCAAACGACGCACTCAATGTCCAAACAAACTGCCCATAATAGGCCAAACACCACATGGCATAGCGGCATATCTTTTTTTTTTTTGGTAAGTAGCATAGCGGCATAGCGGCATATCAATCACCCGCTACCTTAATCTCTCGTGGTCTAGAGGCTGTCCCTGTCCTTCCATTGTAGTATCCTAAGACATATCACGAACGTCACCCGCTCACATAAGTCGTTAGGATATGCGGCCAAAGTAACCATTCGGTTTCACTGTGATGTTAATGGCTAGCCAGAGAATACTTCCTAATGAATATAAGTCCATGGTCCTAGTTTTAAGATTCATCATTCTTATGAGGGAGAATCCACCAAACTTACAAAACAAATATCTCAATTTAGAAGATCAAATCCATCAAATCTCAAAATGTGAAATTTCTGTCTAAATGTTCAAAAGCTTATTATCTACTTGTAAACTAAAAATTCGAATTACATTCATGAGTATCGTAATTTATGGAGAAAAGTGGGATTTCTTACCACCGATGAGCCAATGTCACATTGGGGTCCTCAAGAGCCCGTTTCATTACGAACAATGCACAAATACATATTTTTGGGCTTACATTTAAACATAAACAATTAGACATAATTTTTATAATAATTAAATGGGATGGAAGCATGCAAAATTTCCATTATATCTTAGGTGAACAGTAACAGTGGTCATTTAGAGCGTTTGGATGCTGCGAATGGGTCAATTCTTGTGAGATTGAACATCTAGTCGATACATATATATACAATTTGGACGTAATGATTCATATTTTGGAATCAATTTAATATATTACGAAGGAAAAAATGGGAATCCTGAATTTGGGCTTGGGTCAGGGTTTGGTGATACCAAACTGGATGATTCGAATAACAAATTTGACAAATAACTACATATTTTTGAACATTAATCATAGGTTACGTAATTTTTTACGTTTTGAGTGGGTATTGAGACGAGAATACCAAAAAAAATGGATAAAAATTAAAAGAGAGCAAATAGTGAGTATGAGAACACTTGCCTCAACGTGCTCTACGTTTTCTCTAACTAGCTCGAGCTTGAAATCGGACCCGAAGGCCTCCATTTCTCCTTTTCTCCTTCACGCGGTTCCTCCTTGTGCCGGGCTCCCGTAGCTGCTGCCGTTGCTCGACCGCATCGCCTAGCCGGCCACCACCATGCACGGCCGTCGCCCGCCACTGCCGCCCCGTGCGTTGCCTTGGCAGGCGCCGTTCTCCTCCTCCTCTCTCTCTCTCTCTTTCTCTCCACCAAAACCCTCGCCCAAACCCCTGCTCTCCTGTTCTTCCCTTATGCTTCTTATGTTTCCATCGTTGTTATTATTATTATTATTATTATTATTATTATTATTATTATTATTATTATTATTATTATGTTTTCTTTTAATCCTGAAATTAAAATTGATACTCGAGTGATCAAATAGGCGCACTCCAAGTGCTGGCCTAACAATTTAAATATTTCTCTAAAATTTTTATAATATTTAATTAATTTTTATCACACCCAAATTATCCAAAAATAAATAAATAAACCCAATTAAATTGAATAAGAATATTTAAAATATTACATGGGGGGTTCGAGGGTTATAAAAGGTCCTCGAGACAAACTCCTGATGTATACTCTCTTGAATGCTCACACGAACTCTTATAGGAAATTAAGCAAAACCTTGAGCGCCATTTTCACTCTCCCTCTCTAAGCCCAGAGAATTCCTTCACAATTCTCGTCAGTACCACCACAAAGCCACTCTATGGCGAGAACAACATCCACATCAGACTCAACCTCCACTCCCGTGCACTATCCTTGCAGTAACTCATCTTTCTATTTTTCATGAAAGATTATTGATTTAAATGTCAGAAGGTAAATTGGGGAACGGGTCCCACCGTTTTTCTTTAACATCTTGTCTTCTATAGTAGTGCACAGGATCCAGGTTTGAAGCTACCGATCCAGACCCATCCCAATTTGACCTAAAGAGGAAGATCAAGTGGACTTATGAATTGAGTAGTAATCTGAATTTCGTGTACGCATCATTGACGCCGTCTGTGAGAAATCAAACAAAAAGCCTAACCACTATTTCCTCCAGAAATATGGTTAACACAAGAGCCCAAGCCAACATTCTAGTCAAAGATGTCACTTCCCCCGGCGATGACCCCTCTAGGGTAGCTCAGCAAAGGAGTGACTGACTTCCACCATCATGGCAATGGCTGAACAAATGAACAATATGTCTCGAATGCTCTAGGCACTCTCTGCGCGCCAAGGCAGGCAGGAGCAGGGAGCTCCCTCCTCCTCTGCCCACATGCTGGCCTCCAGGCACAAAGGTCAGAGAAGGAAAAAAATTGGCCAGGAGGGCACCTTGACCAAGAAACTCTGATGCCCCAGCGACATCAAGTGCCAAGAGTTGCTCTAGGTTGGAAGGTCGGTTGAGTCATGAGACACTTGAGGTGAGCCCTGAACGAAAAAATCCATGCTACTCCCTAGACGAGAATAAGCCTCATGCATCACTCGACCTACCAATGGTAGCAGCCGACCAGCACCACCCCACTCGACTGGACATCAGAGTTGATGACCTATCTCAACACAAAAAGGATCACAACATCCTTTTAGGTAGAGGAGAAAATTGAAAAGATATAGAAGCACGTATTCAAAAGAGATGCCGACAAACACTCCACCAACTTGAAGAGGACACCATTCACTATGGAGATCCGGACCCAACTGCATCCTCCCAATTTTAAGATGCCATCCCGAGAACTATATGATAGAAGCACTGACCCTACGAACCATCTCAACCATTTTCACACTCTGCTCAACTTCTAGGGCCTGGATGAACTTGCTACGTGTCTGTACTTTCCCCAAACTCTGAAGGGGGACACTTGAATTTGGTTTTATAGGCTATCGATGAATTTGATTCGAAACGTTTGGGATCTTGTCGATAGATTCCTATCACAGTTCGCCTCCAACCGATGATAATAGAAGTAGCTTTGGCACCTCACTCACGTCAAACAGAGGCCGGCTGAGAATCTGAAGAAGTTCTTGGGTCGGTTTATCACTGAGGCCCGAAGAATACCCAAGCTCACCGACGAGGTGAAGCTAAGCAATTTTATCTCCATTCTAGGATCGAGCAACTTCTTCAAGCATCTGGCCCACAAGGACCCGTAGACATTCCAGGAGGTCGAGTCCATCCCCCTAGCCTACATAGCTTCCAAGGAAGCTAATGAGACAAAGCACCCAAAATGAGTGGACCACCTTTGCCCTGGACCATCAGACGGAAAGAGGAAGAATGAGGATCATGATGACCCCGCAGAAAGCAATCCAGGGCAGAGCCAACTGTACGAAGAGAGTTCAAGCCCATGCACCTGACCCCTCTGAATGACTTCAGGGTGAACATCCTCATGCTAATCAGGGAGGAGAAGTCCTTGAAGTGGTCAAAACCAGTGAAAAACTCGGAGGGAGAAGATCAAATAAAATATTGCGACTATCATCAATCTCTGGATTACAACACGAAAGATTGCCGAACTCTATAGAAGGAAATCAAGGAATTGATTTGAAGAGGCCAACTTACTAAATTTTTGAAAAACCCAGGTCAGAACCCCAGTCCGACAAGCGAAGAAAGGACAAAGCAACAGTAACTAAGGAATTGAGTCGCGGCTAGAGTGGTCAATATGGTGACCACCAGACCACCCAAAACTCACCACCCGAACCACCAGGAGAGGCCGACTGGGAATAAGAAACCAATGGTAGGAGATGATGTCATTAGTTTTAGTAACAAACATATGGCACATGTAATCTCTCCCCATTTCGGCCTCTTAGTTATATCCACCATCGTTTCAAATGATACTATTAATTATCAATTGAAACGAGTTTTTATTGATAATGAAAGTTCACATGATTTACTTTATATTGATGTGTATTTTAAATTAGGTCTAAAAAGGAGTCAACTGAAACATACCAAAGGACTCCTCTACGAACTGGATAACGAACCAGTGGCCATCAAAGGGACTATCCATCTAGAGGTCACCTTGGCTACGTACCCCAAGACAGTGTTCCACACGCTCACCTTTCTAGTTATCAACTTGCCTTCTATATATAACACAATACTCAAACGAACATGCCTAGCAGTATTTGGAGCCGTAACATTGATACTCCATCTAAAAATGAATTTCTCAACTGCATGCGGTGTTGGCGAAGTGTTGAGGCACCAGGGGACCTGTCAGACGTGTTACCTATCCCAAGTCACCTAGACCGCCATAGACAGGTCGATCAAAGACCTAGACCAATGGGATGAAGCAACTCTACAATAGGCTGTACTATCCTGGATCTTTGTTTAGATTATTTCAATATTAATTATAATTTTGAGTAATTTGAATGTCACAAAAATTAATAAAGTATTATGACATTTAAAAGATATTTGGATTAATTGCGTTGGCATCAAGTGCACCCATCTCTGTCATCCGAATATCGATTTAGATTATAAAATAAAATGAAAGAAAAATAAAAAATATAAATAATAATAATAATCATAATCATAATAATATAACAATAATAATAATATAATATGAAAAAAAGAAACAGAAAATAGAGAATCAGGTATCAGGGAGAAAGAAAGGAGGGAAGAGAGGAACAAAATGAGGAGAAAGAGGGAGACCAATGCTGGACTATCGTTGCCGGAGGTGCCAAAGCTGGCAAAGCCCTCTCCACAATGCTACCCTCCATTTTGTGTGCCGGTGTAAGGAGAGGACGAAATCGCAAATTGAAGCTAAACGGCCACCACCATCGCCATTGCCGCTATTATCGGAGGAAATCAGTGAAATTGTGGCAAGTAAATCCTTCCATTCTCCTTATGGATGTTGATTTTAGGTTTGCATATAGCGATTTTAGGAAAAACCAGTTGAATCAAGAGAAAATGGGTGAAAGAGGCACGGTGGAGAGAGGAGGCTGGTGACGACTGCATGCACCACCTTCTATTATCGTCGCCGTTGCTAGGTGCTGCCACCGTGGTTGCCACCATCACCTATGCCATAGCCACCGCTGATGAAGGAGGAGAACGTGAAGAGAGAGGAAGAGACGGGATGCAACAGGAGAGAGAAGGGGCGCACACCGATAAGAGAGAGAATCACCTGATTCGAGTACCTCGGAGCATCCTTTTGATAAATCTGTTTGAAATAAAGTCAAGGCAAGTATCTGTAACCCCTTTTCTTGATCTGATTTTATATCAGATTTATTTTGAATAATGTTTAAAATTTTTACTAACATGTATGTATTTTTATACACCCGATTTATTTATTTTGAACATGCATGTATGAATCATTAGCTGATTTGGAGGTTTTTGGTATGGGTTTTATAATTTTGGAGAGTTTAATATTTTTTTGAAAACCTGAATAATTTATTAGACAATGTATATATTTATATCAGTATGTGTATATGAAAATGTGCATGAAACTTACATAGGCCGTGCATTTTTACATGTATGTGTCAGGTTGTGATCACTATATTTGGATTTAAATATTAGATATTTTGGCCAACTCCTGACAAGAAGATATTTATTATTTAAAAGTCCCTTTTTGTCGGTAGAAAAGGTTTGGAGTAGTGACTCTTCCCATGTAGATGATTTGATGTGACCTTATAATATATTCAAAAGTCTTAATATATTTGACAAGCTTGAGAATTATACCTAAAATTACAGAGGGCAAAACATAGTGAGTAACCTTACCCATGGTAGACAAAGTACATGGGTAGCCAAGCATGCTGGCCTAATTTACATTTAATATGGCCTGAGGTTATCTGGAGTATGTGTAATCCTTCCTCAAGCTAATCTTTAAATAATCAAAATTCAAATTTGATGCATGATTTGTATTTCTACATTGATTTGTATTGGACGTTAATTTTGATTTTGATTTGAGATTCACCGATTTTGTTTATAGTTGGGTCATGGTATGTCTCGTACAAATAATTTTGCTTATATATTTTGATCCAGATCTTTGAACTACTTGTTGCGATGCTATTTTGGCTTCTATGTACGCTAATAGATTATTCGACTATCAGATTCCATCCCAAATTATGAGTTAATCGGGCTTTGGATTTGGACTTGAACTTTAAAATTGGCTATTTGCCAATTGGAATAGGTTCGAATTACCTCTGTTTTGTATATATATATATGTATACGTTCTGATGATGACTATTTTTTAATTTGGACATTTATTTTAGATTTGGATATTTGATTTGAGTATAAAACTGTAATTAGGTTTTGGATCTTAGATTTTTATTAGATTTATTTTATCTATAATTTAGATTTATTATATTATTTGATATAATATTTATCTATTTAACCTTTCATCTGATTATTGCACTCCTTTTATTCAAATATGATACTTACAAATATTAGGCTCATAATTTCTGTTTTGTCCCTTCAAAGTAGAGAATTGAGCCATATTATATGAACATAATAGACTTTTTGGCACGATATCATATTTTTCGATGAATTTTATATTTATTTAAATAAATGGTATTGGTCGCATTTGAATTTGATGGATAGATTCTATTAGACTATTTTTTGTAGTTGGAGTCGACTGCATGTGGGCTATCGGATTACGTATTGAGATTTTTTTGATGGATTTCGTTATGTGGATGTGTTGCTATTATGATTTGGTTTTTTTCTTATAACTGTTTGGCACCGGTCATGATTATTTTGTTCGGATAGTTGTCCGATGACATCTTGTGCAGGCTGTGTGATGACCCGAGTTTCGGAATATGATGATTGGGAGGTAATTAAGTTAAAATACGTGAATTGTGTTCAAAAGGTACGGGAGGATTGCATTGAAAAGCTCAAAGAATCGGAATTAGTAAATCGGGAACCGAAATTGTAAGCTATAAAATGTTGATTCGTTGACCAGATTTTGGGTTATGAATTATGATAATCATGACTTATTAATGTTATATAATCAAAAATAAGATCCAAGGATGTGAAAGATTGGGTTAGAATGGTCAAAACGAGTCCCGAATGGCAAAAATGTGAAATAGGCTTGCTGCAGGCCTGACCCACACCCTCCGTGGGCTCAAGCCCACGGAGAGCATAGAATTCGGATTTGGCTATGCTCGCTACGCGCTCGATCTAGCCCGGGAAATAGCAATGCACTCGCCGCGCGCACGAGCGCCAGGCCATTTTAAAGCTCCGTGCTGTTTCACGATTTTTATTTTTCCCACGCAACCAAACCCTTTTAGAGAGAGAGAGGGTGACGAACAAGAGAGAGAAAGGAGGAGATCAAGGTCGTGGAGTCTGAATCCGGTTTCGAGCTAGTTAGAGAAATCGTAGAGCATATCGAGGCAAGTACATCTATACCACTTTTCTTCCATTTCTGTTGATTTTCGTCCAATTTCCTTGTAGTATTTTGTCCTGATACCCAACCCTATGTATATCATTGTGATGCCCATAGTCTAATTATGTATATATGTGAAATTTGTCGTTTCATTCATTGTTTCCACACCGTTATCCCTCACCCATGCGAGTGTACTGTTTATGCGCGATCGGGTGGATTCCGGCCTTTGATTTTCTGGGCTTTTGCATAAATTAGGACTAGAATATGATTACCCATATCCCCCATAAGTTAATTCATCGGTTGGGTACCCAATTTGGTGGAATTATGTGAAATTCCGTTCGTGGAACCCTAACCCTACACCCGGGTGATTTTGGGCTTTAATTTTTGGGGCTTTTGATTTATTTGGGACTAGATCATAATTATACATGACTTGGGTAAGTTGATTTACCAATTGGGTATCCGAAATTATGGAATTTTGTGGAAATTTGTTCGCAAAGCCCTTGACCAACGCTCGGACACCGTTTGAGCTTCTATTTGAAGTTACATGTATAAATTAACTTGGGATTATAGTTAACCATGCCTTGGGATCGATCAATTACCTGTTGGATGTCCAAAATTTATAGAATTAATCGATTTGTGTATATGTACACCATTCATGTGTACTGTTCATGTGTACTATTTACCTAAGAATTTCGGATGATATTTTGTGTAATATTTTAAGTTTAAATGCCGATTAAGTGATATGTATTTGTGTAAATTCAATTATTCAATTTGAATGTTTCGGCATGCCCAATTTCGAATGAATTTGTATTCAGAAGCTCTTCAAGTTAATCTGTTCTTTTTGGAGAGAGAGGAAGTTGAGGCATGACAGTAAGCACGAAGAGGAAAAAAGGGGAGAAATCACTTGTTTTGATCCTATCCGGATAAAAACAACGGTAGATCGGGTTCAGGCAAGTGTATTTCGGACGCTGTTTTTTGTTTTTATCGATTCTTTTTGCTTTAAAGTTGATTAATATGCTCTAAAATGTTGTTGATGCATGTTTAAAGTAAATGAAGCATGTTTCCTTCGATTGTTCGGTTAGATTTTGTGTTTACCCATGTTTATTGCAAGTTTCGGCTTCGATTTCATGAATAAGCATGTAAATTGTGTTTGATTTTGTCCCGGAAGTTTTTGATGAAGCCCTAGCTCGAAAATATTGGGGATTTTTTGTTAAATTGCATAGCTTAATGTATGTGTATGGATTTATGGCCTTAATTTCATGAATAAACCCATGTTTAGTGACTGATTTAAGTCCAGAAGTTTTAGCGAGGCCCTAGGTACGAAAATGAAGGGGTTTTAATGATTTTTAACTATAGCTCCTGTTATATAAAAGTTAATTGGCACCGAAATGAAGCTCCCGGTACAATTTATTCTTGAAAATTTTACACTGACTTATACAGATAAATTTTCATGTACTTTTGAAGTAAAACTGAAGGATTTTTAGACCGTTGCTGTACGTTCTGAACGTTCTAAAATTAACTCAAAGTAAATTGTGAAACTCTGATTATGAAAGAAGGTTTTCAATAGAGAAGTTATTTCTAATACTGAGATTTTGGACCTGGACTGATTACAGTCAGGTTAGATTCTTCGGCATGCCTTAGAACTTTACGGTGGTAATCGAGGATAAATCTATCAATAGAGTTACATGTGGTCCGCCCTTCCTTGGGGCATTACGGTCAGGAGGAAAGTATAGTTTCTGGCCTACCTTCGGATGGCACACCGTACCGATCCCACGAGATAGGATACTTCCGTTACAATTATAGGCCTTGGATTATGTGGAGTGAACACAATCTACCTCAATCATTCGCTCTCTCAGCTAGTAGGGTATACTGGCAGGGTCTGTTACCGATATGTTATGTTACCGTTTTGTTCTGTACAGCAATTACTGTACTGATTTTTATTTCGTACTGATTATCGATGACTGATTACCATTTACGGATTATCGATTTTCGATTACTGATTACTGATTACCGTTTACTGATTATCGATTATCGATTACCGACTACTGATTTCTGATTTCTGAAATTTAATATCATCAAAGTATGCTTTCTCTGTTTCCTGGATTATATTCTGTATAACCGTTCTGTTTCTACACAGATTCACGACAGTTCTGCATCACTGTTTTACTGGATAAATGCATGTACCTTGCTGGGTCCCGGCTCACTGTTTTATTATTTTTTCTCCTCCAGATGAGACAGTAGAGTTAGTGCCTAACGAGAAAGAGCGACCGAAAGAAATTCCTAAAGACTTTTGAGGACCTGAAGCACTTTGGGGCTATTTTGGGAGAATCAGTTGATGTAAAGACTTGATTGGACATGTAATTTTGTATATGGATCTTGTATTTGTGGATATTCATGCGCATGCGGGTTTTGTATAGAATGCATATGATATATGTGATGGTAAAAAAGAAAACTATGTTTCTGCAGGTTAATGGTTTAGCTTCCACTCTAAACTTTTGGGATATACTGTACACGTCCTAGATGGCATATCATTGTTGAACTGTTATAGTAGTTAATGATTTTATAGATTTGTGCCATGGAAGGCACATGTGATCCTGTGTATACTTGTTGTAGGAAAAATTATGGTATAATTGATAGTTGTGTGCTTATAATAGTTGATCATACAGGTTGTATTTTTAGGTTTTTATCCAATTATAAAGGAGACTCTGTCAAAATTTTTGCATAAGTCTTGCCATATATTTTAGTCTGTTAATTCTGTTTCTGTCTTGATGAAAATTTCTGAGAAAAAAAAAATCTGTTCCGTCACAGGTTGTTTTTGGGTCCCATTTATATATTGATTTGTCATACTTGGATTTTAAGACTTAATATTATTTATTGAATTTATTTAGAATTTTTAATTTTAAAAATTATAATTAATTATTTAAATTGACTTAGTTGGTTCGAATTCGTGTCAAAAGTGATATCAGAGAAAAGTCTTAATAAAAGGTATTTTAGGTTATTTTGGGTGAATAATTGATTGAATGTTTGGGCGTGATAAGTACTACCTTTAGTTGATAATAGATAATTGAGTTGTGAAGGCTTGGGTTTAAATTAGAAGATCGAGCTGTAGAGGTTTGGATATAGATTGAAAGGATAATCATCTAATCATGATGAGTCACATGAGTGACATAATGAGTGGTTTGATATAACTGTAGAGGGAGGATTTTGTTTAGTTTCTACGGATATGTGGAGGTTTTGTTTGGTTTTATAATTTTGGAAAAAAAGTAGCAGCCTTAGGTCGTTCGATCAGAAATCTCATGAGGTAGGAGGTTTCTGTCAGCAGAGTAGTAAGTGATGAAGCTGGTTGGTCCAAAATCTTACAGAGTAGAAGGAGGTTTTGGTCGACAGAGAGATAGATGATGGAATTGATCAGTCCAAAATCTCACGAGGTAGAAGGAGATTTTGATCGGTAGAATAGTAAGTGGTGGCATGGAGATAATGAAGGGTAAGAGTAAATATATTTGTGCAGGACCGTAGTGGTCTGAGACCCCGAGTGGGTCAATATGTGATAATGATGGCTGAATAGTTGTAGGTGAGTCGATGGTGGGACTTTCAGAACCTTATCTTGAGCTAGAAGAATGAAAAATCGTTTAGAATGTCTCTTCGGAGACATCCAATAAAATTCGAATGATACAGAGAAAATTGGCATGGTTCAGCGTCAGGATGGCACGCACAAAGTGAAAAGTAATCGTTGTATCTGAGTGAGAAAATAACGATTCTTTAAGATTGAAAGTCGCAGATAAAGAAGAAGAAGATCATATTAAGTCAACTCATTTCTCTTTATAGGAGAGGTTGAGGAGTTTTGGTGGACAACCTCTACCATAAGGAAAGACATGAAGTGCAACTTTGATTTCGTTGGCAACGGTGATACTGATCGTCTCGACATTTAAAGCTATTGCTAGAGTGAGAGGAAGACTCAAGGGTTGTCCATTCCCAATCATCGCTATGATCGGGTGGATAATTGTCCTACAAATCTTTCATCGCTGAAAAATTAATGGATGAAGAGTTCGATGTCAGACCTCCTAAGGCAATGCTGAGGAAGAGGTTAAAGAATTTAAAAGATTTGTTAAAGTAAGATAGTAGCTAAGGATGTTAAGATTCAATTTGAAAGTAGTCAGCATCATTCCGACTCAGGACTCGACAAGGAGCTGGACCAGGCCCTGTTATTCGAGCAAGAGAAGCTTTGGGAGAAGCATTTCTAGAAGAAATTAAAGTATTCAAGCTAGAACTTGAAGGATGGACTTGTTTAACCTCCAAATGATAGGCTAAAGGAGAGTGAGATGAAGCAAGATCTTCCTCCTCAAAGTTCTAGTTTGTGAGGTTAGCCTATAAATTCTATCCGAGAATCTTGTAGAACAAGTTTGCTTTTTCAAAGTGGAGTCTATTTCAATTATAGCCAAATATGCCATTTGTCAAAGGATCGTTTGAATCCCAAGGGTCTAGATCCTAGACGTCTAGGTAGGAGACAAACGGTTTAAGGCCGAGCATTTGCAATTACAGCTCATAAAGTTAGATTCGGATCCTTACTCGTGGAAGATTGTTTCAATAAGTTCGTTCCATTCTATATTCAGGATATGAGTCCTTTGAATTTCAAGGAAGAAACAATAAGATGGTTTCAGGGTTTATTTTCAACGTTGCAAGGGAGTCATCCATTAAGAAACGGGTGCTGAGTTTATCTAGCATATATGGTCACATCTAGGAGTTCTTCTATGACCATTGAAGATGTTTTGGTCATCTACGAGTTTAAAGATGTTTTTTCAAAGGATTTGACTAGATTGCTCCTGGATTAGGTGATCAATTTGCTATCAATATTGTGCTTGGATTTGCATCTATTTCGAAGGCTCTGTGTATGGTGGTCCCGTCTGAGTTGAAGAAATTAAAATTGCAATTATAGAACCTATTTGATAAAGGTTTTGTTCGGCCAAGTGTCTTGGCATGGGGTGCTTCAATGCTCTCTAATAAAGAAAGATGGATCGGTGGGTTTATGCTTGGATTATTTGGAAATCGAATATGTATCACCTACAAAGGATTGAGGATTTGTTTGTTTCATTCTAAGAAATTTACGTTTTCTCTAAGATTGAGCTATGTTCGAGGTACCATTGGTTGAGAATTAAGTGGGAGAATGTGCATAGGACAGTTCTCAAGTCAAGGTGTGGCCATTGTGAAATCTTGATGGTTCTTTTGGGTTACCGAATATTTTAGTGCCTTTTATGGATATATTGATCGGATTTTTGACCATGTTTGGGTCAGCTGTGGTGGTTTTGTCAATAATGTTCTAATTTATTTGAAGATATTTGAGGAGTATGAGACCCGATTAGAAGTCTACTGTAGATTTTGAGAAGGCATCATCTTGGGTCATATGGTTCTCAAGGTGACATTTGAAAACCCAAAGAAGATGAAAGCAGTGATAATTGGAAAAAACTGGCTAAGGTTGTGAGAGTGCGGAGTTCGTCAGGTCTGGTTGGTTATAATGAAAGATTTGTTGAAAGTCTCTTAAGGATTGTAGTATCATTGGCATTCTTGGAATAGAAGCAATCAGTATTCAATTGAAGTAACACTTGTGAGAAAAGTTTTCAATAATTGAAGAATAGATTATCGTCGGCATCAATTTTATTGATGCTCGATGGATCACAAAGATTAACAGCGTTCAATGATGCTCCTAAGAAAGATCTAGGTATGTTTGGATTCTACATAGTTGGGCGCATTATCCAAGGGAAGTTCGAGATGTGGCACAACTTGAAGGATTTTGCGTGGAAGTGCTATGGCAAGGATGCCAGTGGAAAGATTGGACAGAGGGATTTCTTCTCTTTGGTGTTAGGATTGGATTCCAAACGAAAATCCTATCTATGGGAGAATCTTTTATGAAGATTAGAGATGAACTTTCTTTTTGGACGAGCCATCATGAAGTTGGATTCAATCGAGCCAGTAACCTCAAGCCTATGGTAGGTACAAAGTGCTTTTTCGATTACATATTCGAGAGGAGGCATGTTTTCAAGAATTCTCTCATCAGAGTCTCAATTGATTAGATGAGTGCTTAAAAGCTGATTGGATAGAAGCTTGGTAACAAATGAGGTCATCAATAGCTATGGCTGGGTTCGAGTGATACAAGTTTGACGAAAATGTCGAAGATTCTCTACCTAGTAGAGTGGTGAGTCGATAATCTATCTCATGCCTAAAGGAAGAAGCCGAGAAGGAGAAGCCTTTAAGATTTTGTTTCAGGTCAGCCTCGAACAGTAAAAAATTTGGTGTCCATTTGGATGAGGATAATCTAGCTAATTATGGTTTAGATTATGAAGATGGTTCATTGTTTGTCGAGATTTGAGACAGATGATGGATGAGCTGTTGAAATTTGCTTATCACTTGCCTATTAGGATGTTATTTTCAAGATTAGCCATTGGCATATTGTCAAGATGAGGATAATGCTAGGTATTCCTACTTTGAGGCTTTTGATTGTGATCTGAGGCTGAAGATCAATCAGATGATAGAGCGAAAGCATGTGGACTCATGACTATCGATCACAAGATTTGATTTGAGACTTGAAGTAAGAGATCAGATTTTCAAATCGATTAGAGGTTCGAGAAGAGTAGTCAAATATTTCTGGAAGCTTCTTGAAGAGAAGAATTTTGAGTTTTGGAGTCGAACGATAATTTAAAGCAGAGCTTCAATGAGATATTTGATGTTTTCAATAGATTGGAGAGGCGGCCTATAGATTTGCCTTATTTCTAAATTTGATACTGGATATAATGTGTTTTATGTGAATGATTCTTCACATGTACTTGGATTGGAGTCATTTTGATCGATGATAAGGGTTTTAGGATAAGACTATGGTTTCGATTTTGAGATAGGAAGAATTTGGTGCAAAGGAATAAGATGTTTCCATCGGCCATTATAATTTAGAGGAATCTTTCAGTTGAAAAAGCATTAAGAGATCTTGAGGATAAGTCCAAAAGAACATCCCTATTTATTGAGGATTGGATTTTGAGATATCATTTGATCGATGAAGACTATTGAGAAGATTGAAAATGAAATTCAAAAGAATATCCTCATTAGTTGATAATCGAGGTAATGATTGAGAATCATAAATTTTGAGGACGAAATTATTGTAAGGATAGGAAAATGTAATATTTTGGATCTCCATTTGGATTATTTTAATAATAATTATAATTTTGGATAATTTGGATTTCGTAAAAATTAATAAAATATTATAAAAATTTGAAGGATATTTGGATTAGGCGGGCTGGCGTCCGAAATGTACGCGTACTACCGTTCGAATATTGATTTGGATTATGAAATAAAAAAATATAAATAATAATAGTAATAATCATCATCATCATAATATAATATATATAATAATAATAACAATATAATATTAAAAAAGAGAAAGAGAAAACAGAGAATAAAAAATCGGGGACAGAGAAAGGAAAGTAGAGGGGAAGAAAAAGAGGACAGAGAGGGAGACCAGTGTAGGGCTACTGCCGCTGCAGTCGCTGGGGGTGCCGAAGCTGGAAGTGGAAGCTGACGAAACCCTCTCCATGATGCTACCCTCCATTTTGTGTGCCGGTGTGAGGAGAGAACAAGATCGCAAACTGAAGCTAAATGGCTGCTCCCGTCGCCGCTGTTACTGAAAGAAATCGGTGAAATTGAGGTAAGTAAATTCTTCCATTCTCCTTGTGGATGTTGATTTCGCAGTTGTATGTAATGATTTTGGGAGAAACCGATTGAATTGGGAGAAAATGTGTGAAAGAGGCGTGGTGGAAAGAAGAAGCTGCCGACGGCTGCATGGACTGTCGCCCACTGCCGTTGCCGGGTGCTGCTGCCGTGGTTGCCACCATCGCCTGTGCCGAAGCCACCACCGATGAAGGAGGAGAACGTGAAGAGAGAGGAAGAGACTGGATGCGGCAGGAGAGAGAAGGGGCGCACGCCAACAAGAGAGAGAATCGTCTGATTCGGGTACCTCAGAGCATCCTTTTGATAAATCTATTTGAAATAAAGTCGACACAAGTATCTGTAACCCCTTTTCTTGGTTTGATTTAATATCTAATTTATTTTGAATAATGTTTAGAATTTTTACTAACATGTATGTATTTTTATATATCCAATTTGTTTATTCTGGACATGGATGTATGGATCATTGGCTGATTTGGAAGTTTTCGGTATGGGTTTATGATTTTTGAGAGTTTAATATTTTTCTAAAAACCTAAATAATTTATAAGATACTGCATATGTTTATATCAGTATGTGCATATGAAAATGTGTATGGAATTTATATAGGCCGTGCATTTTCACATACATGTACCATATTGTGGTCACTATATTTGGATTTAGATATTAGATATTTTGGTCAGCTCTCAGCAGAAAGATATTTGTTATTTGAAAGTCCCTTTTTGTCGGCAGGAAAAGTTTGAAGTAATAAACCTTCCCATTTGGATGATTTGATTTGACCTTATAATATATTCATACATCCTAATATATTTGACAAACTTAAAAATTACACTCAAAATCGTAGAGGGTAAAACATAGTGAGTAACCCTACCCATGGGGGGTATAATACATGAGTGACCAAGTATGCTGGCCTAATTTACATTTGATATATAGCCCAAGGTTACTAGGAGTACGTATAACCCGTCCTTAAACTATTCTTTAAATAATCAAAACTCGAATTTGATACATGATTTGTATTTTTACATTGATTTGTATTGGACTTTGATTTGGATTTAAATTTGAGATTCACCAATTTTACCCATAGTTGGGCCTTGGTATATCTCATACAAATGATTTTATATAAATATTTTGATTCAGACCTTTGGGGAATTTGTTGCGATACTGTTTCAACTTCTACATATGCTAATGGATTATTTGGCCATCGGATTCCATCCCAAATCACGAGCTGATTGAGCCTTAGATTTGAATTTGGACTTTAGAATTAGCTATTTGCCTATTGGAATCGATTCGGATCACTTCTATTTTGTTTATATATATATATATGCATACGTCCTGATAAGGACTATTTTCTTATTTGGACATTTATTTTGGATTTAGATATTTGATTTGAGTATCTAATTACCATTGGATTATAGATCTTAGACTTCTATTGGATTTATGTTATCGACAATTTGGATTTATTATGTTATTTGATATGATATTTATCCACTTAATCTTCCATCTAATTCATCGCACTTCTTTTGTTTAAATATGATACTAAGTATTAGACTTATAATTCCTATTTCGTCCCTTCAAAGTAGAGGATTGAACCATATTGTAGGAGCAAATGAGTTTTATATTTATTTAAATAAATAGTATTGGTCATATTTGAATTTGATAGATGGATTCTATTAGACTGTCTTTGGTGGTTGGAGTCGACCACATGTGGGTTTTCGGATTGCGTATTGAGATTTCTTGGGCGAATTTCTTTATGTGGATGTATTGATATTATTATTTGATTTTTTTTCCTTACGACTGTTTGGCGTAAGTTATGATTATTTTGTTCGGACAGTTATTCGATGAAGTCTTGTGCGGGTTATTTTTAGATCTCTTTTGTGTATTGGTTTATCACAACAGGATTTTGGGTCTTAATGTTTTTATTGAATTTATTTTGGATTTTTATTTTTAAAAATTATAATTAATTATTTAAATTGGCCAATTTGGTCCGAGTTCGTGATACAGGCGCAGTCCGACAAAGCCACTGACCTTGTCCCCGGAACTGGATAGTCTGAAAAAATGCGTACAGATAGGAAACTCACTCGCTAGGCCCTTACACAACCGGCTTGTCAACTTCTAAAGACAGAATATAGATGTCTTCGTGTCGACCCCCGCCAATATGCTTGAAATTTCGACCAGAGTAATAGTCCATAAGTTGGTTTTCGATCTCGACCGCAAGCACATCAGGCAAAAGCGGAGAAACTACTCCATCGAAAAGCTCATTGCCATCTGGGAGGAAGCAAAGAAGTTGCCGGATGCTGACTTCATAAGGAAAGTCCAGTACCCGAACTGACTCTCCAATGTGGTTCTTGCAGAAAATAGCAATAGAAAGTGGCAAATGTGCATCGACTTCACCAACATTATCAAAGCATATTCAAAGGACAGCGTCCCACTACCGATGATTGACTCACTGGTGGACTCCACATCCGAATATGAATTGCTAAGTTTTATGGATGCCTATTTGGACTACAATCAGATTTGGATGCGCTTGGAGGATGAGGAGCACACCTCCTTCATGACCGACCACAGGACTTACTACTATAGGGTTATGCCCTTCAGAGTGAAGAACCCAGGCACCACCTACTAGAGGCTCATGAACAAAATGTTCGAGGCCCAAATCGGCAAGAATATAGAGGTATACATGGACGATATGCTCGTCAAAAGTAAAACCACCGATGACTATATTCGTGACCTCGCCAAAGCTTTCGAAGTGCTATGGGCACACCAGATAAAGTTCAACCGCTCTAGATGTGTCTTCAGAGTGTCATTTGGGAAATTTTTAGGCTAACAAGGAGATTGGCAGCACCGTACCGCATCTTGGATAAATTCGAAGACAAGTACCTCCCTTTCTTCAAAGCCTTGAGGGGGACAAAGACGAACAATTTCCAATAGATGCCCGATTGCCACACTGCCTTCGATAAGTTAAAGGAGTACCTGGCCAACCCTCTTCTCCTGATGTCATCAAGAGAGGGGTGAGGAGTTGTATCTGTACTTAGCAGTTTCAGAGGCGGCCCTGAGCTCTATTTTGATTCGATAGGATTTCGACGTGCAGCGGCAGGTGTACTACGTCAGTAAAACATTGATTGGCACCGAGACTCGCTACCCGCACATCGAGAAGATGGTGCTGGCTCTTGTCTTTTTAGCCAAAAAGCTACGGCCCTACTTCCAAATACACTGGATAGTTGTCCTGACCAACCAACCATTAAAGGGTATCTATAGAAGCCCGACATGTCAGGGTAGCTAATTAAGTGGGCCATTGAATTGGGTGAGTTCAACATAGAGTTTAAGCTCAGTTTCACCTTCAAAGGGTAGGCATTGGCTGACTTCATCGTCAAGACCATAACCCTGATTCCAAGCACCGACTACACCGGCGATGCTGACCACCAAACTTAAACGTCGAACTGGGTTCTTTACATGGACGGCTC
Source organism: Nepenthes gracilis (assembly GCA_033239525.1). Taxonomy (NCBI): domain Eukaryota; kingdom Viridiplantae; phylum Streptophyta; class Magnoliopsida; order Caryophyllales; family Nepenthaceae; genus Nepenthes; species Nepenthes gracilis. The sequence continues at coordinate 14,991,882 of BSYO01000006.1, forward strand.
ATCTACAAACTCGGACAGTGGGGCTAGAGTAATCCTAAGGACACCCGATAGATTTGAAGTGAGATACTCCTAAAAGCTTGGGTTTTCGGCCACCAACAATGTGGCTTAGTATGAAACCCTGCTCTCAAGATTGCAGCTCGCCAAGAAGTACTCAGCAAAGCTCGTGACCATCTATAGTGACTCAAAGTTGATCGTTATCTAGGTCCGCGGAAGTTTTGAAGCGTCCAACCTACCGCTCGCAAAGTACCTAGCTAAGGCAAGGAACATGGTCCAAAAGTTCAACAAGGTCGACTTGGTTCACATCTCAAGGGTATAAAACTAGAAGATCAACTAGCTTGCAAGGGCAAGTGGAGGCAGAGAACCCATAGCAATATTCCAGGGACATGGGGAGATCCTGACCTCTCCCAACATAGAAGAGTAGTAGGTAATGCAGCTCTCCAATGACTAGAGTTGGATGTCACCCTACTAGAGATATATCACGAACGGCTCCCTACTAGGAAAACCGGATGAGGCCAAATGCATAAAGAAGATGGCCTGCTGATATACCATCAAGGATGAAAAGTTGTACCACCGAGGGACTCTACACCTTACTTACAGTGTCTTACACCGAATGAGGCAGACTATACATTGAGTGAGATCCGCCTTAGTATATGCTGGTTGCATGTTAAAGGTAAGAATCTTGCCTTCAAGATATTGTGCCAAGGGTATTATTGGCCGATGATGAAGCAAGGTGCCATAGATTTCATAAGAAAATGTGAAAGCTACCAAGTCCATGGTAACAAGCCCCATCGGCCGCCCATGGAGCTAAGAACCCTTTAGGCCTTCTCGCCATTTGCATAAGGAGGGCTTGATATTCTCAACCCCTTTCTGGTCACATCCAGACAAAGGAAGTTTGTTGTGGTTGGTATCGATTATTTCACAAAATAGGTCGAAGCCTCCCCACTAGCCCGAATTACCAAGCAAAATGTCACGGAATTCATTTGGCAAAATATAGTCTGCAGATCCAGAATTTCCAAGGTCATTGTGACCAACAATAAAACCCAATTCATCGGGAAGCACTTCACCAAGTATTGCACTAATTTGGGCATTAGGTTGGTCCACACCTCGATAGCCTATCCACGGAAAACGAGTAGGTGGAGGTTACCAATCGAACCTTACTGCACGGGCTAAAGACAAAGTTGGAAGATGTTAGGCGATCCTAGGCAGATGAGTTCCCGCAGTGCTCTGGTCATACTAGAAAACCTCAAAAGTGCTGACACGTGAGACACCTTTCAGTTTGTGCTACGGGAACCGAGGCTATCATCCTAGTCGAGATCAAGCTGCCCAGCCTCCGGGTAGAAGGCTTCAACTCGCTTAGCAACTCCCGTGGGCTCAGGGAGCATCTAGACTTGCTCAAAGAAGTGTGGGATGAGGCTAAGATACTCACAGCGGACTACCAATAGCGGATTTCTTGGTACTACAACAAGAGGATAAAGACTCGACAATTTGATGTAGAAGACCTAGTCCTATTTAGTATAGAAGCCACCGCAAAATCGCAGACATGAAAAAGCTCTCCCTGAATTGGGAGGGCCCCTTCCTCATTTCGGTTGTTTTGCATAACGGAGCGTACAAGTTTCAAGCCAACAACGGAAAATTGGTTCTAAGGATGTGGAATGCCATCCATCTAAAGAGATATTACAAATATGGTTCTTATCGAACCCAGGTAAGTCATGCGTATATTGCTAAAGGGTGCTTGTAATATTGTATTGCATTTAATGAAATAACTCATTTACATGTATATTTTTATCATTTTTGTTTTCCTTCCCATATGAATGCTTGTGTGATGTTACATGAATTCAAAAGGCTTAGATTGCACCTAAGTCAAATGAATTCTCATTCACCCGATGCCAAATCTCGATCCTATACCAAGCAGCCATACGTGGTTATATTTGAACCTCGATCCCATACTGAGCGGCCCATGTGTGGTCATATTTGAACCCCAATTTTGCATCGGGCAGCCCATACACAGTCATATTGAATCTCATTCCCATCACCAAGCAGCCCATAGCGGTCAAACTCAGAAACTTAGGGAGCTCTTCAGTATATAAGTGACAACTCCCTCCCGAAGGGACGAGCACTATTATTCTACAATGGTCAGTGTACTTGGACCAGATGCGTGAAAGTTGTGACATCCTCCAATAGGACCAAGCGATGACGGCACGTGCGGGCAACGGCCTAGGCTAGAAAAAACCCAACGACGATGGCCACAAGGCTTAGCTGGCAATCACGACCTCTCCCGGCGGGAGCAAGTGCAGTCGGCGTATGCGATATAATCATTAGCGACAATGGGTGGCATGGTCTAGCTGGCACACAAAAAATTTGTATATATATGTATATATATATATCATGATGTACATCTAGAGGCATCTGATGGCCTCAAGATACAAAACTACAACCTACCTAGGTGGCTAATCTAAGGTGGAGGACCCCTCGAGGGACGTGGCACGAACCCCCTACCCACTCTGACAAGGTATTCGATTAGCTCTGAGTGGTGGGAAGCTCCAACGCTCCTTGAGTCCAAGAAACCAATATGGAAATTAGGGTCCGCCAAGGAAGCGATCCTCCTTCTAAAATAGATGCTCGCCTGAAACCGCTCCTCTAGGGCAGGGGCCACTTCCTCAGGAAAGAGCCTAGTCCTCAACTCACCCTTCAGTACTGCGATCCTTCAAATAGCCCGGGCATGGGCTCCAAAGAGTTCCCACAATCTGGCATCGGGCTTTAATAGGGCCTAGTCTAGATAATTGGCCAGCACCTAACTTTGCAGCCCGTCCCCAACAGTCACGTTGACCCATCGCTCCATCTCCTCAATGACGCGATCACTTTGAGCGTACAACAGGCAAGTGACTTCATCTCCCTACAAGAGCAAAGACTCCTCCAACCAACAAGGCACCCTCTTAGGTTGTCAAATGAAAAAGAGGGGTCAACCACAGAAAGCATTATCAGACACTTGTGCAACTTCTCAATGAGATAGACATACCTAGCAGGAAGAACCTAGCGGATTTGGGACCTGGAGGCACCCTCAAGACACCAAGGGGCACGAGGAGTAGGGTGCCTGGGCGTGTCCTTCCTCGGTGGTGACCCCATCCACTAAGTCCTCCTGGTTGATTTCCTCCACCAATTTCCCATCTCCACTTCCCTTCTCGGCCGAAGATCTAGGGGAAGAAGGAGACGACGCTGCTCATACTAGGGCGAGCAAAATCGGGATGTCGATCATGTCCCACCAATAGCGGGGGGACAAGCTTAAGTAACTAGAGCATCTACAAGGAACAATGACGCAGTGAGGCTGAAAGTCGTGTCGCTATAATGGCAAATGACTCGTGTCTTAACCCTAGTAAATCAAGCTATAGGCACCATTATGACTGATGTTGCATCACATCCTCTTGCAGCTCGCCGTCAACCCATGATGACTCTAACTCTTCTAAAGGGAAGAGCTACAAAAGCAAACTCACTCCACTAGCAGACAATCGCAGGAAAGCAAGGCCTTACAAAAACAAAGATGTCATCACCAACTCTAAAGAAATCTTCTTTTATTCATTATGAAACAAAGTTGTACAGGCAACAATAAGATATAATAATAATAATAATATACAATAAATAAGAAGAAGACAAAACAAGCACGATGACCCCAAGGTTGGGGGTCGACATGAGGACAAGTCGAAGGGCCCTCCCCATCGGCGAGTCAACCAGTTCAGACCGGTGCCGGGCAGCCCTGTTCCTCTGATCAAAGATGATGATGGGAAAGTCGGGGTCAAAGATAGAGGCAATCCACAAGCACAGCCAATGCCATCCAGGAACCTTGCGTACAAAACAAGACCCAACTCCTCTAGACAGATTGGAGTTGTCAACTCCTCTCTGAGTCTAATGTTCTCGCTCCGGAGTGAAGCCATGTCCTACTTAGTAGTCTGAAAGGCATCCTCAGATCGGTGTAGGTTGTCCCCAAAATTCTACAACTCTGCCAGGACGCCGAAAAGTTGGAGCTTGAGATCCAAGACACGGTCCCTAGTACAGCTCAACCTCAAAGACGACAGCATCCAACCAGCCCTACAACTCCTCCACCACCTTCATGTTAACCCTTTTCTGGTTCAAACACTAGACCTCTTCCTCCAACATTTGGATTTGGGATGATCGCTAGTATAAGCAAGTCTACAGGAATTGCAACGCTTTGTCGTCCTGCAAAACAAAACGAGGAAAAGAGGTTGAGGCGAGCTGCCCCTGACAAAAAGTACAAAAGCTCAATGCGACTTACCTAGATGTAGGGCTCCCTAGATGTAGCAACTCTCAAGGGCACCGATGATGAAGAGGCCTTTGTCTCCGCCATCTCCTCGACCTCGTCCACCTGCTCGACCTATGTCAAACGGCTCATCGCGAACTTCTCTCCGATTGACTGCCTAGGAGGACAGGTGGCTGCCCGTTCCGGCATGGAAGAGGGGGCAAACACCTATGGGCCGCCCTGCGGGATTCGCGCCAACCCTCTTACAAAGCCTTGAGGCTGGCCCCAATCCTTGTTCCCAGATGGGTCTCCAGATGAGTTTGGGCCGTCTCTTCTATCAGCCCAACCGATCCAATTGTAGGTCCAACTGGCATGCCTTGAAGAGAAGTAGGAAGCAAACCGACTAAGGGCGTCCGGTACCGGCCTCAATGGTGCCGGCATCCAGAGGAGTAGCAAGGTCTGGCACCCCAAACGACTCACCAATGCTCCTCATCCGCTCCACCATTGGAAGACCCTCGACGGTAGAAGATGACGATGAACCCAAAGATGATGCAAATCACCACAAAGATCGACTATCAGAAGGATCGCTAATGAACAGGGTCCCGGCCTTCCTCTTAGGTTGTGCCAACAGGGGAGCGGTGGCCTTGGCGATCCTGCTTGGAGAAGGTGGGCCCCAACAAGCTAGTGCCAGGGCCTCAGTCGAGAAAAGATGGTCCATCTGGAACTCCTCCAGGTGGGCCTGGATCAGCTCCATCAATGGCCTGACAGACTCCACCTCCTCGCGCAAAGCCTTGCTAGTAAGGGTAGCTGACACATTACCCCAATCCCTAGATAAAAGCCAGTCGCCAGAAACCTTTACAAAAAAGAATCGGTCCTTCTAATTCTTGACAGAGTCGGGAATGGCCTTATTGATGCGCAACTCGTAAGGAGATAGTGAGATCCAATCCTCACTCTGGAAGAACCGAAAGATAACCTTCATCGCCATCACCATTAGTGTCCTCCCCCGATGGTGAAGAAATATGCATAGGGAGCACAAGTATCCGATAGCATTCGCATGAAACCTCGCCATCAAAACTTTGAGGGCTAGAAACACATTGAACAACTCCCGGGGATAAGAAGGAGAAGCGCACTTCGCATGTGAGCCTCATAAATAGCGATGAAGCCCTCTAGAGGTTAGCAGGCCCTATCGTGCTCTCCTAGCACGTCGTACTGAATGTACAAAGCCCCAATGTCGCCGGAGTTAAGGGCAGAGCAAATCTCGCCAACCTTGGGAGCCATGAAATCTGAGGAAAGCAAGTTATAGAGGAGTAGAAGGAGAGGGTCTCAATGAAAGCAAGTAAGAAGGAGAAGTGAAACTTGAAACGGTGGCTGCCACAAAAATTCGAAAGGGCACCTCAAGAACGCGTGCTCATAATGCTTGCCATGTGTCATCACCGGGAGGTGTTTAGACGAGTCACATCATCTTGTCTCATTAATGGTGATCAGCAGCCATTACAACGGCAGACACGCGGTGAATAATGAAGGGTTAGAGTACGAAGCCCCATAACTTTCCAGGCCACCGCGCTCCGCTTCTTGAGTAAACCAAACCGATGATGGAGAGACATGATATATTCATACCGGACTGGCTCTTCATTAACCACTCCAGATGTTTGCCGAATTGACTGGTGAAGCTGGCTAACTACTAGTCTAGCTTTGCCTGCTCATCTGGTCAGTAGCCACTCCGAATTTCAACTAGTTTAGTCGATGAAATCGGATGGCCATCCAGTCCGGCCCCCATGAGGATGTCAGCTTCTCATTCCTGTCCAACATCAAAAAAATGAGAAGAGATTAAAAAGAAACACGATAGAAAAAGACAGTACAAACAGAAGCGGTGACTAGTTCCATTCATTAATCTCGCTTTACAAATTACAACGCCTCCAGGGGCTAGTGTACAACAAAGTAAAAAAGAGGGGGAGGCGAAGCGCATGGATGGCAGTCCAACCACAATGGTCCTACTTCGTCAAAATGAGCTCTTGGACAGAAGAACGACACATCAAGACAAGGTATTATCGTAAAGGAAGGCAGCCACGCATAGGTACACAAAGTGTTAGGAAAGCCTCAACCTACAATAAAGAGAAAACAACCACAAGCCCAAGAACCCTCTGCAAATCCTACCGACGGTGAGGCGAGACAGCAAGGACAAGAGAATCCTGAGTAGTTGCCCATTCCAAAGTCAAGCCTTCGACCAGGGTGGACGCTCAGCCGCAGACAGGCCCAGTCCCAATCTGAGTCAAAGAAAGAGTCGGGCACGGTTCTAGAAGGATGTGAAAATGGGTGACCAAAGCAGTGTCCCACATGAAAAGATGTGACCAAAGCAGATTGAAGGTGCGTCCCAAAATAACACCACTGGAGAAAAGGAACAACCTCAGCCCTGAGTCGGTAGCTAGAACCCCAAGCCTCATAGCGGCTTCTAGCTTCCACACCATTTCACTGATCAAGGTGGGATGTGATGCAAATAAATGCTACGAGCCTTTGATTTATAGCACGCAAAGGAACCAATGGGTCACTAAACACTAGGAAACTACCACCTCAACAAATCTGCAGAGAATCGCAGAAACAGAAGAGTCACGCCAAGGAACAGTAAAAAGGGGAAATGTAGAGAAGGCTTGGGAAAAGAGCAAAAAGGGAGAGATAACACATCATGTCACGTCCTATCATAAACATGCCAGGGGTCGAAAATTCAAACCCTGAACATGGTAGGCTAGTATGGGGATGGCAGAAATGGGTTGGCCCAAAAGGACGGTAGCTAAGAAAAAATGCAGATCACTGGCCCAAAAGGTGGTCAACGTCTCAGTTGACCGAAAGTGATACTCAGTCGGCCGGATGCGGCCCAAACCAGACAAGGCCCGATCCGGACGGCCCACGACTCTGTTCCCGTGTACGAGAGATTACCTGTCATAACCGATCAAGATTCCAAATATCTCCACGGATCACAATCTCCCCAAAAAAGGAAGCCTCCAACTCAGCGTATCTCCCACGATAGAAACCTCAATATTTACTGCGTATAGTATCTCCACAGGGAATGAAGGAATCCCTCTGACCGATCATGGTTTCCATAAATGGCACCAATAACCCCTCGTCGGTTGGAAAGAATATTCTCTAGGTAGTTGGTAGTCAACCTGGCCGCCCAAGTGATGCTAGGGGATTCTAGGGCTATAAAAGGCCCTCGAGACAGACTCCAAAGGCATGCTCTCTTGAGTGCTCACACTAACTCTTGCAGGCAAATAAGTAAAACCTCGAGTATCCTTTTCTCTCTCCCTCTCCAAGCCTTGAGAATTCCCTCACAATTCTCGCTAGCACCACCACAAAGCCGCTCCACAACGAGTGTAACCTCCGCATTAGCCTTAACCCCCGCTCCCGTGTACTATCCTTACATTTACTCATATTTTTATTTTCTGTGAAAGATTACTAAGTTGAACATCGAATGATAGATCAGGGAGCAAGTCCCATCGTTTTCCTTTGACATCTTGTCTTCTGTTGTGATGTACAGGATTCAGTTCAAAGCTACCAATCCAAACCCGTCCCAATTTGACCTGAAGGAAAATATCAAGCGGATTTATGAATTTAGCAATAACTTGGATCCCATGGACATATCAAAATTAGAAGTCATATAACTATTAATCAAAAAGTTAAAAAGAAAGATAATTGTTAAAAGTATAAAATTATTTGTTTATATCAATATATTTATGAAATTTGCAAAGTAGAATTCTTAATGAAATACATATATAATATATCTAACCAATGAATTATTTATCCATTTATAGAGATAAATAATTACTAAAAAATAAAGCATTATTAGTAAATGTTTAGAATAAAAATTGCAATGATAGTAAATATAAAACGTTAAAATGATATAATCCAAGCATATGTTATTACTCATGAGACAAACAAAATGATTTTTAATATTATGGCAATAGATGACAAGGAGAAGCTCACATATTTATCCAAGCTCACATATTGCACTAATCTGAGTGTTAGGTGTAATGGCTTGAATTTTACCCATATAAAACCATAGGACACATCCATTTTTGTTGTGAGTCAGGCACCAATTAAATAATCCAGACATATTTAATTATTAAAATTGATTCTGAGAAACAACCACAAAAGGGGCACTAATATTGAACATTTGAAACGTAAATTGCTAATTAAAAGTATGAATATACAAGTAATTAATAATAAATGACTTGACCGGTATTTGATTTCCAACGAAAACAACTGTATTGTACAGTTTTATGACTATAAAATTTGAACCCTCATACTAGGCATGGCAACTGAATTAAATTACTAAACCAAAAAACTAAACAACAAATCTAATTCCTCCTCCCCAATAAAGAATTCTTTTATTTATTTCAATAGAGCCTAATTTATAATTTTAAGTAAAATACTATCTAATAAGGATACATTCTTAAAATAGTAAGTGGGTCTTTTTCTTGGCTAATAATTGAATTTATTAGCAAAATTTCGAAATTTAACACAATATATTTGAGGTGAAAAATAAAGCATTTTGATCTAAATGATAAAAAAATATATGAGTATCTCTATTCTTATAATAAATTTACTATAATTTTATCTAAAAGAATGATGTATCCCCTATTATATAGCCCCACTCAAAAGAAAAAGGAAAAAAAAACCATTACTTAAAAGTATTACCTCATAATGTTTATATAACTATGATGCGTACCTGGATTCGACCTCGAATAGATTCAAATTCTTCTGGAATTATTTGACCCGGCTCCATTCATTGAGTCCGAATCCTACACACCACTAAAAATGAACAAGAGGTCAACGTGTCGGTGGAAGGTTGTCCCACCGAAAATACTCCGACGCTCAAGTTAGTAGAGCCTTCTAAGCAATGAAGGCAAACTGGAAAGCAAAAGAGAAAGAGAGTAGGATGGTCTAGAGTGTCGGCTTATTGAGAATGTGAGTTCTTGTTCCCTACTCACAGAGAGCGTATAGAAGCGACATCCCGAAAGCGTGGAAGCTTTAGGGAATGATTCTCAAAAGGCCGAAGAGGTCTCCAGGAATCCGGAGGCCTCTAGTGGGATTGGAGGACAAACGCCAGTATAGAGGGAAAGAGAAGATGAGCCTCTGTAAGCATTCGTGTGGAAGACTACAGGGAGTCTTTTTGGAAACTGGTTCTTAGGGTTCTCAGGAAGACAAGTTACAGAATGAGCAAGAGAGCTTCTGTTTCTCAGTGAGCTTTTGTGTTCGTTCATAAGCTTGTGTGTATGTGAATGGATATGTGAGAATGCATGCAAGAGCATGTGTATGAGCATGTATGAGCATGTAAGAGCATGTGTCTTCCAGAACGAAGACCTTCAGCTTTTATGGACAACGGAAGAGGCCATTCCTCTGGTCAAGGTGGCGTGCTCCCCTTGGACTGACAACGGCGGCCTTCTCAGAGTTGGTGGGCCTGACAGCCGTGATTTGATGGATTCTCTTTCTGCTGCACAGTACAACGGATCTTCAGATTGTCTCGTGCTTTTATGACCGATTTGTTGGCGCTGAGATCATTGCCGCCTTTTTGGAGAAGATCAGCTTTTAGGAGCGACACATGACCATGAGAAGACCGTTGCTTTTCGTGGACGTGTTCGCCTGCCTGTTTGGGCCTGGGCCGTAGCAGGTTTGAAGCCTTTTTGGGCCTGCCGCTACAGTGTATCCGGTCAACACTTGAGTCGACCGTCTGAACGCAAGTTAGCTGCCTACCGAAGTGTAGACGGTCAATGCTGGCGTTGACCTTCTTGGGCCTTTCAGGATTTAGGCTTGCGCCTCCTGTTGGGCCGCTTTTCAATTGACCGTCTAGTAGGCCATCTTAGGCCTCTGTTGTCCTTGGGCCAGCCCATATTCCGGCATACCCATCACTAGCCTCCCATGCCAGTGGCAGGAATTCTGGCCTCCGGTATGTTCATGATGGGATGCCCCTTACTGCCCTTCGTCGTTTGAGGATCCGGGATGATTCTATGAAAGGCGGAGAGAGAAGTTGACCGTAGCTGTCGACTGTCTTTGGTCAGTTCTGGAGAAGAATGTTGACTAGAACTGTTGATCGTCTTTGGTCAGTTCCGGAGAAGAATGTTGATCGAAACTGTTGACCGTCTTTGGTCAGTTCCGGAGAAGAATGTTAACCAGAACTGTTAACCATCTTTGGTAAGTTCCGAAAGGCTTTCTACGAGCTCTGATTGACGCGTGGCCATCAGCCGGCTTCTAGGCCAAAAGTAGACACGCGTCTCCTTTTGGTTAGGGGGATATCCGGGCCATTAATGAGTTGAAGATTTACCTTTTGAAGGGCCCAACAGAGAGGTGATACGTGGCAGGACTAACGACGTCCTTTCTGAGAGGTTTTAAGGTGTTTTGCAGTTCAAGTTTCCCTCCACGCTTTTAAATTCTTCTTTGCCTCCTTGCCTCGTCTTCTTCATCTTTGACTTTGCTTCTCCGAGAAACCCTAGCCCTTCCTGCAAGCCATGACCTCCGTCGCCAACATCGCCTCCGTCCTTAGAGAGGGTGACGTAAAAGCATTATGTGTTGAGTTCAATATTCCGAAGGATATCGTATGGAGGGTCTCAGGGAAGGACGACAGAGCTTTTTCTCCACCGGCAGGGCACATCACAATATATGAGGCCCACCTGAGGAGCAGCCTCCGTCTTCCTCTTCCAGACGACTTGCTGTCTGTCCTACAAGCCCTACGAGTCTCGATTGCTCAACTTTATGCTAACGCCATGCGGTATATCTGTACCCATTGTATTTTCCTTCATAAACATTCTAAGAGGTTGAGGATGCTGATGGTGAAGGGGCTTTTCAAAATAAATCAAGGAGGCAAATAGATATCGCTCATCCTGCGTTCTGGTCTAAAAATAAATACGGCCATCTACGACTCGCTCAAGAACGGAAAGAACCAGTTATTTTTCGTGAGTGTGGGAGTGACCTGGCCCCTTACAAAGGATTGGGACCAGGTGCTGGAGGTATATACGGGGACGCCGTCTGTGGCGGAGACGGCGTCCTTAGAGTGGTTAACCAAGCTAATTAAAGACCACCCTACTGATTTCAAGAGGGACTTATTGGTCTATAGGGCAGAGACCAAGAAGGTGAACTGGGGACCGCCTTCCTCGGTTCAAAAGCCCATGCCTCTAGCGAGGATGATGCGGCCGGAGGACTCCAAGGGTCTGCTCATCCGCATGCGCCACACAGATGAGGGCTTTATTAGCCTGTTGCCTTCCTCTTTGTCGTCTTGCCCCGATTACATTGCCGCTGGGATCTATAGCGGCCCTGGCAGCACTACGGGCCTAGAAAGAACCTTTGAAGACCTACCGGTGGCCACGGGAGGAAACATCATCTTGGCACAGCCCGCACCGCAGGCGGCTCCTCGAGCAGTGCAAACAGAGTCTTTTACGGAGCCCGCCTGTGAGCCAGTGGTGGAGCACAGGAGCCATCAGTTGGCTCTCCGTCGTGCGGACTCCTGCTGCGTAGCCAATGATGGAGTTTGATCCTCCGACAGCTGGTGCGGAGGCCGTAGTCGGAGAGCTTGCGGATGCTATGGACGACGTTGAGAAAGGCTGCTAGATGAGATCCTGGAGGAGGCTGCCACCAGCTCGGCTCGAGAGGATGTCGCTCCTAATCCACCGCCGCCTGGGCAAGTCTGGAGGCTAGGCCCGAGAAGCCCGTGAGGAGACTTTGGGAGGTATAATTCTTGGTGATGGCTTCCGCCTACTTTCTCTTTTTTCGGATTTCTAACTTGTTCTCCGTTTGTCTCTTGTGCAGTCGAGGAAGCTGGCTTCTGCCGTCATCAAGGTGGTGGAGCAGCATGACCGGGTGATCGTCGATAGGGAGGCGGAGATCGCCTGGCTGGATGCTAGGCTGCCTGCTTCGGGGGGAGAGCACCGTGAGGATACTGCTGCCCTCGAGGCTGTCTTGGCGGGAGTGGAAACGGAGAACGCCAACTTGAAGGCCAAGGTTGCCCATTTGAAGGAAGAGGCTGAGCAAGCAAAACGCGCATCAGTCGACTTACCGGTCGGGTAGCAACCTTGGAGAATGACTTGAGTCTCCGTATCCGCCCCCACGAGGTTGAGGGCATGATGCACGCATGGCTGTTGGAGGGGATCAATGTCAGTCAGCGCATTGCGCGTTTGGTCGATCCCGGCTTCCCCATTGACCTCATCAGTTTGGCCAACAAAGCGGCGCAGCACAGAGACGACCTCGTGGGGGAGCCCCGTGACAGTTAAAGGCCTCTGCCGCCCCCGTAGCCTCATGAGTTGTACATTTTTGGGACCTCCCTTGTATTCATGTACATAAGATGTAACTTGTAAAACATTCGGAAGCAATAAGATGAAAGTTTTTTCAACTTTGTATCCATTTGCCTTTACTGCTTTTGTGTTTGCATTCTCGTTACACTGGACAGCCAACTTGGTTGGCCGGCTGCCGTTGTTGTTCTGCCTAAGGAGTGAGGTCCTTAGGCTTTACAAGCGGTTGTGTTAACCAGCCTGGTGGCGCTACCCAAGTACTGACTCAGGCGGCCAGCGTTGGAGAAGGATGCTTCTCCCTTCGACCGTCGCTAATTGATCACGCTATCTCCTCGGAGAGTAGGTCGTTGCGTGTGCTGCGTAAGCCCCCTAAGATTTTGACCGCTAGTGGGCCACTTGGATGACCAAGGTTTAGATACGACTTCTAACAGGCCGCCTGGATGACCAGGGTTTAATACGACCGCCAACGGGCTGCTCGGATGACTGAAGTTCATATTAACCATTTATGGGCCACCTGAATGACCAGGGTTTAAATACGACCGCTAATGGTCCGCTAGGATGACCGATGTTCATGTTCGACCACCTGTGGGCTGCCTAGATGACCAGAGTTTATTAACGAGAGGGTGAGGACCCTCCTGACTTAGGGGCAGTCTAAGCCGGGTAACCTATAAAGCAAACACATATACATGCACATAGGAGGGGTAGGCAGTATGCTAAGTAAACACTTATTTTGGCAAACTTGAAACAAGCAAGCGAATGCACATGCACACAATAATGCAAATGCGTACCTGCGCCTTCTACTGGAAGTAACGTCTGAGGTGGATTGCGTTCCACGTTCGTGGAACCAGTTTCCCGTCCTGGTTCGGGAGCTTGTAGGCTCCATTTCGCAAGACGGCGGAGACGAGGAAAGGCCCTTCCCAATTAGGGGAGAGCTTATTACAGCCAGCCAGCTTGCATATGGCTTCGACACCTCGTAGGACCAGGTCTCCACATCGAACCGTCATGCCTTAACCTTTTTGTTATAGTATCAGGCAATCCGATGTTGGTAGGCTGCCGTCCGTACTCTGGCGGTGTCGCGGGCTTCCTCTAACAAGTCTAGGTACTCCCTGATTTTTTGGGAGTTAGCCAGAGGGTCGAAAGACTCCACCCTAAGACTTGGAAGCCCGATTTCGATCGGGATTACCGCCTCAGTCCCGTAGCAAAGGCTGAAGGGCGTCTCGTGCATTGATTCCTGTGGGGTTGTCCGATAAGACCAGAGAACAGAGGGGAGCTCGCTGCCCAGGAGCCCCCTGCGTCCTCCAACTTAGTTTTTAACCCGTGGAGCAACGTTCAGTTTGTAACCTCCACCTTTCCATTCGCTTGGGGGTATGCCACCAAAGTGTGGACCAGCTTGATACCAAGGCTGGCGCAATACTTGGTGAAGCGTTTTCCCGAGAATTAGGTCCCGTTGTCGATCACAACAACCTCAGGGACGCCGAACCTACAAACGATGTTCTGTCGGGGGAGTTCCAAGGCATTATGCTCCGTAATCTTTGCCGGTGGGATGGCCTCGACCCACTTGGTGAAGCAGTCGATATCCACGATGATGAACTTCCTTTGCCCCGTGGCAATGGGAAACGGTCCGAGAAAATCGAGCCCCCATTGCGCGAAGGGCAAGGAGCCTAAAGGGTCTTCAGATCCGCGGATGACTGGTGGTGAAGGTTGCTATAAAGCTGACAGCTTTCATATTTCTTCACAAACTCAAGCGCATCATTTTTCATTGAGGGCCAGTAGTAGCCCTAGCACATGACCTTGAAGGCTAAGTTTTTTCCACCAATGTGTGATCTGTAGATCCCGAGGTGGACTTCGCCTAAAGCGTAGTCAACCTCTTTGGGAGTTAGACATCGGAGGTATGGGGTCGAGTAGCCATGGCAATATAGCCGTCCGTCAACCACAGTATACCAGCCGGCCGTCTTCCTGATCCGTTTGGCCTTCTCCGCATCCTCTGGCAATCATCCATCAGTCAGATAACTAAGGTAAGGCGTCATCCAATTTTTTGTTTCGAAAACCCGCATTGCCTCTTGTTTCTCGATGCTGGGAGCGCTTAGGATCTCCCGTATGTCCCTCGAGTACTGTTCCGAATTTTTGGCTGCAGCGCTCTGGCCAGCTGGTCCGTGTTCTAGTTTTCAGTTCGGGAAATATGAACCAGGGTCAGCTTGTCGAAACCCTGGGCGGCCTCCCTTGCCTTTGCCAAGTACTTGGCCAGGTGAGGGTTGTTGGCCTCAAAGTCTCCGTTAACCTGGTTAATGATTATCTCGGAGTCACTGTAAACTGTCAGTCTTTGGGCAGAGCATTCCTTGGCTAATCGCAATTCGGCTAACAAGGCCTCATATTCGGCAACGTTGTTGGTTGCCGAAAAATTGTGCCTAATGGCGTATTTCACCTCAAACCCGTCAGGGGTCGTAAAGACCACTCCAGCGCCACTGCCAGTGTCCGTAGACGATCTGTCCATGTGGAGTATCCATTCCGGGACTCCGTTAAGCAGTTCCGCGCTTTCTTCGGGTTGTTCCTCGAGAACTAGGGTTGTAGTTTCAACAATGAAATCAGCGAGCGCCTACACCTTTACAGTAGGCCTGGACTGGAATTCGATGTCGAACTCACCCAACTCGATAGCCCATTTTACCAACCGCCCAGAAACGTCAGGTTTCTGAAGTATGCTTTTCAGAGGCTGGTCCGTAAGGACTACTATCCGGTGAGCTTGAAAATAGGACCTTAACTTTCACGTGGAAAATATAAGCGCCAAGGCTAGCTTTTCTGTGCGCAAGTAGCGGGTCTCTGGGCCGGTCAACGTTTTACTCACGTAGTAGACCGGCCGTTGAGCATTAGAGTCCTGGCGCACGAGGACAGAACTGAGGGACACTTCCGACACTGCCAGGTAAAGGTATAGTTCCTCTCCGCCCTTGGGTGACACTAACAACGGTGGGCTGGCCAGATACCGCTTCAATTCATCAAAAGCTGACTGGCAGTTTGCCGTCCATTGAAACCCGTTGGATTTTGTCCCTCTAAGGGCCTTGAAGAAGGGCTGGTACTTGTCGCCAGACTTCGCAAGGAAGCAGGACAGTGCTGCCAGCCGTCAAGTCAATCGCTGGACGTCCTTTACGCTCTGTGGTGGAGCCATGTTGGCGAGAGACTTGATCTTCTCTAGGTTTGTCTCAATCCCCGTTGGGAGACGATGAAACCCAAAAATTTGCCGAAGGCTACTCCGAAGACACACTTAGTCGGGTTCAACTACATGTAAGGCTTACAGAGCACCTCGAACGACTCTACCAAGTCACGAATGTAGTCGTCGGTGACCTTACTCTTAACGAGCATGTCGTCAATGTAGACCTTCATGTTACGACCAATCTGCTTTTCGAACATTTTGTTGACCAGCCGTTGGTAGGTCGCTCCAGCGTTTTTCAGTCCAAAAGGCATCACTTTGTAGTAGTAGGTGCCCTAATCAGTCATGAACGAGGTGTGTTCCTCGTCCTCCAGGCTCATTCGGATCTGGTTGTAACTCGAATAGGCATCCATGAAGCTTAGCAGTTCATGTCCGACTGTCGAGTCAACTAGCAGGTCGATCCTGGGCAAGGAAAAGCTGTCCTTCGGGCAGGCCTTATTGACGTCGGTAAAATCAACGCACATCCGACATTCCTCGTTACTCTTCTTCACCAGGACGACATTAGAGAGTCAGTCCGGGTAGCGGACTTCTCCAATGAAACCAGCATCCAGCAACTTCTTCACCACCTCTTGGATGGCGATCAGCTTTTTAACGGAGTGATTTCTCTGCTTCTACCTGACGGATTTTCGGCCAGGATACAGTCCCAACTTGTGGACCATCACCTCCGCGGGAATCTCAGGCATGTCCGCTGGAGTCCATGCGAAAAGGTCAGCGTTCCATAGCAAGAACGCGATCAATTCATCGCGCAGTGGTCCGGTGAGTGAGCCACCGATCTGTACACTTTTTCTGTTCTTTCGGGTCCAGTGGGATTAGATCCGTGGCTTCACCGGACTGCGCTTACTGAAGGATAGTCTCGTCTCGATGGTCGAGTTCCTCAACTGTTCTAGCGCTGCCGCTAGGGGCAACTTGAGACATGTAACAGGTTCGTCCAGTAACCTGGTCACCCAACACCTCTCCCACACCGTAAGGCATCAGGAATTTCATCTTGAGGTGCGGAATCGAGGTGATCGCCCCAAACGCTGTCAACCAAGGTCTGCCCAGTATGGCGTTATACACAGAAGGTAGGTCGACCACCAGAAAGGTAAGTGTTCGGCTTGCTATTTTAAGATATGTACCCAAGGTGACCTCCAATTGGATGGTCCCTTGAACAGGCACAGGCTCGTTGTTAAGGCCATACAACGGGCATTCAGCAGGTTTTAGTTGATTCTTTTTTAAGCCTAGTTTGAACAACGCATCCAAGTAAAGCAAATCTTTAGAACTTCCATTATCGATGAACACTAATTGATATTGAAATGTGGTAGTCGACACTACCATCCAAACGAAGATTTCCATGTATGATACAACGAATGGATCAAAAATGGGGGATATTACATGAGTTAAATCATCATTATTGAAGCTAATGGTGTTGTCCGCCATTCGTTGTTTCTTCCTCCCAATTTGCTATTCCTCGCCTACCTAGGCTCTCAAATGGGAAGTCGGGTGGTGATCATATTAACCACCCCCGCCGCAACCTGGCCGGGAGGAGATCGCCTCGCCCCTCTCCACCAGCCGCGCCCAAAGCTCCGTCCGAGCCCCCGACGAATTTGGTAAGGTGTCCTCTCAGAAATCAAGCGATCTCCCTACAATGTCTTGCAGTCCTCGGATTTTCGATTGAATGCCCATAGCAGAGCGGTGGAAGTCACATTAATTTTATGCATAGTTACATGACCGGGTTTTCGAGTCCTTCTTTAGTGGTTTTGGCCACTTCAAGAACTTCTCTCTGCGGATTTTCATGAGGACGTTCGAGCGCGTGTCTGTCCGAGGTATGAAGCTGGTAGGGCCGTAGTCCTTGCGTTCCGGGGGCCCAGTCCTATGTTGCTTCCGGCGGGAGTGATCACTACCGCCGTACTTCCTTTTTCCCTCTCCAGGGAACAATTGAGTCTGATCTACCCGCTCTGGGCATTTTTCCTTATTGGCCTCCTCCGCTGCAGCGTAGGCCCGGGTGACGAATTCTACTTCCCAGAAGGTTTGGGGATTCTTATGGGCCAGGTGCTTGAAGAAGTCCCCATAGGTCAGTAGTTGGGTTAATGATAATTCATGGAGATGAAATCTGCCTTAGAATTTCATCACCTCCGTGATCCGAAAATGAAATTTCTCAATTTTGGTCTCGCCTCCGCCACAAAGCGGTCCAGAAGTTTGCATTAGGGGTTCTCTCCCAACTTCTGCTTGATGTGGGAGAGGTGTTATGGCTGCTTCTTTTCCCGTCGGCTCGAGGCGTACTGAGCCAGGAAGAGATCCGTGAGTTCCCAAAAACTGCCGATGGTGCCCGAAGGGAGGTGATGGAACCAGATTCGGGCATCTCTCTTCAGTGTGATCGAGAAGCAGCGGCACATCGTTGAGTCTTTCAACCCTTGTAGACTTATATAGGTGCGAAAGTGATCTAGGCGGTCAACCGGATCACTGCTCCCATCGTATGAGTCAAGGGAAGTCATCTTGAACTTGGTGGGCAGTGGATGGTTCAGGATCTCCGCTATGAAATGAGACAGTCCAAGTTGATAGCATGCTCCTCATCCTAGAACACGCGGTTCCAAATTTTATCCACTCGTGGGTCTGCGCGAGTGGCGTTTGCAGATCTCTTGGAGTTGAAGTAAGCCCTCAACTCCGTCTTGTCCCAGCTTGGTCCAAAATGTGCTCGCTTTGTGCCTCCGCTCCACTGGCTGGATCACCCCGGAGGCTCGCTCCCGGATTGCGTTCTTGTCTTCTACCCGAGAATGTCGGGAATTTCTTCTCTGTTACCCCCATTTCTCGCAGAGTTGTGGTTTTCCGCTTCTTGGTCTGTTTCGCCAGAACGCATGAGGAAGCTTAAGAAAGTGATTGTTCTGGATCTCTTGGGCCTTTTGACCGGCTTCTTTTTCCTCTGGTCACTCTTTTTGGTGGCCAACGCAGGAACGGCTGCCGGAGAAGCCGCCCGCTGTCGCTGTTGGTTTTGGGAGTAGAATATTTGGAGCAGACGATTATTGGCCTACATCTAGTGCAACTCCATCACCGGTTGGAAGAAGATAAGGTCGGGCGCCGCACTCCGCCCATTGTTCAAGTTAACTTGTGGTACCGGAGGCAAAGCGTGGTCCTAATCGGGATCCGTGACGTCTCTAGCGGGATCACTAGCTTGGGCTCTTGTGTTCACCATCGCGAATGAATCAGAATCAGAATCAGACGGTGAAAGAACAGAGCGTTGTGCAGAGTAGTGGTTGGCTTTTGTAAGCGCTTCCCACAGACGGCGCCAATGATGCGTACCTGGATCCGACCTCGAACAGATCGGATTCTTCTAGATTATTTGACACGGCTCTGCTCGCTGAGTCCGAATCCTGCACACCACTAAAAATGAACAAGAGGTCAGCGTGTCAGAGGGAGGTTGTCCAACCGAAAACACTCCGATACTCAAATTAGTAAAGCCTTCTAAGCAATGAAGGTAAACTGGAAAGCAAAAGAGAAAGAGAGTAGGATGGTCTGGACTGTTGGCTCATTGAGAATGTAAGTTCTTGCTCCCTGCTCACAGAGAGCGTATGGAAGCGACGTCCCGAAAGCGTGAAAGCTTTAGGGAATGATTCTTAGAAGGTCGAAGAGGTATCCAGGAATTCGGAGGCCTCTAGTGGGACTGGAGGACGAACGCTTGTGTAGAGGGAAAGAGAAGATGAGCCTCTGTAAGCATTCGTGTGGGAGACTGCAGGGAGTCTTTCTGGAAACTGGTTCTTAGGGTTCTCAGGAAGACAAGTTACAAAATGAGCTAGAGAGCTTCTGTTTCTCAGTGAGCTTTTATGTTCGTTCGTGAGCTTGTGTGTATGCGAATGGATATCTGAGAATGCATACAAGAGCGTGTGTATGAGCATGTAAGAGCATGTGTATGAGCATGTAAGAGGATGTGTCTTCCAGAACGAAGACCTTCAGCTTTTATGGACAACGGAAGAGGCCCTTCCTCTTGTCAAGGTGGCGTGCTCCCCTTGGATTGACAACGGCGGCCTTTTCAAAGTTGGTGGGCCTGACAGTCGTGATTTGATGGATCCTCTTTCTGCTGCACAGTACAACGGATCTTTAGATTGTCTCATGCTTTTGTGACCGTTTTGTTGGCGCTGAGATCATTACCGCCTTTTTGGAGAAGATCAGCTTTTAGGAGCGACAAGTGACCATGAGAAGACCGTTACTTTTCGTGGACGTATTCGCCTGCCAATTTGAGCCTGGGCCGTAGCAGGTTTGAAGCCTTTTTGGCTGCCTGCCGCTACAGTGCATCCGGTCAACGCTTGAATTGACCGTCTGAACGCAAGTTAGTCGCTGTTGAAGTGTAGACGGTCAACGCTGGTGTTGACCATCTTGGGCCTTTCAAGACTTGGGCATGCGCCTCCTGTTGGGCCGCTTTTCAATTGACCGTCCAATAGGCCGTCTTGGGCCCTCTGTTGTCCTTGGGCCAGCCCATATTCCGACGTACTCATCAAACTATAATAAACATAGGCTAAATTTCGATTTGATTCCATCCCTCCCAAGAGGCACACAAAATATGACCCAACAGCAATGTCAAATTCATTTTTTTATATGCAAATCCAAAAAAAAAAAAAAAATTGAATAGAGTATATTTTAGTGATATGTCCAAAATGGGAAAATTTCCCCCTTTATTCAAGACAAAAGACTCAGCAATGGATTGGGAAAGTGGAAAAAACAGGACAAAATAACCATTCAAAGATCACTGTTTGTCAAGTCTAACTACAAAATAACCATATCACGTTGAATTTCATCTTAAATAAAAATGAATATAATTATTATGAAAAAAAAACCCCAAAAAAAATTCCCACCTTCCCCGCTCGGCCAGTATTTTCATTTTTTCCCATTTCTTTCCGTCTGTATTTCCTCCTTACATAAATGAAATGAAACACTTAGGTATTACCTCCTCCAACTCATATCAAATGTCTGCTGTTGCTGGTCTCGTAATTATTAACAGCAGCAATTTCATGCCTCTGACATGATCCCTCTTCATTTCTGTCCCTCGAATCATTTCTTTGTTCAACAACTCCCTTATCTCAATCTCTGAATGCTTGTGTTTTAGTAATTAGTTGTATCATATATGTATATATATCCATAGATAGATGGATGTTAGGCCACACCAGAACTCCCATGCAACCAATCTCATTCAATAAAATCTCCTCCATGATCTTGAGTCCCTTTCTCGGGATGTTTATCAAGTTCTCTTCCTCTTAGTATCATGGCTGTTATGGGAAGAGTTTGCACATGACCCAGCTGTTAATTGGTCGCTTTTATAGCTGAAGCATGCAGCATCTAACACCCCAATAGGGCTCTGGGGCACTGATTGCCTCCCCATTCCACTTCCCACATTAGCAACACTCCGACTTACCGGTGACAAATCTTTGATCAATTCAACACACTTCATAACCCTATCCTGCAAAAAAATAAAAAAAATAAAAGATAAAAAGGAGATAAAGAAGATAAAAGGCCAAGTTTAATCATAATCCAACTTCATATTTGAAATTCCATCATATACCATAATACAGTTGATGTATGCAGCATCACAGTGAAATTTCTAAGGATATATCAAGTAAATAAGATGCAGCATCCTTACAACACCATATGGATGTCAAATGGGTCAGTGTCATTCAGTTTAGTCGATTCATTTTGAATGGTTTAAGGGTTGGCGTCATTCGGTATGTTTGGAAAAAAATATGTTTGGAATTCCATCATATACCATAATACAGTTGATGTATGCAGCATCACAGTGAAATTTCTAAGGATATATCAAGTAAATAAGATGCAGCATCCTTACAACACCATATGGATGTCAAATGGGTCAGTGTCATTCAGTTTAGTCGATTCATTTTGAATGGTTTAAGGGTTGGCGTCATTCGGTATGTTTGGAAAAAAATATGTTTGGAATTCCATCATATACCATAATACAGTTGATGTATGCAGCATCACAGTGAAATTTCTAAGGATATATCAAGTAAATAAGATGCAGCATCCTTACAACACCATATGGATGTCAAATGGGTCAGTGTCATTCAGTTTAGTCGATTCATTTTGAATGGTTTAAGGGTTGGCGTCCATTCGGTATGTTTGGAAAAAATATGTTTGGAATTCCATCATATACCGTAATACAGTTGATGTATGCAGCATCACAGTGAAATTTCTAAGGATCTATCAAGTAAATAAGATGCAGCATCCTTACAACACCATATGGATGTCAAATGGGTCAGTGTCATTCAGTTTAGTCGATTCATTTTGAATGGTTTAAGGGTTGGCGTCATTCGGTATGTTTGGAAAAAAATATGTTTGGAATTCCATCATATACCATAATACAGTTGATGTATGCAGCATCACAGTGAAATTTCTAAGGATATATCAAGTAAATAAGATGCAGCATCCTTACAACACCATATGGATGTCAAATGGGTCAGTGTCATTCAGTTTAGTCGATTCATTTTGAATGGTTTAAGGGTTGGCGTCATTCGGTATGTTTGGAAACCCCCAAAGTTAACAAGTCACACAACATTGCTGAATGTTGTTACTGTTTGGAAGCTGAAGCTTGATCGTGTTTTGAAACCTGGATATCCTTAAGCAACTGAATTCTGTAAATGCAAGTACACTTATTTCACGGAAATTTTTATTACTTGGGGTTTCCAAACACGCTGTTGGTAGCACACATCCCAATCAAGATGCCTTTTTGTTATCACCTTTTCAAGGTATATCGAAGAAGAAAAGGCCTCATCAATGTCCACGGGTAGCATTTCCCCTGAAACAGAAATGGCCACTGCTGCTGCAATTTGAGAAGGTTTGAATTCCAAGAAGTCAATACCTGCACTTAAATGCCAGACCAACAGTTAATCAGACACTTATTACAGAAGAATATAAACAATATGAACCCAAAATGACGAGCATGTACCTCTAATTGTGCTAAAGATAAGTTGTAATGATCTATTTATAACAGCTGATGATAGATGGTTATCATCGCTTATTTTCATGAGAAAATATTCTATGAAGGAGCAAGGAGTTAGAGCACTCATTTTCCAGTTCAAGGTGCCCAACACCATGAGCTCCATTCTTTGTATAGTTTTTGCTTCAAATATAAACTTGGGGTCTCCAACCTGCTGCCGGCAAAGGCACAAGGACAACAAGATTAGATGAAACAGGGCCGATCAACATCTGGGCTATATCTGAACTGTGGAAATCTGGTTCAAACTTACTATTTTTCTTTTAATTCCCTAAGATTCAAACTGAACATTGAGGACATACACATTATTATATTCAATGATTGTAAATATAACGTAGATGAAAACTCACCTGAAAATCCATGGATGACGGCACGTTAGTCTCTTCCATTTTGGCTGCAACTGATAAACAGGCTACGGCGAGTAATTGCACAGCCCAGACTTTACCTTTCTGTTTCCCCAGGAACGCAACAGGAAATTCCAATGCACGTTCAGCAAATAAACCACATTAATAAGTAAACAGCAGGAAGTTGTAATTGGGAGTTTCAGTCAACTTACAGGTAGTTCTCGGACTGATAAGAATCGATCGAAGTAGTTCATTGATAGACAGAAACTCAAAGCTCCAAAACCGTAATGAGTATGAGCCTGCAAAACAGAATAAACCAGAAAAGATGAAGATTTAATTACTTCAGGTTATAAGCATTCATTCATGTCCTAAATTTTAAGCAATCAATCACATGACCCAATTCTTCGAGCATAAAACTGAAAGAACTAGGGAATTTAAGGAGAGTTAACGGGTAAAGAAAACCAGTATCACACTTCAGATACTAGAAAATCAGAGGGGCAAAGAAGTGTCACAAAAGGCACATCATTATGCCGATCGGAGACGAAACTGAAAACCAAAGGCAATTCATCGCACTAAATAACCAACACCAAGATCACAAAACAAGGAGCAATGCAGAAAAGGAGCAAACCCAATGAACACAATTGACAAAATTCAACAACAATATTTCAAATTTCCATGCAATTCATAAAACTAGTAGGCAACATTACCATTTTAAAAAAACATAAAATGCAGAAAAAAATTCAACACTAAATAAATCCCAGTTGCGAATTTTCTAAAAAAAGAAAAACATACCCTCCAAATCCAATCAAGAGCCTCTCTTCTAACACTCAAGTCCAACTCTCCACTGCGCAATCTGCTGAGGTAATCATCCCTGGGCAAATAGTTTCCCTCCGATTCAATCATCAGAGAAAAACTATCTTTACTCTCTACCGGAACATGGATCAAGGACTCTGATCTAATGACATTGAAATAGTGGTTTTGATCATTGTCTTTTTGGTGGTCTTGGTCATCGTCATCGTTGGCCCCACCAACATCAAGATCATCGAAGCACAAGCTCTTGCTCTCACCGCAGAGAAGTTTTGATGCTTCGCTGTCAAATGTGTCCGCCATGGACAAGCCTCTGAAAACCAAGTTAGTAAGTTTAAATATTTCATCAGATAGCAAGGGTGGGCACTAATTCCTCAAACACCATAACAGTCTTATAGAAGATCATTGTCATTATTCAAGAGAAACATAAGAGGAGCGAAAGAGAGGGTTTCGAGGAAGAGGACTTTGGGGAAAATGGCAGAAGAATGAGAAAGAGAGAAGCTTGATGCAGCAAAAGAGCGCCTCTCGTTAGGGTAAATCGAGGGACTGGGGAGAGAGATGTGTGGACTCTTAGATACAGGCAAGAAAGGGGAGGGAAAATATTTACTTATATAGATATAAATATCATAGTACATTCATGTATATATTCTAAAGTTTTCTCTTTTTTATAAAAATGTTTTTCTTAAGTTCTTCTTTTTATAGAAAATATTTTTTTTAAATTTATATTTTAAAAAAATCAGATCTGATTAATTATATTTTAAATCAGAATCTATATATATATATATATATATATATTTATATTTATATAGGTGAAAGTAAAAACCTATAAATATATCAAAACTAAAATAGTACCAATTTTAGAGTTTTTAACAAAAGATACAAATTTTTGAAAATACAATAAAAATGATACAGAGATAAAAATTAAGATTATAGTTAAAAATGAAATTAATAAAATATAAAAAAAAAATTCAGCAAACTAGTTTACTCGTGACTTGTTTTAGAAAGTTAAAAACATTTGTGATGTTTTTCTTAGGACGAATTAGCAAGAATATAACAATACTTTATTTTTTTTCTAGTTTTGGTATAACATTCTAATATTATTAATTAAATGTCCAATTTTTTGATATCTTTTTCAATTATAGTATAATGTTTTAATTAAATTTACTCGTGTAACCATTTAATTATTTTTACTTTCAGTAAATAGTTATATTAATTAAAAATGGTATGAAAAGTTGAAAAAAGAATTGTTTTAAATAACTTCTTAATTGCAATAATAAGAGTAAGACTATTTCTTTAAAAAAATGACTTAATTGATAAAATTAAACTATTATACTTATATAATAAAGATGAAAGCAAAATAAAACTTGCTACTATTTATAACTAATAAAATTATACTATTTCTTACCATTTCCTTATAAAATTAAATAAATATATAAGGAAACTTTCTCAATAACACGGCACCTTACTCGGAAAACATTTTAACGTGTTTTGTATGTTATAATAAGTGTTTTTTTCCGGTCATTATAATATCTTTTTTTTTTTAATTTTAATAGGAAAAATTAATATTAAAAATATCTTTAAAAATAAAATAGTATTCTTTTTTATAGTTGCTCTTTGTAATATAAATGTTTAGACATTTTAATATTTTATAAAAAAAGTTTAAAATAATTTTATATTACAATAATTATAAAAATTAAATATCAGTGGTAAGATTAACAAATATTAATATTGTAAAGGGCATCATGTCAGAGGATCAGCATGTCGTTGGTAGCCCTTTGAGTAGCCCAGTGTCCCCCTCCCATAAAAGAAGGCAATCAATATACGATTATTATGGCTAAGACTTAGGTTAATTTATGCATATGCTCTCTATATTGGGAAATTTGGCAACACTACTCGTATTCAATTGATATTTCTATCTCAGCCAATTTGATGATATATCTAATTTTACTATTATGTATATGACCTTTGATGATAGATCGGATTAGGAATAATTTTATATATTTTTTTAAATAGTCTTAACGATTTTATAGTTAGGTAGATAGATATTATATTATTTCATAAAATCTTAAAATAATTAAAATGGATGAATTTCAAATGATTTTAGTATTTAATCTGAAGACAGTGGGTTTTGTGAAATCTTGATAAAAATTACACATCATTGCACAAATTTATTTGAGGTTAACATAGACGGATTAACCAAATTGATAAGGGTGATATTATTGTCTGATAAAAAATCTTTACGAGTAAAGTTATAATATATAAATTGTCTTTTAATCAGATTTTCACAGTCAGTATTTCTTTTCAAAAATATAGTGTAAAATACAATTAGTAATGCATAGTTAAAAAGTGAGTATTAGTATGTAATTAGTTTTTTACAATTTAAAATAGTTACATTTTAATAAAAAAATAATAATAATTTCCTCAAGTAACAATACTTCCATAACTAATTTAATCAAGACATCCGTAATTGGGTTTGAGGTTTCTTTCTCTTTAAGAGAAGGATTAATTTGACCCTTTTATTCATAGTTATTTGATTACCATTAAACAACTAAAATCTCTCCTTTTTTTAAAAAAATAAATATAATCTTTTTTTTAGAAAAAATAATATAATTATTTAATTAATATCAAATAATTATAACTAAAAACAGTTGGTTTAACCCATCTGTTAAAGGAAATAAGATCCACGAAAGCTCTGCAATCTAACTTTAAGAATTTATTTTAAAATCTAGTTTTGACTCTGTAATTCTAATAGCATATGTGGACATGCAAAATGATAAAAATTTATATAATTAACGACAAATGGTATATAGCTTTATAAGGTGATTATACTAACTACATATTTCAATATAATTATTATTTTTAATAATATTTTCCAATATTATATTTTTAAATATTGCATATAATTTTTCCAAAATCAAACCTTCAAACATATTGCCTTTTTTAAATTACTGAACTTGATTAATATTACCATCAAAAAATTATTACTGGGACAATAATTTTACTCTCCCATACTCAAAAAGATGATGGTTAGGATTTCATCTTTATTAATTGTCACATATCAGCTGTCGGGATTTGAAGTTTCCCTTCTTCAAACAGAAGAGTTAATTTAATATTTTTATAATAGTTATTTAATCAATATTAAATAATTATGGCCTTTTTTAAAAATCTAAATAGTAATATTTTTTTAAAAAATAATAAAATTATTTAATTAATATTGCACAACTTTAATTAAAAATGGATTGAATTAATCTTTCTTTGCAGGAGACCAAATCCCAGAAGACCCCAACTGCCACCATTACAAGTAGAATTGCAAGAAATATATCTTTTTAAAATTGAGTCAAGTTCACTCACTCCTTCAGTTTAGGTCAATTTCACTTATATTTGAAAATTAAATTAATTTTACAAAATCCAATTGCCCGAACTAGTTGGGCATGATTTTTTTTTTTGGTAAGTAAGTATATTGGATTATATGGAGAAAAAATTACACAAACTATGCTTTATTTTCAAGTATTTTGACTTAAAAATAAAGCATAAAATGTTAGGGCATACCCCGAGCAGTTGGTACATCATAAAATAACACACAAAAAAATCCTACAGGAGGACAACGTTCTACAAAATCGACAAAATATGAAATCTGTCTTATGTTATACACGATCAGACAACTGATCAACTAATCCAAAAACGGCTGAAGCAACTCAGCAACACAGAGGGCAACCATTCCATCCAATGCAGCATAGACCTGCAGGAAGAGGTAAGCAAGTTCACCTCACCTGGCCACTCCGGCTTTTAGTGTACAAAGGGCACTCCGGGAATGGCCACTCCGACCTCAACACACGCAGACCACTCCGATCTTTTAGAGTACAAAGGCACTCCGGATTCTTCAATCTCAAGGTCACTCCGGCCTTTTAGCGAAAAGGCACTCCAGAATCATCATACGTATAGCCACTCCGGAATCATCATACGCATGGCCACTCCGGCCTTATCACACGCAAGTCACTCCGACCTTTGATTGTACAGAAGGCACTTCGGAAATGCTCTCCATATTCAACGACAGCAAAGAGACCTGGCAGCAGAACTACCAGCTCCAACACAACGCCATACAACAGTTTCAGCAAAGATCATATAGCAATTTTAGACAAAATCAGCACATTTCAGCAACAGCATCCATCTTCAGTCCAATGGAAACCAACACGCGAACAGTTCAGGATAGATACAGAACACTAGCCGGGCCCCACCTGAAAAGAAAGCAAAATCACCCGCAACAACACTCACCCTCTTTTTTTTTTTTTTTTACAAGAAAAATAAAAAAATATTTTTTTAATAAAAATAGAAAAGAAGCGGTCTCCCAAAGAAGAGGAGACAACGGGAATCTACGACGAGGAAACACAAATAACAAATAACAAGGAAAACGCCACCTTCCAAGACGGTACAAACCCCATTAGGGGGGAAGCAACAAGAGCCAGAAATATTTTTTTTTTTTTTTTTCCCTCCGGCCTAAAGTGAACAGAAAGCACTCCGGACTCCTTTAACACAGGCACTCTAGATACTAAGTCACTTCGGCCTCATCATACACAAGACCACTCCGCCAATGAGAGTGCATCAGTTTTTTTTTTACTCCGGCCTAAAGTGTACATAAAGCACTCCGGATTCCTTTAACACAAGGCTACTCCAGCCTTTTTAACGAAACAGGCACTCCGGATGCTAAGTCACTTCGGCCTCAACATACACAAGACCACTCCGCCAATGAGAGTGCAAAGGGCACTTCGGAAGCATCATTCAAGGCCACTCCGGCCGTTGAGCCAATACCACCGTCACACAATGGAAATCAACGAAATAAGACAGGGTTCCTTCGGGAAACTTTGATCTGAACAAAATTTTGTTTTTTTTTTCTCTCGGCCAAGTTGTACAAGAGGTACTCCGGATTCCTCTACTCAAGGCCACTCCGGCCTTGTAACGAAACAGGCACTCCGGATGCAAAGTCACAATGGCCTAATCTCACGCATGGCCACTCCGCCAAAGAGAGTGCGAAAGAACTCCGGAAACATCACTCAATGCCACTCCGGTCGTTTAGCCAATAACAAATTCATAAAATGGAAATCAAAGAAAGAAAGAAAAGTTCCATCGGGAAAACAATGATCTGAACTATCCGCAGATTTCTTTTTTTTATAAGCTCCAACGAACCAGAAGGGAACAGGCAGGACGTTCGTCGACAGACAAGGATGCCTTCAGCTTGTCCCGAACGACATTTGTTATTTGAGCGCAAATCTGTGGTATAAGCGGAGGGGAGGATTTTTGGAAGATCCGATGATTTCTTTCTCTCCAAATAAAATAAACAGTGGCCGCTAGAGAAAGACGCTTGGATAGAGTACTGAGATTCTTTCCTTTCCATTGATGAGCAGCCCATATGATGTTATGGAACCATTCGGGGTAAGGCCATTGGATGCCAACTTTTCTTTGAATATTGGTCCAAACGGATCTTGAGAAGGGACAGGAGAAGAAAAGGTGATCATAGTTTTCAACATCCGAGCAGCAAAGAATGCAGGTATTGGATAGGTTTGGAACACCATGTATGCAGTCAGAGGTATTAAGCCTACCTTTGATAGCCAACCAAAGAGTAAAGGCGTGGGCAGTAATATGGGAGGGGCCCCAGACTAATATGGTCCAGTTCAGTTTCGGCTTGGGAGGGTGGATCAGAAGGTAGGCAGATCGAGCCGAGAAGATACCATTCGGGCTCCCGTCCCATATAAGGGAGTCCTCATGCTCGCTGTTAGGGAGATAATTGGGCATGTTTTCAGCAAGACTAGAAATTTCCTGATCATAAGAATTAGGCCAGGCCCAATAGTTGTCTCTGATTAAATGGAAGACTTTGGCATCCCAAGGCAGCCCCGTGACCAGATGAATACGGTCAGTACTGACACTGCTCAGAGGGCCCATAGGGTGCCAGTTATCGTGCCAGAGAAATGTATCAGAGCCGTCACCAATGTTCTTAATAGAATGAGGGCACATGAAGGAACGTTGCTTCATAATCTTTCTCCATCCCCAGGGGGCTGAGCCAGGGACTTTGAGGGTCCAGATATATCGATCCTTGATTCTAATTTTGTGGACCCATGATGCCCAGGCCGACTCAAAATCCTTTGTCAGGAGACGCCATAAGAGTTTACAGATGAGGGCTTTGTTCTGAGCCTGCAAATTCTTGAGGCCCAACCCACCTTCACTCTTCGGGTAACAAATATCTGCCCATGAAACTTTTGCATTTGCCTTCCCATCTGTAGATCCGTTCCAAAGGAAATGTTTCATCATGCAGTCGATCTGATTAAGAATAGATTTGGGCAGAATGAAGATTGAGGCCCAATAGAGGTGAACAGACGAGAGGATAGAGGCAACGAGTTGCAGACGTCCCCCGAACGAGAGCCACCTATTCTTCCAGGACTTGATCCGACAAGTAATTTTCTCAGCAAGAGCATTGCAATCCCGAATCGAAAGCCTGGTGGTTATCAGAGGTACACCCAGGTACTTAATTGGCAGCTTGCCCAATCTAAAACCTAAGATCTCAGCAATGTGCTGATGAAGGGAAGGGTCTTTAGAGCATATGAAGACCTCACTCTTATTCACGTTTTCCGAGAGGCCAGAGAGCCAATGGAATTCCTCGAGGCAATCCTTGAGAATCTGAGTCGACCAGACATCAGCATGAGAGAAGAGGAGAAGATCGTCAGCAAATGCAAGCATGACCGTTTGAGTCACATCACAATTCCAGTGAAATTTAAAATTTTCGTTCCTACGGGCCTTTATCTCAATAATACCATTCAACACCTCCATAACCAGAACAAACATGTATGGAGAGATGGGATCGCCTTGACGGAGACCCTTCCCTCATTGGAAGAAACCAACCGCTTCCCCATTTATGTTTACAGAGTATGAGGGAGTGGTTATACATTGTCTGATCCATTCGACCATTTTAGGAGGGAATTTCATTAGGGTCAAGATTGAGATAATGAAATCCCAATGGACGGAGTCATAAGCTTTCATTAGGTCAATCTTCATCGTGCATCTTGGCGGATCATGACCCAAATGATACTTATGGAGGAGCTCTTGGGCTAGGAAAATGTTGTCACTAATATGACGCCCAGCAACAAAAGCTGTTTGGCATTTGTCGATAAGATAGGGTAATGTCATCTTTAAACGATTCGCAATAATCTTCGAGATCACTTTGTAGATGACATTACAACATGATATGGGATGGTAGTCAGAGACCAGGCGAGGAGATTGAATCTTTGGGATCAGGCTAATGATTGTAGTGTTCATTTATTTTAGAAGCTTTCCATGATTAAAAAAATCACGAATAGCTTCACAGACAGATGAACCCACAATATCCCAAGATTCCTTAAAAAATTTGGAACTAAAGTCATCAGGGCCAGGAGCACGGTAATCTCCAATAGAAAAGATCACCTTGCGAATCTCATCATCGCTAACCAGACCAACAAGAGGGCCCATTAGCGAGTTAGGCACGGTGTGATGGATGAAAGGGCAGAGACGAGCAACATCAGCTGATCCATGTGAGCGGCCTGAACCTAGCGCCTTACGAAAGTGAGTCACAATCAAATTTTGGACATTCTCGACTCCGAGGATTGGATTCCCAGAGTCGTCGAGGAGGGAGATAATCCTATTTTTATTGTTGTTTCCATTAACAGTCTTGAAGAAGAATTTATTGCATTGGTCTCCCTCTTTGAGCCATCTTATCTTAGCTTTTTGCTTGATAAGATCGGCTTCCTTAGCTATAGCAATGTGGTAGGCTTCCCTATAGAAACGCTCCTCGTGGCAACACTCAGAGCTGGAAGGAGACAGTCCTTGGATATCCTCGAGGCTTTTCCTCAAATGAATAACATCCTCATGGACATTACCTTCATGCACATTAAGCTTTTTGAGCATCAGTTTCACCTTCTTCAGTCGGGACACCAGTCGGAACATTTGAGTACCATAGGTTTCATCCTTCCAAGCATCCTGCACTACGAGGTGAAATTTTGGGGAACTGGTGCGGAAGTTATTGAACCGGAACATCCCATGTTTTCTAAATGAATCACCAGAAGGGAGAAGAATACACGGGGAGTGGTCAGATAGTCCAACAGGGGGAAATAGGGCTTTGGACCAACGGAACTGGTCAAGCCATTGCCCATTGGCAACAACTATATCAAGCTTTCTATAAATACGAAGAGATGATTCCCAGCCATCATTCCAGGTATAGTGAATACCTTCACGGCAAACATCCTCAAGATCGTAGTCTCTGAGGCAATTGTCAAGGTCAATCGAGCTTTTGTAGTGCCAACTACCTCCAAGGGCCTCGGACGAGGACCTTACTGCATTGAAATCTCCAAGAGCTGCCCAAGGGAGATCGCCCGGGTGATTGGACATCTTACGAAGGCTCTCCCACAGAAGCTTTTAGAGGCTATCCGAATTAGCACCATATATAAAGGATAAGAGGCAACGGAAATTTTCCTCGAGAAAAAGGACCTCGGTATGAATGACCTGATCTTCCAAGGAGAGGATACTGACCGAAGTCTTTTGGGGGTCCCAACCAACCGAAATCCGACCAATCGAAGAAGTAGAGTAATTCATTACCCAAGACCAGTTTGGTCTAATCCTAGCGGAAATAAATTGAGAATTCCGCTCCACAACCTTAGTTTCAACCAGACCAGCAATACAACAACTGTGAGAGCTAATGAGGTTGCGGACTTCATGAGCTTTAACAAGCCCATTTAGTCCCCTTACGTTCCAACAGGCAATGCTAATCATGGGTTGGGGATGAGGGGGGGAAGATATTTTAATCCCTCGGGGTTTTTTATGTTTACTGGAGGAAACATGTCCCCCACTTTTGGTAAAATTGCCTCCACTAGTCTTACTACCTAAAGGTTCAGACGGAAGAGGCTTTTCCAAAGAATCTCGCTGCGAGGTGCCCACAAGTGAGATGGGGCAGGAGGAAGGTCGCTGATCAAGGGCATAGGTCAAATCAGACTCGGGGGGGGATGAGCGTGTGCCGCACTCAATGGACTGGGAAGTTCCGAACAAAGGTTCAGACTTCCAGGTTCGGCGTGGGAAGGAAGAAGATTAATTCTATTAGGAGGGCCACCTTCGGCATGGCCGTTGAGCATCTTAGGAGTTCCCAGGGCCTCTACATTCATCTGATCGTGGGAATAATCATCATGACTGAGAGGAGGATCAGGATCATCACCATTGAGCTGGGCTATTGAGATTTGATCAAGGTTTTCTGAAGGATTGATCAGATTAGCCTCCTGGAGGACCTTAAAAGTGTTTGATGTCGGTATTGCCTTTAGAACAATACCTCCAGCATTGGGAGCAGCATCAGTAGATGCATTCTGATGGGGTGACCGCTTAGGAGGTGAGAGGGAAGGGTTACGCTAGGGTATGTCCGCATTCTTTGGGACCCATGAAGACTTAGATGGGGGACCCTTATTCCCCTTCTTTCCGGGAGGGACACTACGCGATGCCTTATGTTGGTACTCAAATTTAATTACGATGAGTTGATTATCCAGATGCTTAGGGAGGCCGCTAGTACGAATCTTAACAGATTCCGGTCGGGGGGCATCAGTCCCCATTTCGACACAAACCCTAGCGAAGCCCATACGTTCCATTTTTTCAGTGATTGGGTCTAATTGTATAGGTCTTCCCACCGCACTTGCTATCCAGCTTAAACCCAGTGGGGTCCAGTATTCAATCGGGATCCCGGTCATTGTGATCCAAATAGGGAATGATTTGTGCTCCTCTCGAGACAAAATCATTCCCGATTTCCATTTCTTAAGAAAAAAAGAATGACCTGCAATGGTCCAAGGGCCACTATCTAGACATTTCTCGAGCATTAAGCTAAAAGAGAAACGGAAGAAAAAAAAGCCCAATTCATTTCCAGCCACATGTTGCAGCTCAAAACGCTTCCAAATTTTTCTAGTGATATTGTTAACAGCATTAAAGTGCACAGGATTACTAACAAAATATCCAACCAGAGTAGTACCCCACAGATCCACACCCTGTTGGATAAGATCAGGAGGGGAGACAAAATGATATCATCTGAATCGGAATTATTAGGAGGGAAGAATTTGAGGGAAGACTTACCTCCTATAGACCTCTTGTACACTATCGAAGCCCAAGAGACACCCGGGGGACGAGAGACAGATTCACCAGAGTGGCTAGGGGCAGATTCTATGTTGGGCATAGCTCCACCAGTACTCTGGGAAGGCAAAGAAGCATCTCCTTCAGGCAATCAGATTGACGGTGAGCCAACAAGCCAACAGAAGATCTTCGTTCAGGACCAGGTGATATGGACTCTGGCAGCCTAGGGATGACATTGCTTGCATCCGAGGGACCATCAAAGTCGAGATTCCAAACTTGACTAGGACATCGAGGGCAACCCGGAATCCCCTAGCTAGATGCGGGTTCCTGAGAACCCATCCCGTGTGACAGACTAGAAGGAGAATCTGCAGAGTTGGAGGAAGACCCGGCTAGACAGCAATGGTGGTTCGAGGACAACAAACACCCTGAGCAAGCTGTCCCAGAGTTCGAAGGGATCTCAGCAATCAAAGGCACAGGCGGATGAGTCGAAACATCCAACTCACCTGGGAAATGCCAGCAACTTCATCAGAAATGGAAAGAACGACTTGGACATTTTCGATTGCAAAAGAGGATTGGAAGGACAGAGGCAAGGGAGAGGCAAAGAGAATGTCCAAATCCAGGGAAGAGGAAGCGCCGGAAGCAGAGGAACGTCTGGCCTTAGGAGCGACAGACCGAGAGGCTAAAATGGATGGGAATTCAGAATCAGAGAGGTGAATGGGTTGGGAAGATGGGGATGAGGGGGCCGGAGCAATCGAACCCCATCGCTCATGAACTCGGGAGAGGGACGTTGATTGACGAAAAGGAGGAGAAGAGGAACGAGAGGAGGGAGAGGGCGGGGCAACATTTGAGAGAGAGGTGAGGGTGGAGGAGGGTGCGTTTGGGTTGGAGGGGGCATAGGGACGGAGAACTGGCGCCATGGGCGCCGTCAGGAAGAGGAGCGTCGGGACAGAGCAGGCGCTAAAATTTGAAAAAACGGGGAAGAGAGAAGCGAGACCTTCTCTCTCTAGGGAGCAGCTGACGGATTGGGATTAGTTGGGCATGATACTCCATCATAGGATTTATATAAATGACAATGCATTATTAGCAATTAAATACATCAAATTTGATTGGTCTAGCATGGATTTGTGCCAAAATCAGCAATGCCCAATTGAAAGGAGGAAGGGTCCAGCCCAGTAACGGCGCCCCCAGGGAATTCGAAGACACGGCCCACTTGGCGCCCCAGATGAGCAGCCAATGAGCACGCGCACTCCCTTGCAGAGGCGATCATAGATAGCAACGCAGGGGTGCCGACTCGAAGATGCCAGGCTAATGGGAGATGAGGTCAATGCTGGCAAACTGCAACGCATGCCACCCTTGCAACCACTCAACAAATCCAAATAAAATCAGCAAGCTTACGTTGGCCATGCCCGACAATGGTCTTCTCACTTCCACAAGACAACAACGGATGCCACTGGCCACTGCCAGGGCACCGCTGCCAATGAATCCCGATAAGCCACTTATCGGAGATTTCGACACCCCAAAGCCTCCCTCAAGGAGTCTACAAATACTCCCTCTTGCAGTGGAGAGAAGGATCCCCTGATCTGATTTCAAACTTCCCAAAAAAGAGTCCAAACGGTGATCTGAGATCAAACATTCAATTCTTCACCCAGTGCAAAAAGCATTGAAGAGAAAGAACCAACTCTCTTCCCTCGAGCCACAGCCTCCCTACGGCGGCAATAATGAGCCACTCGTAGTGGTGCAATCTACAGAGC
Organism: Nepenthes gracilis; assembly: GCA_033239525.1. Taxonomy (NCBI): domain Eukaryota; kingdom Viridiplantae; phylum Streptophyta; class Magnoliopsida; order Caryophyllales; family Nepenthaceae; genus Nepenthes; species Nepenthes gracilis. The sequence continues at coordinate 15,027,585 of BSYO01000006.1, forward strand.
CAAAGCCTCCTCCAAATATCCCACACACTCTCCTTATTCTTGCATCTTTGCATTTTGATCACGTTTACATCCACGCATGCATCTTTTCATTCATTGGGAAAGATTTCTGACTTAAACGTCAAAGTATTTTCGGTGGGATAACATCCCGCCAGCACCTGACCTCTTATTTGCTTTAGTGGTGTGCAGGATCCAGATTCGGTGGACGAAATCGGTTTCAATAATCGACTTGACCGGAACCCGTTCGAAGTTGGTTCTAGGACACATCACAATGATTGTCTTATGTTGGATCAAGTTTCAAGGAAAATACTAGCGAATGGGCCTAAAGTAGAAAGACAATTGCCTCTATAGTTTTCCATTCCTCATTCTATGTCATTGACTTGTACTGCTGCCATAAACAATAAAGATAAAGTATGACACAAACGTTTGTTCTATCACATTTAATAAATTTGGGTTTGTTAGGCAATAAAGAGCATTTGTCCTCTGACCTTTCTTTTGATTGTTCCACATTTATGGTAAGAGTAATTCACTCTTATTTCTTTCTCATGGTAGCCATGCTAAAACGTTTTGATTTGATCTATAGTGATATATGGGGTATTGCTTCTATTATATTTCATGCGAATTATAAATACTTTGTGGTTTTCATTGATGATTACTATAAATATATCTTGATTTATTTTCTTCAATAAAAATTTGAGGTACTTTCTGATTTTCAAAATTTTGTGGCCTATGTTAAAACTCAATTTTGTTTGAACATGAAGATGTAACGGCCTATTCAGGGAGAAATATATGTCTCATGAATTCATGGTTTTCTATAACAAAAAGGAATTTTTTCAGTATTCTTGTTCTATACACCACATCAAAATAGGGTTGCTAAACAACAAATTCATCACCTTTTCAATGTTGCTAAAACATTATTGCTTGAATCTTTTGTTCCGTTGAAATCTGGGTTAAAGCCTTATTAATGGGAGTTTATTCAAACATTCTAGCTATCTTAATTGGTTTACTTTTGGTTGTGCTTTGTTTATAAGTCACTCGAAGAATGCCACAAACCTTTCGATCAATATATTAAAATGCACATTCATGGGGTATAACATTTCACACAAAGGTCATGTTTGCTATAATCCCTACATTAGACGGTTTTTTATTTCCTATCATACTATGTTCTTTGAAAATCAGCCTTTCTTCTTTACTCATGTTGAGTTGTTGCCTAAGACATGTTTTTCCTCACTTTGATGATTCAACTCCTACTTCTGAACGATTCAAAGGTGGTGTTGCATATGAAAGATGTCATCTAACCTTGCCTCTTCCTATGTCTGATCCGCTTTCTCATCTGTTTCTATGTTTCACTCTTGGAAGCTATGCATTCCGGTACCATCCGATGATGCTTTCCCAGAATCTCCTATCCTTACGATTGGTATGGTTTTTATATGACATCACTACATGCTACTTTGACATTTATTCCTGTTCTCTAATGGTATTCTAAAGCTATTAAACTTGAATGTTGGTGTGTGCAATGAAAGACGAACTTCAAGTGCTTGATGCAAATCACACATGGGATGTTCCATGTCGTACTCATGTTAAGCCCATTGGTTGCAAATGAGTTTATTCGATAAAGCTATGCTATGATTTACTCTCGATCTCTATGAGGCATGCATGGTGACCTTTGGTAATATACAGGAATATGAGGTGGATTATGAGGAGACTTCTGCTCCGATTGCCGAGATGACTACCTTGCAAACTGCTATTTCTGTTGCAGCTTCACAAAGATGGCTACTTCATCAAATGAATGTTAGAAATGTCTTTCTTCATAGCAACCTCAAAGAAGAGTTTATATGACCATTCCACCCGACTTGAAGTCCTATTCTTCTTCAAATGTATAGACTAAGGTGATCTTTGTATCAGTCAAAATAGGCTCGTTAGGCATAGTTCGATAAATTTCAATCTACCTTGGTTTGGTTTTCCTTTAAGCAACGATGTTATGATCCATCATTGTTCCTTTGTAGGACATCTACCGGTGATGTTCTCCTTCTCAATTACGCCAATGGCATTATTATTATTAGAACAGATTCTATCTTGATTATTCATTTGCAGTGACATCTTTAGTCATCATTTTAGATAAACGACCTTGGTCTTCTTACTTAGGGCTAGAAGTTCAAACTACCTCTTTCGAATTCTTTTTGAATCAATATAAATACATATGAGATCTGATAACCTTAGCAGGTCTTCAAGATGCATCTTTAGTAGATACTCTCGTGAAAGTAAATGTGAAGTACCACAATGTGGGTGCAAAATCCTTTCTAATCTACCATCTATTGTCAACTAGTTGGCAGCTTGAGCTATTTGACAATTACTCAACTTGACATTTTATTCGCTATCCAACAAATTAGTCAATTTATGCACACTCCATGCCATCTACACTTAGTTGTGGTCCGTCGTATGATTCAATATCTTCTTGGGTCACCTTGTTGAGGGTTGTTTTTTTTCTATCGGCTCTACTCTTCATATTTTCGCTTACAGTGATGCTGTTTGGGCCGGATGCCAGATACGCGCAGATTTGCCTTGGGTTAGTGCATATTTCTTGGTGTCTCTTTGATCTCTTGAGAGAATAAGTAGGATTGCATTTCTAAATCTTCAACTAAATTTGATTATCGTGCAGTATTTGCAGCCTGTTCTGAGATTGTTTAGTTCTGAGGCCTTCTAGCCAAGTTTTGCTTCCCTTAGTCTAGTCCTACCCACCTTTATGCTAATAATACCAATGCCATTCAAATTGTTGCTAACCCTGTGTACCACGAGCTCATGAAGCATATCGTGGTCAATTATTATTGTATTTGAGAGGCACTAGATACTTGTATCATTTCTCTTCCCCGAATTTTGATGACCTGTTAAACTGCTGACATATTTACAAATGCCATGACACGCCATCGACATCAGTTTGTTATAAGTAAATTGATGCTTCTTGATCACCAAGTATCAATATAGGGGGGATGACAGCATGGCATTAAAAGCATGTGTCATACCATTATTAGCATATATATATTAGTTATTGTATGATAGTTGTAGATTTATTATTTTATTAACCTAATATTACCTTCCTTATTCATTTATATATAATAAATGTAATTGTTGATTATCAACATTGTAATTAGGGCACATAATATCTATATAATGGAATGCATCCTCACAAGGTGTGGCATTGAGATTCAAACCGAAATTACTTTGACATGTACAGTGATTATTTGATTTCTCTCAATGACTCCACCGTAGCAATGCAGAACTTTTTCTGCTCTTCATCTTTTTGCTCCTTCTCTCTTTTCTTCTTCTGATTTTGCTGAAGCTGAAGCTTCCTTTATTCACTAGTGTAATATTGAGGAGTTGGTTTCCCTTGTCTCTCTTGACTGATGGTATGCCTATATGCTTCACAGTCCTTTTTATGTAGCCCTATATTTTTCCAGCATGCAGAAATAAAGAAGTATAAACAAACATCTGATGCTGGTAATCTTGAATGGTAGTGTATGATATTTTTTAAGATGTGAGCAATTGTACTTTGCATGTTGAGGCCTAAGGAAGAAGAATATATCATAATGTCTGAATTAGCTGCTTATGAAAGATGCATGCCTCTTATCATTCTATGCTCCTTCAATAATTGTCTGTTTTTCCTAGCTTTTGAAAGAAATTCATCCTCTATTAAACTGAGCCGAATTGGTGTTTCTACACAAATAGGTTTGCCTTCTTAAGAAGCTGGACTAGGCTTCAAAAGAATTCTTGGATGACATCCAATTTGGATCTTCCCTAAAAGGCTTTTAAATGTAGGCATTGATGAACTATTTATATTAACCTAGGAAGGAAATTTCCTGTTTTATTATTTCCAAACCTATGGAAAATCTATATTCAAACCCCTCTTTTGCAAAAGATTTGGTCAGCCCAAGCAAGCTATGTTCGCGAGCTCTGTTGAGCTGTTTAGTCAATACCAAATTTGTCAAATTTTAGAGGATAATGTCAACTGTATCGACGCTGCAATGAACATCAAACAATCCTCAACTTTGCTTTCCTACGTGGCAACCAGCTGGCGAAAGGCAACGGGCGTCCTGCGTCGCATTAGTGCTGCCGGAAAATAGCCAGGGGAGAGAAGAAACAAGCAAATGGAGAAGCGGTCAATGCTGTGACGGTGGCTCAGGCAGCCGCCTACAGGCAACCAACTAATCCAGACTCAAAGGGAGACCAAGCATGGCCGGCAGCGCTCAGGAGCCTGCCTGCCACCGCAAAGCGACAGCCGACATGATCGGTGGTCAGCAATAGTGACCAGCGGCCAAGGAACCCTAGCATCGGGAGTTCTCGAGCCCAAAGTCCTCTCGGGAGGATCCTATAAGAGCTCTCTTCCTCTGCAGAGGAAAGGGGCCCGCTTCTTCTTCCTTTTCGCATATCAAAAGAGAGAGAGCAATCAAAAAAGAATAGAATTCAAGTCTCAAGGCCACAAACGAGCCCGCTTCTCTCAAGATCTTGATTCCCAAGCCTATGCAGGCAACGGGAAGTTAGCCACCCACTATGGTGCATTAAGGAAGACAGGCCTTCTGCTACCTGCTCACTGCGTTTACCACTCTGATAAACATGCATCACTCATGCATCATCATCACACGTTTGCACACCGCATAGCGCGTGTGTCATTTCCGTTTATTGTGGGAACTTGCTGACTTGAGCGTCAGAGCGGCCGTGGTGGGAGAAATCCCACCGGACCTCTGACCTTTTGTTTGTTGATTGTGTTATGTAGGTCCAGGTTCACAATTACGGAGACCGGACCCTCCTCCTCAAGCTTCAGCTCTGCAAGGAACCTGGAGGCCCCCTAATCCGTACAACAACTGCGGACTCGGGACGCAACATTGGCGCTGTCTGTAAGAAACTGACGAGAAGCCTAGTGTCTCTTTCCTACCTCCCTTCCGAAGCAAAGAGAATGGTGAACACCAGGGCACTAGCACAAGCTAGTGCCCCAGCAATAAACGTCGTCGCTCACAGCGAGGACCCCCCATCAGGAGCCACTCAGACACCCGTTCGGAGCCCGATGTCCACCACTTAGCCGCAGACGTGGGCGACATCAAGCTAGTACTCCATGCCTTATGCAATCGGATGGGAACTCCTTGGCCAGGGGCTGCCCCTCCAGTATCTCAAGCGTCCTCCTCCAGGAGGAGGAGACACCATGCGGCAGCCCTCAGGAGAGGATCCAACCAACCTGACAACGCCGCGGCCCAGGCGATCCCCAACGAGATGGACCCATATGAAGCTGAAAGCCATCCCAACCGCAACGATCGGGGGGATAGCCCTGAGCGGCGTAACCCCCGTAACTCTCGCAGCCACGGGAGACCGACCGCGGCGGGCTCCAACAGTGAGCGACCTCCTCAAGCGGAGAGCCGACACAACTGACAAGCTCAACCGCACCTTCAGGACCATATGGAGCTCCGCAATGTCATCAACACGCGGAGAGGCGCTCCCAACCCGTCGATGGAGGAAAAAGTTAAGGTGTTGTGGGACATCCTCCACAAGGAAAGGCACACACGATCCTCTACTGACCTTCAGAGGTCGCCCTTCGCCATGGATCTGCGGACTCAGCTGCTACCGAGCAAGTTCAAAATGCCCATCCTGGAGGGGTACGACGGAAGCAAGGATCCGATAGACCATCTCAACTGCTTCCGCACCCGTTTGCCCCTGCAGGGAGCCAGCAAGGCCCTAATGTGCCAATGCTTTCCCGTCACCCTTAGGGGGGACGCGTTGCTCTGGTTCCATGGTTTCCCTTCAAATTTCATAGGCTTGTTTGACGAGATAGCTGACAGTTTTCTGAACTAGTTTGCCTCCAGCCGAAGAGAAGAGAGGAAACCATGGCATCTGGTCCGCCTCCGTTAGAAATCGGATGAAAGCCTAAAGCGGTTTCTCAATCGTTTCATCACCGAGGCGCAGTGGATCCCCCAGCTCTCTGACGAGCTGAAACTCAATGCCTTCGTCGCCACGCTAGCGGCGGGGGATTTCTTTAAGCACCTATCGCACCAGTGCCCTCAGACCTTCCGAGAGGCCGAGGCCAGCGCCAGGGCTTACATCATGGCCGAAGAGGTCAACAAGGCAAAGCGCCCTGAGAGAGCGGACTGGCCCCCAGAGGCCGCCAGACTTACCAGTGGACGGAAGAGGGACGGCGATGGCCACCGCTTCCCGAAGCACCGTAAGCAACCGCGGCCTCCGCCAGGACCTAGGAAGGACCACGGACGGACATCTCTGACTCCCCTAAACGACACTCGTACAAACATCCTGATGCGGATCCAAGACGAAAAGTTCTTCAAGTGGCCGAAAGCGCTGAAAGGTCCTAGCGACAGCGATCAGACCAAACACTGCCAATACCACCGCTGCCTGAGACACTCGACTGAGAACTGCTGGACCCTGCAGCAAGAGATAGAGGACCTGATCCACCGTGAATACCTCAAACGGTTCGTGAAGAGTTCCGGATAGGGCCCCGCAACCTCGGAAGGCGAGGCCAGCGAACCGCCGAGAGGCCGCACAGCCACCGGCGTGGTCAATATAATCTCCGCCATAGCGGCCGGGGACACCGAGCGAGGGAAGCAGAGGCCGACGTCTAGCAACAAGCGAGCAATGATAGGGGATAGAAGTGATGTCAATCGCTTTAGTAGCGATGATATGGCTCATGTAACCTTCCCACATACTAATCCCCTTATTGTATCCGCCCTCATTTCAGATGGTAAGGATGACTACCAGTTGAAGCGAGTCTTCATTGATAATAGAAATTCACAGAATTTACTGTATCTCAACGCTTTCTTTAAGCTTGGATCGTCCACCCAGGCTGGCAGCAGAGCCGGAGTCATACTAAAGACGCCGGAGGGTACGAAGATTACATACTCTGTCCCGCTAACCTTCCTAGCCACCAATAACGTGGCAGAGTACGAGGCCCTCCGCGTAGGACTATGCCTAGCCAAGGAATGTTCCGCAAAGTCATTGGTCGTGCACAGCGACTCCAAGCTTGTGGTCAACCAAGTACAGGGGAACTTCAACGCGTCAAACCCACAACTCGTGAGGTACTTGGAAAAAGTGAGGACTCTGATCCAGGAGTTCGCCCACTTCCTGATCAAGTACATCCCAAGGTTCGACAAAGAGAAGGCTGACCGACTGGCCCGGGACGTAGCTACGAGATCCCGAGAGCAATACGCCAGGGAGCTAAGGGAAGTCCTAGCTACGCCCAGTATTGACACAGTGGACCAAGAAATACTATGGGTTGAAGCAGGAGACAATTAGATGACGCCGTACAGGAAGCACCTAACCGAAGGAACTCTTCCCGATGATGCTGATGAGGCCAAGCAGATTAAGAAGACAGCAGGTTGGTACACGCTCCTTGGCGGAAGGCTATACAGATGGGGATACTCCCTTCCTTTCCTGAAATGCCTTACTCTAGAAGAAGCCGAGTACGCCCTGAGCGAGGTGCACCTGGGTTTATGCAACTCGCACATTGGAGGAAAGAACCTCGCGTTCAAGGTCATGCGGCAAGGATTTTATTGGCTGACCATGAAGCGAGATGCTATGGAGTTCGTCAGAAAGTGCGAGAGTTGCTAGGTCCACGACCCCATGATGCATCAGCCGCACATAGAGTTGCGCTGCCTCCAGTTCCCGTGGCCATTTGCGCAGTGGGGACTCGATATCCTCAGACCGTTACCTTTGGCTTCTGGGAAGAGGAAGTTCCTAATCGTGGGTATTGATTACTTCATCAAGTGGGTAGAAGCTGTCCCTCTAGCCCAGATCACCGAACAGAACGCAACGAAATTCCTCCATCGAAATATCGTTTGCCGCTTTGGGATTTCTGAGGTTGTAGTGGCCAACAACGGGACCTAATTTACCAGCAAGCGATTCACAAGGTACTGCGGTGACCTCCACATCAAGCTGATCCACACGTCTGTGGTGCATCCTCAAGCCAACGGGTAGGTTGAAGTCACCAACCGTACATTGTTGCATGGGTTGAGAACCAAGCTGGAGGACGCAGGGGGCTCATGGGTCGAAGAGCTACCATCCATACTCTGGTTGTATCGGACGACCCCGCGGGAGCCAACGAGAGAGACACCCTTCAACCTCTGCTTTGGGGCTGAGGCTGTAGTCCCCGTGGAGGTAGGAATGCCAAGCCTGCGAGTCGAATGCTTCGATCCAGCCACCAACTCGCAGAGGCTCCGGGAAAACCTAGACCTACTCTCGGAGGTTCAAAATACGGCACAACTACAGATCGCAGCCTATCGACAGCGTGTCGCATGATACTACAACAAGCGGGTGAAGGCACGCCCTCTCGAAGTTGGAGATCTGGTCCTCCGGAGCGTAGAGGTGGCGGAAAAGACCGTAAATAGGAACAAGCTCTCCCATGGGTGGGAGGGCCCGTTCCTCGTCTCCGCAATCCTCCGAAACGGAGCGTACAAGCTGCGCACCCAGAACAGCAAACTAGTCTCCCGGACCTAGAATGCCGCCAACTTAAGAAAATATTACCAGTAACGCCACGCCAGCGCAGGTAAGGCACACACGCGCATCATGTTGAATGCTTATACATGCGTTATGCTTTTTGTTAACAAGATTAGTCTTCCTGTTATTTTGCATCTCCATTTATGTGAAGTGTTGGCATGCATAGCATTCTTAAACCAAAACGACCTAGATTGCCCCTAAGTCGGCAGGACTATTGTCCATACGTAAAGCAAACCCTTGGCCTTGCGTCAAGCGGCCCGTAAGCGGCCACTTAAAACCTCGCCCACACGGCGAGTAAGTCCGAAAGGGGACACATCTATCATGGCTCTATCCCAGTCGACCTAGACGGTCAAAATATTAGGCCAGGGGGCTTTGGAGGCTTCCCAATTCTCGGCCAACAAAAACCTTAGGGAGCAAGAATTACATGCGTGCAGCGACCTTCTCACACAGAAGAGAGCACCCTCAGTCTATGATGGTCGAGGGCTAGGAACTTAAATACGGTGACTATAACGCCTTGAGCAGGGGCGACGCACCTCCCGCGGATACCACGCAACTAAGGCCTAGACCCGGAGCCCGGTTCCCGTGGCCTGAAAACCCGGCTAACCCTTGGTGTGGCTCCACGAGACTTGCGACGACATCCACTTTATTGGATCGAGCTTCCCATCAAATGCACGAGATGCAGCGACATCCTTCGATGAATGACGAGCACAGCGCAAGAAGGCACCTGACTAGGGCCTTGGCAACAATAGCTTTTTAAGCTTAGCCTTCAAATATGGGTCATGAACTCACAGACCACATTGAACAAAGGGTGCAATCTTACATACCGCACCGAGAGACAACGTATGCAAGAGAGAAGGGAACTGCTCTTTATCCATTTGCTGAAAACAAGTAAATACAAAAGCAAAAAAAAAGGGGGGGGCAATGGAGCAACATATATAGGGAAAGACTACTATGGGGGATTGTACGGACCGGCTTCCTCAAGGAAGTTCCTCAAGCGGGATGCTTCCCTAACCCCATTGTTTCTAGGATGAAAGACTCCTTCAAGTACACCAGGAGCAGCCAGGGAAGCGATCCTACAACACAGACAAATGCCGTCCCAAAATCGAGCCTCCAACAAGCGCTCCGCCTCCGATGGGGTGATCCGGCCAATCATATCCCTGGAAAGGCGTGAATGGTCATCCTCTAGAGCGGCAAGCGAAGCTTCCAGGTGTGCCACTTTCTGCTGCAAGCGCCTGACCTTCTCTTGCGCCCGCTCGCTGTTCCCTCGAAGGGAGGCGACCTGGGCTCTCGTGTGATGAATGGCGTGCAGCCCACGTTGGAAGCCCCCGTGGAGGAGGGCGACTAGTCCGTCGAAAGGGTCAGCATCCCCGGGAATCTGCATGGGAAGAGAAAGACATTAGAAGAATTCCTGAAATTTACGGCAGCAAGGGAGTGCCAGATCGAGACCACCATACCTGAGTGGGAGCGGCGTTCAAGGGATATGCAAAACCACCTGATGAAGGCCCTTCCTGAGGCTCCTCCTGTTCGGCTGCAGGTGCCAGGCTAGCTGGAAGGGCGGCAGACATAGGAGCACTTGGGGGCTCCGACCCCGAAGACGTCTCGACTATCGCCGCTCCGGCTCCCGGCGGACTGGCAACCAATACAACTCCGGCCTCCGATGCTATAGGGATGTCCTCGAGGATCCCGCCCTCTGAAATGGGCTCCATGAAAATAACAGTTGGCCCCAAGGATCCCCCTAACTTCAACGTTGGCCCGGGCATTGGCGCGTGTGATCCCTCAGGGTCATCAAGGTCCAAGACACCGCCCGCCATTCCTAGAGTTGCATCCATAAACATACTGGCGATGGAATGCGCGGAAGGCCCCCTAGTGGGTTGAGGCTCTGCCTCGTCAAGACAGACCTTATGTTATGGACCCCCTGACGACTTGCCCTGGGAACCTAAGAAGAAGAAGAACTCTCTCTCTTCTCTGCCATACCTCTCCCACAATACAGGTCAAGAATGCAAAAATCTCAGCACGGTGAAAAATCGTCACGGAAAGTTTAAATAGGCAACGAGAGGCTAGCAGGCGGGAAACCCAAATGACGCTCACCATGAATGGCTGAGACACCTGCCTGCCCCGTAGAGCGTCGCGGGGCCTGAAGTCACCCACAATCATGGCCATACACCAGTTTGAAGAGCGGGGTCACCTCAGCCGCCTGACGGAAATCCACGATGGCACCTCCGCATTAAATGCGAGCTTACAATAATAAAGCCCACCAAAGGGATGCACGGGAATAAAATAAAAATTTAGCAACACAAATTACAGGAAACAAAGCAGCGTAACAAAACGATTGATTTCATTACAACAACTGTCAAAAGGTGGTTATAACGGCTTGCCGCAGTGACTATCATCTAACGCCCTGCACGATTCGCAGAAGAACTTGGAGCCGGGTACTCAACCAGATGCGCGCGCGTTTGGGCGCTTGAGTTGCGAGAGTCCAGGACACCGATGCGGAAGTTTGGGTCCTCCAGCGAGGCTAGCCTCCAGTTGAGATGGATTCTGTCCCGGTAATTTCTCTCCAGTGCAGGACCAACTTCCTCCGGTAGGAACCTCGACCTCAACTCCGTCCCCATTCGCGTGACCTCTGCCCCAAGCCGTCGCCGCAGCTGCTCATTCTCTTCATCAAGAGCCAATATGAGGGCCTAAGCCCCCGCGTTGGCACTGACAAGTCGGGAAGCCCTCACTTCCGATTCAGCCTACGCTTCCTCAAAATGCGCTGCTCGGGCCCTCAGCCGCTCCATCTCGACCACTGCGACTTGCACTTGCGCCTCAACGCCCTCAACCCTCTTGATGATCCGTCAGAGCGAGAGGTCCACCCTCCCTGGAGCACGCTCCTGGGAAGAGGTAGACCCCTCTGCCCTCTCAAAGCCTGGAGGCACCCACGGGAATCGAGCAGGGCTCGTGACAGTGGCTTCAGAGTGACCCCCTTGTTGTGTGGCGGTACTCGAAACCCGCCGGAAGAACGTTCCGATAACGATAACGACTCCTCCATCAAGGTTGCGACGAGAGCAAACGCATGAAGAACGGACAGCTGCTGAGTGCGTAAACAAAAGAAAGTGCAAAGTCTCGGGGAGGATTTACGCGTTTAAATAAACAAGACTTCCTCCTGAAACGACTGTGCTTCGAAGACAAAAAGCGCCAGCGCACGGCCAACGGGCACCCTCCACGTGGAGGATCCTTGAGGCCTCGCGCGTTTCCAAGGTAGACCATTATGGGGTAGCGCCTCCTAACCTCACGCGCATTTAATGCGCCAGACAAGCCAAGGGACGTGACCACCAACGGTGGCCTTCCCGCCCCCACAGAACAGGGCGGGACCCACCAGGAGAAGACAGTCGATAAAAAGAAGCATACACTACGAGATGGGAAAAATGAAGACAAAAGGGCTACTTCTTTTATTAATCAATGCTTTATTCAAAGTATAAAATTTACAGTGACAAAAGTACGAGAAAGATGAAAAAGACAACAGTACGGGGCCAAGGGTCGTGATGACTGCCCCAGACAAGCTTGGGGAATGTGATCTACAGGAGATCACCACGATCGGAGCCGCTGGTGGCCCAACAAGCAAACCAGGGCAGCCACGTGAAGCCCCCCGAAGTGGAAGCATCCACAGCATGATCCACCGGGGCGGGATCCGCATCGGTACTGAAGCCACCGAGGGGATTAAAGGGAATAATCCCAATAATTCCCTAACTAGGGCTCCAGCCTCTACCCCCTCCACGATCCACACTCGAACTCAGTGAAGTGGAGACCATGAGCGACGCACCCCACTAGCAGGAAACATCCCCGCGGAGGTTCCGCCGCGGTCCCACCGCACTCCGGACGAGTCACACCGTGGAGGGAAGGCATGTGACGACAGCAGAGTGGCCGAACCACCCTCGTTAGCATGAGGAGTGAACCGCAGTGCAGGAGTTAGAGCGGCCTTCATCAAGAACTTCGGGTATCCAGCTAATCTATCCAACTTATTCTCGGACCCCCACCAAGGGCGGGGGGGCCAAAATCTCCTCATTGTCCCTTCAAAGGAAGCCAGGAGATGTGCTCCACTCGGTAAGGAACCCTCTTATTTATGGGCGACATGGGTGCCCTCCTCTTGTTCAGCGTGGCACGCTTCCCGACGGATGTCTTTCACGGAATAGGGAAAGTCCCCTAATCAGATGCAACCCCAAATGTGCGAATCTTGCCGATCAGAGCACCGAATCACGGCAGCGTTAGAAAAGCCTGCACAGTCACCTGGGGAAGGCGTGAGTCCAGAAAACGACGAACGATGGTGCTTCTCGAGGAAGACTGTCGGGCCGCAGAATGGACCCAAAGGACATACCAGGCCCAACCATCGGCCGGCCCAGGCTTGGGGGGCTAGTGTCGGGTCCAATACTAAGGCCAAAGAAAATCACAAGTCGAGCTCAACTGCACAAGGAGCGTACGTGGAAACCAGCTGGTGAAAGGCAACAGGCGTCCTACGGCGCATTAATGAGTTACCGAAAAATAGCCAGGGGAGAGAAGAAACAAGCCAATAGAGAAGCGGTCAATGCTGCGACAGTGGCTTAGGCAGCCGCCCGCAGGCAACCAACCAATCCCGACTCAAAGGGAGACCAAGCATGGCCGGCAGCGCTCAGGAGCCTACTTGCCACCGCAAAGCAACAGTCAACATGACCGGCGGTCAGCAACAGTGACCAGCGGCCAAGGAACCCTAGTATCGGGAGTTCTCGCGCCCAAAGTCCTCTCTGGAGGAGCCTATAAGAGCTCTCTTCCTCCGCAGAGGAAAGGGGCTGCTTCTTCTTCCTTTTCCCAGATCAAAAGAGAGAAAGCAATCAAAAAAGAATATAATCCAAGTCTCGAGGCCACAAACGAGCCCGCTTCTCTCAAGATCTTGATTCCAAAGCCTAATCAGGCAATGGGAAGTTAGCCACCCACTGCGATGCGTCAAAGAAGTCAGGCCTTCCGCTACCTGCTCATTGTATTTACCACTCTGATAAACACGCATCATCAACACACGTCCGCACACCGCATACACGTGTGTTATTTCCGTTTATTGTGGGAACTTGCTGATTTGAGAGTCAGAGTGGTCGTGGTGGGACCTGCCGGACATCTGATCTCTTGTTTATTGATTGTGTTGTGCAGGTTGAGGTTAACAGATACGGAGATCGGACCCTCCTCCTCAAGCTTCAGCGCGGCCGGGAACCCGGAAGCTCCCTAATCCGTACAACAACCGCGGACCCGGGACACAATAAAAAAATATATATGATGACTTGATACCATCAATTTCTCTATTTAGCCTTGGCAATAATTTATTTATTTAGTTGTTAAAATTTCTCTAGTTTTTATAGTTTAAACTGGTGTTTTAAGAATTGATATAAAAATAGTGAAAAATCAGCTGGCAATAGACAAACCCACCCGCCCCCTTATATTGATGTATTTGATGCATAGACAAGCTCTAAAAATATGAACGTGAAATATTGCTGTTAGCAAGTGTCACGTGGCATTGTAAATTTCAATTAACAGCCTGTCTTATAATTTGGGTGGCGCGAGCGCACACGTACTGGCAAGTTAGAGTTAAAGAGCCACATCGCTTGCACCAACTAACTTGGTGGTCCAATACCTTCCCTTTCTCGGCTGGAAAAGAAGGTAAAAATTTAAAAAGATTAAAATATTTGTGTAAATAGTCAAAATTATTACAATATTTTATTTAAAATAAAAATAAATAAATATTATAAACACACCTAAATCTATGTCCAAAGTTTTTTTTTAAGAATTTAGAATTATTTTTTTTTCCTTCACCCTTATCTAATTCATTGTGTGAAAAATGACATTGTCAATCTAATATTTTCTGAATGAAAATTCTTTAGATAAAGAACATAAAAAAATTATCAAAAGAAGGCTCACTTATAAATTTAAAATCAACTATCATTACACTTACTTAGAAAGCTATCTTAATATAGATTTATATGATCTGTAATTCAGTCACTTACAGGATAAAAAAGAATTTATCTCCAAATTAAATAAATACCATTCTCATATCAAATACTGAAATAATTAAATAATTTATCAAATAAAATATAGTAAAAACATATAAAAATATAATATTTATTTATTCTTATATTCTAATAAGTTAAAATATAATTTTTTTAATGAAAAGACTAATTGGGCCCAAATATTGGAAATGAATACAATAGGTGAGGTAATGGAAGTGCCCACGCCGGCCACGGTCAAAAGCATGACTGCTTTGAACAGAGAATGTTGGAGTTGTCAACCACATGATCTACAATTATATACTACCGTTCAGAGAGTACGTAGTGCGCAGAGCAGTAAGTACAATAATAATCAATGTTTGCCCTCCATGGATAACAGTAACTCCATTGGACATTATAGGCCGTTTACTGATTACTTAGGCTAACTTAGATTCAGCTACATGCCTTCATTTCCATGGCCTATGTTTCGTGCCTTGTTTCACGCTGTACATCACTGATTCAATTATTATCTCCCAATAACAATGAAAACGAAAGGTCCCCCACCCTCAGTTTCCTTTTTTTCTCTTTTGTGGGGACCGCAAGGAAATTTTTTTATTAAAGATTGAAAAGTAGATATAGTCCTGCCGTCATTTTAGCTCACTTATACATCCAATGACCAATTTTAGAAAATAAAAAATAACTAAAAATTAATTTAAATAAAATATCCTTACTTATTTTTTAACTTTTAATCTTGACCCCTAAATATATAAGAGAGCCTAAATGATGAGAGGGCAGCAATTCTCAAAAGATTGTCCTTAAAAGGCAAGTTGGACCACCTATATTCAATCATCCCACAAAATTTCCCTTGTTTTTTTCTTTTTGTTTTTTTTAAAAAAAAAAAAAAAGCTTGGGAGGGTGTAGGGAGAGGTTAATTTAACACACGTAAAATCTTTCAGAAATTGAACATAGGCGAATTTGGGGACATTTTATGCACACAATATCATGATTCTAAATTAAAAGGAAAAAAAATGAGTATTAACAGTGTGAGTGAGTAAATACAAGATGACATTCATGCCCACCTCCATCATGGAGCAAACAGTTTCATCAGCATCATCATGCTTCATCAATCAGCTCCTGCAACATCCACAGGCGACTGCATGAGAGCTAATGCCAATTGGAATCATAGAATCAGATGATTCTATTGCCTCAGGCTCTATGCATTGTTCACATCGCATATCTCCTATAATAAAATGACACTCTGATACACAAAACTCTCGCTAGATGTAGATCCAGAAAAGGATCAAATCATTATGGGCTCTATTTCATATGCAAAATAAGGCAGCATATAATATACTAAAAGTTGGCTGACCCTTTCCCAAACCCGAAACGTAGTAAGAATTTCATACCATTTATCTGCCTCCCACAATAACCCAATATGTGTCTTCAATTCCACAGTCTATGTTGGTTTCGGTCAGAAAGATCATAAAGGATAATAAGGAACCAAACATTCGATTTTTAACATAGTAAATCAGCCTCTAATTAGACACAAAATTAGGCAGCCACCTTTTTTTTTGGGGGGGCGGGAGGGAATGATTTGTGGACGAATGGCCACTAGCCAATGCTGTTGACCAGGAAAGAGAACATATGACCAGACAGGGCAAGGGGCGAAGAGCCACTCAGCTAGTTCTGTCTTCCCTTTTAGGTCCTAAGTATGAGGATGGGGTAAATCCTTGGTTCATATCCTCACAACTCACTCTACTGTAGGAAAAAAAGTATTAATTTTGGTGGTCCAAAACTAGAGCAAAATGAAAATTAAAAGGGGAATCAAGGTGTTGTGACATTTCAATAGTGGATCCCACCTCTACATGCAGCCTATGCCCCAATCATCCTTCAATATCTCCTATGATCTACCATTAGGATCTACTGGCCAGGGGGAATTTTGAGCCAATGGAAACTATAGGGAAATTTTGCTTCTAGAAAAATGTCATATTTTTCACATTTTCCTCCGCTTTGATATTGCTTTTTTTTTAAAAAAAAAATCCTAAGATCCAAATACGATCAGAGTCGGAAGTGTTCCTTTGCCACAGACTGAATTTGCCATTAAAACAACTTGTATATACCTGCATGTCGGAAGTCCAAAGCGTGAGGTTGTCCCTCAACAGTTGCATAATTAGAGTGCTGTCCTTATATGATTCCTCACCCAATGTATCCAGCTCAGCAATTGCTTCCTCAAAGGCCTTCATACAGAAGTAGGAAATTGGGGATGATGAGAACATATTGACAACAAAAATACAATGCCAGAATATTAAGAACAATAAATACCAAAATGCATCATTAAACGAAGTAGTTGCATGAGTGCCTAACTGGCTACAAAAGCTGAAAATTGTACAATATGACAAAGGTGCACAAAAACTGTTTAGCATTAATATAGGAAAGACAGTTCGGGTCAGTCATTGGCAGGAGGTGATGCTAAAGATGGGACAGAAGATCAAAGGGTACCTTACAGGCCTTACCCCCAAAATTGTAAATGTTAGAATTGCCCCTCTTGTCATCGCAATTTTTAGTTATTTATAAAAATAATTAAATATTACACTTTTGTACGGTTTATTTATAATTTTATTGGAAAAATCATTTTCTTATCGGCCTATTTTTTATGGAATGTGAGACATTTATGTCATTTAGGAACTCCTTTGCCCAAGAAAAAACAGTTTTGACCCATCACTTCAATGATTAAAATTAAGGGGCCACTTCCAAGGAAAATTACAACTTCTGCTTTTGCCAATAAGACTCGAGACAGAGAAAATAAAAGGCTCTCATCACAAAAGATAGAAAGAAATGGAGAAAGGGAGAGAAACCTGGCCTATTGTTCTTTGAGAAAACGAACAATTACAGCTTGGAAAATCCCTTACAACATCGGTGAAGAATTGAAGATGGTTTCAGGTACTATTTAAAATAAACAATTATTATGTTGTTTCACATTATCAATTGGGACATAAATGGTTAACTCAACAATCCAAAGGACACTTCTAATCTCATGAGATCTTACAATAAAACGGCCATAACCCCAACAATGTCAAAAGTTAGCTGCCCCAGCAATCGCATTTTTGCAACTTCAAACTCTAAACTCACAAAGTCATTGCCTTTCAGCTCGCAATGAGCATATAAAGATGAGGCTATTGCCACCCGAAGTCCAAATTCTTAGTTCCACCCGTGTCAAGTGTATCTCATGTAGGAAAGCAAAGTTGAGGATTGTTTGATGTTCATTGCAGCATCGATACAGTTGACATTATCCTCTAAAATTTGACAAATTTCGTATTGACTAAACAGCTCAATAGAGCTCGCGAACATAGCTTGCTTGGGCTGACCAAATCTTTTGCAAAAGAGGGGTTTGAATATAGATTTTCCATAGGTTTGGAAATAATAAAACAGGGAATTTCCTTCCTAGGTTAATATAAATAGTTCATCAGTGACTACATTTAAAAGCCTTTTAGGGAAGATCCAAATTGGATGTCATCCAAGAATTCTTTTGAAGCCTAGTCCAGCTTCTTAAGAAGGCAAACCTATTGGTGTAGAAACACCAATTCGGCTCAGTTTAATAGAGGATGAATTTCTTTCAAAAGCTAGGAAAAACAGACAATTATTGAAGGAGCATAGAATGATAAGAGGCATGCATCTTTCATAAGCAGCTAATTCAGACATTATGATATATTCTTCTTCCTTAGGCCTCAACATGCAAAGTACAATTGCTCACATCTTAAAAAATGTCATATACTACCATTCAAGATTACCAGCATTAGATGTTTGTTTATACTTCTTTATTTCTGCATGCTGGAAAAATATAGGCCTGCATAAAAAGGACTGTGAAGCATATAGGCATACCATCAGTCAAGAGAGACAAGGGAAACCATCTCCTCAATATTACACTAGTGAATAAAGGAAACTTCAGCTTCAGCAAAATCAGAAGAAGAAAAGAGAGAAGGAACAAAAAGATGAAGAGCAGAAAAAGTTCTGCATTGCTGTGGTGGAGTCATCGAGAGAAATCAAATAATCACTGTACATGTCAAAGTAATTTCGGTTTGAATCTCAATGCCACACCTTGTGAGGATGCATTCCATTATATAGATATTATGTGCCCTAATTACAATGTTGATAATCAACAATTACATTTATTATATATAAATGAATAAGGAAGGTAATATTAGGTTAATAAAATAATAAATTTACAACTATCATACAATAACTAATATATATATGCTAATAATGGTATGACATATGCTTTTAATGCCATGCTGTCATCCCCCTATATTGATAATTGGTGATTAAGAAGCATCAATTTACTTGTAACAAACTGATGTCGATGGCGTGTCATGGTACACAGGGTTAGCAAAAATTTGAATGGCATTGGTATTATTAGCATAAAGGTGGGTAGGATTAGACTGAGGGAAGCAAAACTTGGCTAGAAGGCCTCAGAGCTAAACAATCTCAGAACAGGCTGCAAATACTGCACGATAATCAAAAATTTAGTTGAAGATTTAGAAATGCAATCCTACTTATTCTCTCAAGAGATCAAAGAGACACCAAGAAATATGCACTAACCCAAGGTAAATCTGCACGTATCTGGCATCCGGCCCAAACAGCATCACTGTAAGCGGAAATACGAAGAGTAGAGCCGATAGAAAAAAACAACCCTCAACAAGGTGACCCAAGAAGATATTGAATCATACGACGGACCACAACTAAGTGTAGATGGTATGGAGTGTGCATAAATTGACTAATTTGTTGGATAGCGAATAAAATGTCAAGCTGAGTAATAGTCAAATAGCTCAAGCTGCCAACTAGTTGACAATAGATGGTAGATCAGAAAGGATTTTGCACCCACATTGCGGTCCTTCACATTTACTTCCACAAGAGTATCTACTAAAGATGCATCTTGAAGACCTGCTAAGGTTATCAGATCTCATATGTATTTATATTGATTCAAAAAGAATTCGAAAGAGGTAGTTTGAACTTCCAGCCCTAAGTAAGAAGTCCAAGATCGTTTATCTAAAATGATGACTAAAGATGTCGCTGCAAATGAATAATCAAGACAGAATCTGTTCTAATAATAATAATGCCATTGGCGTAATTGAGAAGGAGAACATCACAGATAGATGTCTTACAAAGGAACAATGATGGATCATAACATCCTTGCTTAAAGGAAAACCAAACCAAGGTAGATTGAAATTTATCGAACTATGCCCAACGAGCCTATTTTGACTGATACAAAGATCACCCTAGTCTATACATTTGAAGAACAATAGGACTTCAAGTCGGGTGGAATGGTCATATAAACTCTTCTTTGAGGTTGCTATGAAGAAAGACATTTCTAACATTCATTTGATGAAGTAGCCATCTTTGTGAAGCTGCAACCGAAATAGCAGTTCGCAAGGTAGTCATCTCGGCAATCGGAGCAAAAGTCTCCTCATAATCCACCCCATATTCCTGTATATTACCAAAGGTCACCATGCATGCCTCATAGAGATCGAAAGTAAATCATAGCATAGCTTTATCGAATAAACTCATTTGCAACCAATGGGCTTAACATGAGTACGACATGGAACATCCCATGTGTGATTTGCATCAAGCACTAGAAGTTCATCTTTCATTACACACACCAACATTCAAGTTTAACAGCTTTAGAATACCATTAGAGAACAGGAATAAATGTCAAAGTAGCATGTAGTGATGTCATATAAAAACCATACCAATCATAAGGATAGGAGATTCTGGGAAAGCATCATCGGATGGTACCGGAATGCATAGCTTCCAAGAGTGAAACATAGAAACAGATGAGAAGGCGGATCAGACATAGGAAGAGGCAAGGTTAGATGACATCTTTCATATGCAACACCACCTTTGAATCGTTCAGAAGTAGGAGTTGAATCATCAAAGTGAGGAAAAACATATCTTAGGCAACAACTCAACATGAGTAGAGAAGAAAGGTTGATTTTCAAAGAACATAATATGATAGGAAATAAAAAACCGTCTAGTGTAGGGATTATAGCAAACATGACCTTTGTGCGAAATGTTATACCCCATGAATGTGCATTTTAATATATTGATCGAAAGGTTTGTGGCATTCTTAGAGTGACATATAAACAAAGCACAACCAAAAGTAAACGAATTAAGATAGCTAGAATATTTGAATAAACTCCCATAGATAAGGCTTTAACCCAGATTTCAACGGAACAAAAGATTCAAGCAATAATATTTTAGCAACACTAAAAAGGTGATGATTTTGTTGTTTAGCAAACCCTATTTTGATGTGGTGTATAGAACAAGAACACTGAAAAAATTCCTTTTTGATATAGAAAACCATGAATTCATGAGACATATATTCCCCCCTGAATAGGCCGTTATATCTTCATGTTCAAACAAAATTGAGTTTTAACATAGGCCACAAAATTTTGAAAAACATAAAGTACCTCAAATTTTTATTGAAGAAAATAAATCAAGATATATTTATAGTAATCATCAATGAAAACCACAAAGTATTTATAATTCGCATGAAATATAACAGAAGCAATACCCCATATATCACTATAGATCAAATCAAAACATTTTAGCATGGCTACCATGAGAAAGAAATAAGAGTGAATTACTCTTACCATAAATGTGGAACAATCAAAAGAAAGGTCAGAGGACAAATGCTCTTTATTGCCTAACAAACCCAAATTTATTAAATGTGATAGAACAAACGTTTGTGTCATACTTTATCTTTATTGTTTATGGCAGCAGTACAAGCCAATGACATAGAATGAGGAATGGAAAACTATAGAGGAAATAGTCTTTCTACTTTAGGCCCATTCGCTAGTATTTTCCTTGAAACTTGATCCTACATAAGACAATCATTGTGATGCGTCCTGGAACCAACTTCGAACGGGTTCACGTCAAGTCGATCGTTGAAACCGATTTCGTCTACCGAATCCGGATCCTGCACACCACTAAAACAAACAAGGGGTCGGGTGTTGGCGGGATGTTGTCCCACCGAAAACACTCCGATACTCAAGTTAATGAATAGCCTTCCAAGAATTAGGAAAGTGAGGGAAAGAGAAGAATAAGGAAGAGAACAGAGAGTATTTGTGGTGGTGGTTTAGCTCTTGTTGCGAGAGGCTTTTAGGGCTTGTGATGAGCGCTGGTTCCGGCCCCTGGGTTCGCTTGGAACGTAGTAACAGGAAGGACAGAATGAGCAGGAGCCTCCTGTAAGAGCGAGAGCTTGTGAGGGCACTGCTTGAGCTCTGTGTGGCTCCTTGCAGAAAAGAGACCCGAGCTTAAGAGCAAATGATAGAAGTATGAGAACGTTTGTCAGAGAGAAAAAGGCCTCTCTTTAATGTGGATTCCATGGCCTCTTTTATAGCTGAGATGTTAGGTGTTCTCCGTTAGACAGGAATGCTTGATTTCAGCGCTCTGTTTAACCAGCTTCCCTTCTTGATATTGGCACAACTGGCGGCGACGACTCCCTGGAAGGATGGCCTTCCTTCTGTGTTTTGTAACTGCTAGAGTTTGCTGCAGACAAATGGAGAGAATCTGACACTTTCCTCATGGAATGTGCGCTGAATCTGCTGGTGACCATTGTCATAGAAATTGTCTTTTGGAAGAACGCAAAATTAGAGGAGAAGACTGTTGCTAGTCGTGGGAGGAAAAGTAGGTCAGACTGGGCCTGGCCCACATGAGGCTTGCTCATGGGCCGGCTACTGTAGCACTTCCGGTCAACAGAAATGTTGACTGTCCTTTTGCGCCAATTGCCCGTCCTTAATCTGGCCCTCTTTGCCTTTCGTCCGGTCAACGGTTCGTGTTGACCATCCGGGCTTGTATATGGGCCGTTGTTGATTTGGGTTGTTCCTATTCTTTGGGCCAGCCCACTACGAGAGTACCCATTACTAGCCCTCCATGCTGGTGGTTTGAATTCTGACCTCCAATATGTTCATGAGGTATTCTGTCTTGTTGCCCGCCAATGCCTGTTATTTTGGAGAAGGAAGTGTTGACCGGATTAGTTGATCGTCCTGACCAAGATCCGGAGAACCTGTGGGAGTAGAGTGACACACCATCATGAGCCGTTCTGTCAGACAAAAAGGTGGCCACGTGTCTACACACAGTGAATTGAAGACCTCGGTAATTAATGTCCCAGAGGATCTAATTCAACAACGCCCATTCAGGAAGTGATACGTGGCAGCCATGATGGTGCACGTTTACGAGATGGTTATGCCAACCGGTGTTCACATTGTCTTTAAGTTATCCGTCCATTTCCCTTTTGAATTTCCCTACTTTCCTTCACCTCTTCCTTTGCTGGAAAAAGTTTATGAGTGCTCTTGTTTCCATATCCATGGCTTCCATTCTCGAGATTGCCTCCGTCCTTAGAGAGTCTAATGTTAAGGAGCTGTACGTCGAGTACAATATCCCAAAAGAGATAGTCTTCCAGGTTCCAGTCAAGGAAGATCGGACGTGTTTGCCACCAGAGGGTTTCGTCACCATATACGAAACCCACCTAAGGAGTGGCCTCCGTGTCCCAGTCTGGCTGAGCTACAAGACATCTTCTTGGCCCTCCAAGTTCCCATCGCTCAACATCACGCGAATGCCGCTCGTTATTCGAGTACCTTTTGCATTTTTCTCCGTCAACACTCGAAGCAGCTGACAGCGGCGATGGTGAGGGTACTGTTTAAGTTCAATCAAGGAGCTGAATGGATCTCCCTGTCTCCACGCAGCGGTCTCTAGGTTAGCTCTGTCATCTACGATTCTCTAAAGAACTAGAAGAACCATTTCTTTTTTGTGCGTGTGGATGAGTCCTAGTCACTGGCCAAGGAGTAGGGCAAAGTGCCTGAGGTTTACACCGGGACTCCCCCTGATGAGGAGACGGAGTCCATGGAGTGGTTGTTTAAGTTAGTGAAGGGCCACCTTGTGGATTTTTGGAGAGACCATTAGGTGTCTTGTGATGAGGCTAGGAAAGCCAAGTGGGGGCCTCCGTCTCCGGAGTAAAAGGCGGTGCAGCCCTCCAAGAAGAGGAAAATTGGGGCCCTTGTGATTAGGATGCCCTCTGGCGAGGTATCTCCCACTAGTCCAGCTGTGATGAGGACAGCGACAGCGGCGGCAGTAAGGCCTTCTTTGTCCTCTTCCACTGACCCCGGCAGCGTGTTAGTTGGCAAGCTTGCCGGACTAGGGGACAGCTCTGGTGCATGTGATGAAGGTTCCGCCATCGAGGTCTTTAGGGAGAGTATGTTTCCCACCACCCGCTGCATTGTCCTGGCCCTTCTACAGTCAGAGCATTCGGTACGGTTAGACCCTTCCCCGGAGCACGTTGTTGAGCGGGCCAATGATCCGCAGGAGGAGATACCCACCGGGGATCCCAGGGAGGCTACTGCTGAGCCTCTTGTTGTGCCACTCGTTGCTCCATCTGAGGAGGTTCAGGAGGCATCAGGGGTTCTAACTGCCAGGGAGCCTTAGTCAATGGTCGAGGTTAGGGTTGAGATCGCGAAGGAGACCGTCGCCGGGGACCCTTCACAAGCCGTGGAAAGGCCGAAGAAGCCCACTGCTTGAGAGCCGGAGAGAACGGATGATCTGATAGTGGAGCTGCTGGAGGAGGCCACTGCTAGGCCTGCTCGAGAGGGTTCCGCTTCTGGTCCTTCGCCGCCTGAGACAAGATCCCGTGCTAGGCTAATGCTCCCAGCGCACAAGATTTGGCAAGTGAACTTTCACAACCTGCATTTCCTCTAATTTGACTGCTACTAACACTTACGGTACGTTTGGTTGCTGGAATAGAATAAGGTGAGAATAGAATAGTTATTCCAGGGAATAAAAAATGATGGATATAGAGTTGAAATTGTTATTCTTATATTTGGTTGTTGGAATAGAATAAGGTGGGAATTAGTATTCCATTGTTTGGTTTGTAGAATAGTATGAGAAATAAGATAGAAATAATAATAATAATAATAATAATAATGATAATAGTAATAATAATAATAATAATAAACATAATAATAATAATATGTAATAATAATGATAATACCTTATAAATAATAATAATAGATATAATAATAATATGTAATAATAATAATAATAATACATTATAAATGATAATAATAATACATTATAAATAATAATAATAAATATAATAATTGTTGGGTCCGGTGTTGCGAGTCAACCCGAAACCAGAGGCGTACCGAAGAAGTCTCGCAAATGCGGGAAATATTTTCGTTTAGGCGGGAAGATTATTATTGGTGGGAGTTTTTGGGCTCATTCTAGAGGGAAAACATTCACCCTCTTCCTGATAAAAGGGCCAGCCCCTGCACAGGAAAAAAGGGGGAAGCAGAAGGGGAAGGGAAAAAAGACCACTTTTCCTGACTCCGCTTTCAGCCAAGTAGGGACTCTCTCTCTCTCTCTTTCTCTCCCTCTGTGTTCTCATCTTTGTGAAAAGAGGAAGAACGAAACTTGCGGGGAGGAGAACGAGCCCGATTCCGTCGTCGGTGGGCCAGGCAAACCACGGAGCTCTTTGCGCTGATGACCCGAAGCTCCCCCACTGCCGTCGTTCCCAGAAGAATAAGGCGCAGAGCTTTCTTGCTGACGGCACTGGACGATTCCCCCTCAAATCGGCGCTGGGTGGAGCCCAAAGCTCGCTATCCATGGCGACCGGCACATTCCCTCCTTTCCTAACCCAAACGGGGCACTCGGTGGTCCCGGCGACCAAGTCCTGCAATTCCCCCTTTTTAGTCTGTGCTGGACAGAGCTTCCCCGTAACAAGGTTCCATGAGCCTCCTCCCAGGGCATTTAGCTGCTCAGCCCGAGCTAAACCCAAGGCAGGGTTTGGGTTCTTTCGGGAATGGCACTCAGCCATTCCTCCCGAACCATGGCAGAAACGGGAGCATGAAGCTCCCCTAAATAAGTGACCAGATCTGTGCCCGAATCACACCCAGAGCTCCTCACGGTGGCGAAGCCCGAAAGCATTCCCTAACAGGGAACCCGAGGCTCTCAGCAAAATATAGAGCAAATCCTTGCTCCAGCCATGGCACCTGGTCGCCGTCCTCCAGGTCCGGATGAACGGGAGCTTTCAACCCTTCGCCGCAGGAGCTTAGGGTTCCCTGGCGCTCATCTGCTTCGTCAACGGGCGCCCATCAGCACGAAGAAGAAATACCTGAGCCGATAGAGTACAAAGCACTCACCTCGGTGCTCGTCCGCCCGAACTATACACCACCCCCGAGGTAATATCCTGCGGCTCTTAACCGCACGGGTCCCATTCAGCTTGCTCAGGCCAGATGGGCAAGTACGTATCTGGCAGTCCGCCGGGATAGCTCCGACAGACAGGGCCCAATATCTCCATGCTACTTTGGTGCGTCCAAATATCAGCGAGGCTCACAAGCAGGGTCCTTTCCAAGCCGCCCTCCACGGGCGCCTCCCCAACCTGCCCTCCACGGGCGCCTCCCCAAGCCGTCCTCCGCGGGCGCATCTCCAAGCCGCCCTCCGCGGGCGCACCCCCAAAAGGGATTCCTCTAAGCCGCCCTTCGCGGGCGCACCGATAAGCCGCCCTCCACGGGTGAACCCACGGGGCTCATGCCTCCAATCACATCCCCCTCACACTCCCCTCATTCTTGCATCTAACGCATGCATTCCTCCGTTTATTACGGAAGATATCTGACTTGAGCGTCAGAGTGTCGACGGGGGCCAACCACCCGCGGCCTCTGACCTCTTGTTTGTTGTTTGTGTTGTGCAGGTCCAAGTTCATAGCGACGGAGACCGGACTCTTCTCCTGACGCCACCGCGTGCTAAGGGAATCCGAAGGCTCCCTAATCCGTACGGCAACCGCGGACCCGGGACGCAACAATAATAATATGTAATAATAATACCTAATAACAATAATATAATAATATATAATAATATATAATAATAATATCTAATAATAATAATAATAATACAAATAAATAATAATACCTAATAATTAATAATAACAATAATATTTATAATAATAATAATAATAAAACAAAATAATAATAATATATAATAATAATGATAATAATACCTAATAAATAATAATAATAATAAATATAATAATAATAATAATATGTAATAATAATATATAATAATATTAATAATAATACAAAATAATAATAATAATAAATATGTGGGAATAACAATTTCCATCCTACTGCTAACCAAACGGAGGAATTCCTATTCCCGCGGGAATAGAAATTCTTTTCCTCCCCAATTCCTGCAACTAAACATGCACTTATTGTTCTTGCAGAAGGAAAAAGTTTCCGACGCTGTGGTTAAGGCGATTAGTCAGCGTGACTTGGCGATCGCTGATAGGGACAATCTGATTGCCTGGCTCGATGAGGAGCTGGAGACGACGAGGCCGAAGCATCGGGAGGACACGGTTGCTCTAGGGTCCGTATTGGCCAACCTAGAGGCGGAGAACACCTGGCTAAAGGAAGAGAACGCTAGTCTTAAGGATGTCGTTGTGTCGGGTCTTGTTGAGGTGAACGATAAGCTGAAGGAGGATAATACCCGCCTCAAGGATGAGATCAATCGGGCCATGAGGCGTGTTGATCAGCTCGCAGGGCAAATATCCACATTAGAGAACGAGCTGACCACCCGCATTCTCCCCCCTAAAGTTGAGAACATGCTGCTAGTGCGGTTGTGGGAGGGGGTCAACATTAGCCGGCGTATTAACTGACTAATTGATCCCAACTTTCCGATCAAGTTTCTTAATCCAGAGAACCGCTCTGCCCAGCGTCGTGCGAGCCTCGTGCTCCTCGGGTTAGCTATGGGTCACCAGCGCCTCCTTCTGGGCACTCCGCTCAGTTTTTTTTTTTTGTAACTAATGTATTTTTTGAGCAAACGTAATCAATAAAACGATCGCTTTATTGTTGTTATCCGTCTCAAGCCTTTATTGTTATTTTCACTTTTTGCTGCTAAGTTCTTCAACCAACTCTATGTACACAGGTTGGCCATCCGCCTTGCTCAAGACACTGTTGGCGTTTTTGAAGGACTTGAGCCTTTGAGTAGACGTCAGGGTTAACCTAGACATCGTGCCAAGCCTAGCCCATACTCGTGCGAGAGTAAAGGCTTGGTAGCACTGCTCTAGTGTGTACTTGGGCGGCCAATATTTGGGGCAGGCTGCCCTGCTTCTGTTAACTGTCGTTAACTGATCACGATATCTCTTTGTGTGAGAGGTCGTCGCGCCTGCTGTTTAAGCCCCTAAGATTTTTGACTGCTAACGGGCCACTTGGATGACCAAGGTTTAATCTGACCATTAGTAGGCTGCCTGGATGACCAGGGTTTAGGTACAACTACCTACGGGCCGCTCAGATGACCGAGGTTTAAATATGACCACTCGTGCGCCATCTGGATGACAAGGGTTTAATAACGAGCGGGTGAAAACCCACTCAACTTAGAGGCAGTCTAGGTCGTTTTAATCCTACAAATAACCATACAAATATGCATACACACATAACATGAAAAAAGATAACACAATGCACGCAAAGAATGGATACTTATATTATTAATTGAAAGAGGTACATTTTCTTACATGCATACATACGGATAACCTACCTGGACCCTTACTGGAAGTAGCGCTTAAGGTGGGTTGCGTTCTACACCCATGGAACCAACTTGTCATTCTGGGTTTGGAGCTTGTAGGCTCCGTTCTGCAAGATAGCGGAGACTAAGAAAGGTCCTTTCCAGTTAGAGGAGAGCTTGTTCTGGTTGGCGACTTTGCCAGTGGCTTCGATTCTCCGCAAGACTAAGTCTCTAACGTTGAAGCACCACGCCTTTACCTTCTTGTTGTAGTAACGCGTAATCCGTTGTTGGTAGGCTGCGGTTTGCATTCTGGCAGCGTCACGGGCTTCTTCCAGCAAATTCAGGTGCTCCCTGATTTTCTGGGAATTGCCCTGCAGGTCAAAGGATTCGACCCTAAAACTTGGAAGCCCGATCTCAACCGAAATCACCGCTTCAATTTCGTAGCAAAGACTGAAGGCATCTCGCGAGTCGGCTCCTTGGGAGTCATCCAATAGGACCAAAGGACGGAGGGCAACTCGTCCACCTTAGAGCTCCCAGCGTCCTCCAACTTGGTCTTGAGACCGTGGAGTAGCGTGGGTTCGTGACCTCCACCTGTCTATTCGCTTGTGGGTATGCCACCAAAGTGTGAACCAATCTAACACCCAAACAGGTGTAATACTTAGTTAAGCGCTTCCCTGAGAATTGGGTTCCGTTGCCAGTGACGATGACTTCAAAACGCCAAATCTGCTGACTACGTTCTGGTGGACGAACTCAAGAGCAATGTACTCTGTGATCTTAGCTAGCGGGATGGCCTCCACCCACTTGGTAAAATAGTTGATGCCTTCGATAATGAATTTCCTTTGCCCTGTTACAATGGGAAATGGGCCGAGAATGTCGAGCCCCTACTGCGCAAAAGGCCAAGGAGCTTGGAGGGATTTTAATTCAACGGGCGGCTAGTGGGGTAGATTGCCACAGAGTTGGCAATTTTCACACATTTTTACGAACTCGAACGCATCCTTTTTCATTAACAGCCAATAGTAACCTTGGCGCATGATTTTGAATGCCAAGTTCTTGCCGCCAATATGCAATCCGCAAATCCAGAGATAGATTTCACCTAGGGCGTAGTCAGACTCCTCTGGAGCGAGACACCGGAGGTACGGAGTCGAGTAACCACAGCGATATAACTATGGCGATATAACCGTCCATTGACCATTGTGTACTAACTGACCGTCTTCTTGACCCGCCTGGCTTCATCTGCATCTCCTGGAAGTGCTCCATCCGTCAGATATTTTTGGTACGATGTCATCCAATTTCTGCTTCAAAGATCTACATTGCTTCCTGCTCCTCCGTCTTGGGAGCCCTGAGGATCTCCCACATGCCCCTCGGTACTATAAATTTTCAGCCACTGCTGCCCTGGAAAGTTGGTCGGCCTTCCAGTTTTTAGTTCTAGGAACATGAACGATGGTTACCTTGTCGAATCTCTTGTTGACCTCCTTCACCTTGGCCAAGTATTTAGCCAAGTGTGGATTGCATACCTCGAAACTCCCGTTAACTTGATTGACGACCAATTCGGAGTTGCTGTAGACGGTCAACTGTCTAGCTAAGCACTCTTTAGCCAGTCTCAATCCAGCCAGCAAGGCTTCATATTCTGCAATGTTGTTGGTCACAGGGAAGTCAAGCCTGAGCGAGTACTTCACTTTAAACCCGTCTGGGGTTTTCAAGACTACCCCGGCTCTGCTGTCGGAGCCCGTAGACGATCTATCTATGTTGAGGACCCATTCCAACGCTTCCGTGCTCTGCCCTGCATTCTCAGTGGGTTGCTCCTCAAGAATTGGGGTCGTGGTCTTGACAATGAAGTCGGTTAGTGCCTGCCCTTTGATCGCGGGCCTGGACCGAAATTCGATATCGAACTCTCCCAATTCGAGGGCCCACTTTAACAGCCGTCTAGAAACATCAGGCTCCTAGAGGATGCTCTTCAGAGGCTGATCTATGAGGACAATCACACGATGAGCCTAGAAGTAAGACCTCAGCTTCCGGGCAGAAAAGATTAATGCTAATGCTAACTTTTCTGCACGCGGGTAGCGTGTTTCTGGGTCGATCAACATTTTGCTTACATAGTAGACCAGCTTCTGGGTATCAAAGTCCTAACGTATGAGGACGGAGCTAAGGACCACCTCGACACTTGCTAGGTAGAAGTACAGATCCTCTCCGTCTTTGGGTGACGTCAGCGATGGTAGGCTAGCCAGATATTGCTTTAATTCATCGAAAGTGGTTTGACACTCCGCCGTCCACTGGAATCCATTCGCTCTCGTTCCCCTTAATGCCTTGAAGAAAGGCTGGTACTTGTCTCCTGACTTCGCCAAGAAGTAGGACAAAGCCGCCAGTCATCCGATTAGCCGCTGGACGTCCTTGACGTTTCTCAGTAGAGTCATGTCTGCGAAAGCCTTAATTTTTTCTGGGTTTGCCTCAATTCCTCGCTGGGAGATGATGAAATCCAGAAACTTCCCAGAGGAGACTCCGAAGAAGCACTTGATGGGACTCAACATCATTTGATGCGCGCAGAGTACCTCGAAAGATTCGACCAAATCGCGAATATGGTCAATGGTGTCCCTGCTCTTGACGAGTATATCGTCGGCGTACACCTCCATGTTGCGGCCGATCTGCCTTTCGAACATCCTGTTCACAAGCCGTTGGTAAGTGACGTCTGCATTCTTTAGACCAAATGACATGACCTTGTAACAATAAGTGCCTTGGTCCGTTATAAACGAGGTGTGCTCCCTGTCTCTTAGGCTCATCCGAATCTGATTATAGCCAAAGTATGCGTCTATTAAGCTCAACAACTCGTGTCCAAATGTCGAGTCCACCAATAGGTCGATCCAGAGCAAGGGAAAGCTGTCTTTAGGGCAGGCTTTGTTAATGTCGGTGAAGTCGATGCACATCCGCCATTTTTCGCTGCTTTTTTTTACCAGAACAACGTTAGAAAGCCAATTTGGGTACTAGACCTCCCTGATGAAGCCGGCATCTAACAGTTTTTTTACTTCCTTCCGGATGGCGATTATTTTTTCCACGAAGTGGTTTCTCTGTTTCTACCTAATGGGCTTGCGGCCGGAATCGAGGCCCAATTTGTGGACCATTACTCTAGCCGGAATCTCAGGCATGCCGGCGGAAGTCCATGCTAAGATGTCGATGTTCTGTCATAAGAACGCGATCAACTCGTCGTGCAGTGTCCCAGTGAGTGAACCGCCGATCTGTACGCACCTTTCCGGATCTTTCGAGTTTAGTGGAATTAGATCGATTGCCTCCCTGGGCTGCGCTTGCTGTAAAGTAGCTTCGTCTTGATGGTCAAGTTCTCCTGTCGATCTAGTACTGTTGCTTGGGGCGATCTGGGACATATAACATGTCCGCCAATGATTTGGTCACCCAGCACCTCGCCTACACCGCATGCTATTGGGAATTTTATTTTAAGATGTGGTATCAAAGTGACGGCTATAAACGTCGTTAGGCACGGGCGGCCTAGTATAGCGTTGTAGGCGGATGGCAGGTCAACGACTAAGAAGGGGAGTGTTCGACTCGCTGTTCTTAGGTATGCACCCAGAGTCACTACTAATTGAATTGTCCTAAGAATGGGCACTAGTTCGTTGTCAAGGCCATATAATAGGCCTTTGGAAGACTTTAACTGATTCTTTTTTAAACCAAGTTTAAAAAATGTATCAAGATAAAGCAAATCACGTGAACTCTCATTATCAATGAATACTCGTTTCAGCTGGTAGTCGACGCTACCGTTTAAAATGAGGGTGGAAACAACCAGGGGATCAGCGTGGGGAGAAACTACATGTTCGAAATCATCATTAATAAAACTAACAACGTTATTCGCAGTGCGCTGTTTCTTCTTCCTGTCATGCTGCGCCCTGTGGTCCGCCAGAATCTTGGCAGGCTGGGTTGTAATCATGTTGACTACTCTTGTCGCGACATGATTCCTTGGAGGAGATGGTTCTGGGCCCTTATCGCCTGCTGTGCCGGAGCTCTAGCTTGGGTTCTTGGCGAACCTGGTGAGATGGCCTCTGCGGATCAACTCTTCTATCTCCCGCTGGAGTGTCTTGCAGTCTTCGGTGGAGTGCCCGGGAGATCAATAAAAATCACAATACTTGGCTGGATTTCCTCATTCCACCTTCTTAAGTGACTTGGGCCACTTAAGGAACTTCTTGCCCCAGATCTGCATGTGAATGTTTGAACGTGTGTCAGTTAAGGGCGTTAGGCTGATTGGCCCATAGTCTTGCGTTGTGTCGGCCGAGTCCTGTGGTGCTTTCAACGGAAGTGATCGCCGCCGCTGTATTTCCTCTTTCCTTCAGCCGGGAAAGAGCAAGGCTGTTCGGTCCACTTGGGACGCTTAGCCTCGTTGGCCTCCTTTGCTGTCACATAAGCTCTGGTGATAGATTCCGCTTCCCGGAAGGTCTACGAATTCTTGCGGAGGTGATGGAACCAGATGTGTGCATCCCCTTTTAAGGTAAGTGAGAAGTAGCGGCACATGACCGTGTCCTCCAACCCTTGTAGACTCAGATGGATGCAAAAGTGGGTGAGATGATCGACGAGATCAGCGCTCCCATCGTACGAGTCAATGGCCAACATTTTAAACTTTGCGGGTATGGGACGGCTCAAGATCTCCACTGTGAAAGGAGATTTGTCAAGATTGGTCATACGTTCGTCTTTGAAGACACGGTTCCATATTTTCTCCAATCTCGGATCTGCTTGTGCGGCAGTAGCAAATCACTTGGAGTTGAGATACGTCATCAACTCCGTTCTTTCTCTAGCGTGGCCAGTAGCCAGCCAGCTACTACCCTCAATGGATCTAAAGGCCCAGGAGGCTCCCTCCTGAACCCGAGGCCTAGATTCTGCCCTAGAATATCGAGGTTCCTCCACTCGGGACTTTCCTCCGGAGTCATGCTGCTTGATCGTTCCGCAGATCTCAGTCAACTCTGAGCACGAGAGGACTCCGGTGTAAAAATGCTGACCGGCCTGCTGGATTTCCTGATCGATTTTTTCTTCCTCTAGCCTCCTCTCCTAGAGGCTGGTGTGAGAGCAGCTGCAGGCGGAACCCCCTGCTATGAGCGCTCCTAGCGGGAGCATAGCGTCTAGACCATCTTGTTCGTATTCTGGACATGCTCCACCAGGTTTTGAAAGAAAGGCGTTGGAACCCCGTTGACCATGGCACCAGCGGCGTGGTCCTGGTCAGGTAAGGTCATGTCTTTGGCAAGCTTGCTGACTTGTGCTCTGGTGTTCACCATTTTGATTGAGGATGTTGGTTGGGAAAAGTTTTTGGAAAAATAGCTAGTTTTTCGTAAGTGTTTCCCACAGACGGCGCCAATGATGCATCCTGAAACTAACTTTGAATGGGTTCGGGTCAAGTCGATCTTTGAAACCGGTTCCGTCCACCAAGTCCGGATCCTGCACACCAC
The DNA here is from genome assembly GCA_033239525.1 of Nepenthes gracilis. Lineage (NCBI taxonomy): Eukaryota > Viridiplantae > Streptophyta > Magnoliopsida > Caryophyllales > Nepenthaceae > Nepenthes > Nepenthes gracilis. The sequence continues at coordinate 15,061,021 of BSYO01000006.1, forward strand.
TAAAATAAACAAAAGGTCAGATGCCGTCGGGATGTTATCCCACTGAAAATACTCCGACGCTCAAATCAACAAATAGTCTTCCAAGAATTGAGAAGGTAAGGGAAAGAAAATAATAAGAGAATATAGAGTCTTTGTGGTAGTGGTTTAGCTCTCGTTGCGAGAGGCTTTTAGGGCTCGTGAGGAGCGTTGGTTCCTGCCCCTGGGTTCGCTTGGAACGTAGGGACAAGGAGAGAATGAGCAGGATCCTCCTGTAAGTGTGAGCGCTTGTGGGGGCACTACTTGAGTTCTGTGTGGCTCCTTGCAGAAAAGAGACCCGAGCTTAAGAGCAAATGATAGAAGTATGAGAACGTTTGTTAGTAGAGAAAAATGCCTCTCCTTAATGTGGATTCCATGGCCTCTTTTATAGATGAGATGTTGGGTGTTCTCCATTAGGCTGGAGTGCTTGATTCCAACACTCTGTTGGACCAGCTTCCTTTCTTGATATTGGCATACTGGCGGCAATGGATCCCTGGAAGGATGGCCTTCCTTCTGTGTTTTATAACTGCCAGGGTTTGCTGCAGGCAAAGGGAAAGAATCTGGCGCTTTCCTTATTGGATGGACGCTGAATTTGCTGGTGACCATTGCCATGGAAGTTGCTTTTTTAGAAAGCGCAAAATCAAGGGAGAAGACTATTGCTGGTCGTGAGAGGAAAAGTAGGTCGGACTGGGCCTGGCCCACATGAGGCTTGCTCATGGGCTGACTACTGTAGCACTTTCAGTCAACAGAAATATTGACCGTCCTTTTGCACCAATTACCCGTCCTTAATCTGGCCTTCTTTGTCTTTCATCCAGTCAACAGTTCGTGTTAACCATCTGGGCTTGTATATGGGCCGTTATTGATTTAGGCCATTCCTCTTCCTAGTGCCAGCCCACTACGGGCGTACCCATCACATTGCAAGAAAACTGAATATTACGGTTGTTATCAACTAACTATCCAATTGAAATAAGATTAGTAGAAAGCTCAGGAGATTACAAGCCAATTTGTTTTTTGGTTTTTTTCCATCGATCCCTTTTTCTTATACCAAATGATGCAGGAAGGATTTTTAGATGAAGAAAAACAATATAGAATACGGGATAAACTGATGGCAGATGGGATTAATGAGATAAGGACAAGGTACTTAGAGTAATGGAGTAGAAAACACTGGGTGGGGACTTTGAATATGTTTGCCCAATTACAGGGGGGGACTAATGAAAACTGCCGATCAGGTAGAAAGAAATAAAATATACGGGACAGGGGATAATCTTCCAGTAGGGAGGTTACAAAATGGGAAGTGAATCAGCTAACCTTATAATGATCTACTAGGGACTCACTCACCAATTAGAAAACCACTTGACATAGTACCAATCTCATACTAGTGAATAATCGTGTAAGGATCTGTTTGCAGGGTAATTTGATGAACAATGGTGGAGGCAGAACTAAGTGTGAATAGAGAAAGGAAATCACTCAACCTTTAAATAATCAACTTAGAGATTCGCTCGCCTTAGGATTAGGATTCACTCAACACTTAGAGAATCATTAACTCTTAACGTGAGATTGAACTAGATTAAAGGATTATAAAACTCTGATAGTCTACTTGGAGAATCACACACCTAAGGGTTGAAATTACTCACCAATAGAGGACTAACATTCTTTCAAGGAAGCTAGAGCTTCCAAAGGAAAAGGGCACTTCCAATCTGCCATACCACCCCCACGGAGCCAAATTTAAAGGCTCCAAAGTTTCAATTGGGTGGTCTGGGAAGTTGTGCAGTAGTTTTTGGGAAAAAAATGCCATTCATCCTTGTGCAGCGATAATTTTGGGAACTCCCCTTCACATCAAAGGTGCCTCCTTTAATTGAATTCTCCTTGTGGTTGTTCCAATTGTGACTGCTCCTTTATTTCAGCCTTTATTTGTATCACCCCCTGCATCATATTTTCACTCCATTACCTGTGACTTGGAGACTTCCTCCTCAAAATACAGCAACAACAACAATGGCACTGTAAGTTCCACTATGTGAAGTGCATTCTACTAAATTCAGTATAACAACCCCTAACTGCTAGAAGGAAATCAAATACTTCTGCACTACCTGTGCTTTAGCCCTTCACAGTTTAACAACATCAACAGCCCATCACCATATTCTAACATTCACCACCAGAATTGGGTAAATGCGACATATTTTTGCAATTAAAGTAACTTCCAACCCAAAGTTTAACTTTCTTCCAAATGATGAAGACTACAGACTTACTTTAATAGGACCAACCATATATTTCATAAAAAGAGATTAGCAAAATTTGAATAGCTTAAATTGAAAGATGAAAATGATGCAATAATAAGATAGCTCCATTACAACTTAAAAGTTATGTGTTCAAATTATGAAAATAACTGCTCAACAAAGTAAAGGCAAAGCAGCATCCATCTAGCCCACGTCAAACTGCACCATTGTGGAGCATCGTGCACTGAGTCACCATATTGAATATAAATTGACTGAAGAGTAAACCAATAAGTCAGATTCAACCAAAAAAACAAAAAAAAAACCTACAAGGGGTATCCAAGCAAAGAGAGGATAAACCAATAAGTCAGATTCAACAAAATAAAAAATTCTACAAGGGGTATTCGAGCATAGGGAGGTAAGAAAGGAAGTTTTAATACTTTTTCCTAATTCACAAGAATCAAGAAGGCAAAAGTGGAAATCCACTGGTAACAACTCCAGAACAACTGAACCAGACACATGGCAGACATGATGATGCTTTTCATCCACTAAAGTGTAACTTAAAGGCAACACAAGACAGTACTGACTAATGAGAGGAACATCAACAAAATTTTGTACAACCCACAATTAAACTTCCCTCGCTGAAGAGCTTTCCTGAAAACCAGTTCTAAAACACATAAGAGGATGATACCCAAAATACACTAATTATCTAAAATAAATTATATTTTCCTTATTGAAAATGAACTCACACCCAGAGCCCAAGGAGTTGAACCTTGGGTCATTCCATTATAGAGCATGCACTCAATCACATGAACTACCCCTACTTGGCAAAGAAAAATTAGATCCCTTTGAGACTAATGGGTGGAACATGGTAAACACAATTTAGAAGTAATGACCTATTAAGGAAAGGAAGGGAAGATGAGTCAAAGTCCAATGGAGAGATTGCTACAAACGTCTGCTGTGATATGATCATTTCCATTGTTCCATTGTGTTCACTGTGAAAGATAAAGCTGTAGAGAACAGCAGTGATGACAGGATATTCTGAGTGGGACCAAAATATTGGTATGAAGGTGGTTCAGTCATTATTGAGGGTTGAAGCAACAAGAAAACTAATCATTATTGAGAACATTTATGATCAAATGCACAGATTAAACATCAAACTTTGGGTTTGTTAGAGGTATTGTCAATCAAACTTTTCAATTTACCTCGAAGGAACTCCATCATTCAGTACTTGGACATGGATGTGGCATTTGGATAGTTCAAGTCTGGAAAAATCTTTGAATGCTTGAGTGAGTTGCTGCATTCATAATGGAGACATACCCATATCCAACACTAGTACTGAGCCGAAGTAAAATATATTAATTTTACTGGAAGACTTTGATTGCTCTGAGTCTTAGGGCTTGCAGACGGATACTTCTCTGGATTTCCTCGTGTCCATTTAGTATTTTGTTGTTCAAACTTGAATGAAGAGAATGAAATGATCTTTGCAGAGTGTTAGCGAAGAAAAAAAGTATGTGACTGCTCAAGAAAAGCCTCATGATTTTAGCAGCCACCAGAACTAATCCAAAGGTTCTTCGCCACATAATATCATCTTGTTTTGACAGAAACCACAAATGGACCATAACCAAATTCTAAGTTACAAAAGAATGTGTGAAAAATCAGTGCACCAACAATCTTCCCACCCTCTGCAGACTGATCAAATAAGCATTTCATTATCTCATGTATTCTTTCAGAATGCCTGGTGCTTTCTTCGGGTGTCATAACAATCATACTCAAGCTGCATGACTCTCGCCAGAAATTGAGAGGCATCAGATCAATGCAGATGATTCCAGAATGCATGTCAAGTTCAATATGCCAATACGCATGTTTGTGTGCTGGCTGTCAAACCATGACTACTATATTTTATTACATTTCGACAACAGAGGATGAAACCCACAAGCCTAACAAGGAATATTGCTCATGTCACACAATATTACTGGAATTTAAAGTGGCATCATCAATGAGCACATTGCAATGCAGAAATAAATAGACTTATCACTTAAGTATACATGAGAAGGTTCTTTTTTTCTGATTGCTTCCATCTTTATTATTCAGATCATCTATCGAGACAATAATACGTGGTTTGAAGCCCAACACAGAAAAGGCAGAGTGGATGACAACTTAAGCAGATGTTAATCTAACTAAAGAAGGCAGATCTGTAGCCCAGATAGCAGGATATTACAGGAAAATTTAAACAATCCAATGAGACACAAACATATCCAACAGGAATGACATGTGACTATGTTGGAAGTACCCCTAATTATCTAAGAGGGTGATATTGCCACAATCAAACGTGTGGCCCAATGCCCTCATTCTTAGCTCCAATGATGTCTCAAAATACCAGAAGATGCATGGGTGTACAATATATTACATAAGTCTTTACTCTTCAACTCAAAAGAATTAAATAATGTTAATTTTAATTCCATTTATCATGGTCCAAGGAGAATACCTGTTTTGCCATACTACATGCTTTTTCGGAGGCATTAAGTATCTCATAGTAGAACACTGAGAAATTGAGTGCCAAACCCAACCTTATTGGATGTGTCGGAGAAAGATCAGCAAGTGCAATATCCTTGTAACCATGAAAGGACACAAGAGAGACAAAAAGAAGCAAAACAATTAGCAAGAGCCATGACACTACAAAATTGGTTATATCATGAAATAGAAAGCTGGAAGTATATTGTCTATTTGAGTCTATAGCATTATAACGAAAAACCAGCATGTATTGAAAAAGACAGCATTCAAATTGAAAAGACAAAAACCAATGGCAACTATGGCGATCCTAAATGCCCTTCATGAACAATTAAATCTTTCATGGTGCAACACAAAATCAATATTGATAGTAGCTAATGATGGTAGACCTAATTTTGGACCACGCGTAGTGAGCTCTCTCTGTCAATTAAATGCAAATATCTCTAGCATAATTTGACACATAGAATGATGTGGACATGTGGAGAGCCAGCTAACAAAATTTTAAAATAAACTGCTGAGTTTATTTGGAATTTAATTAAAATAAAAAATTACAAATCATCTATAAGCCTCTGCTGATTTACAATATAGTTTCAGATAGGCACATGATTTGCCAAATATATCAAGATAGACGAATAAATGTTTTGCCACCAGATTGCTTCTCTGTCAAATTTCCAATACATCGTCCAACCCCTTGGAAGGAAAAATGATATATAATTACACCAATTTTTGGTCATTGAATATCAACAAATACTTCAAATCCAATAAGGTTGAGTTTAGATTCATGTGAAACCTGTGTGTATTTATATGGGTCATTCATACATCAGCCCTATCTGACACAGTGTATGGCATAACTACACACTTTTTTGCCTCACATTACTTGAAGATATACGGTTCAAATACACAAATCTTCTTTTCATGTCATTTTCTTTTGGTTTCACAGATTGGATAGATGCTAAATCATCTAGTTCACAGTTTATCATGAAAGAGACACAATGAATTGTGCTCGGAATTGGAATATACACGCTACACTAAAAAGCCATGTCTCCTTTAAAGCATCCTCGCCAGTGAGAATACCTCTCCCATTTGGTACCAACCTAACATAGCTTTTTACTACAATATGTTAAAAATTACGAGAGTTCTTGTTAGAATTAAAACGCTTGTTTGAACTGCAATAAAATACGTGATAGACGATGTCAAGCATACAAACAGCACACACAAACAAGAAAGACGCAATTTTTACGTGGAAAACTCCCTATAAAACGAGGGAGAGAAACCACGGGACACAGAGTCCGAAATTTCCACCAGCAGCAGTTGATCGGTTACACAAACCCCAAATCACGAAAAACAACATCAACTAATTGTGGACAGCCCGTACAAGAAGTATAAAGAATAAGAGAAGAGATGGAACCCGGGAGACATTCTTCACGGCAGCAAGAATCTCGTACGTGGGATCACCGAATGCTGAAACTTGATTGAAAACCCGAACGGAGGCTCAATTCTTCCTCTTCTTCTTCTTCTCTCTCTTTTCTCTCTTTTCTCTTCTCTGGAACGGCACTCAAAATGATTTCATAACCCTAAAAAACGAAAGTCCCGCGTTTTATATCACCGGCGCCCGCTCGAGCGGCTGTCGAGCGCGCGGCGAGCGCCGGCCCCTGCTCGAGCGCCTAGCGAGCACCCAGCGAACGGGCCACATTCTGGAAAATCCGCTCGAGCGCCTCTCGAGCTCACGGTGAGCGGCGGACATACTGGAAAAACCGCTCGAGCTTCTGGCGAGCTTAATTTGATCTTTCTCCATGCGGTGAGAATATGGACCTCCACCCGCCTCATCAAGTGGGTATGGACCCACACGAGAGTGACCCATAACCCAACAAACTTCCCCTCACGACTGTGTGGGGCCATACACCGTCATCCCGGCAATAGCACAACAAGTTGCAAGCTTCCCCTTTTGTAATGTCTTGGTCATCATATCTAATCCATTCTCCTCGGTCCCGATCTTTTCCAACACCAAAAAACCCGTGTCAATAACATTCCGCACCCATTGATACCTCACATCAATGTGCTTTGATTTGGCGTGAAAAGATGAGTTCTTGCTAAGATGGATTGCACTTTGACTGTCACAAAGCAACACATACTGTTTCTGTTTGAGACCAAGTTCCCGAATGAATTTCTTCATCCATAGCATCTCCTTGCTTGCCTCCGTAATAGCAATGAATTCCGCTTCAGTAGTGGAAAGAGCAACACATCTCTGCAATCTCGATTGCCATGAAACAGCTCCTCCTGCAAACATGACTAAATATCCCGAAGTAGACTTCCGAGAGTCAACATCACCCGCCATATCTGCATCAGTATATCCAACCAGCAGGGGCTCATTGCTTCCAAAGCACAAACACTGCTTAGAAGTTCCTCGAAGATACTTCAGAATCCATTTTACGGCGGACCAATGCTCCTTACCGAGATTTGACAAGAATCGACTGACAACTCTAACAGTATAAGCTATATCCAGTCTCGTACACACCATGGCATACATTAGGCTACCTACGGCAGAAGAATAAGGTATACCTTTCATGCGTGCCTTTTCATCTTCAGTAGAGGGACATTGACGAGTACTTAGCTTGAAGTGATTGGCCAGCGGTGTGCTCACTAATTTTGCCTTTTCCATATTGAAGCGTTGTAGCACTTTCTCCACGTAGCTCTCTTGTGACATCCATAGCTTCCTTGATTTGTGGTCATGAAAAATTCTAATTCCCAAAATTTGCTTCGCCGGTCCCAAATCTTTCATAGCAAAGGATTTCCCAAGCTATCGCTTTAGCTCCGTGATGCGAGAATTATTACGCCCAACAATCAACATATCATCCACATAGAGCAAAAGAATAACAAAATCATCCTCTGAGAAAGTCTGAACAAAAACACAATGATCCGAGGTCGTTTTCTGATAGCCCTGACTGACCATGACAGACTCAAACTTCCTGTACCATTGTCTTGGTGCTTGTTTCAAGCCATACAGAATCTTCTTGAGATGACACACCAAGTTCTCCTTCCCCTTGACAAGGAATCCCTCTGGTTGCTCCATGTAGATTTCTTCTTCAAGGTCACCGTGAAGAAACGCTGTCCGCACATCCATCTGTTCTACCGCCAGGTCAAGAACAGCAGCCAACCCGAGCACCACTCGAATGGAAGACATCTTTACCACTGGTGCAAAGATCTCGTCGAAGTCAATACCGTTTCGTTGATTGAAGCCCTTCACAACCAGTCTCGCTTTGTACCTCGGTTGTGAGCTGTTTTCATCTGTCTTCAATCTGAAAACCCACTTATTCTTCAATGCTCTTCTTCCCTTTGGCAGCATTGTCAACTCAAATGTGTGATTTTCATGCAGCGATACCATCTCTTCTTGCATAGCTTCCATCCACTCCGCCTTGTGTTCATCCTCCATAGCTTCCTCAAAGCATTCGGGCTCTTCTCCGTCTGTGAGTAACACATACTCCTCGGCTGACAGACGAGTAGGGGGTCTTCGATCTCTCGTGGATCGTCGGAGTGGAACAGGCTCAATAGGCTCTGCAGTGTCAGGAGGAATAGCCTCATCCTCATCACTCTCGGGCATTGCGGTCTCGAGATCTTCTTCATCTTCAGCATTACCTTAACTTTCATTCTGCTGACAAACAGATGTCGGCAAAAGATCTGAATCACGTACCCGGCTGTCATCATTCTTGGAGACAAACTCTGAGTCTTTCCGATATCCTCTATAGTCTCGTGCTCAACAAACACGACATCCCTAAATCGAACCAACTTTTTCTCAATTGGATCATACAGTCGATACCCAAATTCATCTTCCCCGTAACCGAGAAATATGCACTGTCTGGTCTTTAACTCCAGCTTGGTCCTCTCATCTTTGGGAACGTGAACAAAGACCTTGCATCCGAATACGCGCAAGTGATCGTAGGATACATCTTTTCCGGTCCATATCTTTTCAGGCACTTCACCGTTCAAGGTACCGTGTGGTGACAAGTTGACGACATGAGCCACGGCCCTCAAGGCTTCCCCCCAAAATGATCCAGGGAGCTTTGCCTCCGAAAGCACACATCGGACCCTCTCCATCAAAGTCCCATTCATCCGTTCGGCTATCCCATTCAGCTGCGGTGTCTTCGGTGGAGTCTTTTGATGACGAATTCCATGAGATTGACAATACTCATCAAAAGCTCCGATATACTCCCCACCATTATCACTTCGGATGCATTTCAGTTTCTTCCCCGTTTGCCTCTCAACCAAAGCATGAAAGTGCTTGAAGAACATAAGAGCTTAATCCTTTGATTTCAGCGGATACAGCCACAATTTTCGAGAATAGTCATCGATAAATGTGATGAAGTAGAGTCCACCTCCAAGAGTCTTCACCTTGAATGGGCCACATATATCAGAGTGGACCAATTCAAGAAGATCAGTCTTCCTTGTAGATGAATTGCCGTTGAATGAGATCCGTCGTTGCTTTCCAGCCATGCAATGAGAACAAGTCCTCAGCTGAGCTGTCTTTACACCCCGAAGACAATTTTTCTTCACCAAACAGTTCAAGCCCTTCTCACCCATGTGACTCAACCGACGGTGCCACAAATCTGAAAGCTCCTCATCTCTAGCAACATGCACATCTCCCGCTGTAATCGAGGCTTGCAACACATACAGATTGAAAACTTTCCTGCCCCGAGCCACAATTAGAGACCCTCTAGTCAACTTCCATGCTCCTGCGCAGAAGGTGCTGCAAAAGCCCTCATCATCAAGCTTGCCAGCCGAGATTAGATTCAGTCAAACATCCGGGACATGTCTAACATCCCTCAACAACAACTTGGTCCCATTACTTGTGGTGAGACACACATCACCATAGCCAGCAATACGAGACATAGCTTCATTGCCCATTTTCAATACTCCAAAATCGCCAGGAGTGTATGAAGTGAAGAACTCCTTCCGTGACGTGACATGAAGTAAAGCACCATTGTCCACCACCCAGCTCGTCTCAAGATCAGCCAGATTTACCACCTCATCCTCTTGGCACACCAACCCAAAGATCGATCCGAATAACAATGGTAGCTCTTTCTTCCTCCCGTCTTGTCGGTCTTTTTTTTCTCACTACCTTCAGCATTCTCACGCTTCCATTTGTAGCAGTGCTTCTTGATGTGGCCCTTTTTGCCACAGTTATGGCACTCCAGGTTTTGATATCTAGGCCGTGACTTACTGCGTCCTTTTTCTCCTGATTTCTGATGGCGACATTTACTTCTTCACTTGAATTCGGTCACCAGCACCTCAGAATGAGAAGACGATGATGTCCCTTATGACCGTTTGGACTCGTTCATAACTAGTGAGGCAATAACTTCGTCCAACTTTAAGGTATCCTTGCCGAACAGCAAGGTTGTGACGATGTGATCATAGGTGGCCGGCAAAGAGGCCAGTAGAACCAGCGCCTTGTCCTCCTCCTTGATTTTCTCATCAAGAGCAGACATCTGCGTCAATATCTAGTTAAATCCATCCAAGTGATTCTCAAAGCTCCCTCAATCTGATAAACGTAAGCCATAAAACTACTTCTTCACATGCAGTCTGGTTGTCAGAGATTTGGACTTGTAACGGCTCTCCAACTTCTCCCAAATCTCCACCGGATCAGTTAGGCCAATAACTTCTTGAAGAGTGTTGTCCGCCAGGCACAACTTAATAGTGCAATTTGTAAAATCTCTCTTGTCTTGCCATTCATCGTCGGTCATTTTTTCAGGCTTTTCATCTTTCTTCTTCAGCGCCTTCACTGTCCCTTCTCTCGTCAGAATGTTCTTCACCTTCTCTTACTAGAGAATGAAGTTTCCCTACCCGTTGAACTGCTCAATGCCAAACGGCAGATTCTTTGACGACGAAGATGCCATCGATTCAAACAAGTCACAATACCCAACACGAACCAAAATCTCTGATACCACTTGTTAGAATTAAAACGTTTGTTTGAACCGCAATAAAATACGTGATAGACGATGTCAAGCACATGAACAGCACACACAAACAAGAAAAACGCAATTTTTACGTGGAAAACTCCCTATGAAACGAGGGAGAGAAACCACGGGACACAGAGTCCGAAATTTCCACTAACAACAGTTGATCGGTTACACAAACAACAAATCACGAAAAACAACATCAACTAATTGTGAACAGCCCGTACAAGAAGTATAAAGAATAAAAGAAGAGATGGAACTCGGGAGACGTTCTTCACGGCAGCAAGAATCTCGTACGTGGGATCACCGAATACTGGAACTTGATTGAAAACCCGAACGGAGGCTCAATTCTTCCTCTTCTTCTTCTTCTCTCTCTTTTCTCTCTTTTCTCTTCTCTGGAACGGCGCTCAAAATGATTTCATAACCCTAAAAAACAAAAGTCCCGCGTTTTATATCACCGGCACCCGCTCGAGCGGCTGTCGAGCGCGCGGTGAGCGCCGGCCCCCGCTCGAGCGCCTAGCGAGCGCCCAGCGAGCGCCCAGCGAGCGGGCCACATTCTGGAAAATCCGCTCGAGCGCCTCTCGAGCTCACGGCGAGCGGCGGACATACTGGAAAAACCGCTCGAGCTTCTGGCGAGCTCAATTTGATCTTTCTCCATGCGGTGAGGATATGGACCTCCACCCGCCTCATCAAGTGGGTATGGGCCACACGGGAGTGACCCATAACCCAACAGTTCTGTGCACTTCTAGCAAGCAGTTTATGGTAACACAATAGTACAGTATAAACTGGCAATTTCTCCACTTGCGCGTACCAATTCTAAAGCTCCGCTGGACAATAAATCATAGCACAACGTGTTCACGCCATCTCCCATCCTAAGCATTTGACCATTTTGTTTCCTATTTATACCGATCGCTACTTTTGGGCGGTACTGTAACCGATCTCTACTTCAAACCGTTAAAAGCATGCTAGTAGCTTTATCTTACTCTGTTTTAAGCGTTTCACTATACTCATAACCTCAACTTCGTGATGCGAAGTATTTTAACATAAATTCAGTCCTGCACATGTTGAGCACCAAAAAAACCCTCTAACACAAATGGATTGAAGAGAAAAATCTGATTATCTATATTAATCAAAAAGAAAAAAATCGTACACAAAACAAATAGAGACGAACAAGAAGATAAAATCACCTGAGCAGCCTTGTAGGCAAGCATAGTTTCCTCCGCTGCCTGCTTACGCTCGTTCCCAACCTTGAACTCTGCCAAATACCTGTGATAATCACCCTTCATCTTCAAATAAAACACTTTAGCTTCACTATTAGATGCCGACGGCAACAGATGCGAGTCCAATAGCTTCAAAATACTTGCGCACACATCTGATAACTCCGACTCCAACTTGGATCTGTAGCCTTTGACCAGCGAGACGTTTTCCTCGTTCCGGCGACCTTCCTCTTTCTGTTCGATCGACGACACGATTCGCCAGGCGGCTCGCAGCGATCCGATGACGTTCTTATAGGCGACCGATAGGAGGTTCCTCTCCTCCACAGTCAGCCCCATGCCGGCTGATGTGGAGCCGACCACTAGCGTTTCCAAGAAGTTCACCATCTCTTCGTAGCGCTCGGCTTGCTCCGCCAGCTTAGCCATGTAGAGGCACTGTTCTCTGGTTAAATTGTCCAGCACCGCAGTCGCCATCGGAGAGGGAGAGAGAGAGAGAGTATTTTGAACACAACAGACTGAAAAGATTACTCGTGCGCCGCCAGATATTCGTTGAATGGTTTAGTATGTGGCTGCCAGCGAATTGAAAGTTGGCAAATTGGCGTACTGATATAGTTCAATTAATCCCTCTCGGATTTGGGGCTTACATATTGAACGAAAATTGAAATGGAAAATTTTATGATATTAAAAAATTATATATAATATTTTTATAAATATGTTTTTATAATATTAATATTTAAAAAATATTTAATTTAATAATAAAATAAATTTAAATAAATAATTTTTTATACATATTTTTTAAATTTTAAATCTAATCTATTTACTTTTTTTTATAAGAGTCAATAGAAAGGAATGATGTCATATTTTATTTTTTTATTGGCTTATAATTATAAAATTTGAAATCAAACTTCATTATAAATGTAGGCCCCACATGGGAAGGTGAGCAAGCGTCGCTATAAAGGCGTAGATCATCTTCCCATCATTGTGGACGCGTTTTTGAAATGGAGGATTAAAATCTGCAGAAAACAATCGTGTGGGCTGCGTATTGGCTGCAGGGCAGGGCCTTGGAAGTTCCCACCAAAGCGGACAATATCGTAAATGCGGATCTGCGGGCGTTACGAGATGGTATCGAGGCCAGGGATTGGTCCATTATCTGGCGATGATGGCCCAGGTCACGAGGGGAGTGGGACTGTAGGGTCGCGTCGAATGGGGAGGTGAGCAAGCGTGCCTTATAAAAGGCGTGGATACCTCTTCCATTGTGGACACGTTTTGGGGCGGTGGATTCCATCTGCCAGGAACAAAACCGTTCAGGCTGCGTGATGGCCTGGGACGCCGTGAAGTTCCCCCAGCCCAGAGCGGACAATATCGCCATGCGGATGCGCCGGGGACGTTACAATAAATATATATATAATCCTACTTAAATTAATTTTTGATGACTCCGTCACCCATAAACCGACCCAGATACGGAAACTAATAGTGAAAGAGCAGTCCGAAAGTCACGACTCAGGAGAATGCCTCCATAACCCAAGGTTCGAGACCGCATGTTCAGAATCCCCCGTCAAGGCATGGCCCGACCTAACAGCCCGTCATGAACGGCACCATCAAGACAGCCCGTGATCCTTTTTTTTTAGCGTTGAGAAAACTTGTCATAATTAGTTAGCACAAACCTAATAGAATATAGATATTCTAAGAATACTCACTCACAATTTACACAATCTTTTCAAAAGTAGCAACTATCGTACTAGGCACCTCCCATAATCAACTCAAAGAAGGAATGAATCCTCTTGACTAAGAATGGTTGCCATAATCGGCATCCATCATAGCCATGGTAGCCTGTCAAATTTGCATTGAAAACCGTTTGCCAGCCTAGATGCCTAATGATTTAAATGCTATAAATACCTGTTTATTTTCATAAGAAAAGGGAAAAGAAAGGGAGAAAAAGCCATCTATGAGCATGAAGAAGAGACCAGCGGATATCCTTCTGTTCGTTTGCACACGAGATCCCATTTTTCCTCCAGCCAACCACTCTCCCACAAATGCAGGCCTGTCCTCTCTCTAGGAGGCCTGCCCTCCATTAAGAAAGTACCACCCGATGAGTCCAACCATCCATCCCGAAACCAGAAGCCCTTCATCCAGGAGTCAAGAGCCCTCTTGCAAGAAACCCTCCTCCAGGAGGCCTACCCTTCATTCCAATAGACTATCTAAGAGGTTTACCCTCTATTTAGGGGTCCTTCCCTCCATCTATAAAGCCTACCGTTCATCCAGAAGGCCTGCCTTCCATACTTCTAAGCCGCCCCTCAATCAGGTACACTTCTAAATCGTCCCTCAATTGAACACACCCAAATAATTAATCTCCACTACATACATCAAAGCATTTTCTTACATTATCGTATATTTCTATTCTCATAGAAAAATATCTAATTAGAGTATTGAATGATATATCTATAAGGATTGAGTTTTAACTTATATTAATTATAATTAATAAAGATAATATAATTAAAATTGAAATCAAATGAGGAAAAAATAAGGTCAAAATGGAAAATATTTTAAACCGGACGAGTTGTAAAATTGCCCTCGGGCTGGCGTTGCAGCACCTATCCCACGCCCTTCGAGCACTTAAGGCGCCACAAGCAGTGTAGGGCGTGCTTGAAGCGCGCCCTAGTAGGCATTGATTCCAGTACTGGGCTTGCCTGAAGTCCACCCAAGCAATCCATCGGTGCAGATTCTAGTAGCTTTGTGCCCACCATGATCCAAGTCACGCTTGAGCGCGAGTCTGTTATAAATTCTGTCGAGGATTAGTTCCACCATTTTTTAAGTAATAGAATAGATAAAGGAGAGAGAAAACGTAGAGACAAAGGTTGAAAGGAGAGAGAAGAAGAGAGAGAAAGGGGGGAAAGCTTCCAAGTAGCTTAATTCGAGACTTTCGTATTAAGAATTTTAGTATATCAGGCGGAGAAAAGTACACCTTTTGCTCTCTTTTTCCTTTATTGTGATTTATTTTTATTTTTTTAGTATTGTTATTCTAATACTCGTTCAAATTAAAATTTTAAAGTAAAAATATAAAAATATATATATATTTGTCGATATACCATGATTTTATATCAAAATTTTTCAAAAACTCATATTTAATTATCTGTATATTTAATTATGTATATTATTTTGAAATTCTTTTCATGAAAAGAAGTATAAAAATAATTTCTATACGTTTATACTTCATAGTTGTAAATTTTAAAATATTATAAACTATTTATATATGCTAAAAATATACTACATGTTTAATTATATGATACATGCTTATTAAATTTGTATAAAAATTTTTAAATTTCTACCGCATGATTTTTTGTCAAAATTTCTTATTTATAAATTGATATGATAAAATTATATATGACATTATTAAAAAAAAAGAATGGACTTTGCAATTTTATTATGTTAAAAAAAGTATAAATCGTTCTCCAAAAGAGTAAGAACTAAAACCAAGAAGTAAAATGCAGAGTTTTTCTTAAATTAAGAAATTGGATCAATAATTGTTTAATAAATAGTATATTCTGACATACCTTAATACATTATAGTAAAAAATCATTGTCTAATAAGTATGTATTGCAATGCGATTTTGGCCCCATCTATAGGGAGATAATATGTGGATGACATACCTCTAGGTCTTTGAATAGGAGATTAGGCCTTTAATTGTATGGGAAAAAAATATAATTTGAGTTTTTATCGACTACTCATTTAACTTGTAATACTTATTGGCTCTAATTCCTAAAGATAAGTAACTTTTTAGCATATTTAAACATATAAGAATAAGAAAGAACAAAAAGTATGTTTCGATGGTTAATGGTAAGAAAAGAATAAAATAAGAAACTTCGATGTTACATTCATATCTATGTTATTTCGTCATGTACGATTTTTACCTCCTATGATATGATTTAAGATTAAGTATGTAGATGCATGTTCTTTATTATGTAAAGTACATTATTCGATATTTGGCTCACTCTCTTACTATTTTATTAACCCTTCAAATAATTCGCACGAGTTCTTACTTGTTAAGTAGGAGTAAATATTAAAGGATTTAGTTTAGGCCTCCAAAGTTATTATTTTTGCTAACCTAATGATCTTTGGATAGTATGTACTTTATTAGTTGTTAGTTCTAATTTGATTTTAGTTGTAAACTATGATAGAATTAATGTGGAGTTTTGGACAATTTTTGATGCTTAGAATAATGTTGTATAGTTCAGTATCAGTTGTATGCTGATTATGTGTAGCAATTGATATATGTAATGAACAATAATGATTTCAGTTTTAAATAGACAAATTTTATATAAGTTTTTTTGCTTCCACAAATTAGTATATGATTGATTGGACAAACATCTTTCTTTAATAAAAAATTAACGTCATATTATTTGGAATGGCCTGAGAGCCACAAAAGAGGTGGTAATATATTTGGATCTTGTATATGTTGTGTTGTTTATGTACAAGCGGTTGTGATATTAATAAGAAAAGCTCACATCCAATAGGTTATTGACATATTTATTGGTAAACTTAATAATTAAAAGATAATAACTTATAATTATAATTGATAACGAGTTTTAGGACGTAGTCCATCATAATATCGGGGAGTGAGTTCCGTCAATCCTTTGATCTCTTGTTCGTTCATTGTATTGCGTAGGGTCTAGGTTTGACGGTGACTAAATAGGCTTTAGTTTTACCCAATGCGGAAGATCGAGCAGTTTCTTAACCCGTACAATAATTTGGATTCAAGGACGCATCAGTTTCCTAACCAGTCACTGGAGGTGTTGTTGCCGGGAATGGAAGCCAACAAAGCCCTCTTCAGGATATTATCTTCCATTTTGTACGACGGTGTGAGTAGAAGAAGAAATCGCGAATCGAAACAAAATGGTCGCAATTGCCGAAGGAAATCGGGGAAATCGAGGCAAATAAATCTTTCAATTCTCCTCGTGGATATTGCTTTTGGGGTTGTATGTACCAATTTTAGTAGAAATCGGTTGAATCAGGAGAAGATGGATGAAAGAGGCATCGTGGGGAGAGGCTGTTGCCAACGACTGCATGCGCCACCATCCTCTATCCATCGCTGTTGCTATCCCGTCGCTGGGTGCTGCTATCATGGTCACCACTGTCACCCGTGCTGGAGATGCATTGGCGAAGGAGAACTTGAAGAGAGAGACAAAGGTATGTGAAGGAGGAGAGAGAAAGGATTCATCTCAGCAAAGAGAGGGGGCCCGATTCAAGTACCTTGAAATATCCTTTTAGCAAATCTGTTTGGAATAAAGTTAAGGTAATTATCATCTAACCCTATCCTTAGTCTAATTTCGTGCTTGATAATATTTGGGTACTGTTTGGAGATTTTATTTTACATTCATGTTATTTTTATGCAGTCGATCTATTTATTGTATACATGCATGTAAGTTTTATTAGTCGTTTGGTGATTTTACATTAGTATTTGTAATTTCGAGGGTTTTCGGACACCCGAATAGTATATATGTATATTTGTGTATCCGTATATTGTAAACTATGAAGCAGGCCCTGCATTAGTCCACATGCTTGTTGTCGGGAGACGAGGTCACCACTTTGTTGGACCATGATGGTCTGTGATCCTAGGGATTGATTTGTAATCCGAGGCATTTGCTATTTGTGGTGCCTCTCCCGACGGAAAGACTTTGGTCCTGACGGGGATATATGTGATATGTGATCTCCTTTCCGCCGGCAGGAATGTAAGCTTTGATATAGTTGACCTGCCCCATACGTTTTAATGAGAACCATTGTAAAAAATTGACGAAAAACTAATATATTCGGACATCCTAATATATAGAAGTTGGCATTATAAATCTTTGGTTATCCGCTTTCGTGTATGCTTTGTATTTCTGCATATATTTGCATGGACTATGATTTGAGATACGTGATTTGGCCCACGGATGGGTGATAAGAATATCTCATACGTATTAATGTGTTGAGTCTCGGAACATATTTTATATTTATATGTTTGGTTATGATATTTCCTTTGATTTTAGCATATGAGATGTGAAATTTGGATCTAGACGATAGTATATGTCCCACACGGATGTAATGACCATTGTGATTATGTAATGTGACATCGGATCTTATGATATGATGTCACTTATGAGATTTGACCGGATCGCTATTTATTATAACTATATCTCGAAGAGACTATTTGATACGGACGATAATTTAGTACAAAACATTTTCTCGATTTTTCAAAGATTTCACGGACGTTGTGTTTCTTTTTTTACGTGATTGTTATGTGATATTCATTCCTTTGATTTTTGTGTACTGTTTTATATGGTGATAATACTTGTTGAGCCCTCGGCTCACGTATCCATTTTTTATCCCTTCAAACTAGTAGTATGGATATGCTTGTAATAGTTCAGACGTGATCTGGCATAACATGTCTCTATAGTGAGTGGAGATGCTTGTATTGATTATGTTTTTGATCACGGTGGTGTATTAGAGTTGTTGTTTATGGCTAGTTGAGGGCCCTGATCCTTGTATGGGATATGTTAGAGCTATTACTTTATATTGATGAATTGTTATATTTGGATACCTCCTTTACGATATTTAGATAATAGGTCATGTATTTTATTATCTGAATTTATATCCGATGAGGTCTTGTATGGGTTTTATTATATCGGGTTCTATATATATACGGATTATCACGGCAGAGTTTAATTCTTATGGTTAATTGAATATATTATTATAGATTTTATTTTTAATATACGTATATTATGTTCTTAGGATGTGACAAAAGTGGTATTAGGGAGAAAAGTTTTGAGGGAAGGTGTTTTGGATCAGCTTGGGTAAGAAATTGATTGAATATTTGACACGATAAGTGTTGTCTAGGGTGAAGAATGGAAATTTAGGTTATAAAGGTTTGAATTTTAATCAAAAAGTTGATTAATTGGCTGTGATGAGCCGCGTGAGTGACATAATTAGTGATTTGATTTAGCAGTCAGATGAGAGTTTGGTTGTTATGTGAAGGATGGTCGGTTAGGCGCAAAATGGAGTGCCCTTCAAATGTTTAAGAGTGAACCAGTTTGGAAAATTTTTAGAATGTTTGATCCAGTTAAGACTTAAATTAAGCTTCAGAAAGTGGAGGACGTGTTTGAGATTTTTGGTTGTTCAGATAAAGTTCGATCAACTACCCATAAGTTAGAGAGTGAGGTAAGCCAATGGTGGGCTTCTAATGTCATCTTCCACTTCTTGTGGTATTTTTGTGGAGATAATTTTTGAAAGAGTCCATCTTCATTTGACATTCGGGATAGTAAGAAAGGTGAATTCCGACTGAGGTAAGGAAATAAGTCTGTGGTCTCTAAAATTGTATGTAAATTTTATATGTTTTCTCAATTTTTAGAATGAGCTTTGATGATATCTAGCCCTAATGGGTAAACCTTAATCTACTAAAAATTGTGGACTTCGGTGTCTAATTTGGGTTTATAGATATAGATGATTGGCTAATCTAATTTTATTTAAATGCCAAACTTTGATGTGATATTAGGAGTGATTTGGTTAGCAAGTCACCATATTAATGTAGATGATTTCGGTAAGAATATTTTGATTTATAATTTAGGTTATAAATTTTGAATATGAGGAGGAATTGATTGAGAGGCAATGGAATTGATATTGTTTTGCCTGCAAGTATTTGATAAAAATATGTGCCGAGTTTTTTTGGCATATATGATCACATTCAGGAGTTATTCTGTGGTCATTAAGGATTTTTTGATTGTATAGTAATTCAAGGATGTTTCTTAAAGAAAATGATTAGCTTGGATTATTTTCTATTCTTTCAATTGAGGTTGCTGTTAAGGTTGTGTCGAGATTGGCACTAATTTTGAGGATCCTGCATAGAATTGATGACGTATGGCAGAGTATTTGGCCTTGGGGTGCTTTAGCTTTTTTGGGGTGAGCAATATGAATCAATAAAGTTATGTATGAACTTTTGAAAATTTTAATTTATTTGGGAGATGACTTATTTGATAAGCAAGAAATGGGAGTTGATAGGTGATTCATTTGATCTATTGCAAGGGTTCGATATTTTCATAAGCTGATATGCATTCAGAGTATTATTAATTAAGGATGATTGGGAGATTGTACCAGAGACAGCCTTCAAGATAAAGTTACAACCGTTGTAAGTTTCGGTGATGCCTTTTTGGGATAGCAATTTCATTGACGTCTTTTGTAAATCTTAGCATTCGAATCCTTTGGCCATCTTTTGGTTAATTTTGTGATGACTTCATTAATGGTATTTTGATTTGTTTGAAGAATTATGAGGGGCATGAGACCCGTTGAGGACTGCATCGTAAATTGTGATAGATAGTCAGTTATTTGACCATTTGAGGAGATTCAAGTTTGGTTAGAGAAAGTGTTATTTTTGGGCGTGCTAGTTTTTTGGTAGCCGATTAGGAAGGGCTAGCAAATGTCATGGAGTGCGCAAATTTTTGGGTCCAGTTGAATTCAATAAGTGATTTATTGAGGATTCCTCGAGAAGTGCAGCGCCAGTGGGCCATTTGGCTCAGAGGCGATCAGTGTTCGTTAGAATTGTGAGGAGAGCCTTTAAAAAAAGAAATGAATGGTGGATTGTCTACAATGTTGATTTGGTTGATCCCTGATGGATCAAATTAATCTGTGACAGATTGTGATGCTTCCAAGGAAGATTTGAGGTTGTATTTTGATACAGCATATTCGGATGATTGCCTATGGATGAAGTCGGTTAAAAGTATATAATTAGAATTACTCCACCCATGGTTTAGAGTTAGCAATTGATGTCTTCACTTTGAGAATTTAGAGATGTTATTTGTATGAAAATAGTTATGGTTCAATTTGATCATAAAGGTTTAAGAAAATTATTTCACTTAAGGACTGTAATAGTAAATTTTGGTGTCAGTCAGGAAAAGTCAATCAAGTGGTAGCATAGGTTGGTGAGGTTGTTAAAAGATTATGCTTATGAGATGTATCATCAGTCAAGAAGATAAATATTATTACTGCTTTTTTTGGGTCAAAAGTCTTTGAATTTGATGTGTCTTTGATATTGCTTGAGTGATGTTGAATAGAATAAAGAGCTGCTCTATGTGATTGCTCTTAGGAGGATCAAGAATAGCATTCTGTGTCTCTAGGAGTAATCTATGATTTTAAAGGAAATGAATTTGGATGATGAGTTATAGTCGATGGGCGTTTCGTGGATGAGGTAGTTGTCGAAACTTTAGGTAGTAAGCCTCTGGCGGATCTTAATGTCAAAGCAGATGGGATGCTCTACTTTTGAGAAAAGATTTGTATTCCGAATATGGAAGAGCTAAATGAGAAAATTATGAATCAAGACCCATGGATGTATTAGGATATGGGAAGCGATTTTTGGGTTGTGGAAGTTGAGAAGGTTGAATGCAACTGATGTAGTAAAGTGTGTCATATGTCCATTAGAGAAAGAGGAGCATGAGAAGTCTCCATGGATTTTGTTTCGGGCTTGCCAAGGATCGCAAGACATGGGTGCAATATGGGTATTTGTGAATTGGCTGGCAAGGCTGGCCCATTTCTTGTCGATTTAGATAATATAGTCGAGGAATATGTTGGCTCGTCGGTATGCTAATGAGATGTTGAGGTTGCAAAGTATTTCGATTTTGAGGTTTTAATTGTGATCATTTATGCCAAAATCTTAGGCAAGTTTGTATAGGAAATTTGAGAGCCAAGTTAAATTTGATATGGAGATAATTCGCAGTCGGATGATTCGTAGTCAGATGAATGATCGGAGTGACGCAGCAAAAGCTTATGGGCTCGTAACATTGGGTTATAAGATCTGATTTGGATTTTAATGTAGGGAATTTGATTTGAAATCTGATTAAAGGATATCGGTTTTGAAAAGTGAGAGGCAATTTGGATGATTAAATTGTTGCTCTCTGAGTTCACTTGCCATAATAGTTATTAGTTGAGTAACGAGATGGCCATTTTTAGGCTTTATATGGTCAGAGATGTAGGTCTCCTGTTAATTGGGAAGAATCAGTGATCATCGATTGTTAGGTCTAATATCATTTTGGTTTCGTCAAAGAAGATTAAGCTTAGTAGAAATCGACTGATCGAAGTTTAGAGTTGCTAGAAAAGTTATGTTGATAAGAGAAGATTATGTTTGAGGTTGATGTGGGCAACCATGTCTTTAAATGTGTCTCCGAGGAAAAGAATTTTGAGTTTTGAGGGTGAAGGATTTGGGTTGAGGTTCATTAGGCTATTCGAAGTTTTCGGTGAATTGGAGAGATGACCTATGGATTGGCGTTGCCCTAAGTTTGGTTGATCGTTATGATGTGTTTTATGTATGTATGTTGAGAAGATATGCAAGTGATCCTTCTTATGTGATCAAGTGTGAGTTGTTGTTGATTTTAATGAACTATTTTATGTCGGGATTTTAGTTCCGATTTTGAGATAGAAAGGATCAGGTGCTGAGTATCAAATTTTGGAAGAATTATTTGATCGAGAAAGTCTATTGAGAAGATCAAAGATGAAGTTCGGAAGAATATCCTCATTATTTGATAATTGAGGTAATGGTTGAGATGCATAAATCTTGAGGATGCAATTTTTGTATGGAGGGGAGAACGTAATATCATGGATCCGGTTTGGATTATTTTAATATTAATTGTGATCTTAGATAATTTAGACGTGTCGAAAATTTATTAAATATTGTAAAATTTTAGAGGATATTTGGATCAACTGGGTTGGTACCTAATGTGTGTTCATACTATCGTCCAAGTATCGATTTGGATTTTAGAATAAAAAAAAGTAAAATATATAATATATATAATAATAATAATAATAATAATAATAATAATAATAATAATAATAATAATAATAATAATAATAATGAAAAGGTTTCAGGGAGAGAGAAATGAGGAAAGAAAAAGAGGAAAAAAGAGGAGAGACAGGGAGACCAGTGCAATTGCTGTCGCCATCGTCGTCGGAGGTGCCGATGCTGGGAATGTAAGCCGGCAAAGCTCTCTTTCCGCTGTTATCATCCATTTTGTGCGTCAGTGTGAGTAGATCAAAAAATCACAAACCGAAGCAAAATGATCGCCGTCCATTTGCCACTGTTGCTAGAGGAAATCGGTGAAATTGAGGCAATTAAATCCTTTCATTCTCTTTATGGATACTGATTTTGGGGTTGCATGTACCGATTTTGGGAGAAATTGGTTGAGTCGAGTGAAGATGGGTGAAAGAGGTGTCCTGGGAGAGGAAGCCACCGACGGCTACACGCGTCGCTGTCCTCCGTCTGTCGCCGTCATCGGGTGCTACCCCTGTGGTCACCACCATCACCCGTGCCGGAGTTGCGTTGGAGAAGGAGAACATGAAGAGAGAGGCAGAGGCGTGTGAAGGAGGAGAGAGAAAGGGAGGAGAGAGAAAGGGCACGCGTTGGCGGAGAGAAGGCCCAATTTGAGTACTTCGAAGGATCCTTTTGGCAAATTTGCTTGGAATAAAGTTGATGCGAGTATCCTCTAATCCCATCCTTAGTCTAATTTTGTGTCTGATAATGTTTGGATACTATTTGGAGATTTTCTTTTATATGCATGTTATTTTTATACAACCCGTCTATTTATTATGTACATACACGTAAGTTTTACTGGTCATTCGATGGTTTTACATTGGTATTCATGATTTGGAGGTTTTCGGACACCCGTACAGTATATATATATATTTGTGTATTTTATGTTGTAGAACCATAAACCAGGCCTTGTATTAGTCTATATGCATGTTGCCGGAGGACGAAGCTACTACTTTATGGGAACATGATGGTCCAAGACCCTAGGAGTCGATTCGTGATCTGAGGCATCAGCTATTTGTGGCGCCTCTCCCGATGGAGAGACTTTGGTCCCGACAGGGACATATGAAATATCTGATCTCCCTTCCTTGGTAGAAAGGTGAGCTTTGATGTAGTCAACCTGTCCGATATGTTTTAATGAGAACCATCGTAAGGAATTGACGAAAAACTAATATATTCGAATGTCCTAATATATATATGTTGGTATTATAAATCTTTAGTTATCTACTTTCATGCATGCTTTGTATTTCTACATATATTTACGTGGATTATAATTTAAGATATGTGGTTTGGCTCACAGATAGGCGATAGGAATGTCTCATACACATTAATGTGTTAAGTTTCGGAACATGTTTTATATTTATATGTTTGTTTATGATATTTCCTTTAATTTCAGCATATGAGATATGAGATTTGGATTTGAGCAACAGTATGTGTCCCACACGGATGTGTTGACGGTTGTAATTATGTGATGTAACCTCAGATTTTATGATGTGATATCGTCTATGAGATTTGACCGAATTGCTATTTTTTATGATTATGTCTCGGATGGACTGTTTGATACGGACAATGATTTAGTACATGACATCTTGGTATTTCTAAAATTTCACAGACATTGTGTTTTGTTATATGTGGTTATTATATGATATTCCTTCATCTGATTTATGTGAACTGTTTTATATGATGATAATATTTGTTGAGCCCTTGGCTCACATCTTCATGTTTTATCCATTCAAAGTAGTGATATGGATATACTTGTAGGAGTTTGGACGTGATTTATCACAGCATGTTTCTATCGGTTAGTGGAGATGCTTGTATTAATTATGTTTCTGATCTCGGTGGTATGTTAAGGTTGTTGTTTATGGTTGCATGAGGGCCCTGACCCTTGTTTGGGATATATTGAAGTTATTACTTTATGTCCATGAGTTGTTATATTTAGATACCTCCTTTGCGATGTTTGGATAGTAGGTCATATATTTTATTGTCGGGATTTATATCCAATGAGGTCTTGTACGGATTTTATTATATTGGGTTTTATTTATGTATGGATTGCCACACTTTGTTAGATTTTTATGGTTAATTGAATATATTATTGTAGATTTTATTTTTGTTCCACGTATATTATATTCTTGGAACGTGACAGTTAGATAAATTAGAGAGCCAAATAAATCTTTCAACTGATCCGAGATGTTGCATGTCTAGTCTTCGTAGTTAAAAATTATGATCCTACATACCATAATAATTTAACGAGAAGTTAAAAATATACGGATCTCACTCCCTAATATATCATTTAATACTTAAATTAGTAATTATATATATATATATATAAAAGAATAAAGGGGATAAATGTTCAGTCTTTGTGAGTATAAAGGATTGGGCTTCATTTTAAATATACTCTCTGTGGGCACTTGTATGTTAGTGTATATTTTGTCTTCATTCTTAGTTGGAGATCTTTATTTATAGTTAGAGTTTTAGTTGGTTGGTTAACTTGAAATCATTGTTTATAATAAAAAAACGTTATATTGCATTAAATATTAGATATTACATTTTATGTATAACCGCTATTTGGATTGATTTAATAAGTATTCAATCATTTCTGATTGACCTTTTGTAACGTCCTGTGTCCTTATTCTTTAATTAATAATTATTATAATTATTATGTTAATATGTTATATATTTTTTACATTTATAGGATCCTTAACATTACCACAATATCGATAGTGCCACATTGTACTGTCGAGTACACTATCGGGTCTTAATTAGGAAAGATGCCACTAAAATTTCAAATACATCTCATACAAATATTATAAAAGTATACAAGATAACCATAAATAATTGCAAAAGTTCTAATATTTTATAACATATTATAGAATTTCAAACTTAATACATCACTGCTTAGATTGAACTAAGTGTGAGGGAACGGGTTTTTTTTTTCCTCAGAAACTTTCATCAAGACAGAAATAGGATTTATGACCAAAATATAAAGTATAACTTCTACAGAAATCTCAACAGAGTCTCCTTTATAATTGGATAAAAACTCAAAAATACAACATGTACAAAACATATATAACAACCAGTATAAGTACACAACTATCTATTTATGCCATAATTTTTTCTACAACACGCATACACAGGACCACAAATGCCATCCATGGCATTAATCTAACAAGCCATCTACTATATTAACAGTTCATGAGTGAGATGCAGTCTAGGACCTGTACAGAATATCAAGAAGTATAGTGCGGAAGTAGAACTATTAACCTGTAGAAGCATAGTTTTTCCTTTTTCATCACATACATCACATTCATTTCTATACAAAACCCATATATACATAAATGTCCATAGGCATAAAGTTCATATACAAAATCACATATCAAGTCAAGTCTTTACATCAAACTGATTCTCCAAAATACCTCTAAAATACTTCATATCTCCACAATCCTTAAGCTAGGCTCTAGATCACTCCTTCTCGTCCGGTACTAATTCTATAGTCTCATCTGGATGGAAAAAATAGTAAAATAGTGAGCCGAGGCTATAATGTATCAAATTTTTGGGATCTTTTGTCATAAAAAAATAATGACCAAATTCTTTTATGGCGAGAGAATGGAAAAGAGGTGATGAGAAAATTAATCCGGTCAACGTCTGTTGACCGGGACACGTGAGGGAAAAACATAATCGTAAATGCTAGTTGACCGAAACATGAAGGAAAGCTTCTTCGGTCAACACCTGTTGACCAGAAGGGAAAAAGGAGGCCGGAAGTGTCGAGACGGGAGCGAGCCATGAAGGCCGGCTATGTAACCCAACTTGCGGTCAACGCAGCCTTGACCAAATTCTAAATAGGCACAATTTCGGAGACCATGAACAGTAAATTCCAGAGACGTTTGGAGAATGAAGCTTCCGGAGACCTTGATCTCCGGAGACGATTGAAGCTTGGAGACGTTCTTCCAAAGACTACGATTCCGGAGGCCTTGTTTCCAGAGACCATTCCGGAGACGATTAAGGAGTTTTTTTCGGAGACCTTTCCAAAGGCCTTTGTAACGACCCAGACTTTAAAAATATAGAAAATTCAAGTCATCGAGTCCGGTCAACGTCAGTTGACCAGAAAATGCAATAAGAAAGGTAACTCGGCTTTAAGTTGAAATCAAATTCGGTCCTTCCTTAATCTAGTCCAGATTTCCTTGATGAAAAGAAGTCCGGATTTCCTTGATGAAAATCTGGTCCGGATTTCTTCGATGAAAATCGAGTCCGGCTTTTACTTGATGAAAATCAAGTCCGGCCTTGTGAGAAGAAAACCGACTCCTTGATGATGAAATCCAAATCGGCTTAGAAGTGAATTTCCAAACCGGCCGTAAGGTATGAGGTTGAAACCGGCCTTGAAGAGTGCATTGTGTGTGGAGTGAGGCCGAAGTAACTTTGTATGTTGAAGCCAGAATAGATTATGAGTTCAGGAAGAAGAAGAAAGGCCGAAGTTGATGTTGATGAAGGGCCGGAGTGATGATGAAGCCAAAGTATGAATGCTGGATTTAATATTAAAGGAAAATGTTAAAGGTAAGTAATCCGGTCAACGAGTGTTGACCGAAATGCGTGAGGGGAGGAGTAATCTGGTCAACGTGAAATGTTGACCAGAAAGCGTAAATGGGGGAAGGACGGGAAAAAGAAAAGTGATCCGGTCAACGCCAGTTAGTTGACCGGAATGCGTAATCAGGAAACCTCTATAAATAAGGAAACCGAATACGATGAAATAATAAGGAAACCCTTATAATAAGGAAACTGAGTATAAGAAAATAACCGGTAAGGAAACTTTGTAATAAGGAAACCAAGTATAAGGAAATAATATATAATAAGGAATTCTTATAATTAGGAAACCCTGTGAATTTTCCAAACCCTAACGACGGCTACCAGGCCCAAGGGCCTATAAATGAGAATTTGAGAGCGGGGAAAAGAGGCACTTGATAGGGCTTGCTAGTAGGGGAAGATCAAAAGTTAAAGGCGAAATAAAGAAATTCAGGCAAGATACTCACTCCTGTTTTCAAGTTCATGATTATGCATGATTTCTACGCTAGTATATCTGATTTTATATGAACTCGTATGATATTATTCTGTTCTTTTTTATCTGATGCTTGAGGTATGATTATTGTTCGGTAATTGCATGTTTAAGGAAAAGACTTCATGATATTTGGTTTTGTTCTGCTGGGAGAATAATTTTCTGAACTGTGATAATTGCATCATTAAAGAAAAGAACTCCGTCCAAAAAACTCCGATCTTTCTATGAACAAAGTCGTCCGTCCTCTTTTGAAAAGTACTCCGGTTTTAAAGAAGATGAATTTCGGTCCTTACGTCTTTAAAGAGCACTCCGTCCGTTTGATGAAAAAGCACACAGTCTTTTGTTAAAGAAAAATCACTCCGGATTTTAGAGCGTCGGATTTTAAAGAAACAGATTTCCGGCTTTTAGAGCTTCGGCTTCTAAAGGAAAAAGAACTCCGGATATTAAAGAAAAGACACTCCGGTTTTAGAGCTCCGGATTTCAAAGAAAGAATCACTCCGGAATTTAAAGAAAGAATCACTCCGGATTTTAAAGAAAGAAATGCTCCGATTTTAGAACTCCGGATTTTAAAGAAAGAATCAATCCGGTTTTAGAGCTAAGCCCTTTTGAGAAAGAACTTCGACTTTGAAGAAGAACTCCGCCTTTTGAGCAAAGTACGCCGCCAAGAGCTTCGGTTTTCGAACTCCGTCTTTTTAAGAAAACGACTTCGACTTTAAGATGATTAAAGAAAAAAAGTACTCCGTCCTCTTTAGAAAAAGAGCTCCGGACTTTGATGAAAAAGCACTCCGTCTATTTAAGAAAAAGTACTCCATCCTTTTAAGAAAGAACTTCGGCCTTAACGTCTTTAAAGAAGCCCTCCGTTCTTTTTTTTGAAAATGAACTCCGGCCTTGACAAAAGAGAACTCCGGCTTTTTACTCCGACTTTTTACTCCGGCTTTTGATAACAACTCATGATACAAGAACTCCGGCCTTTAACAAAAGAACTTCGGCTTTTGCAAGGAACTCTGGCTTTGTAAAGAACTCCGGCTTTGACAAAAGAACGCCAGCTTTAAGAACTCCGGCCCTCTGTATGAAAAAGAACTCCGGCCTATTTTTAATGAACATGGAAAATTCATGTAATACGGACAGTAAGTGGAACTCTATGACTTCCGACTTTCGAACTATGATGAATGGCCATGAAAAGATATGAACCATGAATCGTGTCTCCCTTAAACTTGCTGTTAAAGATGGATGAAGGATATTGGAGTGATATTCAAGGATTGCCTCCTGGGCCACGGGAGGGGACTTTCTGGTGGCATAAGAACTATGGATTACGGCCCCGTATGTTGGGTTACAGGCATTACCTCCCGCCCCGGGGAGCATAATGAGGGGATACGGCTTTAGGTTGTGAGGTTACACACAACCCGTCCTCGATGTTGTCCGCTCCCATCCGGTCCCTAAAGATGATAAGAATTTTCAATGGTGTTATGAGTTTTCAGAAGACAAGGTAATAAGAAAAAGACTAAGGAACTTCCGAACTAAAAGACATGATGATTTTTGTATGTTAAATTTATTCGCTTATTTATATATATGTTTATGTTCTCTGTTTTCTGCATGTGAGTATTTGGTTGGGCTTTGTAGCTCATTCTTGTCACTTTTCAGATGATGAAAGGCTTATGGAGGACGAAGTCGAGTATTACCATATGATATAGCTAGTAGGCCGGAGCTAATCAATGAAGAACTTGTTTAATTATTTTGATATTTTGTAGAGACTTGTAAAACTGTTCCGCTGTTTTAACTTATCAATGTTAGTATGTTTCCGTGTTATGAATAAAAGTTATAATTCTTAGTAAGCATCTCAGGGCAATTAGGTTCGGCTAACTTTAGAATTGGCTGAACAAGTTTAAAATCAAACCGGTGGGCCAGCTTTATACTGTCCGGCCTCGTGAGATCCTATGTGATTGAAAAGAAAAATTTTTATGTCCAGTAATATTATTTATATTTTAGACCTGACGGCAACTGTATTATGTAATTAAGTACGGGCCATCACAGCCTTGCTTCCAGAGACGATAATTTCGGAAACCTTAGACGCTGAATTTGGGGACTTTCGTTCCGGAGACCTTGATCTCCGGAGATGTTGAATTGGGAGGCTTAAGTTCTAGATACGATTAATGAGTGCTTTCCGGAGACCTTTAAGGAGGCTTCCGAAAATGATGAACGCAATTTTCGAAGACGATTATGTGAATTTGGAAAATGAATTTGGGACAATTCTTCCAGAGACGTTATTCGGGCAGGATTGAGTGAAAATTGGAGACTTAAGTACCAGAGATCTTGATTTCTGGAGAAGTTGAATTTGGAGACTTAAGTTCCGGAGATGATGAAGACGACTTCCAAAGCCGATTGAGGAGCTCTCCGGAGACAAATTTCGGAGAAGATTGATGAATTCTCCGGAGACGATTCCAGGGAAAAACTGAGGAGTTTTTCAGTTCCGAAGGCCATTCTGAAGACCATTTCTGGAGGCCATCGAGGAGGCTTCCAGAGATGATGCCGAAAATGTTGAACGCGAATTTCGAAGAAGATTCGTGATGGAAAAAGGGGAAATTAAATCGGTCAATGCCAGTTGACCGAAAATGTAAAAGGAGGAGATTTTCGGAGAGAATAAAAACCTTTCAGAGACGATAAACGTAAGATGAAACTCATCCGGTCAACGCCAGTTGACCGAAAATAATAAACCCCTTTCAAAATGTAAAGTCAGGAAGGCCATGTTTAAGTGGGTAACCAACTTTCAACCACCTCCAGAGTGGTTGACCTGCCCTATCTACTACCGTCAGACCAAATGCCCATAAATAAGAACTAGAGAGTGCAAGGAAAAAGGCTAGGAAGAGACTCTCGGTCGAGTTTCTTAGTGAAGGAACCCAGAATTCCAGGATGAACTAAAGAGATTCAGGCAAGTTTACCCCCCTTAAAATTCATGATTTACTATAAGCGTACTCATCTTTCTGTAGTTCATATTTGTAATGTAAGTATGTTTGGTTTTTGATGAACTTATGTTACAGTATGCATGATATTTGTTCTGATCATCTGAATTTCTATTAATACCATGTTTAAAGGAAGCTCTGTTATGTGTTTTCATAAAGATCTTTGTTTAACCTTACTTACTTACATGAATTCTGGCCATGAATAAGTTTTTAAGATATCTAATTTGAATATGCGTAAAAGATCTCCGGCTCTGATAAAAGACCTCCGGCTCTGATAAAAGACCTCCGACTTTTGAGAAAAGACCTCCGGCTTTTGATATATGACCTTTGGCTTTTGATATGTGACCTCTAGCTTGTTAAAGACCTCCGGCTTATTAAAGAAAATATATTTAGCTTTTGATCAATGACCTTCGACTTTTAACATAAGACCTCCGATTTTTAATAAATGAGACCTCCGACACTTTGATAAAAGATCTTTGGTTTTAAGAAGTTAAAGGAAAGGCTATACGAATTTTAAATGCTGAAGTTAAGAACAAAGGTTATAAGAACAAGGAAAAATGTATGTAATCCGGATAGCAAGTGGAACTCCATGACTTCCGACTTTTGAACTATGATAGATGGCCATCGAATGATACAAATTAAGAACCGAGTTTTCATTAAGTTTGCTGTTAAAATTGGATGAAGGATATTGGAGTGACACTCGAGGACTGCCCCTGGGCCACGGGGAAATTTCTGGTAGCACAAGGCTTATGGAGTATTGCCCCGTATGTTGGGTAAAAGGTATTACCGCCCGCCTCTGGGAGTATAATAGGAGGATACGGCCTTAGGTTGTGGGGTAGCACACAACACTTCCTCGATATTATTCGCTCCCATCCGATCCCTAAAGATGATAAGAATTTCGTACAGTATTATGAATTTTCTGAAGACAAGATAATAAGAATAAGAACAAAGATTTCTGAACTTAAGAAGAAATGATATGGTGATTTTCATATACTAAGTTTATATTACTCTGATCTGATGATATGTATGTTAATATTTTCCGTATGTGGGTACCTTGTTGGGCTTTGTAGCTCACTCTTGCTGTTTTTAAGATAATGAGAAGCTTATGGAGGATGAAATTGAATAGAGTCATGTGGTGTAGCTAGACGGCATAGCTGGCCAGAGCTGATCAGCGAAGGAGTGAAGGAATTGATGTATTTTCTTTTGATATTTTGGGAATGACTTGTAAAATATTTCCGCAGTAAAAGAATTAATGGATGTTAGTATGTTTTCGTAATTACAATATGAAAAAATAAAGTTGACTTTCCTAGTAGCATCTCATTTCATATCAAGGTCTTCATGTCCGACCAACCTTAATGTTGGCCGATCAGGTATGAGGTTAAACTTTGATGGCCAACTCAAGGAGTTCAGCCTTAAGAGATTCTGTGTACGCGATGTAAAGTATATATATAAAAGAAAAAAAAATTTTTTATATCCACCTAATTAGTATTTATACCGTATATGTTGTAAAGGTTAGGCTTGACGGCGGCCATATATGGTGGAATACATCCGGAGCCGTCACAGAGGCTCAGCAAGGTGCATGCAAATATGCAGTAAATCAGTTATGTAGAATAGTAGTGAAACTATGCAGAAACAGAACGGTAATGTAGAATAGAACATAGAAAACAGAGAAAGTATAATTTGACGATAATTAAACTCAGAAATCAGATATCAGTGCAATTCAGAAAGGAGAATCAGGAACTTTCTCTTTTATATCATTACAGAATAGTAATCGGTATAAAATAGTATCAGAAAAGGGTAGGATCAGTTCAAAAAGCAAAATCAGTAGACGTATAAAGACAGTGAAGAATTGTAACGGACCCTGCAAGTAGACCCTACTAGTTGAGGGGGCGAATAATCGAGGATAGATTATATTCACTCCACACAATTTAAGGTCAGAAACAGAAACAGGAGATCCCTTCCCATGGGATCAATACAGGTGTGCCTCCCGAAGGTAGGTCAGGTTTAGAATCTTTCCTCTTGACCGTAATGCCCTGAGGAAAGGGCGGACCACGCATAACTCCATGGACAGAGTTATCCTCGATTACCACCGTAACATTCTAAGGCATGCCAGAGAACCTAACCTAACTGTAATAAGTCATGGGTCCTAAATAATAGTATCAGAAATAACTTCTAAACTGAAAATCCTCTTTCGTTTTAGAGTTTCACAATTACCCTTCAGTTAATTTCAGAATGTTCAGAAACAGTTCATAACCTTTCAGATTTATTTTAGAATGTACAGAGACAGTTAGAAACCCTTCAGAATTTGTTCAGAATATACAGTAATGGTCTACAAACCCTTCAGTTTTACTTTAGAAGTGTACGATAATTTATCGGTATAAGTCTGTATAAAATTTCAAAAACAAATTATACCAGGAGCTTCATTTTGGTGCCAATTAACTTTTATATAATAGAAGCTTCGTTTAAAAATCATTAAAACCCCTTCATTTTAGTACCTAGGGTTTTGCCAAAACTTCTGGACTCAAATCGAACACTAAACATGTGTTTATTCATGAAATCAACACCATAAATCCAAATACATATACTAAATCATGCAATTTAACAAAAAATCCCTAATATTTTCGAGTTAGGGTTTCACCACATGCTTCCAGAACCAAATCGAATACTAATTACATGCTTGTTTATGAAATCGAAGCCAAATCTTGCAATACACATGAGTAAACACGAAATCTATTCGAACAATCGAGGAAAACATGCTTCGTTTTCTTTAAACATGCAACAATATAATTTTAGAGCATTTTCATCAATTTTGAAACAAGAGAAAGTGGTAAAAGCGAAAAACAACGTTCGAATTATACTTGCCTGAGCTCGATCTACCGTTATTTTTACTCGGAGTAGATCGGAACGAGTGATTTCCCATTTTTCCTCTTCTCTTCTCCCTCCTTTTCCATCGTGCTGCTGCTACTCTCCCTTCTCTCTTTCCCCCTTCCCTTTATAATAAAAACGAAATTAGAATGTCGGGCAAAAGTCGCAATTGCGCTCTAGCGCATAGCTAGCGCACGGCGAGCGTGTTGCATTTCTGCCAGTGCTCGCTCGAGCGCTCCAGGGCACAAGATGTGCGTGCCAGGTTCTGCCAGCGCCCGCTCGAGCGTGCCAGGGCGCACGGCGTGTGGGTTAGGTTAGGGATTTTGTGCTCACTGCCACACCTCGAGCGCGCACCAGGCGCAGATCTGTTGCCTGCTAAACTCAGGTGTTTTCTAACTTTTTACTTCCAACCATCATTTTTCAATGCATGTTTGGCCTATTATATATTATCATCATTTTAATTACTCCCAAATTATCATATTTTCGGGTCTGGGACCTCACACTAAGTATATATAATATCCTAAATTTTTATTGAGATTATTTTAATATTTATTATGATTTTGGGTATTTCAGACTTGGTAAAAAAATAAATTAAAATATTATAAAATTGTGAGAAATAATCAAAATTATGGAGTGGCATCCGAAGAACGCTTGTGCTATTGTCTAAATACTGATTTGAATTTTAGAATAAAAGAAAAAGAAAAATAATATATATATATATATATATATATATATATATATATATATATATATATATATATATAAAGATATATATATAAAGAGAGAGAAAAGAGGATCAGGGAGGGAGAAAAAAGGAGGAAAGAAGAGAGGGAAAAGGGGAGAGAGAGAAAGTCAGAGGGGGAGT
This sequence comes from Nepenthes gracilis, assembly GCA_033239525.1. NCBI lineage: Eukaryota > Viridiplantae > Streptophyta > Magnoliopsida > Caryophyllales > Nepenthaceae > Nepenthes > Nepenthes gracilis. Next base: position 15,095,469 of record BSYO01000006.1, read on the forward strand.
AGGGTTTTGCAAAAGCAGGAGGAGGAGGATTGAGAGGGAGAAGGAGAGAGAAGAGGGAAGGTGAACGATGGCGACAGTGGCGTACAGGTAAGGCCACGGTAGTTGTGGGCGAGGTGACGCGCGCGGCGAAGGGTTGCACAGAGGAGAGAGAAATGACAGTGAGGCGTGGTGAGGAGGAGAGAGAGAAGCGGCCGACGCTGGTGAGGTGATACCGGGAAGGCCAGTGATGGCCATGCAAGGTAGCGGCAGTAGTGTAGGAGGCTGATGTAGAGGAGAGAGAAGGGTGGCGCGCCGGTAGGAGAGAAAAAAACATCTAATTCGGGTGCTTTGGACATCCTTTATTCAGATCTGCAAATTATAAGATTAAGGTAAGTATCATTAGACCCTATTTTTTGTCTGATTTCATTTCTGATTTGTTTTGACTATAATTTGAAGATTTTACTAACATGCATTATTTTTTATACATCTAATTTGTTTATTATGTACATGCATGTATGTTTTACCGGTTGTTCGGTGGATTTTTACTTGTATTTGTGATTTTAGAGGGTTTGATTATTTGTGGATACCAGACGATGTACGAATACGTACTTTGAGTATACATATATTATGGAACCATGAACAAGGCTATGCGTCGGTCTACATGTATGCTGTAGGGGTGGGGTCACTATGAGACCATAGTGGTCCGAAACCCAAGGGGTAATTATATGTGATCCGAGGCATGAGATATTTAGTATTGCTCCTAACGGGGAGGCTTAGTTTCGATGAGACGTATGTGATATGTGATCTCCCTTTTCTTAGTAAGAAGGTAAGCTTTGTCGTAGTTAACCTGCCCCACTATGTATTTAAATAAGAATCATCGTAAGGAATTGACGGAATAATATATTCGAACGTCCTAATATATAATTAATCTTGAGATTGCACCTAAAGTCGTGAGTGGTAAAATATAGTGAGCAAGTTCCTAGTCTATGGAAAATAAAGTACATGGATGGCCTTTAGTTGCTAGCCTAAACTGTAGTTGGGCCTTGAGTTACTGGATTAAATCACAGTCGATATAGTTGTAGTTACTGGAGGAGGGTTATCTTTCCTTAAGTTGGTATTATTTAATTTTGGTTCTCCAATTTTGTACATACTTTGTATTTCTATATATATTTACGTGGACTATGATTTGAGATACGTTGTTTTGCCCATGAATGGGAGATAGGAATGTCTCGTACGTATTAATGTGTTAAACCCCGAAACATGTTTTATATTTATATGTGTTGGTTTTGGTATTTCATTTGATTTCAGCATATGAAATATAAAATTTGGATTCGGACGATGGTATGTGTCCCACACGGATGTGGTGATGGTCACGATTATATGATGTAATCTCAGATCATATGATATGGTATCGTCTTTGAGATTTAATTGGATCACTATTTGTTATGATTATATCCCGGAAGGACTGTTTGATATGGACGATGATTTAGTACGAGACATCTCGATGTTCGAAATTTCACCAGACATTATGCTTTATTTTACGTGGTTGTTATGTGATATCTCTTCTTTTGATTTATGTGTACGATTTTATATGATGATAGTACTTGCTAAGCCCTCGACTTATGTTTTCATATTTTATCCCTTCAAAGTGATGGCATGGATACACTTGTAGGAATTCAAACATGATTTGATGTGGCATATCTCTATCACCGAGTGGATATGTTATGTTGGGTGTATTTCTGATTTCAAAAATGTATTATGATTATTATTTATAGCTAGATAATGGCCCTAATCCTTGTATGAAAAATATTAGAGTTGTTGTATATTTGAATACCTCCATTGCGATATTTGGATAGCAGGTCATGTATTATATTTGTCTGGATTTATATCCGGTGAGGTCTTATAGAAGTTTTATTATGTTGGGTCCTGTATATGTATGGATTGTCATACTCAGGTTGGGTTTTTATGATTAATAAAATTATTATTATTGATTTTAATTTTGACCTGTTTATATTATATTTTTGGATCGTAGTAGAGGTGGTATCAAAGAAAAGTCATAAGGAGATGTGCTTTAGGTAATATTGCGTAAAAAATTGATTAAATATTTGGTGTGATAAGCATAGCCTATGGTGAAGAATGGTGGTTTGGGTCGTAAAGGTTTGAATTTGAATCAGGAAGTCAATTAATTGGCAGTGATGAGCCGCTCGAGCGGTATAATGGGTAATTCAATCCAACAGCTAGATGAGAATTTGGTTGCTATGTGAAAGATGGTCGGTTAGAGGTAAGATAGAGTGCCTTTCAAATGATTAAGATTGAGCCAGTTTGGCAAAGTTTTGGGATGTTTGATCCAATTAAGGTTTAAATTGAGCTTCAGAGAGTAGAGGATGTGTTTGAGGTTTTTGGTTGTTTATATGAAGTTCGGTATATTATCCATAAGTTGGAGAGTGACGTAAGCTAGTGGTGGGCTTATCAGTACTGTATTCCACTTCTTGTGATGTTTTTATGGAGGTAATTTTTGGAAGAGTCCCTCTCCGTTTGGCATTCGAATAGTAAGGAAGGTGAATTTTGGTTGAGGCAAGGAAATAAGTCTATGACCTCTAAAATTGTGTGTTTTTAAATTTTTAGAACGAGCTTTGATGATGTTTATCCCCGATGGGTAAACCTTGATCTGCTAAAAAAGTGTAGACTCTAGTGTCCAGTCTAAATTTGTAGATATAAATTATTGACTGATATGATTTTATTTGAGGTGCTGGACTTTGATATTATATTAGGAGTGATTTGATTTGCAAGTTTTCATACTAGTGTAGATGTTTTCGGTAAAAATATTCTGATTTGTAATATAGGTTGTGAAATTTGAATATAAAGAAAAGTCGATCAAGAGGCGATGAAATTGATATCGTCTTACTTGCAAGTTATTTAATGAGAATGTGTGCCAAGTTTCGTTGGCATATGTGATCACATTCGCAAGTTATTCTGTGATTATTAAGGATTTTCTGATCGTATAGTAATTTGAGGATGTTTCTTTTAAAAAAGGATTAGCCCAGATTATCTTCTGATTGTTAAATTGAGGTTGCGTCAAGATTGACACCAATTTTGAGGATCCTGCTTAGAATTGATGAGGCATCAGCCGAGTGTTTTGCTTTGGGGTGCTTTGGTGCCTCTGGGATAAATAAGATGAATTGATAAGGTTATCTACGGGTTATTAAAAAGTCAATTTGTTTGGAAAATGAATCATTAGATAAGCGAGTAATGGGAGTTGATAGATAATTCGTTTACTATATTGTGAGGGTTCGACTTTTTAGAAATTGATTTGCATTTGGAGTATTGTCAATTGATGATGATTGGGAGATTGTGTCAGAGACAGCCTTCAGGATAAAGGTACAGCTGTTGTGAGTTTCGGTGATACCTTTTGGGATAGTGATTTCATTGGCGTCTTTTGTGGATCTTAGGATTCGGATCTTTTGGCCATATTTTGGTTAATTTTAATGGCTTCATTGATGGTATGTTGATTTGTTCCAAGAATTATGAGGGGTATGAGATCCACTGAGGACTATATCGCAGATTGTGGAGGGTAGTCAGTTGTTTTCCCATTTGAGGGGATGCGAGTTTAGTTGGAGGAAGTGCTATTTTTTGGGCGTATTGCTTCTTCAGTGGCCAATTGGGAATATGCCATCGTTTGTCGCAGAGTACGCGGTTTCTTGGGTTTAGTTGAATCTGATAAGCGATTTGTTGAGAATTTTTTGAGAATTGTAGAGTCCATAGGCCGTTTGGTTTAGAAGCGATTGATATTTGTTAGAATGATAATTGTAAGAAGAGCTTTCAAGAAATGAAGGGTGGATTATTGGCAATATCAATTTGATCGATCCCTGATAGATCAAGTTAATTGTGGTGGGTTGTGATAATTCTAAGGAAGATTTGTGTTCTATTGCAGCGTATTTAGGTGGTTGCCTATGAGTTAAGTCAATTGAGAGTCTATGATCAAAATTACTTCACCCATGGTTTGGAGTTAATAGTTGAAGCCTTTACTTTGAGAATTTAGAGATGTTATTTGCATAGTTATCATAAAGAATTGTAGCGTCCACGCTGTTATGGTTCAATTTGATCATAAATATTTAAGAAAATTATTTCGCAAAAAGAGAGTTAATCATGCAGTAGTGTAAGCGGGTTGATTTGCATAAGGGTTGTAACAGTGTAGTTTGTGATTTTGGATAAAATGAATTTGGGTGATAACCCATTGTGATGGGACTTCTGTGTTTGAGGGAGTTGCCGGAACTTTAGGTAGTGAGTTGCAAGCGGATCCCAATGTCAGAGCAGATAAGATGCTTACTCTTTGGAAAAGATTTGTATTCTGAATCTGAAAGAGATAAATGAGAAAATTATAAATCGAGACCCATGGATATATCAGGATATGAGGAATGATTTTCAAGTGACGGAAATTGAGAAAGGTGATTGCAGCTTATGTGGTAAGATGTGTGGTATGTTCATAAGAGAAAGATGTGCATGAGAAGCCTCCATGAATTTTGTTTTGGGGGTGCCGAGGACGATGAGAAATATGGATATAATTTGGGTAATTTGTAGATTGGCTAACAAGGTTGACCCATTTATTACTAATTTGGATAATGTGTTTGAAGGATAAGTTGGCTCATCGAGTTTGCATGCGATAATAGCTATTAGATGAGCAATTAGATGACCCCGCTTTTGAGGTTTTATATGGATAAATAATAGATTGAATGTCTGGGTAGATTGTTATAGCTGCAGAGAGGTAGGGTTGGACTTCGAAACAAGCTCCTATCTGCAGAAGATGCTCTTGTGAAGATCAGAGATGAAGTTCTTTTTGTTCGAGCTGTCAGGAAGTTGGATGCGATCGAGTAGAGCTTTGGCTAATTGGATGAAAGCTCAGGGAGCAATTGAGGTTATCAGCAGCTATAGTGAAGTTAGAGTGGTCTAAGTTTGTAAGGAATGTCGAAGATTCTCTACCTAACGGAGTGGCAAGTTGATCATGCGTCTCGTAGCTAAAGGAAAAGGCCTTCGAGATTTCTTTTGAGTTGGCCTCAAACAATGAGGAATTTGGTGGCAATTTGGATGATGATGGATAAGCTGATGAAGTTGACTCATTGCTTGCCGACTAGAATGTTATTCCTGAGTTAGACCGTCGACACATTATCGAGATTAGGAGATTGAAAGGTATTTCAATTTTGAGGCTTTTGACTATGATCTAGGCAGATAATCGATCAGAGTTGCGTAACAAAAGTGCATGGGCATGGCTGACAGTTGCAAGATTTGATTTGAGATTTAGAGCAAAAGATCATATTTCCAATCTGATTTTAAGTTTGATGTGGGCAACCATATACCTCTAACGGTGTCTCCGAGGAAAGAATTTTGAGTTTTGGAGGTGAAGGATAGATCGAGATTGAGGTTCTTTAGGCCATTTGAGGTTTTTGGTGAATCGGAGAGATGACATATGGATTGGCATTACCCTGTGCTTGGTGGATCGTTATGATGTTTTTGGAAAATCTTTCGGTTTAGAAAATATGTATATAATCCATCACGTGTGATTGAGCTTGAGCCGTTAAGAATTGACGAGAATTTGTCATATATTAAGGTTTTGGTTCCGATTTTGGGATATAAAGGATCAGATGCTGAGGATCAGATTTTTGGAGGAATCATTAGATTTTTTTTTATAAGTAAGTTAATTGTATTAAAAAAAGAAAAAAAAATTTTACAAACTATGATTTAAAACCAAGTGTTATTCCAACTTTGGATAAAATCATAACCGCGGGGGCTGACCCGAACAACAAATAACTACAAAACAAACAAGTCCTACACTTGAAACCCTTTGATGGAAGGTAATTAATACAAACCAAAACCGGCAGCACTAGTATGGTAAAGAAACAAGAGCATACTCTTTGAGCAAAGTGACAGCAGGAAGAAAACAGCGAGCAGCGACTGGAAAAGAAACAATCATCGAGTCGGATGGCAGAAGCTGAAGCATGGCAGCACCGGTTTAGAGAGGAAACCAGAACATACTCCCCCGATCAAAGCTTCACCAAGAAGAAACGACGAGCACCGGCTGAAGACAGGCATCGAACCAGAAAACCAAAAAACAAGGCCTGCACAAACAGCGAGCCTATTGAGGCTCAGAAGTGTATTTGGCAAAGGCCAAGACATACACCCCGAGCTAAGCTTTGGCAAACAGACAACTGCATGAAACATTTGGTAGAGCAACATCAGCTAGCAGCAAGCCAGTTGATTTCCGGTGACCTGATCTCATGCGGGCACGCGGCGTATCATAGCATTACAGCACAACCCAGAATGTAGCAATTTGACTACCAAAAAATGCTTCAGCACCACAGCATGAAAGACTCCACAGCAGGTAACCCACGATGAATAAACTGCACACAGCCCAGCAGGGACTACATCGGGGCAGTAGTGTGAGTCAGCAAGCTTCAAACCATGGGGCCATCACCTGATCGGTGCTCCAACCACGAGAGACAATACAGTTCTTTCACGCTAGCTCAAATTTTTCAGCCTTCAGAAAAGCTAACAAACAGAAAACCAACATCGGGGTCATAAAACCCAGCTCCTACTTTAGCAGCAGCACATTGACACCCCAGAAAGGAATCAGCATATACCGGCTGTACATCCGAATGTGCTCCATGGTTTTCCAACAACAGGCTAGCACCTAGGACACAAACTGTGGACAGGACAGAAGAAAACCATCATCTGCCGTAGACTCAATGGATATAGACAGCAATACATTAACTCTCGGTCCAGGCAAAGGAACCATCCTCCGGCAGGTCCTTCAGTACACCTGCAATTCCAATCCAGAGCATCAAATCAAAGTACACAAAAGATCCCATTCCGATGCCTCCAATGGTTGAAGAAAGCCAAGGGAAAAGGGCATCAGCCCAGATTATTTGTACTTTGATGAGATTACAGTAACCACAAACCGAATTCGATGACAGCTCCACATGACGGACAACATCAAATACAGGAGCAAAACCCATCATCACCAAAACCAGCAGCATTTGAAAATCCACAAGAGCCCATCACATCCAGTAGGAATGCAGCAGCAGCAGTTGGAACCTCAAAATAGAGAGAAGCATCAACAGCCGGATGGGAGTCCCCACTAAGCAGCAGCTCCCGACATCTGACCACCCTCGCGAAACCAGAGCAGCCAGCAGGCTCCGAGCCTTTTTTTTTGGGGGGGGAAGGGGGGCTGTGTGTGTGTGTGTATGAGTGAAGAGACCAAAGGGAGGGCAGCAGAAAGGATGCAGGAAGAACGACAGCAGTGCAAGGCCAACCCAACCATCACCACAAGCCAAAACCAAAGGATGTATAAACCAGCACTGCCCAGAACAGTAGCAGCACTTTGACAGATCCACCATGCAGGGAGAGGAAGCATCACCCAACCAGCTGACCAAAAAAATACTTTTTTCAATTTTTCAAGTCGATTTCCAATCCAGAAGAAAATCTACCTTCTTTTATATATATATATATATATATTAATTTTTGTTTTTTTTCTCTTTTTTTATATACTCCAACGAATCCGGTGTGAGCTAGCAACACACCTATCAGCTTCCACGACAATCTTCAATTTGTTCCGAATGGCATTGATAATTAGGGAAAAATGTGGGATATATCTTGAGGGGGGGATTTTTGAAAGATACGATTATTTCGTTCCTTCTAGATGAAGTAGATCGTGGCCGCAAGAGAAAGATGTTTAGAAAGAGCTAAAAAACTTTTCCCTTTCCATTTTGTTGCGGCCCAAATGATGTTTTGCTACCACTCGGGGTGAGGCTAGTGAAGACCCGCTTGTCTTTGGATTTTGGTCCATAAGGATCTGGAGAAGGGGCAGGAGAAGAAAATATGCTCATGATCTTCGTCTTCTATGTTGCATAGAATGCATCTTGGGGATAGGTGTGGAACGCCATGAAGGCGGTGAAGGGTATTGAGTCTGCCTCTAATGGCTAGCCAGAGAGTAAAAGCGTGGGCAGGTATATGGAAGGGGCCCCACACTAAGGTTGCCCAGCTTAATTTCGGTTTGGGTGGATGAATAAGAAAGTATGCGGACCTAGTCGAGAATTTTTCATTTGCATTTCCGTCTCAACGCACAGAGTCTTTTTGAATGATGCTAGGGAGATAAGGAGGCATGTTCTCCGCAAGACGAGATATGTGAGGTTCCGAGTTAAGGAAATAATAATTAGAAGGCAATTAAGTTAATATAGGTGTATCATGGTCAAAAGGTATGAGAGGAATCGGATGAACAGCTCAAAGAGCCCAAAATCGGTAAATCGGGAACGAAAACTGTAAACCGTGAAATGTTGCTTTGTGAATAAGATTTTGGGTTTTAAATCATGATAATCATGACTTATTGAGGTGATATAATAAAAAATAAAGTCCAAGGATGTGAAAGATTGGGTTAGAAGGGTCAAAACGGGTCCCAAACGGCGAAAACGCGACGTAGGCTTGCTGCTGGCTTGCCGCAGGCCAGACCCGCGCCCTCTGGGTGCTCGAGCCGTGGCTCGAGCAGAAAAACCAGTAGCCAGGCCGCTCACTTCCCGCTTGAGCTCTGCTCGAGCGGGGGAAGACCCGTGGCGAGCCCGCTCGCTGCCCGCTCGAGCCGCGCTCGAGCGGTGTGCGCAGTATAAAACCCATCGCGCCTTCTCTCCTCTCATTTTTGCGTGGGTTTAGGGTTTTAGAGAGAGAGAGGGCGCCGATCCTTGAGAGAGAAGGAAGGAGAACGAGGCGCGGGAGTCCGATTTCGTCCAAGAGCCAGGTATAAAGGTGAACGCACGCGTCGAGGCAAGTGTTCTCATACCCACTTCTCGTTCTCTTTCGATATTTTATGTATTTTCATTGGGTATTTTGTGTCGATACCTACGGTGAACGTTAGAATCTTGAAACCCATGAGTATGGGCTAAGGAAAATGTAGTTAGTTGCTCGGATCGTATCCGATTCGCCCGGTTTGGTTTCACCGAAACCCTAACCCACGAAAATTGGGGATTTCCCATTTTCCGGCCGTGTATCATGAAATTGACCCCAAAATGTGAATCCCCACGTCCCATTGATGCATATATATCAGCCGCGGGTTCGATTTTACACGTTTTGACCCGTTCGCGGCGTCCGGGACCTCTAAACGGGCGTTGTTACTGTTCACCCAAGAATATGAAATGACCCTAGAATATGAATCCCCGTGTTCTAATTGTAGGTATATATCGACCGGATGTCAAATCCCGCAAGAATTGACCCGTTCGTGGCATCCGGGAGCCTTGAAAGAATTCCGTAATTGTTTATCCGAAATTGAAAGGGAAGTTGCATGCTTCCATCATCGTGATAAGTTAAATCGAACCCAAATGTGAAATCCCGTATATCAAGTGTGTGTACGAATCTACCGGACGTCCCATTTCCAAGTATCGAACCGTGTACGGCGTCCGGGTGTGCAAAAGGAAATCTGTTATCGTTCATCGAAAATGAAATGAGAAATATAAGTGTTATGCTTCCATAATTGTTATTGATATAACGTTTAAATGTTTAAAAGTAAATGTAAGCCCCGAATGTGAATCCGCGTGCTAGAGGCAAGGGAATGAGTCTCAGAGGTTCCAAAGTGACTTGTGATCGCTTGAGGTATGAAATCTAATCTCTGTTGTGAACTTGAAATGATTTATTGTGGATTTAGGGAATTGAGTCCCATTGGATATTGAGAATCGTGATGTGAATGGAAGGGAGTCCACATTGTGCTTGTGATGATATAATCTCCTGAATGGAGATGTGTTTGATGATGTAATCTTCCGGTTGGAGATGATTGTGATGGGAATGAGATTTTTCGAGATATGATTGTGTGTGGCAAATGTGGGTTTTCCTCTCCAAGTGTTGAACCTAATCTTAAAACTAGGACCCTGAGTCGTATGGGTAGTATTCTTTAGTATACCATGTCCATCGCGGTGTGAACCCGAGGAATACTTGGCCACGTATTTCGGCCACTCGTGGGAGCGGGTGATGTCTGTGGTACGTTTTAGGAAACTACTGTGGAAGAACGAGGATTGCCTTGGACCCCGGGGGTGTGGGGTGTGTCTGTCGACGCTACATAATGAGATGTAGTCGTCTGTGATGATTGTTGCATGGATGCAACCGAGGGTCGTGTGCTACTGACCTAAAATAGTAGCCGTGGTTTTAGAATGTGTAGAGAACACATTCTTGTCCTCGTTCTCTCGCATCGTTGACTAGTACGGTCTACTAGCCGAGGTCTGCAAAGATGATGTAATAATAAAAATGAATAATCTTCAAGATGTGAACCATGTGAATCCCGTGATCCAATATGTAATCATGAAAACCGTGAGAATCAAATGAATCCGAATGGTGACCAATCAATGTAATCATGAGAACCGTGTGAACCAAAGAAATCCCAGATGTTCATGTTCCAACTCCTGCTTTGTGGTTAGGGAGAGTTCCAGTATCTTTTCCCGTTCCCGTTCTTATTTATTCCTGCGAGAATTATTTATGATTACATTTGCTGAGCTGTTAGCTCACTCTTGCAGTTGATGTTTTTTCTTTCAGATGAGAACATTTAGCTGACGCCGGATAGATAGAGCAAGGAGAGAGACTTGCTTGATGAGATTGGCTGGATGGCGAGCGCAGTAATGATTTGGACTTAGAGTTGGATCGGATTGCGGACGGCCACTCGGGGTTAGGCGTGGCTCGTTATAGTTATTATTTTATGGTTTTGTTATGTTTCCGCATTTTTGATGATTTAGTTATGCTTCCGCGTCTGTATATTTATGTTTTGAGTTTGGTTTCATTAGATGACATCTCTCTAGATCCGGTGTAGTAGGTAGTGTACTATATTGGAGCCATAGATGATATGGCAGATGTGTGATCCTATATGGTGTGTTGTAGGCTTTGAGTTAAGCCTTTTGATTAGTTGTGTGCTTGTACAGGATATTTGAACAGGTTGTACCGTTTGGTTTTCATCCAGTTGCAGAGGAAACTCTGCCGGATTTTCTGTAGAGTTCATGGGTTAATTATGGGCTTTAGAGTGTGTATAGCCATTGACGGAGGTTATTCAATGGAGAATAATCGGGTCCGTCACAAGATACTTCAAAATCATAAGGATTAGGCCAAACCCAGCGGTCATTCTTGATAATGTCAGTAACCTTTGCATCTCTGGGCAGGCCCGAGACCAATCGTGCACGATCAGAACTAACATCACTCAGCGGGCCCAGAGGGTGCCAGTTATCGTGCCAGAGGAAAGTATTAGAGCCGTCCCCAATAGTCTTAGTAGAGTGAATGCGCATTAAGGGGCGAAGCTTCATGATTTTCCTCCAGCACCATGGGGCTGAATCTGGGACTTTTAGTGTCCAAATACATCGGTCCTTGATTGAGGAAGTCTCAATCCGGGACTTTTTGTGGATCCATGAATCATTAGATTGAGGACGTCTATTGAGAAGATCGAAGATAAAGTTTGGAAAAATATCCTTATTATTTGATAATTGAGTTAAATATTGAGATGCACAAATTTCAAGGATGAAATTTTTGTAAGAATGAGAGAATGTAATATGCCAAATTTCTATTTGAATTATTTTAATATTTATTGAGATTTTAGGTATTTCTAACGTGGTAAAAATAAATTAAAATATTATAAAAATTTGAAGAATAATCAAAATTACGGAGTGGCACCCAAAGCATACCCGTGCTGTTATCCAAATACTGATTTGGATTTTAGAATAATAGAAAAAGAAAAATATGAAATATAATATATATATGTGTGTGTGTGTGTGTGTATAAAGAGAAGAGAAAAGCGGTTCAGGGAGAGAGAAAAAAGGAAAGAAGAGAGTGGAAAGAGGAGAGTGTGTGTGAGAGAGGGAGCGGGGTTTCATAGAAGAAGGAGGAGAGAGAAGAGGGAAGGTGAACGGTGGCGACGATGGCTCACTGGTGAGGCGGCTACGGTCGTGGGCGATGTGGCGCGTGCGGCAAAGGGTTGCATGGAGGAGAGAGAAATGATGGGGAGGCACGGTGAGGAGGAGAGAGAGAAGTGGCATTGGTGCCGAATAAGTGACGCCGAGAAGGCCAATAATGGCCATGCAAGGCAACAATGCAGTGCGGGAGGCTACACATAGAGGAGAGAGAAGGGTGGTGCGTTGGTAGGAGAGAGAAATGCTTGATTCGAATGCTTTGGGACATCCTTTATTCGATCTTGCAAAATATAAAGTTAAGGCAAGTATCCTCTGATCCTATTCTTGGTCTGATTTAATTTTTGATTTCTTTTGACTATAATTTAGAGATTTTATTAACATGTATGTATTTTTATATACATCCAATGTGTTTATTATGTACATGCATGTATGTTTTATCGGTTATTCGGTGAATTTTTACTAGTATTTATAATTTTGGAGGGTTTGGTTATTTGTGAATACCGGACGGTGTACGTATATGTACTTTGAGTATACATATGTTGTGGAACCATGAACCAGGCCGCGCGTCGTTCCACATGCATGCTGCCAGGGCTGGAATTACTATGAGACAATGGTAGTCCGAGACCTGAGGCATCATTATATATGATCCGAGACATGAGATATTTGGTACCGCTTTCGATGGAGAGGCTTAGTCCGGATGGGGACGTATGTGTTATGTGATCTCCCTTCCGCTGTGAGGAAGGTGAGCTCTGTTATAATTGACCCGCCCCACTGTGTATTTAAATGAGAATCATTGTAAGGAATTGACGAAATAATATATTCGGACGTCCTAATATATAACTAAATTTGATGTTGCATCCAAATCGTGAGTAGTAAAATATAGTAAGTTCCTAGTCTATGGAAGATAAAGTATATGAATGGCCTTGAGCTGTTGGCCTAAATCATAGTCGGGCTTTAAGTTACTGGCTTAAATCACAGTCGATATAGCTGTGATTATCAAACGAGGGTAACTCTTCCTCAATTTGGTATTATTTATCTTCAATTCTCTGATTTCATACATGCTTTGTACTTCTATATGTATTTGCATGGACTATGATTTGAGATACGTGGTTTGGCCCATGGATGAGCGATAGGAATATCTTGTATGTATTAATATGTTAAGCCCCGGAATATGTTTTATCTTTATATGTTTTGGTTTCGATATTTCTTTTAATTTCAGCATATGAGATATAAAATTTAGATCCGACGATGGTATTTGTCCCATATGGATGTGGTGACAATTGCGATTATATGATGTGACCTTGGATCATTTGAAATGATATCATCTATGAGATTTGAACGGATATCTATTTATTATGATTATATCCGAGAGGGATTATTTGATACAGACAATAATTTAATATGAGACATCTCCTTGGGTTTTAGAAATTTTACGGACATTGTATTTTGTTTTATGTGATTGTTATGTGATATCCCTTCATTTGATTTATGTATACTATTTTATATAATAAAGTACTTGTCGAGCCATCGGCTCATATTTTCATATTTTATCCTTTCAGACTAGTAGCATGGATACACTTGTAGGAGTTCAAACATGATTTGATGGGGCATATTTTTATCGGTGAGTGGAGATGTTATGTTGGATATGTTTCTGATCTCGAGGATGTGTTATCGTTATTGTTTATGGCTGGATGATGGCCCTGATCATTGTATAAAAAATATTAAAGCTGTTGTATTTTGGATATCTTCTTTGCGATATTTGGATAGCATGTCATATATTATATTTGTCCGAATTTATATTCGATGAGATCTTGTGCGGGTTTTATTATGTTAGGTCCTGTATACGTATGGATTGTCACGCTCAAGTTGGGTTTTTATGGTTAATGGAAATATTATTATTGATTTTATTCTTGACTTGCTATATTGTATTTTTGGATCATAACAGTACATCATTTATAAGTACAACATAAATATCTAAGGTTCTATTCCTACTTATCAAGTATAAACTCTTATATATCATTTAGAGGGCAAAGAAAATAGTAAAAGAGTGAGTCAAATATTTAACAAGAACATGATAATCAATAACATGTATATTTTACCGAAAAATAACATAGAGAGGAATAACAGTCGTGTGATACATGTAAAAAAATATATGCTTCATGATGCAATTAACTTTCTTTTGTTGTGTATTTTTTCACATGCTAGGACATTCTTACCTTACATATCTTGAAGAATTAGGGTTCGTAGGCCTTACCAAGTAATGGAGCGGTCAATCGAGAAAAGTATTGTGTATTCTCTCACATAATCTAAGACCATAAGCTCTTATTCAATACCCAGAGGTGGATAGTCCATACCTATTATCTCCTGGTAGACGGTTTAAATAGCGGTCTTATATCTTATGACAAGAGGTAATCCTCGTTTTTCACTGTAATATTCCAAGACATGCCAAAGAATATTACCTATTAAAATAAATTCTTGGTTTAGTTTCCTAATTTCTTAAAATTTTATAGTGAAAGTCCTTATAGTTATTCTTGCTTCTTCTTTTTAATTTTCTCATCTTAGAGAAAATTTATATTTCTATGATATCATATTAGCTTCTACCCATGCATAAAATACATATATATTCATAATAAAATCACAATAAAACATATCATAAAAATAAATTCATTTAAATTTTTATATGCGTTTATTTTTAAACAACATATTATTTGGCTTCTGGTCCATTAATTCCATAATTTTATCAGTTTACTAATCGGTTCGGTCCCATTTAATCTTTTTAATTGGCTTGATCACAAAATCGGTGTATGGACCGGTTTGACCTTCCATAATATTTTTTTGATTTTGTAACATGAGCTGGTTCATTATTATCCATATATTAAGTGTCCGGTTCATCATTTTAAAGGATCATAAATAAACTGGTTCACTTAAACACATTACTTGCTTAATTTGAGCCAATTTGCTGAAACCAGTTCGGTTTCCACTTCTAGTAGCTGGTTCACTTAATGATGGGACTGTTCACTTTTATTTAATTAATTTACTATCTTAATATACCAAATATAATCGGTTCATCAATTAATTTCCCAGTCGGTTCACCCATTTTTAGCAAAATTGCTAAACTGGTGCAGCAGCCGGTTCAGCCGGTTTAGTGGCAATATCGGGTTTTAGGGCTGGTTTAGTGACCAATTTAGCCCAATTTCATTAGTCTTTTTGTCACAATATCAATAAGAGATTTATCTTATGGGTCACAAAATTTGGGCTGGTTTGAAAAATATTTGGTCATCGGTTCAACTAGATAATAGTAGCTGATTCAACTACTAATTCTGATTTTAGGATTTCAGCTAGTATATTGCT
This sequence comes from Nepenthes gracilis, assembly GCA_033239525.1. Classification (NCBI taxonomy): domain Eukaryota; kingdom Viridiplantae; phylum Streptophyta; class Magnoliopsida; order Caryophyllales; family Nepenthaceae; genus Nepenthes; species Nepenthes gracilis. The sequence goes on from BSYO01000006.1 coordinate 15,110,711, forward strand.
AAATTTAGGCCTGGTTCAGTAATCAAATGATAATGACAAATTATTCCACTTGCATTTTCAAAATATAATTTTGAACCGGTTCATATGAAAATTTTAATTTTATTCTTACCCAATTCAAAGTTATATGCTAATTTTGTTGCTGAAATCTGCTTCTGGCCAATTTAATGGTGATTATCTTTCCTTTGACTGAATTGGTCAGATTTTTAAAAAGGATTGTAGCACCAATTTTATAACATATTACCGATTTATTAAAGTGTCATAATTAATTTCTGTGAAGTTTGAACCAGTTAAAAACTTAGTGAATACAGTAGTTAAATATTAGCATCAGTAGTTGTCTGTTTCCAACTGGTTTAATCTATTAGTCATCTTTATTTTCATTGAACCGGCTGGTTTTATGAGGAATAAATTTGCTACAAAAATATGATAATTTAGCCAACATCTTAAAGTATTTATACTATAAATTTCATAGGATGAATTGATCATATATAGTATGTAAAAATTAAAACATCAGCAAAGTTTAGTAACAGATTCTGCATATGATATGAATATGGTTTTTACATAATCTAACATTATTACGATATAAATTTTGAGTATTAAGACGACAATACTCAAAGATAATAATAAGAATTTAACAACAAATCAAAGAGGTAGAGGTGTTCTTGTCCGATTTAAAAAAAATTTAAATCTGAACTCTAAGTCCCTCGGCAGATAGCTCTCTCGTAGTTCTGTTTTTCTCTCTCTAATCTCTCTTATTTTTCCTTCTATTTTTTTCAGTTTTATTCCTTCTTTTTCTTATTTATTCTCTTCCTTAACATCTTAGTCATCTCCAAATTAATTTGAAGCTGCCATATGTCCCAAATTGTTGGCAATTACACGGCATTTCTGAAGCTAAATCAGCTTCTCCTTACTGATTGGGGAGTTTCTTATTTTTCCACTTTCTTTAATTTAATTAGAATTATTTTTAATAGGTGTTAAGCCTCTTATGATGCCATGTGTTCCTCCTCTTTTTATGCCAAATTTCAGCTTTTAATTAGTTAATTTAATTGTTAAACAAAATTGGGAAAGTTTAGTGGAAAAAAGGTGCCATGTCCTATTTGGCTTCTTCATTCATCTTTCCTTCTTCATTTTCCATCTTTTTAAAATTTGATTAAGTGTTAAAATATACCATGTGTGTTGTGTATTTTCTTCTTCTTTTCCTAATTTTATCTAAGTGTAAAGTAATTATGGTGGCAAAATTAGTTAAGCGTTTGGTTGGTTCTTTATCTCTCTAAATTTTTTGTTAGACTTTAAGTGCATAAATTTTTTTAATTATCTATGGGACCCTTATACTAATATAATTTAGTTGTAAATTTTATTATACTACTAATCGGATGATACAGAAAACTTCGAGCTGCTCTCGTATCGATTGCATTACTAATTATATCAACCGAAACCAAATCAATAACAAATTTGGATTTATCGATTAAATTCTATACTATTGTGATATCTTGAGCTAAATCTTAAATTTTCGGACTCATGGTATAATTATTGAATAATTGTATTTACGGAATTTCAATCTTTACACTTTCATTTGACCATTATTGAATCGGGTTATATATGAGTGAATTATTATCCTTTTGTTGACTGTAACCGATCATCAAAATTTAATATTTTATTTATTACTTTGTCAGGTCATTATTTGCTTTGACCTTCCATTTTTTTGCTATTCAGTTGCTTGAGAGGTTGACATTAATTTTCAGTATATTTTTGGTTTTTGGATCCCATTTTCAGGATGGGTTGGGTTGGTCAAATCTGGGCTGTACCCAATAAATAAGTAGGAATATAGTCAAGAATTAAAATGATAGTATTTAATATTATTATATAACAAAAGCATTACGAAATAAAACTAGCAAAAACTATCTTTTTACCATTTTTATAAAAATATATTATAATATATTAGTCTGTATATTTTCACACACACACAATTGACATGGATACAGTCCTCGCCTCACCGTTCCTACCACCCCCGCCTCTACTACTATCCCTCTCTGCCATTAACGCCCAGTACAATAAATTTTACGATAAAAATAGTTATTCAGCTTGAAATAGTTATTGTACGAGAAACAATAACAAGCAAATTTATTGGACAGCGTGAGTTTACTTTTCTATTATTTACGAAAAAATAATATTTTTATAAGAATAATAATTTATAAATTATACAAACTTCAAAAAATTTTAATTCAATTCTACTCCGGCAAATATTTTATTTGAAGTTAGGGCGGCAGGATTCATTTTTCGATATATCCTCCAATACTCAAATTAGAAATTTTTCTCAAGTAGATAAAAAGATAGGAAGAAATAATAATGTGTGGATACATGTAATAGGGGATTGAGTGTTGGCAGAGAATTGAGCTCTGATGTATGCGCTTGACTAGAGTATAGCTTTGAAATGAAGGATTGAGTTCTAGTGAGTGCATTCAGTTGGGAAGCAGTATTAAGGCGAAGGACTGAACTCCGGTGCGTATGTTCGGCTAAAGAATGATTTTAAGGCGGATGATTGAGTTTCATTGAATGCGTTCGATTAGGGGGCAACTTTGAGACAGAGGATTAACCTTCTATAAGTACGCTCGGTTGGAGAGCGACTTGAAAATAGAAGATTGAGCTTTAATGCATGCACTTGGTTGGAAAGTGGCTTTAAGACGGAGGATTAAGTTTTGATGAGTACTAACCTAGAGTTGAGGTCAAAAGAGCCTTATTCTGTTGTTTTCTCTTCTTTTTGAAAGAAGCCCTTTTTCCCTTATAAAAGGAAGGTATTTGTAGAGTGTGTACTAATTAGTTGTTGATAGGGTGTTGATGGTGCTACGATTTTTTGACATCTTGGGGAAGCCACCCCTTACTTTTTTGGGAAGTTGCACTTTTTTAGGTGGTTAGGACGTGTTAGACTGATGGTCACAGTGTAGCAAATTGGCGGTCACGCGGACTTGTTGAATGGAAATTGCTAGGTGGGCACCATTGGGCCGCACAAGTGGGCCAATTTGAAGAGCGGCCTCTATGACCCATACTTTATCGGGTAGATTTCGAGTCGTACTGCTTGGATTTTGGGCCACATAGGCCATTTGCTGGATTGTTGCTATTTTCTAGACAGTTTGCTTTGCAGGTCTTGTGAGGTCCAAAAATTAAGAGGCTCAAGGTTGGGGTTAAAAATATTGACCGGTCTTCAATGAAAGAAATGAAACATGACAAGGAAGATGGCTTAATTAGAATAAGGAGCATTGACCGAAAAGTTGACTTGAATAAATTAATGGCAACTAAAGCCAACTTTACTATTTAGTTAGAATCTAACTAAGTATCGACTAAATGGAGTAAGTAAACTACCTCATTACAATCTGAGGAGAAGTACTCGAGTAAGTAAACTAACTTACTTACTCCCACCTATCCTCTGAAAAGAGGTACCGAAGCAAGTGACTTACCCCACTTACTCCACCTAACCCCTCCTCTATAAATACTTAGCTTCGACCAAAGAAGTTGGCACGAGAAACCAGCGAGAAGAACAATAAGGAGTAGAAGAGAGAAAGCTTCCAGTCGGTAAGGGGTGAACAAACGGCTGTCAAGCAAGTGTACTTCGGACATTACTCTTTCTATTTTTAAGAAAAACTACAAGTGTTTTCCTTCAGATTTAAATTAAATGCCTACTGATTCCTATCTAAATTGTGTTTCTAAATTAATGCATGTTTTCAGTTCCGAACTAGAGTTATAGATTTGGAAACCGGCCTTCAATGCAATTGAACTCAGTTTTTGCATGTAAATTGAACTCGATTTTTAGGTGAAACGTGAAACCGGCCTTGCATGTAATTGAACTAGGTCTTGCATGTGATTGAACTCGGTCTTGCATGTTGAAATCGAAAACCAGCCCTTGCATGTTTGAAATTGGAACCTGCTTGCATGTTGAAATCGGAACTGGCCTTTGCATGAAATCAAGTTCGGTCATTTGCATAAAATCAAGTTTGGCCCTTTGCATGAAATCAAGTTTGGCCCCTTTGCATGATGAAATCGAAACCGGCCCCTTTGTATGATGAAATCAAAACCGGCCCCTTTGCATGATACTTTGCATGATGAAATCAAAACCGGCCCCTTTGCATGACAAAATCGAAACCAGACCCCTTTGCATGATGAAATCGAAACCGGCCCAAACCAGCCCCTTTGCATGATGAAATCAAAACCGGCCCCCTTGCATGATGAAATTGAAACCGGCCCCTTTGCATGATGAAATCAAAACCGGCCCCCTTGCATGATGAAATTAAAACCGGCCTCTTTGTATGATGAAATTGAAACCGACTCCTTTTGCATGATGAAATCAAAACCGGCCCCTTTGCATGATGAAATCGAAATCGGCCTCAATGTGTTTCGAAAACGAAAATTTGGCCCCTGAAGTTGAAACTGGCCTTAGAACAAATTTGAAACCGGCATTTGTAAAATAACTTTGAAACCGGCTCGTGATGAACAAAGAAAACGAGAATAGACTTTATAATAAAACAAATAAGTTTAGACATTAGCATTGGGAGACAAGGTACTCCGGCATGCCTTAGGACCTTAAGGTGATAATCGAGGATAATCGAAGTGAGAGCCGTCCTCGGGACTTTGTACAAGGCGGTAGTGATAGCCGTCATCGGGGCTTTGTACAAGGAGGAAGTGAGAGCTATCCTCGGGGCTTTGTATAAGGAGGAAGTGAGAGCCGTCCTCGGAGCTTTGTACAAGGAGGTATTGCCGTGATTGTGAGGAGATGTGCACAATCTATCCTCGATTAAAGCCCCCCTTCCGTTATGCAATAAATAAAAGAAGCTAAAATTATGATTTGTATTGTGTTATGCCCTAATATTATCTGTTTTGACTTTTTGATTTGCTTTTGTTCGGTCAAATGCTATGTATACATATGATGCATGATTTCCTGCATTAATTGTCCTAAGTGTTTTGCATGATTCTAGCGAAATGATATTCTGTATATATATCTATAACTGTTGATAGCACGAACGTTTTATGAAAAATCTACATGTATCTTGTTGAGCTCCGGCTCACTGTTCCCCCTCAAATGGAAATTTAGAATTTGCGCCTAACGAGACGGAGTGATTAAAGCCGACTTAAAGGATTCGTAAGGATTTAGGAGCACCTTTTTGATGATCGCAATAGAGAATCAATTAGTGTAATGAATTGTTAGATTCCATAAACTTTTGTAATTAGACATTTGTGCCTATTCGGAAATGAATGTTATGAAATGAATATGAATGTTTTCGCAAGATGTTAGATAAACTTTCGCTATGCATTTTATGATTAAAATATATGGGTTCTAAATGGTATCTGTGATTCTGTGTTGCGAATGGCAGAGTTAAAAGAAAAAAAAAATCCATTCCGTCACAGGTCTATCTTGGGCAGACTCATGGGTTATCAAACCCATCAGGAAGTTTAGAAGCGGTTAGAACATTCAGTCCATCTCTACTTTAACCAAATTATTGTAAATGATGTTCCAGAGCAGCATTTTTGTAGTTATTGGATTTGAGTATTATAAATAATAAATGGAATTATGAAAATGCTAATGGTACAGAATCCTCAGACAATAATCAAATAGAATTAAGGTACAGTATATTTCATATCTATTTATTTCAGCAATTTTTCTAATTTGACCCATTTACATAGATAACTAAATACATAAAGAGTATCAGCAAAATTACTAAATAATTATGTGTATTGTGATTGAGAAAATTTTATTCTTATATATAGTTTAGTCAATCTTACTATGCGCTTCGGAAAATCTAGTCAATGTTATTAATTAAGATTTTTTTCATCAAACAAATCATAAAGTGACATTATGATTGTCCAAATTTACTACTATAATACATTATAATAAATAAAGGGTAAAATTACTATTTTTGGGTATTAATTGATGTATACCTTAAACCTAAATTTAATCCAAGGAGTGCATTGACCTGAGATGAGATGAAGAGATAAGGTGGTGGCGATGTGTGCGTTGGATGTTGTGCTGGTGCTGATACGGAAATACTGAAGCGGTTCCATATTCCTAGACTTGGTGTTGCTTCTGTTCTTAGCCTTAGACTAATGCCCGAGATGGCTACATACGGGATGCTATCCATGATCTTTGCTATGGCCTGAGGTGCATGCAATCTGTCTTGTAAATGACCGAGATGGTAGACTACACGAGGTCCTTTGCTACTGTTGAGTTCACCCTGGGTGTTGCAACTGCAGTTTTTATTCTGCAGACACTGGCTGCTGTAAATTTGGAGGTGAAGGCTGTGTTGCCGAATTGTATGCCTTGGGACATGATGCTTTGACCGAGATTGTTAGCCTAGATATTTATTGCCCGTTATTCTGTGGGTTGAGCTGCCTTCTTTCGAGGTGTTGCAGAAGAGACCAAGATCCTTTGGATGCTGTGGGAGTGATTACTTTAGGTCAACCCTCCATAAATGTGAAGGAGGGTGTGTTTGAATTTGGATTCACATTAAGCCTCTTGGAATTGTGTTATAATTTTTGGTGTCATTTGATGTACCAAAGTGCTCGAGGTATACCCTACTATCTATACTTTAATTTCAAGTCGGAAAAATACTTGGCGATAAATCATAAATTGTGTAATTTCTTTTTTTTTTCTTTAATCCAAATTTACTTACTTATCAAAAAAAAAAAAAAAATGATCCAAGGAAATTCAATATGAACTTTTAAAATTTTTAATTAGGATCCTATTTACCATAACCACAAATAAAAATTTCGAAGAGGGACTCACTTCTTAAACTATTCATTGATATCCAAGCTGTTACTCCTCGCTAAATAATTTTGAGTTTGAAAGATTAAAGGAAGAGAGAATGAGTATGATACTGTATTTGGTAAAGAATTATAGAGAGTGAGGTGGAAGACTTGGCTCTAAAGTCTCAATTTCTCATTTTCTTCTACTTCCTTCCCTTGTTTTTTCTCCCCCCCCCCCCTTACATGAAGAGAGGCTACTATTTATAGCGCCATTTAGAGATGGTTCCGCAAAAATAATTTCTTACAGCGGATTTCTCAAAGCTGATTCTTGAGCTAAGCAGTTCTCTTCCATGAAATGAATAATAAATTAGTCGCTGGCTATTTTTTAGTCTTGATGTAAGAATTATGGTTAACTGCATTGATTATGGGCAGTTGAGAGTTGAGAGGTGGTTGCTTAAAGAATTATAGGCCGGATGACATACGGCAGAAATTTATGTTGGCCCATTCTTTCCAGTTTGCCAGTGATCTAATTTCTTCATTAGTGATTCATGTGATATTGTGCTAATATTGCATTGACTTTACATCTTATCTTGGGCCTAGCCTTACTCTTGCTTTTACCTTGGCCTAACACTAGGCCATAATTTTGAAGTTCAAAATCAGGCTTTAAGACTATATGCTTGACCCGAATCCGACTTATATAAAATGGTACTTCTTTTCAATAAAGTTAATCCATCAAATTCTTTTATTTTTCTGAAAAAGTTATTCATTTATAGTGATTTGATTGACATAATGGCAAAAAAACTTTAAGTTTATTTTGCACATTACCCTTTTTAATTTGTTATTTAAAACGCATCATTTCTTATCAAATGTATTGTCTGTAAGAAGATGGATGGTTCGCTTTCAATTTATCAACTTCTTTATTTTTCTTGCCTCTTATTGGTGATGGAGTTATCAAACTTTCTCAAACTTATATCTGCGTGCAGGATTAAATAATTGAGGCATTGTGGGCTGGGAGATCAATCCACAATGGCATCCTTTTGAAGTCTCATTGTGAAAAGTGTCTTGATTTCTTTTTTTTTTTAAATAGAAAACTGTCTTAAACTTTTTTTACGCAATTTTGCTAGTTAAATCATCACCTCGAATGAGCAATTTGGAGGATAATTTTGTGCCTTGGACCTTCTTGCTCATTTGCTTGTCATTGATGCGTCTGGCATACGAGCCAAAATGTAGTTCTCGTTGGCATTTGGTTACCTTTTGCCATTTCACTGGAGTCAACTGACTTGGAGTAGTTTTCACTACAGATCGATCATTAATTTTCATGATTTAGACATGCTGAACTATTCATTTGATGACCAATTTCTAGAAGTTGATGACTATTTGTGAGATCCCAAAATTTAAAAGAGGTAAAACATAGGCAAGGAAATGACAGAAGAAAGTTGACCGGCAACTAAAACCAAAAGCAGTTACTCCCACCTAGTTTAGTTAAAATCCAACTTTACTATTTAATTAAAATTCAACTAAATCATGACCAAATGGGGTAAGTAAACAACCTCATTATAATCTAGTTAGAATCTAACTAAGTTATGACCAAATGGGGTAGGTGAATTACCTCATTTTAATTTGACTAATAGTACTTAGGTAAGTAAACTATTCCTACTTAATCCACCTAACGTTTCCCCTATAAATACCCAATTGAAGAAGTCAGCCAATACAAGCAGAAAGGAGGGAGTGAAGGAGAAACTTCAAAATGGTGATACTGGCCAACTCTCAGGCAAGTTACTTCGGACGCTACTTTTAAAAATACTGCAAGTGTACTCTGTTTTGACGTTCATGCTCTGTTTTGAAGTTTATGCTTACTGCAAGTGTACTCTGTTTTAAAGTTCCTGCTTTATACATTGAACATCGACCTTCTGCATTGCAAAATGAACATGGCTGCATGAAAATTGAACTCGGTTTCTTATATGTAAAATGAACTCGGCTTCCTGCATGTTAAATGAACTCGGCATTTGTGTGTAATTGAACTCGGCCTTCTACATTTAACATCGGCTATGAACTCGGCATTTGTAATTGAACCTGGCTCTTGCATTAGAAACCAAAATCGGCCCCCTTTTTGCATAGGAAAATCGAAACTGGCTCTTGTATATGAGAAAAAAATGAAACCGGCTCCTTGGCGTGTTTAAAATCAGAACCAGCCCTCGAAATCGAAATTGGCTGCTTGAAAAATGAATTCGCCCTTTGCATGAACACTTGAAATCGGCCCTTTGCACCAAAGCCAAAATCGGCCCTTGCATGAAAAATCAAGTTCGGCTTGTGCAGTCCGGCTTCATGCGTGTAAAACCAGTCCGGCTTCATGCATATAAAATGAAGTCCGGCCCTTTTTGCATGAATTAATGAAGTCCAGCCCTTTTTTCAAGAATAAATCAAGTCCGGCCATGTGTAGGCACTGTTCATGTTAAAATCAAGTCCGGCTTTGTGCATATTAAAATCCAGTTTGGCTTTGTAAAAATCCAGTCCGCCTTTTAACATGAAAAATCAACTCCAGCCCTTTGAAAAGAAGTCCGTCCGGCTTGTGCATATTAAAATCAGGTCCAGCCCTTAAAGCACAAAAACACAACAACTCCAACTTTCAGTAAAAAGCACTCCGTCTGAAAGACACTCCGATCGAAAAGCACTCCGTCCAAAAAGCACTCCGGCCTCTTTAAAAAAAGAACTCTAGCTTTTTGGACTCCGACTTTTTGAGAAAAAGAACTCCGACTTTTTGGACTCCGGCTTTTTGAGAAAAAGGACTCCGACCCTCCCGTAATGTAAAAAGAGTTTCGACCCTTGACGAAAATCTAAACCGGTCTCCCTTTAGTATAAAATCAAGTCCTGCCTTGCAAAGAGTCAAGTCCAATTTTAAGAATTAGTCTGGTTTTCTAAGTAAAGAAATTAGTCTGGTTTTCTAAGTGAAGAAATCAGTCCGGTTTCCTTAAGGCAAAAATCAAATCCGGTTTTCTTATGGAAATTTAGGTTCGGTTTCCTTAAATGCAAGTTAAGTTCGATCCTCTTTAAAGAATAAACAAGTTTGGCCCTTTGCAAGAGTAAACCCAATCCGGCCTTTCCTTGAAATAAATTAAGCCCGGAATTTCTTGATGCAAAAAGGAAGTCCGTCCTTCAAAAAAAGGCACTTCGGCTTTTTGTTAAAAAGAACTCCGACTTTTTGAGAAAACGAACTCCGGCTTGTTGTTGAAAAAGAACTTTGGTTTTTTGAGAAAATGAACTCCGACTTTTTGTTGAAAAAGAACTCCGACTTTTTGAGAAAATGAACTCCGGCTTGTTGTTGAAAAAGAACTCCGACCTTTTGTTGAAAAAGAACTCCGACTTTTTGAGAAAATGAACTCCTACTTTTTGTTGAAAAAGAACTCCGACTTTTTGAGAAAACGAACTCCGGCTTTTTGTGAAAAAAGAACTCTGGTTTTTGAGAAAAACAACTCCGGCATTTGAGCTCTGGCTTTTGTGTGAAGAAAATGAAGTCCAGCCCCCCTTCTCATGAGACCCAAACAAGATAAACTGTGAACCGGCTTTATGATAAGACAAATAAGTTCTGACTTTAGCTCTGGGAGATAAGGTTCTCCGGCATGCCTTAGAACTTTATGGTAGTAATCGAGGATAACTCTATCCATGGAGTTAATCATGGTCCGCCCTGTCCTCGGTGCGTTACGATCAGGAGGAAAGCGAACTCTGTCCATGGAGTTAATTATGATCTGCCCTGTCCTTGGGGTGTTACAGTCAGGAGGAAAGCGAACTCTGTCCATAGAGCTATTTGTGGTCCGCCCTGTCCTCGGGGCGTTACGGTCAGGAGGAAAGCCAAGTTTCTGGCTTACCTTTGGGTGGCACACCGATCCCACGAGACGGGATACTTCTGTTCAGTTATCAGCATTGGATTGTGTGGACTGAATACAATCTATCCTCTATTAATGCCCCCTTCGTAAGCAGAAGAATAAAAGAAGACTTTTATAACGAAACCGACACCTTTTTATGCTCTAACATTCTGTTCGACCTTCGTCCAGGCTAAGTATTGATTATAGTATTGTATATGGTTCTGTTCTGATTTTTCCTGCATTGAGTACATTAGTTTTCTGATCTGCTATTGTTTATTAATATTTATGAATTCGCCTAACAGTACAAATGTTTTATAAAAATCTGCATGTAGCTTGCTGAGCTCCGGCTCACTATTTTCTGTTTCCCCCTACAGATGAAACTTTAGAGCCTGTGCCTGACGAGTTGGAGTGATTAGAGCTTGTCTGAAGGATTATTAAAGATCTTAGAAGTTTATTTTGGGGAATATTATTGTATTGACTTGATTGTGGTTCATGGACTTCTATGGTTAGACATTTTGACTTTGTACTCAAAAATGAATATTTTGGAATAAATATGAATACTTTCGTAAGTGTTAGAATAACTTCCGCTATACTTATTATGGTTAAAAGTATATGGGTACTAAATAGCATCTATGATCCTGTGTTGTAAAAAAAAAATTTCGTTCCGTCACACTATTATTATGGCAAACTAGATCTGGGCCATGCATATTTAACCCATGACAACTGTCAGAATCCAACCATGTGAAAAATTATAAATCTCAAAGTAATATCTATCTCATATCATAATTATAAACACAACTATTGAGGTCCAAAAATATATGATATATCTAAAAACTCAAGGAAATATATAGCGTTGAGAACCATAAAAAAAATATAAGTATTGAATGTAAGTCTACTACATAAAATAAATATAAACAACTCTAACTAGGCTTTCCAAAATGCTAAAGTCCATAAATTTTTTTTCCAATTCTAAAGTCATCTATCTCTATTATGCTATTTTGGAAGAAAGAAACAATAATTGTAAGAAAAAAAAAGGCCAACAAGTGGTTTTAATTAAAGTCAATAATAGAAAAAATTAAGATATCTAGAGAATTCATCTATAAAAAAAAGCGCCAAAATAATATACAACAAGCAGAAAAGTAATAGTTGTTCCTAAATATTAATGAATTAACATTATCAATGACATCATGTAACGGAATAGGTCCTATCTTTAAGCCATTCCGTTAATTGTCATCCTTAATCAAATAAAACCTATAAGCTAATATTGTAAGATATTAAATTATGTAGAAATTTTGACAGAGTTTTCTATGTAATTGAACGAAAACCATGTATATAACTGCTTAATTAAACCTATATAAATATATAAATATCCAAAATTTAAAATTTTCACAACATACACAAAGGACCAACAAATTTTATATTATCCATGACTCCAATACAATATTCCTCAACTACTACGTTGGATCTAAATAAAGATGCCATCTAAGCCTAAACAAAACCAAAGCAATTCACGGAAGCAAAACTATATCCATACAGAATCTTGCAAAAGCATTCGATGACATAATAAGATACAATATAATTTAAAACACAATATTCATCTAAATATTAAATATTTTCATTCACATTTCATCAAGACATCGAAGACTTCTAAGTCTCTGAGATCCAGCTACCTTCTCAGCTATCCTTTATTTCTATTTTTCTCATCAGGTTTCGGCTCATTAGCCCCTATCTGGAAGGGGATAAAAATAGCAAGAGTTAGCTTTACGCTCAATAAGGCACCATGAAAACGAATCACGCAAACTTTCATGTGAAAAGAAATATTTATATAAAGAAACATCGATAGGTTTAGGAAACAAATACACTTATTGATGATGCAAATGCATGAAACAATGCGTGAGCATGAGTTTGTGATTAAATTCTTGTTTTGTTTATTTTATCTTTCCTTTAGATATTCTTTTCTTTCTTCTCTCTTATCTTGAGTAAAAAAACATACTTAGAGTGCTAAAAATACATACAGAAGGCAAAAGCATCAAATGTGTATAAATATGAGCATGTGGACAAACCTTATATTGCTTACTTTGTCTTTTCTTTGTTATAATTCTTCCTTGGAATTCGTAAAATAGTTTAGAACTTTTTTATCTTTTAATAATTTTCTTATATCATGAGGGATCAGAACTGATAGACCCTACTAGTGGAAAGAGCGAATAATCGAGGATAGATTATGATACTCCACACAATCAAAGGCCTTAATTCTTCTTTCTTTCATAACAAAGGTGCCTTAATTCTTGTTCTTTCATCATTATGTATCATCTCATGTTCTTCTCATCACGAGGACCAATCTTTCACATTCATATATCATCATATTTCCTCCTCATCCTGAGGAGAACCCTTCTTTCATATTCATATATCATCTCATGTTTTCTCCTTATTTACATCTCAAGGACCAAAATATCTCCATTATTTACATCCAAAGGATAAGGATGATCTTAAATTCTTGGTTCTTGGTTCTTTCTTTCTCATTTATACATAATCTCATGATTCTTGGTTCTCTGTTTCTTATTCATTCATAATCTCATGATTCATGATTTTTTGTCCTCCATTGTAACACCCCGAGAAAGGCGGACCACGTATCACTCTGTGGACGGAGTTATCCTCGATTACTACGGTAACATCCTAAGGCTTGCCAAGAATATCACCTACTTCACTAAGCGGTCAGGATACGTGGCCAAAGTACCCTTGAGTCTCCACCACAATATTCGTGGCAGGCCAACGAATGTTACTTGCTGAACAATTCTTAGTCAAGTTTCTTACTATTTTTACTTAGCGGCGTGCCAGTCACCCGCTATCCTAACCTCCTGCAGTCTAGAGGCTGTTTCCATCCTTCCACAATAATATTCTAAGGCATGCTATGAACGGCACCCGCTCACATAAGTGACCAGGATATACGGCCAAAGTAACCCTCGGGTTCCTACCGTGATGTTAATGGCCAGCCAAAGAATACTACCCAATGAACATAAATCCATGATCCTAGTTTTCGGATTCATTACTCTTTTGAGGAAGAATCCACCGAACTTATTTCACAAATATTTCCACCTAGGATATCAAATCCGTCACATTTCCAAATGTGAAATTTCCCTCAAAATATTCAAAAACTTATTATCTTGCTTATGAACTTATGCCTTATGACAATTCTAATTACATTCATGAATATCACAATTTAGAAGGAAAAGTGAAATTTCTTACCACCGATGTTCCAATATCGATTTGGGGTCCTTTGGAGCCCATTCTATTGCAAACGGTGTACATACACATATTTCGAAGCTTACATTTACATTTAAATAATTAGACATAATTTTCATAACAATTAAATGGGGGCAAAGCATGTAAAGTTTCCATTCAAACTCGGATGAATAGTGATAGTGTCCATTAGAAGATTTGGATGCCGCGAACGGGTTGAAACTTGTAAGATTGATCATCCGGCCAATATATATGTATATTTAGGACGTAGTGATTCACATTTTGGGGTCAATTTAACAAAATATAGAGGTGGAAGCATACAAATTTTTCCTTTATTTTCGGATGAACAGTAACAGTACACATTTAGAGCTTCCGAACACTGCAAACGGGTCGATTCTTGTGAAATTAGACGTCCGGCCAAAATATATGTATAATTAGGACTTCATATTTTGGGGTCATTTTGACATTAAATCAAAGAGGAAACAGAATGACCCGAGCAAGCTACGGGTTAGGGTTTGGCAGAGTCAAACCGATTGATTGGGAGCTCGATTCGGACAATAAACTATATATTTTGGGGAACATTAAGTATTGGTTACCTATTTTTCATGATTTGGTTGGGTATCAAAACGAAAATACTCAAAAAAATGAATAAAAATTGAGAGAGAGCAAAAAGTGAGTATGAGAACACTTGCCTCGACGCTTACTACAACTTTTCCAACTAACTCGAGCTCGGAATCGGACCCGCGAAGCTTTGTTTAGCCGTTTCTTCCTCTTCTTTCTCCCTCTCTCTCTCCACCCGAAGCTTCTCTCTGTTTTTCTTTTTCTCTCCTCCTCCCGAAGCTTCCTGATCCCTCTTTTAATTTCCCCTTTTCGCCCTGTTTTCATTGCTTTTATTATTATTATTATTATTATTATTATTATTATTATTATTATTATTTACATTATATATATATATACATTTTGTTTTCTTTTGATTCCAAAACTCAAATCGATATTCGGGCGACTGAACGGTCTCACCCTGAGCGTTGGCCCAATAAATCCAAATACTATCCAAAATTTTTATAATATTTATTTAATTTTTATCACAACCTAAATTTTCCAAATATAAACAAATAAATAAATAAATAATTAAATAAGCTCAATTAAATCGAATAAAAATATTCGGGATATTATATTCTCCCCCACTTATAAAAATTTTGTCTCCGAGATTTAACAACTCTCAAAATTTACAAATAGAAAAAATCCTTTCAGATTTCTATTTCACATGCTTCAAGAAAAGATCTATCATGAAAAACTTTGCCCCAAGAATCACCCTAAACCTTAATACCTAAGGCTTCCTGATTAGATCTAGGTAGGAACATACTACAAGACAAGCATCAAATTCTCAAAAACGTTCAACTCAATCATATGCTTACTTCCTCAGCTCTCGATGCAGGGGAAATTTTATAATAGTCCACCAACTTGTAGGCAACTAAAATTACCAGTTATTTTCCCGACATTATTCAAAACATTGAGCGACTAATGAAGTCCTACCTTAGATTATCCTATGCCTCGAGAATGGCTAATCACTTGGATCCTCGATCCTATTCTAAAATCTCCAAGTTGTGGATCACACGCTACCACTATGCCACTCTGATTAATCATTAACTTGTACTTTAAAATCGATTGTAATCCTTATCCAATGATACACATCAAACATCTAGGCCACACAACAATTATAGAACTAAGAAAATTTCAAAGACATTAACACAGCCAAGGCAAAGTCTTTAATCCTTAAGTCATGATTAACTCATAATTTGCAATCAAGACAATCACTGAAAAATTCGGCACAGCCTCAAGTCACCTCCTAGGTCTTAAAACCTAATACTCAGCAAACTTATTATCCCATAGGCGTACTAACGAGTTAACATATCTAACCCGCATGCATTACCCATATTCGAGATGAGTGGAACGTCCTTGGAAGCTAATCCATAATTATTTAAACTTCCACAATCCTCATCATTATAAAAAATCTGAAGCAAAATCACAAGGACTTCTCGCCTCATAATCCCATAACTTCAATACTTTAAATACGACTCTGACTCCCAAATCAAAATACGACATCTCATTAACCCCAAAATTGAAATCTACTCGCGGTTCACCTTCCATATACTTAAGAACGTCGACAGCACCACAGATCTAAAGATTCCCAATCATCATATTATTGGTGCTAAGACTAGTCTTCCTTCAAGGCATAGACATTCATCTTCTCATCTCCTAACAGGTTTACTCATCTACACTAACGCATGATCATATACTACATACAATATGGCTGCTTAGATCTTAAGCATTAGATAGACTGTAACTATATCCATAAGTAAACCTATTACCCTCGAAGCAATGGCTCCAATTGCTATCTTCAAACCATGGTTGGAGCAATTCAATTGTGGGTTTCACCCCCACATAATCAAAAGGGGCAACCACCTATGATGGATGTGGGAAAAACAAAATTCTAATCTTTCCTCAAGGCACCACAAGCCGCTACAATACACTTGATCCCTTAGGGATCAACCCAAATGAAATGGTTAACAATTTTTATTCAAATCTAGAAGGTTATACCTACACACCTTATTTTTGACGGATGCGGATCGCTTCCAAGTCATGGCTTCGCAAGCATCGTAAAACCTCAAGGAGTACTTAACGGATATTCTCTCGAAATCACTCAAACCCAAGAGAGATGCGCGCTTTCACGACCTCAATCAATCGTTCCAAAATGAGCTATCATTCAAAGCCTTGCAAAACCACATTCATGCTCTTAAAGAAATTATACACCCAACATAACATTTCTTTTAATCAGACTGACATTCTAACCCCAATTGAACACATGGCTAATAGCCTTCTTAACCTATGACATAGCTGTCAAACAAGGTTCACACTCCCTATGAGTCTTGAGTTCCTCGATGAGGCCATTGAACTGACCCAATTATGGCCGAAAGATCCAACCTATAAAATTCATAGATATTCCAATGAATCTACAACCCAACTGCATCACCGAAATGTGCAATGACCACATCTTATCTCAATTGCCGCCACGGGCACAATCGTAATTATCCACAATCCACCACACTATGGCACAGATCGATATTAGAAATCTTCAAGCCCTTACAAAAGATCAAATGATTCAACTATGGGATCCTTAAAGATCGATATTAATATCGACACAATTTCAATCTACTGATCCAAGACCAACCAAGCTAAGCTTTTCCTTTAAGAAGCATCCTCAATGCTTATGCAACCCAAGTGTCTTAGTAACCACAAGATGACTTTTAGGTATAGTCTCATTATCAAATAAACTTAGCAAGGATCCCCATAACATGACCTCTAGGCAAAACGATAATAATTTCTTGATACCTTGACTAACTCAGGTTCATACCTAAAATTGCATAATTCAATTGTAAGACATAATGTGCTTACCAATCCAATTCATATCAACTCGATGGCTTACCGACCAAATCATCTTTAATGTCACATCAAGATTGGCACTACAAAATAAATAAGATTAACCCAACCAATCATATATACGGACCCAAAAATGTCATAGATTTCTATGCCACAAATGCAAAGCCTAGATCCTTAAATTACATATAACTTAGAAACAAAAATGAAAATAAAAATTCGGGATTCCAAAATGATGCATAAACTACAACATCAAACCCCAAAATCTTAACCTTTCATCACAACGGGCGACACTCTATGCATTGTGTGATCACCTTAAAATTTCAATTCAAAACACTGGACTTCTTCACTGTCCGACCC
Organism: Nepenthes gracilis; assembly: GCA_033239525.1. Taxonomy (NCBI): domain Eukaryota; kingdom Viridiplantae; phylum Streptophyta; class Magnoliopsida; order Caryophyllales; family Nepenthaceae; genus Nepenthes; species Nepenthes gracilis. Next base: position 15,128,329 of record BSYO01000006.1, read on the forward strand.
ATGGATAAAGACAATCCTCAATCCTACGATTGAACTGACTAAAATCAGAAATATGCTTCTAAAACTCATCGGGAAGAATATCTATCAATAAAAGAATACTCATGCAGATATCCTACAATATCTCTTAGCGTCTCGAACATTGGGCGACCACAAACACCATTTCAATACTCATGATCCACGTCTCAACTTTCACAGAATCTAAGTCACTTAGAATTTAAACATTTGATCGTTATTATATTGATCACAATTCGCCATCCTCGGATTCACAAACACCAGAATCGAATCCAAGTCATCCGAACCTCGAGCCCACAATTTCACCTTATCCATCTCATTTATCATGCTATTCAAACACTCCTAATCCTAGTAATCGGACCAAGATCAACCCAAGTCAATTCTTGAGGTATTCTCCTTCAACATCCCACCTCCAGATTCACGTCCGGATAAGCCCTTCTAAGACTTTCAAGCTCGCTAAATCATTCAACAGATTTAGATGCCCAACCTCTCCATCACGTGGTTGACCACCACCATGTCTCGAACCTCTTGCCCAGGCAGTACAATTGGCAACAGATATCCTTTCTGGGATAAAAATAATATAGGTTAGCTCACCACTTAAATAAAAACTAGGATAGTGAAAGCTAGACTATTCTACTTACTCACTAACTTTCAACTTAGTTCCAACTTAAGTTAACCAAATTATCTTGACTAAGGTACTAACTTAGGATACTGCCACCTAGCAACCACTCCTAACTACTAATTCTAGCTTAATCTTAGGCTAAGCCACATAAACTAGAGCAACTAGAGAACTACTCGGCCTATCTTAGTCATCCTACGTCTTCGACTACTTTATTCAATCTACATTACTCTAGCTTAGGCTTTCGTATATAATTCAGATCAAACCTACGGCATCCTTTTTTCTGATACCAACTGCAACGGATCAGATTATTTTTCTAAAATAACCTCCATCAATAATTACATAATTTTAAACCCATAATTAATAATATAAATTTTTACGAAAAATTGGGCAGAGTTTCATTCATAATTCGAACATTTGCCAAAATACAAATACCTGTACAAGCTTTGTACAATAATCCACAATAATTCCACAATACCAAATAACTCAATTTTTCACAGGATCTCCAACTGTCACGACACCACAGGTGGCACTAATGTTATATCTCAGATATAACGTCGGCTAAAAAGGATGCCAACTAAAGAAAAACCCATCATGACCACAATATTTCCTGTGGAAGCATAATAACCATACATACAGTGAAAAAATGACCATACAATCATCCACAAGAAAATAATCATCACAGAAACACAATATATAAATTTCTGAGTACTCATAATCAAATACAAGTTCCTATTTCATACATAATATACAATCTACATCCTAAAGCTCCACACTTGAAGTTTGCTTCTTATCAAGCCTCTATAGCTTATTCAGTCTCGTCGGGTATTAGAGCATTCTCATCTGAAATGAGAGATAGTAAAGGTGACCATACAACTTAGCAAGTGTAAACATATGTTACTTAACAAAAGGCAGATAGACAATGAAATAATAACGAGATGGGAAAAGCAAAAAGTCTAAGTATAAAAAGAAAACATAAGAGGGAGGGAAGCATTTGAGATCACATGGGTTGCATGTAAACATTAAATATGTTTTTATTTTCCTTTTTATCATTCTCATTAATCTTTGCGGATTAGGACCAGTAGGCCTTACTAGCAAAAGGTATGGGAAGACGAGGAAGGATCATGATATCCCTTATAATCTAAGGTCCAAAAGACATGCTCGACGTCCAATCAAACCGCCTGTAATAGGCCAAACACCACGTGGCATATTGGCGTGCCAGTTACCTACCACCCTAACCTTTGGCGGTCCAGAGCAGTCCCCAGCCTTCCATGGTAATATTCTAAGGCGTGCCACAAACTTCACCCGCTCACATAAGCACCGGAATACGAGGCTAAAGTAACCCTCGGGTTCCTACCGTAATGTTAATGGCCAGCCAAAGAATACTACCCAATGAATATAAATCCATGGTCTTATTTTTCGGATTCATTACTCTTTTGAGGGAGAATCCAGCGAACTTATTTCACAAATATCTCCACCCGGGAGATCAAATCCGTCACATTTCCAAATTTGGAATTTTCCTCCAAATATTCGAAAACTTATCATCTTGCTTATGAACATATGACTTCTGACAATTCCAATTACATTCATGAATATCGCAATTTATAAGGAAAAGTGGAATTTCTTACCACCAATGTTCCAATATCGATTTAGGGTCCTCCGGAGCCTATTCTATTGCAAACGGTGTACATACACATATTTCGAAGCTTACATTTGCATTTAAATAATTAGACATAATTTTCATAACAATTAAATGGGGGCAAAGCATGTAAAGTTTCCATTCAAACTCGGATGAATAGTAACAGTGTCCATTTAGAAGATTCGGATGCCGCGAACGGGTTGAAACTTGTGAGATCGATCGTCCGGCCAATATATATGTATATTTAGGACGTAGTGATTCACATTTTGGGGTCAATTTAACAAAATATGGAGGTGAAAGCATACAAATTTTTCCTTTATTTTCGGATGAACAGTAACAGTACACATTTAGAGCTTCCGAACACTGCAAACGGGTCGATTCTTGTGAAATTAGACGTTCGGCCAAAATTATGTATAATTAGGACTTCATATTTTGGGGTCATTTTGACATTAAATCGAAGAGGAAACAGAACGACCCGAGCAAGCTACGGGTTAGGGTTTGGTGGAGCAAACCAATTGATTGGGAGCTCGATTCGGACAATAAACTATATAGTTTGGGGAACATTAAGTATTGGTTACCTATTTTTCATGATTTGGGTGGGTATCAAAACGAAAATATTCAAAAAAATGAATAAAAATTGAGAGAGAGCAAAAAGTGAGTATGAGAATACTTGCCTCGACAAGTACTACAACTTTTCCAACTAACTCGAGCTCGAAATCGATTCCGAGAAGCTTTGTTTGGCCGTTTCTCTCTCTTCTTTCTCTCTCTCTCTCCACCCGAAGCTTCCCTCTGTTTTCTTTTTCTCTCCTCCTCCCGAAGCTTCCTGATCCCCCTTTTAATTTGCCATTTTCCCCCTGCTTTCATTGCTTTTATTGTTATTATTATTATTATTATTATTATTATTATTACTATTGTTTGCATTATATATATATATATATATATATATACATTTCATTTTCTTTTGAACCCAAAACTCAAATCAATACTTGGGCGACTGAACGGTCACATTCTGGGCGCCAGCCCAATAAATCCAAATACTATCCCAAATTTTTATAATATTTATTTAATTTTTATCACACCATAAATTCTGCAAATATAAACAAATAAATAAATAAATAAATAATCCCAGTTAAATTGAATAGAAATATTCAGGATATTACAGAATCCTTTGGAATTGATGATTTTCCTCAATGAGAAGAGAAGAGACTCTAGAGAAGGAACCGCTAATTTTAGAAAATCTCCATTCACAATGAAGATCTAAATGCATCCTCACCCTCACAAATTCAAGATACCAGCTCTAAATCCTTACAATAAAAGTATTGATCCGATTAATCATTTAGACTACTTCTATACTCTCCTGAGCTTTCAAGTCCTAGATGTGGTTGCAATGTGTCTGTGCTTCCCATTGACTCTCAGAGGGGAAGCCTGAGTATGGTTCTATCAGTTGTAGCCCAACTCAATTTGGGCATTCCAGGATCTGGCCAATAGTTTCTTGTCTCATTTTGCCTCTAGTCGGAGGGAGGAGAAGCAACTATGGCACCTTACCCATGTCAAGTAAAGGTCAAACAAAAATTTAAATAAATTCTTGACTTGATTTATGATCGATACCCAAAAGATACCCAAGCTCACTGATGAGATGAAATTGAGTGCATTCATATCGACTTAGAGCCTAGGGACTTCTTCAAGTATTTGACCCATAAGGACCGTAGACTTTCAAAGAGGCTGAGACCATTACCTGAGCCTACATAGTAGTCGAAGAGGCCAATGAAGCAAAATGGTCGGAGCATGTGGACCATTTCTGTCAGAGGAAGGAGGATGAAAAGAGGAACAATGGGGACCATATGGGCCCCCAAGGATAGAGAAAGCGGTAGAAGTTCGAGTCGACAACACGAAGGGAATTTAGGCCCCTAGACTTGACTTCTTTGAATGACTCTCGTACCAATATCTTGATGCAGATACGTAATAAAAAATTCTTCAAATAGCCAAAAGTATTGAAGAACTCAAAGCATTGTCACTACCATTGGTGCGGAGGTCACAGTGCTGAAGATTGTTGAAATTCAGGTCCTTGAACTTGACTCCTTTGAACGACTCTCATACCAATATCTTTATACAGATATGGGATAAAAAATTCTTCAAAGGTCAAAGGTATTGAAGAACCCAGATAGAGATGATCAGTTAAAGTATCGTCACTACCATCGATGCAGGGGTCATAGTACTGAAGACTGTCAAATGCTGTAGAGGAAATTGAAGAGTTGATCCAAAAAGGATACCTTATTCGATTTCTGCAAAGAACCAGACAAACCTCCAAAGGAGCAGACGGAGATGATGGCGAGCAATTAAGAAACCGAGTGACAGTCGGGGTTTGTTAACATGATTACAACACGACTAGTGCGGAGCAATACCTCGAAGCACTTAAGCATGGCCGTCGGCCACAAGAGGCCAAGAGTAGGAGTTAGAGATGATATCATTAATTTTAGTAACGAAAATATGACTCGTGTAACCTCTCCTCATTTTGATCCATTAGTTATATATGTACTCATCTTTGATGGTAATATAAATATTAGTTGAAACGAATATTTATTGATAATAAAAATTTAAGAAATTTACTTTTTCTCAATTTGTACTGTAAATTGGGACTAAAAAAAAGTTAGATTAAACCCACCAAGGGACTCCTGTAGGGACTGGACAATAAGACAATATCTGTTCAGGCAGTCGTCCAACTTGAAGTTACGTTTGGGGCTTATCTGAAGACTACCTCCAAGATTCTTTTTTTCATGGTAGTAGACCTTCCATCAGTCTATAATGCCATTCTTGGACATCCTTGTTTGACAACTTTTGGGGCGGTGATTTCGATCTCACATTTAAAGATGTTGTTCCCCACTCTGTACAGTATAGGAGAGATCCTTGGCGATCAAATGACCAAGCGGTCATGTTACTTGTCTCAGGTCACTCAGACACCCCCCAGTCAACCAATAGAGGACCATGACTTCCGTAACGAGATCATCTTGTTACAAGTCCAGTCTGGAGAATTTATAAATCAGATCCCTTTGGACCCTAATTGTAAGGTTTGAGTTTTTATAATATAGTAATTATGAGTAATTAAATTAATATAATTAAATTTAGGATGAATGGATGTGGAAAAATAAAGATCGGGATCATAATAGAAGAAGGAGAGGACCATGCTCGAGGGTCACCCGAGCAGTATTGAAGCACAAAATCCTGAATAGCAATGCTTGAGACTTCACTCGAGCTCAACTAGGGCACATATTCTAGAATAGGAGCGCCCGATGGTCTCCTGAATGGTGCTTGAGCACGGAAAGTAGAACTATGTGCTCGAGTGGCGCTCAAGTGCTCGAACGCTAGTTCGTCCTTATCCAGACTTTTGGATAAGTTTTGACCCACTTTCTTTTATTACTATATATATATATATATATATGAATTTTGAGACAAAGAAAGGAGATAGCTTCGTGGGTAAGGAGGAGAGAGAAAGAACAAAGAAGAGAAAAGGGAAGGAGAAGAGAAAGCTAGAGAGAGAAAATGATACTGGGGTAAAACCAGGCCATTTTCAAAGAAGACAATTGGTAGATCTGGTAAAGATAAGTACACTCTAAGCTTTGTCTTTCTTTTGTTACTATTTCTCATCTGTTCCTTCGGGTATTATTATTATGATATTTTACTCTGTTAAGTTTCTACTAATATAATTGTATGTTTTATTATTTTCTTATATATTTATGAGAAAATTTCATATTTAGATGCATGTATCATGATTTGTGTGTTATTTTTTAGTATCTGGTTCCTATTTTATATCTGTAGATATATCAAAAGTTCCCGTATAATTAGAATTTGAGAATTATGATTTACGGCTTGCTTTTGTTTATACTATAGATTTATTAAATTATCTATAAAGTTTATTGTTATTTGTTTATTTATTTATTGAAAAAAATCATCTGCTAAAGTCTAAGATTTAAACTCACATGAATAAGAAAGTATATATTTATATAAAATAATTGAAAACTCTACAATCTGTTATTTGTTATGGATATTTTCTCCTAGAGTGATTAAACCAAGAAAAAGGACCAAGGAAATCTGTATAGAGTTTTCATCTGAAATTTGAAAAGAAATCAAGAAATTAGACAAAGGATTTTATTCAATTGGTAATATTCCTTGATATGTCTTAGGATATTATTGTGGTAAATGTGAGGTTCTGGGTTTAAGGGTATGGTAGTTAAGAGGTAATCGTCGTATTGGTAAGTAATAATAGACCTATTGAACGATGCGGGGATGTGTACCTGGTGAAAAATTAGAAAATAATTTGGAATTTCTTCGGCTGAGGTGCGGGGCTAGTAGCTTGTGCCCGCTGGCCGCTCGAGCTCTGCTCGAGTGAAATTCCCAGCACCAAGCCCGCCTGCTGGCCGCTCGAGCGGGAAATCTAGGGGCGCAACCACCCGCTGCCCGCTCGAGCAGCGCTTGAGTGGTGGTGCAGTATAAAAATCGTGCCCTGCCTTCTCCTCTTCATTTTCTCACAAACCTAGGGTTTTTAGTGAGAGAGAGAGGGGCAATCTTAGAGAGAGAAAAGGGGAGAATGAGGCCCGGGAGTCCAAATCCGTCCGAGAGCCAGTTATTAAAGTGAAAGCACGCGGCGAGGCAAGTGTTCTCATACCCACTAACTTTCCTCTTTCGTTAGTTTTTGTTGAGTATTGAGTATTTTCATCTCGATACCCATCCGTAACCTGGAAAATGTAGTACCTGTGTCTTGAGACCAAGGATGGTATGGTTTGTTGGTCGATTTGCTCACCGATCCGCCTGGTGGAGCTTCGTCAAACCCTAACCCATGAAATTTTGGGGTTTTCCCATTTTCCATCCGTGAATCGTTAAATTGACTTCAAAATGTGAATCCCCACATCCCTATTGTGTATATATGTTGGCCGCGCGAGTAATCTCACACGTTATGACCCGTTCGCGGCCTCTGAGTCCTCTAAATTACTGTTCATTCATGATTAAAATATGAAATTGCACGTTTTGCTTCTATCTAATTGTGATGAGACTCATGTTATGTGTTGATGTGAAAGTGTAAGTTTTGAAATGTATAATTGTGCATCGGAAGCATGGGAACGTGTCCCGAGGGCTTCTAAGGTGATAGTTGTCTACCGGAGGTAAGGAATTTCAAACTCTTTGTGAACTTGAACTAAATTGTGATAAAAGTTAAATCCAAAAAAAAAAGGAATAAAGTCAAGTAAGTAAATGGAGGGAGACCCACTAGGTATGTTGTGGTGAACGTGATCTCTCGGATGGAGACGTGTGATGGGAATAGGATTTTCCAGTTGTGAATGTGTGTGCCGAGTAGTGGGTCCTTCCTCCCGGAAAGTTGAACCTTGAAACTAGGACCATGGTTGATAGGGGTGATGTCGTCTAGCTTGCCACGTACATCATGATGGGGACCCAAGGAATACTCTGGCCGCCCCTGGGGGTGGGTGATGTTCATGGCATGTTTTAAGACACTACGGTGAAAGAACGATGATTGCCCTGATCCCTGGGGGATATGGGGCGTGTTGGTTGAACGCTACATAGTGAGATGTAGTCGTTCGTTGATTGTTGCATGGATGCAACCAGGGGTCGAGTGCTGCAGACCTAAAATGTAGCCGTGGCTTTAGAATGTGTAGCGAACACATTCCTTTCCTTGTTCTCTCGCTTCATTGGCTAGTACGATCTACTGGCTCTAGGGTCCGGAAAGATAAATGTTGAAATGAAAATGAATAAAGTGAATCGGACAATCTCAAGTGTTCTTCTCCCTCTTGTGTTCCCTTATACTGTCCCTGTGCTTTTCTTTCCAGTATCGTTACCTGTTGTTAGTTGGTGGTGTATGATTTTATTTGCTGGGCTTTATGCTCACCCTTGCTTTATTTTTTCAGATGAGAACACCTTAATGCTTGACGAGGCTTTGTAGATCCTAGAAGCTCCGTAGATAGCTGTTTTGCGTGCAGGGCTCAAGATTTGGACTTAGACTGATTAGATGTATGATAGTGATCTTTTTGGGTTTGCCTTTTGTAACTGATAAAACTTGTACGGCGATATCTTATGATAGTTGATGGATGGCATGTATATGTATCAGTTGGCTGTGTATTGTGGTCTTTATGTGCTTCCGTAGGTCTTTCCTTGTGGTGAGTTCGAGGTTCCTAGTTGGCATCCTTCCTTATCGGTGTCGTCTGGATTATGTCACCGGAGCCACCTCGGTTGTCGTGGCGTTTAGATCCTGTGTGATTGTCATTGGACTTATAGATTTTCATGTGAATTTCTTTGGATAATTGTGCAGGGTTGTTTTTCAGGTGTTTGTATTTTAAAAATGTCCAATTTACAGACGAAACTCTGACCAATTTTTTGTAGAAATTTATTATTGTCATGTTGCCTGCTTGTCTTTATCTTTCTGACGGAGGTTATTTGATGAAGAATAATCTGGTCCGTCACAGTTGGCATCAGAGAGGAGATGTCTTAGGATAGATCTGAAGTTGCGCGGAAGCCTAGGGTATCATAGGTTGGGATCGAATGAGTGATCATAGGATGACCTACTTGAGTATAGGTTCTCTTAATTGCGTATGTGTTTAGCATGTCTAAGGGTTTTACCTTTGACTAAATTTGTTATTATTTTCTTTTTAGTGAGGATTTCTAAAAGTTGACCATGCCACCCAGACGTCGAAATATATCAAGGGATGATCCAGCTCGAGACCGAGAGGTAGAGTATCTTAATTTGTTGGGGCGTCTTACAAATCTCATAGAGAACATGGAGCAGCAAAATCTTACCCCTGTTCCTGTTTCGGCTCCTGTCCAGACTCCTGATAATCCAGGGCCATCTATTTATGACCGCTTCGTTCAGGAATGGGTGCCAGCGTTTCTAGGGGAGCCCGACCCGATTAAGGCTGATTCATGGCTTGAGAGCTTGAAGAGGGTATTTGCTATGATTAGATCCCCCGAGAAGGATCAAGTATTGTACACATCTTACCGGCTGCAGGGTGAGGCGCATCACTGGTGGTTAATGAAGAAAAGAGCTCTTGGGGTACCGGAGACCGAAATTACTTGGAAAATGTTTGAGGATGCATTCCTCAAGAAGTATTTTCCTCCTAGCCTCCGTGTTCAGAAAGAGGAGGAGTTCTTTAGGCTAAGACAAGGCAACCGATCTGTGGTGGAATATGATACTAAGTTTTTGGAGTTGTCTCGGTTTGCTTCATTCTTGGTGGATGACGAGGAAAGAAAGGCTAGGAAGTTCTTGTTAGGCTTGCGGGATGATATCCGTAAGCATTTGGCGACCCATAAATTGACTACTTATGTTGAGGTTTTAGATCGGGCTTTGATCTATGAGCAAGAGCATGCCAAAGAGGAGTATTTCAGGAAGAGGTTGTCGAGTAAAAGTGGGGCCAGTGTTGGCTCCGAGGCTAGTTCTGGGGGATCGTTTAAGAAGCTGAAGCAGCTAGTTTCCGACAAGAAGAGCGGCCAGACTTCATCGTCTTCTCAAGCTTCGGTGGGTTTTGTAGGCGCCTGTGGAAGGGCGCATGACGGTAAGCTGTGTCCTTTCTTGACGGGTGCTTGTTTCACTTGCGGTCAAGTGGGGCATAGGGCAAGGGAGTGCCCTCGGGCTTCGAGGGTTCAAGTTCCGAAGTCGGCGGTCCAGGGTAAAGTTTTTGCAGCTTCTACTAGTGAGGCCAGAGCTTCAGATGAGGTGGTGAAAGGTATACTTTCTGTTTGTGGTATTTTTTGTTTAGTACTATTTGATTCTGGGTCCACCCATTCATTTATTTCTCCCCAATTAGCTTGTCGTATCACACCCTCTCCCGTGACCCTTGATTTTTCTTTGGTCGTGGCTATGCCCATGGGGTATGGATTGGCTGTCCAAGTATCACGCAACTACTGATTGCTTCCACAAAAGGGTGGACTTCGCCCTTCCAGATTGTGACCCCTTTTATGTTCAGGGGGTACGGAGGGTGGAGCAGTCTCATTTTATTTCTACTCTACAGGTTCGCCACTTGTTGAGTAGTGGGTGTGAAGCCTTTTTGGCTTATGTTAGTGTGGTGGAAGTCGAGGATTGCCCGTGGCAGACATTTCGGTGGTTTGTGAATTTGAGGATGTGTTCCCCGACAAGTTGTCCACTCTACCACCACGTCGTGAGATTAATTTTGGGATTGACCTTGAGCCGGGGTCGGCTCCCATATCAAAGGCCCCCTATCGTATGGCTCCTGCTGAGCTGAAGGAGTTGAAACAGCAGTTGCAGGATTTGCTCAATTCGGGTTTCATTAGACCCAGTGTATCGCCGTGGGGCGCTCCGGTTCTTTTTGTTAAAAAGAAGGATGGGGCCTTAAGGTTGTGTATAGACTATCACGAGCTGAATAAAATCACGATCAAGAATAAGTATCCTCTTCTGCGGATTGATGATCTTTTTGATCAGTTGTAGGGATCCTCAGTGTATTTCAAGATTGATCTTCAGTCAGGGTATCATCAGCTTCGCATCAAAGAAGGAGATGTTGCAAAGACGGCCTTCCGAACAAGATATGGTCATTATGAGTTCTTGGTGATGCCGTTCGAGTTGAATAATGCTCCAGCTGTGTTTTAGATAAGTTTGTTGTGGTTTTCATTGATGACATTTTAATTTATTCTAAAGATTATTCCAAGTATGAGGAGCACTTGAGGCTTGTGCTACAGACCCTTTGGGAGCATCGGTTGTTTGCAAAATTAAAGAAGTGTGAGTTTTGGCTCGACGAAGTGGTGTTTTTAGGCGACATAATTTCTAGAGGAGGCGTCTCGGTAGATCCACAGAAAATTGAAGTGGTAGTTAATTGGAGTCAACCGACGATCGTGAAAGAAGTCCGAAGCTTTCTGGGGATGGCTAGCTATTATCGTCGTGTCGTAGAAAATTTCTCTCGGATAGCCCTACCTCTCACCCGTTTGATGAGGAAGGAGGTAGACTTTATTTGGACCGAGGAGTGTGATCAAAGTTTCCAAGAGTTAAAGGATCGGTTGACATCAGCTCCAATTCTGACTCTTCCCAATGGTACGAGCGGATTTGAGGTGTATTATGATGCATCTAAGTTGGGGCTCAGATGTGTTCTTATGTAGAGGGGGAAAGTAGTTGCTTATGGGTCTCGGCAGTTGAAGACTCATGAGAAGAACTACCCGACCCATAATTTGGAGCTAGTCGCTGTGGTTTTTGCCTTGAAGAACTGGAGGTATTATCTTTATGGTGAGAAATTTCTTGTGTATTTTGATCACAAAAGCCTCAAGTATTTGTTTTCACAGAAAGAGTTGAACATGAGGTAGCGGCGTTGGATTGAGTTCCTCAAGGACTATGATTGTGAGATACAATACCGACTGAGGAAAGCAAACGTGGTCGCGGATGCGCTGAGTCGTCGAACTTATTATGTGGCGTCCCTACGATCAAGCCAGATGGAGTTGCTTGACTGCTTAAAGTCATGTCATATCCAGCGTTATGTCAAAGGTAACCGAATGATGTTATCCTTTCTTCAGGTGCAGCCCGAGATCCTTCAAAGGATTAAGGAAGGGCAGGTGTGTGACCCATTTTTGATGAATATTGTGGAAGATCTTGATAGAGACTCTCGATGTGCATTCCGATAGGATTTTGAGGTTTCGGGAGCGCTTGTGCGTGCTGGATGTCGAGGATTTGAAGGAGGAGATTATGAAGGAAGCGTATAGGACCCGGTATACAATTCATCCCGGCATAAATAAGATGTACGAAGACTTGAGAAAAATGTTCTGGTGGAGGAACATGCGGAGAGAGATTGTGGCCTTTGTTAACCGTTGTATTGTTTGTTAGCAGTTGAAGGCCGAGAGGAGGAAGCCTTCTGGGCTGTTGCAGCCTTTACCCATTCTCTGCTGGAAGTGGGAAGATATCTCAATAGACTATGTATCTGGATTGCCTAGAACATCGAGAAATCATGATGCAATTTGGGTCATTGTGGACCGATTGACAAAATCTGCTCATTTTATAGCCATTCGGACTACATATTCCCGTGATCGTCTGGCACGGTTGTACATCAGCGAGATCGTAAGGTTGCACGGTGTGCCAGCATCTATTGTGTCTGATCGTGACCCGCGGTTCGTCTCTAAATTCTTGGTGAGTCTGCATCGTGAATTAGGGACGAGCCTGAAGTTTAGTACGGCGTACCATCCTCAGACCAATGGCTAGTCTGAGCGAACGATTCAGATACTAGAGGACATGCTTTGAGCTTCAGTGTTGGAGTTCCAAGGAAATTGGGATGATCACTTGGCACTTGCCGAATTCGCCAACAACAATAGCTTCCAGGCGAGTATCGGTATGGCTCCCTTCGAGGCACCTTATGGTAGGAAGTGCCGATCTCCCATTCATTGGGAAGAGACCGGGGACCGGCGATTACTGGGCCCAGATGTTGTTCGAGAGACATCGGATAAAATTGCTGTGGTTTTTGAAAAGTTGAAGGTTGCCCAGAGCCGGCAGAAAAGTTATGCTGATAAAAGGAGGTCCGAGCTTAGATTCGAGGTTGGAGATTTTGTCTTCCTTAAGGTATCGCCGTGGAAAGGAATTTTCAGGTTTGGTGTTAAGGAAAAATTGAAGCCGCGTTTTATTGGGCCATTTGAGATCCTTGAACGGGTTGGTGAAGTGGTCTACCATCTAGCTTTACCCCCGAGCTTGGCCAAGGTGCAAAATGTCTTCCATGTTTCGTTGTTAAGGAAATATGTTTATGATCCCTCTCATGTGATTGATTTCGGTTCGTTGGCTGTCGATAAAGATTTACATTATTTTCAGGAGCCCGTGGAAATATTAGATCGAAGGGAACAAATCTTGCGATCAAAAGTCATTCCTCTCGTGAAGGTCTTGTGGAGGAATCACTCCAGCGAGAAAGCGACTTGGAAAAGAGAGGATAAAGTGCGGGAAAGACATCCTTATCTGTTTGCGGTAAGTGAGCTAATTTAATCCTTTAGATTCATTAAAAATTTCGAGGACGAAATTTTATTAGGGGGGAGAGTTGTGAGGTTCCGGGTTTAAGGGTATGGTAGTTAAGAGGTAATCCTCGTATTGGTAAGTAATAATAGACCTATTGAACAATGCAGGGATGTGTACCTGGTGAAAAATTAGAAAATAATTCGGAATTTCTTCGGCTGAGGTGCGGGGCCAGTAGCTTGTGCCCGCTGGCCGCTCGAGCTTCGCTTGATCGGAATTTCCAAAACCAGGCTCGCTTGCTGGCCTCTCAACCTGCGCTTGAGCGGGAAATCCAGGGACGCGGCCGCCTGCTGCCCGTTTGGGCAGCGTTTGAGCGGTGGCGCAGTATAAAAACCGCGCCCTACCTTCTCCTCTTCATTTTCTCACGAACCTAGGGTTTTTAGTGAGAGAGAGAGGGGCGATCTTAGAGAGAGAAAAGGGGAGAACGAGGCCCAGGAGTCCAAATCCGTCCGAGAGCCGTTATTAAAGTGAAAGCACGCGTCGAGACAAGTGTTCTCATACCCACTAACTTTCCTCTTTCGTTGGCTTTTGTTGAGTATCGGGTATTTTCGTCTCGATACCCACTTGTAACCTGAAAAATGTAGTACCCGTGTCTTGAGACCAAGAATGGTATGGTTTGTTGGTCAATTTGCTCACCGATCCGTCTGGTGGAGCTTCGTCAAACCCTAACCCACGAAATTTTGGGATTTTTTCGTTTTCCACCCGTGAATCGTTAAATTAACTTCAAAATGTGAATCCCCATTCCCTATTGTATATATATGTTGGCCGCGCGAGTAATCTCGCACGTTATGACACGTTCACGGCCTCCGAGTCCTCTAAATTACTGTTCATTCGTGATTAAAATGTGAAATTGCACGTTTTGCTTCTATCTAATTATGAGGAGACTCATGTTATGTGTTGATGTGAAAGTGTAAGTTTTGAAATGTATAATTGTGCATCGGAAGCATGGGAACGTGTCCCGAGGGCTTCTAAGCTGGTGGTTGTCCACCGGAGGTAAGGAATTTCAAACTCTTTGTGAACTTGAACTAAATTGTGATAAAAGTTAATTCCAAAGAAAAAAAGGAATAAAGTCAAGTAAATGGAGGGAGACCCACTAGGTATGTTGTGGTGAATGTGATCTCCCGGATGGAGACGTGTGATGGGAATAAGATTTCCCAGTTGTGAATGTGTGTGCCGAGTAGTGGGACATCCCTCCCAGAAAGTTGAACCTTGAAACTAGGACCATGGTTGATAGGGGTGGTGTCCTGCAGCTTGCCACGTACGTCATGGTAGGAACCCAAGGAATACTCCGGCCACCCCTGGGGGTGGGTGATGTTCATGGCTTGTTCTAGGACACTACGGTGAAAGAACGAGGATTGCCCTGGTCCCCGGGGGATATGGGGCGTGTTGGTTGAACGCTACATAGTGAGATGTAGTCGTTCGTTGATTGTTGCATGGATGCAACCAGGGGTCGAGTGCTGCAGACCTAAAATGTAGCCGTGGCTTTAGAATGTGTAGTGAACACATTCCTTTTCTCGTTCTCTCACTTCGTTGGCTAGTACGATCTACTGGCGCCAGGGTCCGAAAAGATAAATGTTGAAATGAAAATGAATAAAGTGAATCGGACAATCTCAAGTGTTCTTCTCCCTCTTGTGTTCCCTTATACTGTCCCTGTACTTTCTTTCCAGTACCGTTACCTGTTGTTAGTTAGTGGTGTATGATTTTATTTGTTCGGTTTTATGCTCACCCTTGCTTTATTTTTTCAGATGAGAACACCTTGATGCCTGACGAGGCTGTGTAGATCCTAGAAGCTCCATAGATAGCTGTTTTGCGTGCAGGGCTCAAGATTTGGACTTAGACTGATTAGATGTATGACAGGGATCTTTTTGGGTTTGGCTTTTGTAACTGATAAAACTTGTATGGCGATATCTTATGATAGTTGATGGATGGCATGTATATGTATCAGTCCGTTGTGTATTGTGTCTTTATATGCTTCCGTAGGTCTTGCCTTGTGGTGAGTTCGAGGTTCCTAGTTGGCATCCTTCCTTACCGGTGTCGTCTGGATTATGTCACCGGAGCCACCTCAATTGTCGTGGTGTTTCGATCCTATGTGATTGTCATTGGACTTATGGATTTTCTTGTGAATTTCTTTGGATAATTGTGCAGGGTTGTTTTTCAGGGATTTATATTTTGAAAATGTCCAATTTACAGACGAAACTCTGCCTAATTTTCTGTAGAAATTTATCATTGTCATGTTGCCTACTTATCTTTATCTTTCTGACGGAGATTATTCGATGAAGAATAATCTGGTCCGTCATAGTAAATTGAGGATTGCCTCTAAGCTATGGGGGAATCTATTACTGGCAATAAGGACTATGGCCCCATATATCAGGTTAAAGATATAACGCTCACTATGGGGTGTTGAATTGCGTAGGTCATACCTTAAATTGTGTGGAAGTATACACAATCCTTTTCTCGTTTGGCCGCTCCGTTAGCTGGTAAGGACTATTAGCCCTGATCCCTAAAGATAAATAAATTTCTGCATGTTTTGAAGGTTAATGGAATCAGAAATAAAATAAGAAATATTAAATGTATCACAGAAGCGTCTTTCGATCATGTTTTATGCTTTTATATACATTATTATCCTATTCTATTATTTTGATTTTATTTTAAAGTATAATTGTGTAAGTCCTTATTTATATTTGTACTTTATTAAGTATTTAGCCCACTTTCTTGCTATTTTTCTTATCTTCAAATGAGTATGAGCTAATACTTGATGAGACGAAGTAGAGATCACAGGTTGCTTAGGCTGTGGATGATAATTATTTTGATATATGTATATGATGGGAGATAGTTATAATGTATATTACTATTTGATGACACTTTTGTAGTTATATTTCCATTGTGTATTTTGGTGGTTATATATATGCTTCTGCAGGTTATTGTGCTTTGTTTTTGAAACCTAATGGCATCTCTTAGATCCGACGTTATATTTTGGCAATCGTTGGAGCCATGAATATTGTGGCTTTATTTTGGATATTATGGTATGCTTGATATCTAAGTATTGTTGGATATTATGGTTTATATTTAGTTTATTGACGGATATAGTATTTAGTTGATCCTGTCTATCACGGGGATCCAAAGAAATATGTTCAAATAAGTTCTCCATCATAACCCCTTCGAGATTAGCTTATCAGTTTTCTCCGACAGAATTTTGACATTTTTGCCTAGACACCTAATGACATATCAGGAATATCGACAGGAGTAACGGTCCATAAGTTAGATTTAGATCCCGGTCATAAACCTGCCCGATAGAAATAAAGGAATCATTCAATTAAGAAATTGGTCACTATTCGTGAGGAGGTGAAAAAACTGCTCGATGTTGGATTTATCAGGAAGGTTAAATATCCAAACTGGTTATCTAATGTGGTACTAGTCAAGAAAAGTATTGGGAAGTGGAGGATGTGCATCGACTTCATTGACGTTAACAAAGCATGTCCGAATGATAGTTTTCCGTTACCGATGATTGATCTGCTCACAGACTCAACGTTCAAACATGAACTATTGAGTTTTATAGACGCATATTCAGGCTAGAATCAAACTCAGATGAGCCTAGAAGATGCAAAGTATATGTCATTCATGACTGACCAAGGGACAAACTATTATAAAGTTATATCCTTCGGACTAAAGAATACTAGTGTCACTTACCAACGGCTTGTCAACAAGATGTTTGAGACCCATATAGGATGAAATGTGAAAGTATATATGGACGACTTGCTCATCAAGAGTAGAGCGACCGATGACCATATTCGCAATCTGGACGAGATGTTCAATGTCCTCCGGACACACCAAATGAGGTTTAATTCGACAAAGTACACGCTCAGAGTGACGTCGAAAAATTTTTTAGGTTTCATCGTCTTACATCGAGGGATTGAAGAAATCAAGGCTATCCTTGAAGAAATCAAGGCTATCCTTGATATGAACCCACCTCGAACTGTGAAAGAAGTCTAGAAGCTTATTGGAAGGCTGTCAGCGCTCTCCCGCTTATTGGCTAAATCAGTAGAGAAGTATTTTCCCTTCTTCAAAGTTTCAAGGGGGACGAAGGCCGCTGACTTCCATTAGATGACCAGTTGTGAAGCTAAGTTTCGAGAGTTGAAAGAGTATCTCTCGAACCCATCACTTCGTACTTCCCCTCAAGAAGGCGAGGAGCTGTATTTTTACCTTGCAGTGTCCAAAACCACCTTAATCTTGGTTTGTATATTATGTTAGTAAGATCTTGACCGACCTAGAGACTCGGTATTCCCATGTTGAAAGGATGGCTTTGGCACTTGTATATCCTGCCAGAAAACTCCGCCTTTATTTCCAATTACACAAAATTGTCGTTTTGACAGACTAGCCACTTAAAGGAATCTTGCAAAGACCGAACATGTTAGGACGATTAGTCAAGTGGGCCATTGAGTTTGGTGAGTTCAATGTGGAGTTCTGACCGAGGTCGATCCTAAAAGGTTAGACCTTAACAGACTTCATTGTTGAAATAACAATTCCAACTCTTGAGACCATCGACCTCGATAGGACTGATGGTCAACAAAGGACTCCTGCATGGATCTTGCATGTGGACAGATCTTTAATGCAAATAGGTAGCGATGTTGGCGTAGTCTTGAGAACTCCTAATGGGTCAAAAATAAAGTATTTAATGACTCTTGAATTTTTGATGACCAATAATGTTGTAGAGTATGAGGCATTGCTTGCTAGACTCAGATTGGCCAAAGAGTACTTGACTAAGAACCTCGTTGTCTATAGCGACGCGGAATGGGTTGTCAACCAGGTCTAAGGAAATTTTGAGGCTTCCAACCCACATCTTTTCAAGTGTCTCTTCAAAATCCAAGACTTGACTTCGGCATTTGATAGTGTGGATGTTCCACATCCACATTTTATAAGTTCACTGGAACTTATAAAGAAAAAAAAAATCTCTCTATTTAATTCATTATGGAGCTTGGTCAAAAAAAAAAATTATCTTTTTAATTCATGTTGGTGAGGGTCTCCCTCTCGGCTGTCAGCCTGCGGGGTTTGTTCCATCTCTTTTGATGCTTTCTGGAGCCTAGCCCATTTACTTCTGTATCATGGCTTGATCGTTAGTCCTTGGATGTGAGGCTCATGTTTTTATTTTTTATTTTTTATTTTTATTATTTATTATTATTATTTATTTATTTATTTATTTTATTTGTTTAAAATTTATATCAGAATATGGGGAATAATAGATAGGTTTTCAAAAATTAGACAAAAATAGGTTTTAAATTTTAGTGGATTTGTTTTGTTTTTTTCCTGGCAGCCTTGGTAGATTGTTTTTGGCTGATTTTCTGTTGCCATCTCCTTGGTTGGTTCACTCACACACACTCACATCCGCCCTCCCAAAAAAAAAAAATTTGTGCATGATGGTATGGAACCTTTTTGGATGCTTTGGTCCGCTGCTTGATCAGATGCCGGCTGATGCTGCTTTTAGGGTACTTCTATCCTGCTGCTGATGCATCCGTTTGTTTGGTGGATTGCTTCGCTAGCGATGCATAGCTATGGGTTTGGTGTTGGATTAGCACGCGAGGGCTTGTCTGATAGTGGTGGAGTAGGGAGGTGCTCAAGTGTTGCTATCGTGTGGGCAGCGCCATTTTATTCTCAATGCTGACACCTTCTGATACCTGCTGATTCCTTCTGCTATTCCATAGCCATTCTTTGCAGGGCTGTGAAGCAAATTTCGGACGCTGCGGCCTGCTTATACTTCTTTCTACACATCACTGAGGGTGTATCTTTAGATTGCCGTTGTGCTGCTGTTCCTGCTGAGGACGCGAATATTAATTTTATGGTTCATCAGGCAGTGGAAGGGTGGGGAACAGGTCGTGGTTGTTGATCGCTGGTCTGTTGGTCATCATTTGGTTTTGGGTGTCGGGTGTTGATGTGTGTTGGTGCACTGATGAGGTGTTGATGAACCCGAGTGCTAAAGCCTGGCTAATACCAGGTTGTGTTCTGGCAATGTGAAGATGTTGGTTTCTTCTTATGGGGTGAGTTTTGTTGATACTCTGGCCTAATCTTGATCCTGTGAACCTTATAGATGGCCCTGGCATGAGGTCCTTACAGGTTGTTGATCTGCTGGGGCCCTTGCGGCCTCATAATCTGGTGCTGTTACCCTGCAAACGGTTCCATGAAAGGGGGTGTCCGAATCCACCCCTGTTCAATATGGGTGAGCTTTTACTGATGAGGTGGATTAGTTTTTTTTGTGGCTGGATGAACCTTTGAGGCTGCTGATGAAGCTGCTTGTTTTGTTTTGTTCATGAAAAAAAAACCAATTGTGCTTCTGATGGCTTGGTTGATTGTGGTGTGGTTGGGATTGTTTCTGATGCTGCTGATGTCTAGGCCGATGTCTTTCTGAGTCGATCAGGGCAATGGAGCTAAGATCGGCTGCTGTTTGCTGAGTAAAGGTGCTTTGATCCAGCTGTCCTCTGTTGTGCTGGTAGCAGTCTGTAATGCTGGGCTGGAATATTCTGAGTGCTGGGGCTCTTGGCTGATGATCAACTCCCTGGAAAAATCTCTTTCTCCTAATGCCGCAATATGAGTTTTGGACATGGCTCTTTTGTTTGCATTGAACATCTGTATGATGCACTGGTTCGAAATTGAGGCAGCAGGCTGCCAATCTGGTGTTTTTTCTGCTGGGGCAACGAACCTTTTAGATGAAGTTAGGGTGAAAGCTCCATTCATGCCTTTCTCTGCTGCAGCCCCAAACCAGCTGATGTTGCTGATGCAGCTGCCCCCAAATATTTACTGTCAACGTTGAATGTGCCACATTCGATGTGGAGTTTTGATGCCTTCATCTGCCACCGTCTCTGCAGTGTGGAGCTGCTCTTTATGCAGTGATGTGGAGGTGCGTGCATGCCTATAGCAAACTGCTGGATCGTTGCTAGCTGATGATGCTAAACCAGCTACTTCTCGGCGTTGATTTCCCTGCTGAAGCATTACTCGGGGCATCTGTTTTGGATCCCTCCAAATCCCCATCAGAGCCTCGGGCTACTGTTTTCAGTGTTGCTTGTTCGCTTTGTGCTGGCTTTCTTCCGACTCATGATGTTCCTGTTGCAGGTTTTGTTTTATTTGTATCTAACTAAATTTTTGGGGTAAGGCCCGCGGTTATGATTTCATTCCAAGTTGGAAGAACACTTGGAGTTAAATCATAGGTTGTAAACCTTTTTTTATAACTTAATACATTTATCTTACTTTCCAAAAAAAAAGAATGGGAAAGCGGACCTTCTAGAAAGGGCCACTGTGATCGAGGACCCTGAGTAGTATGTACGAAAAATACGCGAAGTCCTCGAAATCAGAGATAATGTAGATAGCCAACATCGGCAATTAGATGACTCCCTATATGAGATACTTGTTCGACGACACATTACTAGAGAATTAGGATGAGGCCAAGTGAGTGAAAAAGATAGCAAGCTGTTATACCATTATGGATGGAAAGTTATATCGATGTGAGTACTCCGTCCCATGCCTATGGTGTCTCATGCCAAAAGGGGATGACTACGCACTTGGAGAAGTACACCTCGACATTTGCAGATCCTATATTGGAAGCAAAAACCTTACTTTCAAGCTTATACGACAATATTATTGCTGGCCCACCATCAAGCATAACACCATGGACTTCACAAAGTGGGGATTGACTATTTCACAAAGTGAGTCGAGGATATCCCATTGGCTCGGATCACTAAACAGAATGTAACAGAATTTGTTCGTCAAAGTATACTATGCAGATTTGGCATTTCTAAAGTCATAGTAATTGATAATAGGACCCAATTCATTAGCAAGCGATTCACAAAGTATTGTGCTAGCTTGAGGATAAAGTTAGTTCACACCGCCATTACCTACCCACAAACCAACAGATAAGTGGAGGTTACCAACTGCACACTACTGCATGGCTTGAAAATGAAGCTTGAAATTGATGGGGGCTCATGGGTGAATGAGCTACCACCTGTATTATAGTCATATAGAATAACACATAGAGAGCCGACTCAAGTGATACCTTTTAGCCAATGCCATGGAACCGAGGTTGTCATACCAATATAAGTCAGACTGTCCAATCTTAGGGTTGAATATTTTGATTTACTCAATTATTTACAAAGGCTTCGAGAAAACCTTAACCTACCTAAAAAGACTCGGGACATAGCACGATTGCGGACGATAACTTATCAGCAACGGATTATAAGATACTATAATAGGAAGGTGAGAGCGCGCCAATTTGAAGTGGGAGACTTAATACTACAAAGTATTGAAACAGTTGACAAGAATGCCAACCAGAATAAACTCTCACCTAATTGGAAAGGGCCTTTCTTGGTCTCGACCATTCTCCAAAATGGGGTGTATAAGTTACACACCCAGAATGACAAACTAATCCCTAGGACTTGAAATGCCTCTCACCTCAAAAAACACTATCAATAAATATACGTCTGACTAGATAATGTTAGTTTACATCATTTGGAGTGCTTATAAAATATGTTACATTTTATTAATAAAATAATTATTTATTATTTATGTGAGTGCTTGTTTATCATTTTATAATATTGTATGACTTAGGTTGCCCCTAAGTCAGGTAAGATCCATTCACCTACCCCTCAAACCACCACTTGGTGGTCAATAAAACTCTGTCATATTATCAAGCAACCCTAATTAGGTTGGACTGTAAAACTTGGTCACGAAACCAAGCGGCCCTCATGAGGCTGAAGGCTGAAAACTTTGGGGGCTTCTTTAAAGCACAAAAGTAAAAACCTCCAATCAAGGGAAGATAGTATCGTTAACTGACCATGGTCCAAAAACTTAAGTTAGACACACAATATCTCTGATATCCTCTGGCATGACCGAGTGACAGTCACGTGTGGATAATGGCTTAAGTTATCTCAAGAGCCCAACATTAAGCCTATAATACTCGGCTAGTTTATGTGTGTATATATATATATGTGTGTGTGTATGTATGTATAAATAACAAAGAGAAAGAGAAAAAATAATTAACACAGTTGTGAAAAAATTTATTTTATTACAAAAATATTACAAGTACAAAAACGATAAAAAATACATATATTTATTCCAGAGGAGGATGAGGCTGCAAAGTCTTCGGTAAAGGCTCCCAGGAGTCCACGTCATCTTTGGGACTGTACAATACATCTGAACTATGTCGAACACTGGTGTTCCTAGGATGGAATATGGAAATAGGAATGTTAGGGGCCACCATATTGATAATGTGTCGGTAGAGACCGATACCATCCCAATACTTGTACTCCATCACCTGCCTGATGTCATTCGAACTAATGGACATCTAAAACTTACTCTCTAACCTAAAGTTCCGGTCACGAAAGAGGGCGTACTTCTACTTCGTCTCAAATAGCTCCTGTTCGAGATGGGAAACACGTTCCTCTAAGGCCAAGAACTTCTCTCTCTCAATGTAACCGTGAGACAGGCAGTTAGCAGTAAGGATGAGACGATTGGCCAATTCTTAAAGTTGTAAGAAAAGAACAAGTTAGAAGTTGAAATGAAAGCAATAAAAGAATTGAGGAAAGGTTTGGCCAATACCTCGGAGAAAGAAGAGCTCCCTGTGGGAACATTACTCTTGGGAACCTCCTGGACCTCAAGCTCCGAGGGCTCTGTAGTGGCCACCTCAACCGCCTCGCTGACTCCTCCAGCAAAATCACCCCCTGGACCTCAAATGCTAGGGGTTTGGAACTAGATATTCCAACTGCTGCCCTAAAAGCTACTTCCGGCTCGGCCTTGGACATGGGGGCCTCCAAGAGAGGCATGTGTGCCACCTCGACTCATCCTTTGTCCTTGTCTTCATCTCTGGCCTCAAATGCTGGGGGCTCGAAAGAAGGTACCCCAGCAACCTCAACATGAAATTTTTGGATGACCGCCTCTAGGATATTTCCCTCTGAAAACTTGATTTGAGGCACCTCCTCGGCCTCCCTAGATTGAGTCTCACTGATCCAGGAAGCACCCTCGGCAAAAATGGTAGAAAGATCAAGTAGGGGCTCCTCGGACAGCAATGGAAAAGCGGCTAGCACCCCAAATAAAGCTAGGGTTGGAGTAGGGATAAGAATGTCTTCGGCTCCGGCCTCAATAGTAGACTCCAAAGGCTCACAACCTTCATCTGATCCAACGGTCTCAGATATTTGGGCCAGGGAAGATGTGCAAGTTGGGTCCATCCTCATCGATGACTTTTTCTCCTTACCAGCTGATTAATAGTGGTTTCATTGTTAGAGGAGGACCCAGCTGAGGTCTCTTTGCACTCAGGTGCTTAGGGTAACGGCTCGCTTATTTGAAGGGGCCTTTATTTTCTCTTCTTTTTCTTCTTATGAACCGACGGTGTAGAAGGCGTGTCTGACCACTCCAATACAGTCTCTCATTTGGCTTGAATAAGAAACTTGATCAGCAGCCATCGGTTCTTTTTATTCTTATTAAAGGAGCCAACTTTTTTCTTAAAAAGATCCATCAGCTTCTTGGCCGACTCCTTCTCGTGCTCCATTATTTTGATATTAAAAAATGTAGAGACTCGACTCCACTCATGGGAGAGCTCCCATTAAGAGGGAGTCACCAAGTAGAAAAATCAATCCTTTATTTCGATTTTCCCTGTAAATGATGGATGCATCTAATGTTGTGACACCATTATAATCTTGTGCTCATTAATGGCTTAGGTATACTCATTTTTAGGTTTCCTGTAGCTGGATTTTGCATATTCATATTCCATTATCTTATATGGTCTCGGATCACTTGTTGCTGTATAGTTACTTACAGCTATAGTTGATGCCAGTGATTCCGTATCATTGATGAGTATGTATGCTCGTCTACTAGGAAAGTTGAGACTCTTGTGTAGATCCAATTCTTTTCTTGAATTATTTAGCATTTAATGCACCTTTCAGTGTTATTATAGACAAAAATTTTGAAAGGCAGTTCCTAAGTTAAGGGAAGTTGTGGTCTAGCTGATTACCTCTGGTTCACTACCCGCTATCTGATATTTAAGGTATGTGTGAAGGATCTAATTTCTATTGTATCATCTATCGTTGGTATGAGTGTAAATGCCAAAGTGTTTTTTTTTTTTTGTTTGCTATTAATGAATTATACATTCATACCTAAATGTTTTTTCTGTTCATTATCAGTGAATAATATACATACATACATATATACATACATATATACACATACGTGCGCGCGCACGCACACACACACACACATATATATATATATATATATATATATATATATATATCCAATTTTCTCTGAATTTGGTTAGAGAACATTATTTTAGTGTCTTAACTTTAGGAATGACCCAGGTTAGTGAAGGCAGTGGGCCACCCACTTGCCTGGTTGTGAGCTACCCACTTACCTAAGCTGGTTGCATGGACTCAGATTCCTGCCACCTCCCCATCTTATCTATTAAAAGCATAGATTAAAAAGGTAGTTTAATATATAAAACTCTCACTATGTGCAAGGTTTGAAGAAGGATCAGACTAAACATTAGTCTATTACATATTATCTTACTTTATATTTTGCAAAAGGCCGTTGGAACAAACCCTTGATCACCAAGTCACACAATGGTAACCTTATCATTGCGCCAACGCATCGAGTTGCTAGCTCATGAAATTGGCAACAGAATTTCTCAGGAATTAGAATGTTTGATGTAGTTGCAAATTTTGAAAACTTATTAGACTTTGATGCATCATTAGATTCAGGTTACTATACGGATTAGGAAGTCAAAAACTATTTTACACGATCCGATCGATCTGAAATGGGTCTGATCTCTGTATACTCTAAATTTATATTCTGTGCACCACAACAAATAGACAGTCAAAGAATTGGCAAGACTCACTGTGACGAAACAGATTTTTTTCTTTTTTTCTTTCATTAATAACAAATAACTAATTGCCAGAATAAAATAATATAAATATCTACAGAAAATTGGGTTGTGATATTCCGGATCTCAATTGGATTATTTTAATATTAATTGTGATTTTTGGGTATTTCAAACGTGGTGAAAATAAATTAAAATATTATAAAATTTTTGAAAATGATCGGAGGTGCGGAGTGGGGCCCGGTGTGTGCCCGTAATGTTGTTCGAAGGCCGAGTTGGATTTAAAAATAAAAGAATGTTATATATATATATATATATATATTAAAAGTAATAATAATAATAATAATAATAATAATAATAATAATAATAATAATAATAATAATAATAATAATAATAATAATAATAATAAAAAGAAAATGGGAAAAAGGAAACAGAGGAGAAAAGTGTCGGGGAGAGAGAAGGGGGAAAATGGGTTAGGGTTTGCTGCGCGAAGAAGAAGAAGGAAAAGGGAGGAAGTGACGGCGGCGACGCAGGAAATCGGCGGCGATGGTGGTCGCGGTGGCACGGCGCAGGCGACGGTGGCGTGGGCTGAGGCGATTGTGGGCGCGGTGTGGGTTGGACGAGGAGATTGACGGCGAGAAGTTGCGTGAGGAGAGAGGTGGCCGTGTAATGGCGTCGGCGCCGGCTGGGTGGTACCGAGGAGGCAGATGACGGCCAGCCAAGCTGTGCGGTGGTGGATCGGCGGCAGAGGAGTGGCGTCGGCGTGTGCTGCAGTGACCGGGAAAATTGAACCCGGAGAAGAATGGAGGAGAGAGGAGACGTGAGCGATGGCTGAGAGGGAGAGCTCATCGGGGGGTTGCGGCGGCGACGGGGGTCGCCGGGAAGGCCGGCGAACGGTGGTTCGCGGCGGCAGCAGTGGCGTGGGAAGAGCTAGCGCAGGACCGAGCGGAGGAGAGAGAGAGGCACGCGGGAGGCAGGAGAGAGAAAGGCTCGATTGGAGTGCTTCGGGACATCCTTTCTTCAGATCTGCAGAGTATGATGTTAAGGCAATTATCCTCTAGCCCTATTCTTAGTCTGATTTCATTTCCGATGCATTTTGACTACTGTGGGAGATTTTACTAACATGCATGTATTTTTAAATACCCTCAATTTATCAATTGTGTACTTGCATGTATATTTTATCGGTTGTGCGGTGGTTTTGTACTGGTATTTATGATTTGGAGGGATTTTGGACACCCGGACGATACATATATGTATGTTTGTGTGTCCGTATATTGTGGAACCATGAACCAGGCCTTGCACTAACCATGCGTGCTGCCGGGGGTGGGATCACTACGGGACCATGGTGGTCCGAGACCCTAGGGGTCGATTTGTGATCCGAGGCATTGGCTATTTGTGGCACCGCTCCCGACGGGGAGGCTGTCTCGATGGGGACGTATTTGATTGGCTACTTCCGCCGTAAGGAAGATTGAGGCTACTTCCGCCGTAAGGAAGATATTTGTAGCTGATCTGCCCCACTGTGTATTTAATTGAGAACCATCGTAAGGAATTGACAGAAAACTAATATATTCGGACGTCCTAATATATAACTAAAATTGAGGTTGCACCCAAAGCCACGGGTGGTAAAACATAGTGAGCAAGTTCCTATTCTATGGGAGACAGAGTACATGGATGGCCTTGAGCTACTGGCCTAATTCGTAGCCGATATAGCCGTGGTTACCGGACGAGGGTAACCCTTCCTCAAGTTGGTATCATTGATCTTTGGTTCTCCGATTTCGTGCATGCTTTGTATTTTTGCACGTATTTGGGTGTACGGTGATTTGAGATACGTGGTTTGGCCCACGGATGGGCGATAGGAATGTCTCGTACGTGTTGATGTGATAAACCCGGAACGTGTTTTGATTTATGTTTTAGTTCCGGCGGTTTTCTCTTGATTTTCGCATTATGAGTTTTAGATCCGGACGACGGTATGTGTCCCCACGTGGATGTGGTGATGGTTGCGACGTATGTGACCTCGGATCATATGATATGATGTCATCTACGAGATTTTACCGGATCGTGATTTATATGATTTTTGTCCCGGAGGGACGAGTTAATGCGGACGACGATTTAGTACGAGACATCTCCTCAATTTTCAGGGATTTCACGGACATGGTGTTTGTTTTACGTGATTTCTATGCGATATCCCTGCTTCTGATTTATGTGTACCGTTTTATACGATTCTTGATACTTGCTGAGCTCTAGGCTCACGTTTTCATGTTTTATCCCTTCAGACTAGTGGCATGGATACGCTTGCAGGAGCTCGGACGTGATCGGGCTCGGATATTCCTTTTGGCGAGTGGAGATGCTATATTTGGTATATTTCTGGTCTCGAGGATATGGTATGGTTATTATTTATGGTCGGATGATGACCTTGATCATTGTTTGTAAAATATTGAAGTTATGGATGAGTTGTTGTAAATTGGATACCTCTCTTGCGATTATGGTTAGCAGGTCGTGTATTATGTTTGTCCGGATTCTTATCTGATGAGATCTTGTGCGGGTTTTATTTATATTGGGTCCTGCTTGTGTATGATTGTCACATCCGGGATGGGTTATTGTGGTTGATGGAAATCTTATTATTGATTTTATTTTTGACCTGCGTATATTGTGGTCCCGGGTCGTGACAGTGATAGTATCAGAGAAAAGGTCGCAAGGAGTGGTGATTTTGGGTCATCTTGGTAAAAAAATTGATTGAATATCTGGCGTGATAAGTATAGCCTTTGGTAAAGAATGGAAGTTTGGATTGTAAGTGTTTGAGTTTGACTCGGGAAGTCAATTAATAGGCTATGATGAGTCACGCGAGCGATGTTTTGAATGTTTCTGTTCAGCAACTAGATGAAAATTTGGTTACTTTGTGAAGGATTGTTTGCTGTAGGCAAGATGGAGAGTCCTTCGAATGATTAAATGTGAGCCGATTTGAAAAATTTTGGGATGTTTAATCTCAATTAATGCTTGAATTGAACTTCAGAAAGTTGTGGAGGTGTTCCAGATTTTTGACAGTTTAAATGAAATTTTGTCTATTGCCCATAAGTTGGAGAGTGAAGCAAGCCAGTGGTGGGCTTCTCAGTGCCGTATTCCACTTCTTGAGATGTTTTTGTAGAAGAAATTTTGGGAATCATTCTCTGTTTTGCATTCGGGATAGTAAGGAGGATGAATTTAGTTGGTGAAGGCACGGAAATAAGTCTGTGGCCTTTGAGATTGTATGTAAATATTGTATATTTTCTCAATTTTTAGAGCGAGTTTTGATAAAGTTTATCCCCGATGGATAAACCTTTGATCTGTTAAGTTTGTAGACTCTGATGTCCGGTCTGGGTTTGTAAATATCAATGATTGGTTGATCTAATTTTATTTGATGAACCGGACTTTAATGTGATATTGGGGGTGATTTGGTTGGCAAGTCACCACATCATTATAAACGATTTCGGTAAGAATATTCTGATTTACAATTTAGGCTGTGAATTTTGAATTTGAGGAAGAGTTGATCGAGAGGTGACGAAATTGATATCATTGTGCCTGTAAGTTAATTGATAAAAATGTGTGCCGAGTTTATTTGGCATATGTGCCCACATCTTGGAGTCGTTATGTGGTCATAAAAAGTTTTGTTGTATGGTAATTCGAGGCTATTTCTTAAATGAGAAGATTAGCGTGGATTGTCTTTTAGTCGGTAGTTGAGGTTGTTGCTGTGATTGTGTCAGAAGTGACATTGATTTCGAGGACCTTGCATAGAGTCAATGAGGCATTGGTCGAGTGCTTTGCCGTAGGTGTTAAATGCTTTCAGGATAAGCGTGATGAATCTATGAGGTTATCTATGAATTATTAAAATTTAATTCGTTTGGGAAATGAATTATTTGATAAGCGAATGTTAGGAAGTGGTAGGTGATTTGTTTGATCAATGGTTGGTACTCGATGTTTTCTAAATCGATCTGAAGTTGGAGTATTGTGAAATTAAGGATATTTGGGAGAATATACCTGAGGTTGCCTTCAAGATAAAGGTGCGGCCGTTGTGAGCTTCGGTGATATTTTTGGGTTAGTGATTTTGTTGGCATCTTTTGTAGGTCATATGAATCTTATGATCTTTTGGCCGTATTTTGATCTATTTATGATGGCTTCGTTAAAGATATTTTGATTTGTTTGAGGATTTTATGTGGGGTATGAAGTCCGTTTGAGGACTGTGATAGTTGTAAAGGGTAGTTTGTGGTTTGCCCAATTGAGGAGATGTGAGTTTGGTTGAAAGTAGTGTTATTTTGGGCATATTGTTTCTTCGATGGCATGTTTGTATATTTGCAGAAGATTGAAGCGGTGGCCGGTTGGGGAAGGACCATCGTTTGTTGCGAAGGTGCGTGATTTCTTGAGTCTGCTTAAATTTGTTAAGCGATTTGTCGAGGATTCCTTGAGAATCGTAGCATCTGTGGGACATTGGGCTTAGTAGTTATCAGTGTTCGTTGGATTGATGAGTATAAGGGGAGCTTTCTAGAAATAAAGGACGTATTGACTGCAAAGTTGATTTGGTTGATCCCCGATGGATCAAGTTAATCTTTGGTAGGTTGTGATACTCCCGGGGAAGATTTGAGGTTGTGTTTTGATGCAGCGTTTTCGGGTGATTGCCTATGGGTTGCGGCGGTTGAATGTTTTAATCAAAATTACTCCACTTATGGCTTGGAGTTAGCACTTGAGGTATTTGCTTTGAGTGATGTATTTGGATGGAAAGTTGGTTCATCGGTATGCTAATGAGATAATGAGGATGTATGATATTTCAGTTTTGAGGTTTCGATTGTGATCAGATGTCGTGCCGAATTTCGAGGTAGGCTCGTATGAGAAATTGAACTCTTAGTCGAAATTTGTTATAGCGATAATTCGCAGTCAGGTGATCAATCCGAATAGTGCAGTAGAAGCATATGGGTCCGTAGCCTTTGGTGGTAAGATTCGATTTGGATTCTTAGGTAGAGAATCTGATTTGACATCCTGTTTGAGGACGTTGATTATGTGGAGATTTTGTTGAGTCCTGTGATTTTGGAAAGGTGGCGGCTTGATTGGATCGGGTCTGAAATCTCACGGAGTAGAAGGAGATTTTGTCGACGAAGGAGTAGGTAGGTGGATCTATTCTCAGCCTATGAGTTTGCCGTTCAGGATCAGAGTTGTATTAGGAGTTTGCACGGTAATGTCTTCTGTCTTCATTTTGAGCGGAGAAACTGTGGTGTTATCAGTGAATAACCCCTGCCAAGAGTGGGCTCTGAACGAAGTTCTTTCTGCGGCAGAAGCTTTTATGAAGATCGAAAGTGAAGTTCCTTTTCGTCGGGCGATCATGAAGCTGGATGCAATCAAGCAGAGCCTCGATTGTCGGATGGAAGCTCAGGGAGCAGTTGAGGTTGTTAGCAGCTGTTATGGAGCTGAAGTGATCAAAGTTTGTTAAGAACGTTGAAGACTCTTCACTGGCGGAGTGGTGAGTTGATCATGCGTCTCGTGCTTGAAGGAAGAAATCAAGAAGAAGCCTTCGAGATTTTGTTCTGGTCTGCGTTGGATAGCGAGGAATTTGGTGGCATCTTGGATGATGATGGATAAGCTGATGAAGTTGGCTCTTTGCTTGCTGATCAGAAAGTCATTCTTGAGTGTGATCGTCGACATATTATCGAGATGAGAAAATTGCATGATAATCTGATTTTGAAGCCCTTGATTGTGATTGGAAGCAGATAATTGATCAGAGTTGCGCAGTGGAAGCGTGTGGATTCATAGCTATCGGTTACAAGAATTGATTTGAGAATTCAAGCATGAGATCGGATTTGTAGCTTGAGTGGATGATCGAGAAGAGTGGTTAGATGTTTCTGAAAGCGTCATGAAGAGAAGAGTTTCTAGTTTCGAGGGCAAGTGATGGAATGAGGTTGAGGTTCGACAGGACTTTTGAGGTTTTGCAATGGACTGGAGAGGTGGCCAAGAGATTGGCGTTGTCCCGAGTTTGGCAGATCATGATGATGTGTTTTGTGTATGTATGTTGACAGAAATATGGGTTGTTATCGGCATGTGATCGAGTGTGAATTGTTGCTGATTTCGAGAAGCTATTTTATGTTGAAGTTTTGATTCTGATATTGGGATAGAAAGTCAGGTGCTGATGATCAGATTTTTTGGATGAATCTTTTGATCAAGGTTAAGTTCGGAAGAATTGTTCTTATTTGTCTAAGGATTGATATGCGTAAATTTCGAGGACGAAATTTTTAAAAGGAGGGGAGAGTGTGATATTCCGGATCTCAATTGGATTATTTTAATATTAATTGTGATTTTTGGGTATTTCGAACGTGGTGAAAATAAATTAAAATATTATAAAATTTTCGGAAATGATCGGAGGTGCAAAGTGGGGCCCAGTGTGTGCCCGTAATGTTGTTCGAAGGCCGAGTTGGATTTAAAAATAAAAGAAAGTTATATATATATATATATATATATATATAATAAAAGTAATAATAATAATAATAATAATAATAATAATAATAATAATAATAATAATAATAATAATAATAATAATAATAATAATAATAATAATAATAATAATAATAATAATAATAATAAGAAAATGGGAAAAAGGAAACAGGGGAGAAAAGTGTCGGGGAGAGAGAAGGGGGAAAATGGGTTAGGGTTTGCTGCGCGAAGAAGAAGAAGGAAAAGGGAGGAAGTGATGGCGGCAACGTAGGAAATCGGCGACGATGGTGGTCAGCGATGGCACGGCGCTGGCGACGGTGGCGTGGGCTGAGGCGATTGTGGGCGCGGTGTGGGTTGGACGAGGAGATTGACGGTGAGAAGTTGTGTGAGGAGAGAGGTGGCCGTGTAACGGCGTCGGCGCCGGCTGGGTGGTGCCGAGGAGGCAGATGACGGCTAAGCAAGCTGTGCGGTGGTGGATCGGCGGCAGAGGAGTGGTGTCGGCGTGTGCTGCAGTGACCGGGAAAATTGAACGCGGAGAAGAATGGAGGAGAGAGGAGACGTGCGCGATGGCTGAGAGGGAGAGCTCGTCGGGGGGTTGCGGCGGCGACGGGGGTCGCCGGGAAGGCCGGCGAACGGTGGTTCGCGGCGGCAGCAGTGGCGTGGGAGGAGCTGCGCAGAGGGGAGATGCGCGCGCAGGGCCGAGCGGAGGAGAGAAAGAGGCACGCGGGAGGCAGGAGAGAGAAAGGCTCGATTGGAGTGCTTCGGGACATCCTTTCTTCAGATCTGCAGAGTATGATGTTAAGGCAAGTATCCTCTAGCCCTATTCTTGGTCTGATTTAATTTCCGATGCATTTTGACTACTGTGGGAGATTTTACTAATGTGCATGTATTTTTAAATACCCTCAATTTATCAATTGTGTACATGCATGTATATTTTATCGGTTGTGCGGTGATTTTGTACTGGTATTTATGATTTGGAGGGATTTTGGACACCCGGACGATACATATATGTATGTTTGTGTATCCGTATATTGTGGAACCATGAACCAGGCCTTGCACTAACCATGCATGCTGCCGGGGGTGGGATCACTACGGGACCATGGTGGTCCGAGACCCTAGGGGTCGATTTGTGATCCGAGGCATTGGCTATTTGTGGCGCCGCTCCCGACGGGGAGGCTGTCCCGACGGGGACGTATTTGATTGGCTACTTCCGCCGTAAGGAAGATTGAGGCTACTTCCGCCGTAAGGAAGATATTTGTAGCTGACCTGCCCCACTGTGTATTTAATTGAGAACCATCGTAAGGAATTGACGGAAAACTAATATATTCGGACGTCCTAATAAATAACTAAAACTTGAGGTTGCACCCAAAGCCACGGGTGGTAAAACATAGTGAGCAAGTTCCTATTCTATGGGAGACAGAGTACATGGATGGCCTTGAGCTACTGGCCTAATTCGTAGCCGATATAGCCGTGGTTACTGGACGAGGGTAACCCTTCCTCAAGTTGGTATCATTGATCTTTGGTTCTCCGATTTCGTGCATGCTTTGTATTTTTGTACGTATTTGGGTGTACGGTGATTTGAGATACGTGGTTTGGCCCACGGATGGGCGATAGGAATGTCTCGTATGTGTTGATGTAATAAACCCGGAACGTGTTTTGATTTATGTTTTAGTTCCGGCGGTTTTCTCTTGATTTTTGCATTATGAGTTTTAGATCCGGACGACGGTATGTGTCCCCACGTGGATGTGGTGACGCTTGCGACGTATGTGACCTCGGATCATATGATATGATATCGTCTACGAGATTTTACCGGATCGTGATTTATATGATTTTTGTCCCGGAGGGACGAGTTAATGCGGACGACGATTTAGTACGAGACATCTTCTCAATTTTCAGGGATTTCACGGACATGGTGTTTTGTTTTACGTGATTTCTATGCGATATCCCTGTTTTCGATTTATGTGTACCGTTTTATACGATTCTTGATACTTGCTGAGCTCTACGCTCACGTTTTCATGTTTTATCCCTTTAGACTAGTGGCATGGATACGCTTGGAGGAGTTCGGACGTGATCGGGCTCGGATATTCCTTTTGGCGAGTGGAGATGCTATATTTGGTATATTTCTGGTCTCGAGGATATGGTATGGTTATTATTTATGGTCGGATGATGATCTTGATCATTGTTTGTAAAATATTGAAGTTATGGATGAGTTGTTGTAAATTGGATACCTCCCTTGCGATTATGGTTAGCAGGTCGTGTATTATGTTTGTCCGGATTCTTTTCCGATGAGATCTTGTGCGGGTTTTATTTATATTGGGTCCTACTTGTGTATGATTGTCACATCCGGGATGGGTTATTGTGGTTGATGGAAATCTTATTATTGATTTTATTTTTGAACAGCGTATATTGTGGTCCCGAGTCGTGACATGGGTAGAGTCTCCCCTAAAACTGGATAAAATCCCAATACAAACAACCTGTATTTTTCACAACCAGGACAAGTATACAAACAATAAACTTCCACATTGATTCATCAACAATTACAGGATCAACAAAATGCCATAACATCCATGCTCTAAGATAATATATCCTATCAACTATCTTGGTTCAAAAGAGAGATACCATCTAGGACCTGTACAAATCCAAGAGCAAATAGTAGAAGCAGAACTATATCCATAATATGAATCTGCAGAAGTGTACATATTATTCCATCGAAATTTACAACATACTATGACATACATATACAATATCCATCCATAAAATCAGGTAATTACATTCAAGCTAACTAGGCTCCCAAATAGGTTTTGAAGCTCCCAAAATATCTTCTTGACTAGGCTTTATCTACTCCTACTTGTTTGGCATCAACTCTATGGTCTCATCTGGAGGGGAGAAAAATAGAAAAGTGAGTCGAAACTCAACAAGGTAGAGTTAAAACATGCAAATATAATACTTTCATGTAGAATATAAGTACAGATAAGCCGAAATATAAAAATATCTGAAGAATAGAGAAATACATAAAAACAGAAGATAGCACAATTACATAAAACATGCTTCAGGAATTATAATTCAGTGTAATAGATATCAGAAATCAAAAACTAATATTAAACACTGTAAATTCTGAAAATCCAACTTTACTATCTGAAGGACCAAACTAGTAGACCCTACTAGCCGAGGGGGCAAATAATTGATGATAGATTGTGTTACGCACACAATCAAGGCTAGAAATAGAACAGAAATATCCCTTCTCGCAGGATCAATACCGGATTACCCCCAGAGGCAGGTCAGAACAGAAATTATACCCTCTAGGTTAATGCTCTAAGGAAGGGCGGACCACGTATAACTCCATAGACGGAGTTATTCTCAATTATCACCATAACGTTTAAGGTATGCCGAAGAAACCTAACCCGACTAAATAACAGTCCTAGGTCCCCTTTCTTATTAATTTACTTAACTGAAACACTTGACTGAAATACTTAATTGAAATACTCAATTGAAATATCCAACTGAAGGGACTCTTGCTCATATTCTTACATTCTTTACTTATCATGCCTCAAAGACAGGTTAAACTCTTTCAGGTAACTCTTCAGTTAGTTCAAAAATTCATGACAATTTAGCAGTACAGTTTCATGTAAATTTTTCAGATAAAAATCAAAGCTTGAGCAATAATCTTTCATAAATTAACCTTCACATATCAAGATTTAAGGATTTTAAATACCAAAACTTTGAATTTTCATTCTAGGGTTTCATAAAAAATTTTTGGACTTAAATCGAATGCCAAACACATGTTTATTCATGAAATCAATGCCATATATCCAAATACATATATAAAATCATGCATTTGAACCAAAAATCCTCAAAATTTTGAGCTAAGGTTTCGCAATAACCTTCCGGACTTCAATCAGACACTAAATACATGTTTATTCATGAAATTGAAGCTATATATTGTAATACATATGGGTAAACAAGAAATCTATCCAAATAATTAAGAGACACATGCTTCATTTACATTAAACATGGAGAAAGAAGAGTTTAGAGCATAAATACCAATTTAGAGATATTAAAAAGCGGTAAAAATGAAGAATAATATCCGAGTTATACTTGCATTCACCCGATTTACCGTTTTCCTCACTTTGATAGGATGGAATTTGGTAGAGAGACCCTTCCCTTTTCCTTCCCTTTCTTTCCTCCAAAGCTGCTTCTATGTTTGTGGCTTCGACTTCTCTCCCCTTCCATTTTTAAACAAAATGGAATTAGGTTGCTAAATTAAATTCAGGTGTGCGCTCGAGTGTTTAGAGAGCATATGGTGAGCGTCAGGTCACTGCTGGGGCTTTGCTCGAGCACATTAGGTGAGCAGTGAGCGAGGCTCCACTGGTTTTTTGCACTTGCTGCCGCACTTGAGCGCAAGGCAGGCACCGTGTTACTGTGCGGCAAATCAGTATATACTAGCCCAATTTCTACTATTTCCACTTTTGAAACTCATCATTTTAAGTATATTTAACCTCATCTTGATTATTATTATTTTAATTACTTTTGAATTATCTTGTATCGGGTTCGAAACCTCACACTACTCCTTGGTATATATCTTCTGACACTTAAATCAGTAATCTTTCTTTGTAAAAAGAAAAGAGATGATGTAAAGTGAGAATACTTGTAAAAATGGTGCTGTAACGTGTGCTTAGTGAAAAGCGTCTTAATGAGAGAGGGGATGCCCTTGAAGCGTCTTAGAATTATCCTTTACTAGCTTTTGAGGCTTTCTTGTTGTTCGTCCTCCTCTTCCCTATTAGGAAGGAAGGTTTATATAGAAATAAAGGATAATTGATCTTTCCTACCAACCTCCTAAGGAACTATTCAAATGGATAAGAAGATGTTACTCAGCCGACGGTTCCTAAATGGTAACCAAGTCCATTGAACCAGATAAGAAAAAGAAGCTGTTTGTTTCGGTCGGTTGTCATTGGTTCCTAATTGGGTCTCTATTCTATTATAGGCCAAATCTTTTGATGGACTTTCCTCTTAGGCCGTTAGCAACTATACCCATCACTAGCTTCTCATATCACGAGGCTTGAAATTAGCCTTTTGGTATGATGTTTGAGGATAGTCAATTGTTCGAATGCATATTCTTAGTCCGAAGGACTTCATTAGTTGGATGAATGAGGACTCTTAATCCGACGAGCTTCATTAGATTTCCAGATGAGGGCTCTTAGTCCAACGAACTTCATCTGTGCTGCTAGCAGTAGCATTAAATGCGAGTTTCTTTGAATCCCATGTCGTTCTCGAAATTATACCAGTCAATCATTACGACTTCAGACGATTGACGTGCTGAATAGCTTACAGGGTGTGACACGTATCGTCGTTATAATGAAGTGCGTCTTTTTAAATTTTTCTCTTATAGTGTCGTTTTGACTTAAAGAGCTTTACTTTAAATTATTTGAAACCCTTCATTCCCACACTTTT
Source organism: Nepenthes gracilis (assembly GCA_033239525.1). Classification (NCBI taxonomy): domain Eukaryota; kingdom Viridiplantae; phylum Streptophyta; class Magnoliopsida; order Caryophyllales; family Nepenthaceae; genus Nepenthes; species Nepenthes gracilis. The sequence goes on from BSYO01000006.1 coordinate 15,165,317, forward strand.
TTGAAAGCATTCTGTTCTTTATTCTCTTCAAACTCCTTTAATTTTCTTTCTCCTTTCAAAGTTTCTCAATCTTCCCCAATGGCTCCTAGAGCTAACAATATCAAGTCATTTCTTACATCGGCCAACGTTGACTACCTTCGTACTCAATAAAGGATTCTGAGCTTGTTCGTATATCTCTTGCCTGGCGTGGGTGGCAGAACTTGTTCTTCACCATAGGGATATATTACTGTGTACAAGACTCATCTTAAATGAGGGCTCTGTTTTACAATGGCGCCAAAGCTATATGGAATCATAACGACTCTCCATATTCTAGTTGTAAGACTATAATCTAACGCCTTTAGGTATTTAGTTTCTATGTGTATTTTTGTACGCATTCATGGCCTAGTGCTGGACACCAAGGACATGAAAGTAACTTTTAGGTTTCATCATGGAGTAGATTGGGTCTCGGTCTCTCCTTGCCCTGAGTTTGTGTTGAGTGGGGGAAACCCTAACTCAACCAAAAGATGGAAATACCAGTTCTTCTTCTTAGCGACTCCCTTTGGATGAGAGCTCCCCAATGAATGGGGCCAAGTTTCAGCGTCTTTTAATACTTAAGTGCTCGAGTATGATAAGGAGTCGGCTAAAGTATTGACAGACCTTATCAAAGAAAAAGTCAGCTCCTTCAATGAGAATAAGAAGAACCGATGGCTACTGGTTGAGACACTGACTCAAGCCAAATGAGAGTGTAAGGATTAAAATTTCATAACTTATAATTTGATAAGCTAAACTAATATATATATAATTAAGATCAATGAATGATGAAAATTAAGAAATCAGAAACTCACCCCGAAATATAATAAAAATTTATTTGATGAAATCGTTTTTAATTTTGGTTCATAAAAGATAGAACAAATGATAGGAAAGTAATTCGGTTAATAAATTCTAAATCGATTAATCAAATTAATTTCAGTTGACAATAAGATGACCTAATTACCGAGTATGCACCCGATTAATAATCAAATTTAGCCCGATTGATTAAATATATAATGAATTAAATTAACTAAGTAAAGTTTAATATATTCCAACACTTAAAACACACATGGCAACTCATAAATTGAGTTGAATTTTAAGAAATTTAGCAAGGGACCCAGGCAACAACAACATTAAAATTCAGCCAAAATTTTCAACAATTAAATAAGAATACAATCCACACTTGATACAAGACATCAATACACACGTGATAGTTCCCTAATTTAATTAAATTTTCTAAAATAAAATAAAGTTAAGCTGCACAATGCAGCTGCATCAGCGGCAAGGGGTGCACGGCAACATGAAGCACTCAACACTTCGCCAAATTTCCACTCTAATAATTTAGCGATAAATCCAGCACACATGGCATATAAAGCCATTCGCATGGCACTTTGAGGATTAAAGTCTATTATATTAGCCAAAATTAACCACCAATAAAATTCCAACAAGTGGTTTAAAGAGGGAGAAATATACAAGCATTTTGCATGTGCTGAGTCACTCTTGGCAGCTGAGAATTTGTGACCTTATGGGGCAGGTGGTAACACCAAAAATTTAAACAAATAACTCAATGTTTTAGGGGACAAATATATCTAGAAACCCACAAAATAAAAGAGGAAAAAATAGGGGAGAAAATAAGAGAAAAAGCTAACCAAACTGGGAGGAGAAATCAGAGCCAGAAGGCAGACCTAGCTGTTCAAATTTAATGCTACATTAAATCATGTAAGAACACTCCTACCTCTTTGATTTGTTGTTAAATTTTTAATGTTATCTTCGAGTATTGTCATTCAAATACACAAAATCCAAGTCATAACCATGATAGATTAGGAAAAAATTAGAAACATGTCAAAATTAGAATAAGCTACTAAACTTTGTTGATGTTTTAATTTTTATATACTATATTTGACCGATTAATCCCATGAAATTTATAGTGTAAATATTTTAAGATGTTGGATAAATTAAAATAATTTTTTAGTAAAACTATTCCCCTTAAAACCAACCGGTCCGATGAAAATAAAGATAATTGGCAGATTGAACTAGTTGAAAACAGAGCAACTGTTGCCACTGATTTTCAGTTATTGTTTTCATTGAGTTTTTGACCGGTTCAAGCTCCACAGAAATTAATTATGACACTTTAATGAATCAAAATATGTCATAAAATTGGTGCTAAAATTTTTTTTATAAATTTGACCGGTTCAACCCATGGAAAAATAACTGCCACTGAACCCGCAGAATGTGTCAGGATGTAGATTTCAGCAATAAGATCAGTGTATAATTTTGAACCAGATAAGAATAAAATTAAAAAATTTATATAAACCGGTTCAAAATTATGTGCTGATTCTAAAAATATAAGTGAAAAAATTTTTTATGATAATTTGACCACTAAACCAGACCTAAGTTTAACAACATATCTGCTGAAATCCTGAAGCTAGAGTGAGTAACAGAATTAGCTATTGTTATCTGGCTGAACCGATGACCAAATGATTTCCAAACCGGCCCAAATTTGGCGACCACCAAGATAAACCTCTTAGTGATATTGTAACAAAATAGCTCATGAAATTGGACTGGATTGCTCACTGAATCAGCCCCAAAACTGAACATTATCATTGAACTAGCCGTTGCACCAGATTGGCAATTTGGCTAAAAATGGGTGAACCAGCTGGGAATTAATTGATGAACTGATCATATACGGCATGTTAAGTTAATAAACTGATTAAATAACAATGGTGAATAGGCTTACGTGATAAAACCAATAAAATATTATGGAAGGCCAAACCGGTCCATAAACCGGCTTTATGATTAAACCGGCTAAGAAAAATGAAATGGAACTAAACTAATTAGTGAATCGGTAAATTATGAAATTTATGGATCGAAAATTGAATAATATGTTATTTAAAAATAAGTCAAGCACATATAAAAATTTATATGAACTTATTTTTATATTATACATTGATATGATTTTATTATAGGCATATACGATATACTTTTGTAAGGACCAAATCCTTTTGAGGAGAGGAAAAATCGTAATCCGGTCAATGCCTGTTGACCAAAAAGCTTAGAAGAAGACTTATCCGATCAACATGAGTTGACTGGAAGGGGAAAGAGGAAAGTAATCCGGTCAATGGCAGTTTGACCAGGAAATGTTAAAGGTAAGATAATCCGGTCAATGTCTGTTGACCGGGATACGTAAAATCCTGTCAACTCCAGTTGACCGGAACATGTAAATAGGAGCAACGAAATCCGGTCAATGCTAGTTGGCCGAAAACACGAAAGAGAAACCTAATCCGATCAACGATAGTTGATAAAAAATGAAGGAAGAATATTTAAAAAGAGTTAAAGGCGAATCAGGGTAAGATGGAGACCGGAAGTGCTAAGACCATAGAAAACCCTAAAAAGAGACATAGCTGGTCAACGCCAGTTGACCAAAAGCAATAAGGAAGCCCTTACGAAAAGTAGAGTCAGGATGACCATACCTGAGTAGGTAACCTACTCCTAACCACCCTGATGACCCTCTAGAAAAGAAGTACAAGCAGTTGACCTGCCCTACGTACTACCACAAACCCCAACACCTATAAGTAATGGCCCCATGAATTAGGATAGAAAGTTAGGCAAACGACCAGGTGAAGACGCTAAGAACTTCAAGCCAGAACCAAGTAAAGGGTTCGTAGATCCAATCCAGGCAAGTGTACTCACCCTTTTAAGATCATGTTTATAATGCACCCTTTTTAAGATCATGTTTGTAAGGCAAGTGTACCCCCCCTTAAATTCATGATTTACTATAAGCGTTCTCGTCTTTTCTATTGTTCATGTTTGCAATGCAAGTATGTTTAATTTTTGATGAACTTATGTTACGGTATGCATGATATTTGTTCTGATCATCTGGATTTCTGTTAATGCCATGTTTAAAGGAAGCTCTATTATGTGTTTTCATAAAGATCTTCGTTTTTACCTTACTTGCATGAATTCTAGCCACGAACAAGCTTTTAAGATATCTGACATAAATAAAAAGAACTCTGGCACTTGTATTGAAATTTCAAAACTGGCATTCGCATTTGATTTTGAAACCGAGCTTGATTTGAAACCGGGCTTATAGAATAATTGAAATCAACCTTAATTGAAACCAGCATTTGCCTTTGATTTTGAAATCGGCTTTGATTTGAAACTGGCCTTATAGAATAATTGAAATCGGCCTTAATCGAAACCGGCATTTGTGTTGAAATTTTGAAACCGGCATTGCCTTGTGATTTTGAAACCGGCCTTATAATGAAAATTTGAAACCGGTATCTGCTCCGTGATTTTGAAATCGGCCTTGTAGTGTAAATTCGAAATCGACCTTGTATCGTATTTTGAAACCGGCAATTGTACTGTGATTTTGAGACAGGCCTTGTATCACGAATTTGAAACCGGCTTTTGACATAAGACCGTTGTCTTTGATAAATGAGACCTCCGACTCCTTGATAAAAGATCTTTGATTTTAAGACATTAAAGGAAGGGCTTTACGGACTTCAAATGCTGAAGTTAAGAACAAAGGTTATAAGAATAAGGAAAAATGTATGTAATCCGGACAGCAAGTGGAACTCTATGACTTCCGACTTTTGAACTATGATAGATGGCTATCGAAAGATATGAATTAAGAACCGAGTTTTCATTAAATTTGCTGTTACAATTGGATGAAGGACATTGGAGTGACACTCGAGGATTGCCCCTAGGCCACGGGGGAATTTCTGGTGGCACAAGGCTTATGGACTATGGCCCCGTATGCCGAGTAAAAGGCATTACTGCCTGTCTCTGGGAGTATAATAGGAGGATATGGCCTTAGGTTGTGGAGTAGCACACCACCCTTCATCGATGTTATCCGCTCCCATCCGGTCCCTAAAGATAATAAGTATTTTTGTTCGGCTTTTATAAACTTTCTGAAGACAAGATAATAAGAACAAGAACAAGGAACTCTAAACATAAGAAGAAACGATATGGTGAGTTTCGTATGCTAAGTTTATGTTATTTTGATCCGATTATATGTATGTTAATGCTTTCTACAAGTGGGTACCTTGCTGGGCTCTGTAGCTCACTCTTACTATTTTTCAGATGATGAAAAGCTTATGGAGGATGAAATTGAGTAGAGTCATATGAAGTAACTAGACAGCATAGCTGGTCGAAGCTGATTAGTGAAGGAATTGATGTATTTTCTTTTGATGTTTTGAGAAGGACTTGTAGAACATTTCCGCTGTAAAAGAATTTCTGGATGTTAGCATGTTTCGTAATTATAATATGGAAGGATGAAGTTGATATTTCTAATAGCATCTCATTTCATGTCAAGGATATTCGTGTCGACCAACCTTAATATGGAGTTAAAACTTTGATGGCCAACTCAAGGAGTTCGGCCTTAAGTGATCCTGTGTACGCGATAGGGTGTGTTTAAAAGAAAAGAAAAATTTTTATGTCCACCAAGTTAATATTATACCGTATATGTGTAAATGTTAGGTTTGACGGCGGCCGTATGTGGTGGGATGTGGTCGGTCCGTCACAACTTTATTGTGATTTTGTTATAAATATATATGATATGTTTATGCATGAGTGGAAGCTAATATGATACCATAAAAATATAAATTTTCTCTGAGATAAGAAAATTAAGAAGAAGAAGCAAGATTATATATAAGGACTTCCACTATGAAATTTTAAGAAGTAAGAAAACTGAATCAAGGATTTTTTATTTAGATGATAGTATTCCCTGACATACCTTAGAATATTATATGTAGATTATTGTTTGAATAAGTATCGCTAAGCGATTTAGGCCCCGTCTACCAGGAGATAATAAATAGTACAATCTTGTTCTCGGGATGTAAATAAGGAGAATGAATAAGGCCTTTGATTGTGTTGATTAAATATAATCAGACATCAATCAAATATTTCGTTAACTGGTAAGTCCTACTAGCCCTGATTCCTCATGATATGTAAGGTAAAAATGTGTTGGTAAGTAAAAAGAAATATGTACAAGAAAAGAAAAAGTTAATTGTATCATAAAATTGTTCTAAAAATATGTATGTATTTTCACATGTATCACGATTTTTATTCCTCTCTATGATGTATTTTAAATAAAATATGCACGTCCTTGGCTATTATATTTTTATTGAGTATTTGGCTCATTCTCTTACTATTTTCTTACCCTCTAGATACCTCGCAGGAATTCAGAACTGATGAACAAGATTAAAGAATAAAATTTTAGTTTTACTATACTTAGAATTTTAGTACCCTATAATGATGTATAGGTTGTAAATTTTCTACGTTCTGAAGAATGTATGATGTTATGATAATATTAGTACCTCTGAAAATGCTTTGATTATCTTTTATATTTCCGCAAAATTATTTTATGAAGAGTTTGGGATTTTTAGCCGCCATCTTTCCTTATTATGAGGTTGACATCATTTTATTATGGATTGGATGTCAAAGCCACTGATAAGGTGACATTGTATTTTGGATCCTGTGTATGTTGATGATTATGATATAAAATGAGGCAAGCACACATCCATCTTTGGATGATAGCAACTACAATTATTAAATAAATGATAATTCATACATATAAAGAAATAAGAATGCGGGATGTGACAGGGAGCCTCTTTTGGAGAGGTCAGATGAGCCTCCAATACCGTCGGTTCCTAAGAAGAAGTCAAAGAGAAAGTAGAGGCATTTGCAAATAAATGACCCCACTGCCCAGGCGCCCAAGCATAAAGAAGCCTTGGCTGGGTCCTCCTCCAACGACGATGAAGTCATCATCAACCAACTTGTTAGGAGAAAGAGGACATCGGTGAGGATGGGCCCAATTCCTACTTCCTCAACCCAAACGTCTTGCGCCATTGGACCTGATGAAGGCTGTGAGCCTTCAGAGTTTGCTGCAATGGGTGATACTAAGGCTTAAGCCAGAGATAATTTGTAACGGAACGGGTTATTTTTCTTTAATAACCTCTGCCAATAGACATGCCAAACTAATGCTCATAATTAAATAATCATAAATTTCTATAAAAAATTGAGCAGAGTTTCCTCTAAAAGTGGACTAAAATTATACATACAACCTATATAATTACACCTGTATAAGACATATAATAACCAAACTTCAAATCTTATGCCACAACCACAACATACACAGGACCAACAAAGCCATATCATCCATGGTTCTAACACTGTATCTCTGCTACTATATTAGATTTAAGAGAGATGTCATCTAGGTCTAATGAAATCCAATTTCAAATAAATGTGGAAACAAAACTAAATTTATACATAACCTGCAGAAGCATAACATTAAACCGCAATAATAAATAACGTAATATAATACAATTAATACACAACACTACTCTAACTTAACTCTTTACATTTGATTACAATAATCATATTCAAAACTCTAAATCCTTATAGTCCAGGAATCTCCTTGGCAAATCCCTTTCCTTTCTCTATCTAATCGGGTGTCAACTCGTGGATCTCATTTAGAAGGAAGAAGAATTAAGGGTGAGCTAACAGCTCAACAAATACAATCATACTTAAAAGCAGTAAATAATATAAGCAAGTTAAGCAGAAGTAGAAGGAGATGCATGAACATGAACTTGATCAGATCTATTTGGAGTACAATTTACTTCTTTTCGTTTGTTCTTATTTTCATCTTTGTAGACCCAGGCTAGTAGACACCACCAACTAAAGGAGTAAATAATCGAGGATAGATTATGTTCATTCCACACAATCAAAGGCCAAACTCATAACAGAAGTCGTGGCTTTTCCCATAATCTTTCCAGATTCAGAAACAGAGTTATCATCGATTACCATTGTAACGTCCTAAGGTATGACTATAGTATCACCGCTATAACATGCAGTTAATACAATTCCTTGAATTCCACTATCATACTAGTGACATGCCTGAGGACATTACCCTTCAAAATATGAATTTGGGTCCTAATTTCATGGTTACTTATTCTTTTGAGAGAGGATCCACCAAACTTATTTCTCAAATATCTCTATCTTGGAGATTAGATCTATCGGAATCCCAAATATGGAACTCACCTCTAATTATTCATATGCTTATTATCTTGTTTGCTGATTTAAGTCTTTTGACGACTTAATTTATACACAAATACCATATGCACATAGAAGATTTAGAATTCTTACTATCGAAGAGCAGATTAACTTTAAGAGCTTTCTGACGTAGATTTCTTTCACAAATGCATATATCAAAGCTTCAAGATTATTCGATAGGATTTAAACAAACATACATATAATTTGATTAGCAATTAAACATGAAAAATTATGCAAGATATCGGTCAGAGTTTTTGGTGAATAGTACCAGTGAACAGTGCACGTAAACAGTACATGGATTACATATATCAATTAATTCTCAAAATTTCTGGCATCCAATGAGTAAATTATCGAACCCAAGGCATAGGTAACTATAATCCCAAGTCAATTTATACATTAAACTCCAAATCAAAGCATAAACGGTGTCCCGGCAGGGGTTAAGGGTTCCGCGAATGAATTTTCACTTCAAACCACAAATTCAGATTCCCAATCGATAAAATTACATGCCCAAGTCATGGGTAACCATAGTCTAGTCCCAAATTAAGCCAAATCCCCAAAAATTCGTGGGTTTCATTCTCGGGCTCAAGAGTTAGGGTTTACGTTGTCCGAAACCTTACCTAAACTACAAATTTGGACTCCAAATTAATATATATTCATATTTAGGTCTTGAGAATTATAAAATATAAACCTAACCCGAAAAAAATAAGACAAAGTATAAGAAAATGAAAGGTGAGGATACGAGTATACTTACCTTGTCCGGATCTATCACTTTTTTAATTAGCTTTCGGATGGATTTAGACTCGTGGACCTCCATCTTCTCCTTCTCTCTCTAGTTCCTCGTCCCTCTCTCTCTCTAAAATCCAAAAAGGAAGAAAAATGCGAACAAGAAATGCTTGCGCGATATAAAAACCCTGACTAGCACTCGTGCTCCAGTCGAGCAATCATGGGGCGACACCTTCTATTTTTTGTGCTCAGGTGGCGCTCGAGCGCTACTCGGGCATGGAGGTTCTATTTTTCATGCCTGGGTGGCGCCTCAGAGCTGGTCGGACGCGGGTCAGGCTCGCGTTGAACCTGCAGCAAGCTTACTTTATTTTTTTACCATCCGGGACCCATTTCGACTCTTCTAACTCAATTTTTCATATCCTTGGACTCTAATTTTAATTTTATAATCTTAATAAGTCATGATTATCATAATTTAATGTCCGAAATCTTATTTATGGATTAACATTTCTCGATTTGCAACTTTAATTCCCAATTTACCAATTCAAGATCTTTGAGCCTTTCAAACCGATTCCACCTGTACCCTTTGACCTCAATTGATTTTAACTTAATTACCCATCTTTTATTATATTTTAGGAACCAGTACCCTTATGGAGCCCAACTTCCTCTTAATTATCATGTTTTGGAACTCGAGTCATTATACATTCCTATCCCAGCTCCAACCCTTACTTCATATGTGTAAGGATCAAGTTTAACTTATATTAATTAGGATTATTTAAATCAATATAAATAAAATTAAGGTCTAAAGATGTGAAAAATTAAGTCAAAAAGGAAAAGAATTACAAATCGGACGAAATCGGGCTTGCGGCTCGAGCTGGCACTACGAGATCCTGATTCCAAAAATATAAGAATTAGGAAGTGTATGGTAATGAATTGGTAAGGCCAAAAAGGTGTGATGAATTTACAAGAGTCGAAGTAGGATGAGGCAAGCATGAAGGCCGGAGTGCCTTGTGAACCCTTAAAGGCCAGAGTGGCCTTATGATCTCTTGAAGGCAGGAGTAGCCTTGTGCCCTCTTGAAGGCCAAAGTGCCTTGTGATCTCTTGAAGGCTGAAGTGGCCTTGTGACAACATGAAGGCCGAAGTGGCCTTGTGCCCTCTTGAAAACCGGAGTGCATGATGAATAGAGGTTGGACTTGTGATGGCCAAAGTGTCCTTGTGCACCCTTGAAGCCGGAGTAGCCTTATGACCTCTTAAGGGCCAGTGTGAATTTGAAGAATTGATGGAGGCCGGAGTGGCCTTGTGAGGTGAAGGAAGCCGGAGTGATTTGAACGATTGATGGAGGCCGGAGTACTTTGTGAGGTGGTAGATACCGGAGTGATTTGTGAGGTGATGGAGGTTGGAGTGATTATGGAAGCATGATGAAGCCGGTTTAAATGGAAATGAAATGTTGGTCGGTTGGAATTGGTAATGAGTTGTTGACCTAAATAAATTGAGGGCATTGAAAATAGGAGTGAATTCTGAAATAAAATGCCAAAGCAAATTTTAAAGTAACTCTTTCGGAGTAAAATACCTTATTTGAAATTGCTAATAACCGGAGTAGATGAAATTGGAAAAGACCAACCTTGTTAAATGACCGGAGTAGATTCAACAACTTCGATCTAATCAGAGTAAGTAAACTGTTACTACCTACTTTGCTGACCTTCTAGAAAAAGAAGTACAAGTAGGTAGCTTAGCCCCACGTACTCCCATTTAACTCATCCTCTATAAATACTGAGCTCAATAGTTTGGGAAGGAGTTAGAAAATCTACGAAGGAAGGGAAAAGTATGAGACAAAGAGGAAGGAGTCTTAAGCCAGATTGAAGTAAGAAGTTCGAAAATTAGGCAAGTATACTCTCTGTTTTAAAGTTCAGATTTAAGAATGTTTTAATATAAGAGTACTTTGGAGCTTGTTTTCTATGCCATTGCTTTGATAATTATGTTCTAAATCCCATTTCTTGAGTTTCATTACGAAGCATACATGAATTTTATGATTCTGAACTAAATTTCATATTTTGTGAATCTATAATTCCTGACTCTTATTTCATATTTTAGCACATGTTCTGTTGTTCAAGTCACAATTGAAATTGAGTTGCATGAAAATAACTCTTGACTTTGATTTTTATATGTTAGCCCATGCTTCTATTCATTTTATGACCGGACTGCCTTGCATGGAAATCCTGTATAGAAATTGGAATGTTGAAAATGTGAAGGACTTTTTAATTTGACCGGAGCATGGAATATGTAAACCTTGAATCTGTCTTAGAATATGATGAATTTTGTTTGAACTTTGAATAAGTGCTTCGGATCAAGATAGTGATACAGTCAGATAAGGTTCTCCAGCATACATTAGAACGTTACGGTGGTAATCAATGGTAACTTCGTCTATGGAATAATACGTGATCCACCCCTCCTCGGGATGTAAAGAGAGGACAAAAATATGGAACTTTGGACTTTCAATTCTGAATGGAAATGGAAATGGAAATGGATATGATTTTGGAACTATGGCCTTTAATTGTGTAGAGTAAACACAATCTACCTTTAATTACTCTCCCTCTTGGCTGGTAGGGTTTACTAGCCTAGGTCCCTTTGAACAATGGAAATGACATAGAATTATGGACTTTGGAAATTTGACCCTATACATGAACTTCGGAATTCGTTATTGCATTGTGAACTTTAGATTTTGACGCTGAATTTTGTACTTTGGAAAAATTGACATTAAAATATAGAATTTTGTACTCCGAAAATTTACATTGAACTGTGAACTTCGAAAAATGGCATCCAATTAAGAACTTCAGAATTAGTATTGATCATGAACTCCGGTATTTTCTATGACTTTGTGTTATCGTATTTATGATTTATATTGCATGTTTTTGGTACCTTACTGAGTTTTTAATTACTCTGTTATAATTTTTTCCCTCCAGATAAGATTGTAAAACTGGTACCGGATGAGCAGGAATAGATAAAGCCTAGCAAGGAGAGATTTCAAAATCGAAAAACCTGTTAAAGATTTTTAAGGATTTTGATGTAATTATCTCATATTGTGAATGAATGAATGACTATGCTTCCACTTATATACATTTTGAAATAGTTCTACTTCCGCCATTAACTTTTGGTTATAATCAGGTTTTAGAATGGTATCTTTGTACGAATTTTGGTTTAATGACATGAAATATTGAAAGAGTTGGAGCCATGAATATTATATGGCATTAGATGATCTTGTATATGTACTGTGAATATATAAATATAAATAAATAAATAAATATATATATCAGTCTATATTTTGTACGCTTGCATGTGTTGGTCCATTCTGGACCGTCTCCCTTGACTATTTCATCTTGGGACTTAACTTCAGATGAATTCTGATGGGAGGATTTTAAAGTATTAAAAAAAATAAAATCTGCTCCGTCATAGCTAGTATCAGAGAGGAAAAATGAGATATTTTAGGAATGATTGATCATAAAGCAGAAGCATAGGTAAGACCAGACTAAGGATAATAGAGATTAGATAGGAAGTCTATGTGTAAATCTTTAGACCGGTCTTAAATTTCTTGAATAACTGTGAACCCTCCTTATAATATGATTTTCTAGGTTTGCTAATATTGCATTGTTCTCCATAATAGGCTATAAATAGCTAGTAGAAGAAGTAGAAGGAATGGCCGGAGTGGCGCTGGTATGCCCCTTGATCGCGAAGTAGAGTACATAAATCTATTGGGAAGGATGACGAACATAATAGAGTCCATGAAGCAATGCCACATGGCTCCGTCCCAGCACCGAGCCAGCTCCCATAAATCCCATCCCAACAACATATGATAAATTTATGGCAGACAGAGCGCTAAAATTCTTAGGAGAACCGAATCTAGCCAAAGCTAATATTTGGATAAGGAGAACGAAAAAGATTTTTACAGTAATACGATGCAGTGATCAGGAAAAAGTTACCTTTGTGGCCTACAAATTGGAAGGAGACACCGATAGTTGATGGGTTATGCAAAAGAGGGTGTTTAGGGTGCCCGATGAAGAAATCACTTGGGGTATGTTCGAGGAGGTATTCATGGAAAAATAGTTTCCCTCCAGTCTTCATGATCAGAAGGAGAGGGAGTTTATGTGGCTTAGACAAGGGACCCGTACGGTGGCTAAATATGATATAAAGTTTACGGAGCTATCTCGTTTTGCACCTTACTTTGTAGAGAATGAATTAAGGAAGGTGAAGAAATTCCAGTAAGAACTAAGGGACGATATTAGAAGGCAGCTAGTGACCCAAAAGCCTTAGATGTATGTGGACATTTTAGATTGGGTGTTAATATTTGAGAAAGAGTTGGAGACACAGAATTTTTTTTGCGAAGAAGGCTGCCAGTCGGACAAGTTTTAGCTTCGCATCGAATGTGGTACCCTCAGGTACATCTAAGAAGGCAAAGACAGCAGTAAAGGAAAGAATATAGTTGAAGCCCAATTAGTGACAAACTCTCAAACATCGGTCACTGATTGTGCTCACTGTGAAAAAAACAATGCTAGGAGACCCTATTTTAAGGTGACCGGGGCATGTTGTAACTATAGACAACATGGTCATTTGATAAAAGATTGTCCATTGCCTAGGGGAGTTGAAGCAAAGAAGCCAACGATTGCAACTAAAGCTTTTGCAGTGACGATACAGAATCCTGAAACGTCTCCAAATGTGGTTGAAGGTACCCTCCTTATCTGTGAAATTCCAACCTCTGTATTATTTGATTCTGGGTCTACACACTCTTTTATTTTCCTACAATTTGCACGTTATATTGTATCTGCCCCGAGAATCTTGGATTTTTCTTTAGCTGTATCGACCCCTACTAGGTCCTTGGAAGTGATTGACATTGTGTACCCGAAGTGTGTGGTTGAGGTGGATGAAAAATGCCTGTTTGTAGATTTAATATTACTATAAATTAGAGATGTTGATGTCATCTTAGGAATGAACTGGTTGGTAAGGTACTATGCTAGTATTAATTACTTTCAAAAGAGGGTGTGTTTTAATATTCCTAAAATTAAACCCTCCTCGTTTCAGGGTATTAGAAGAAAGGAAATTCCTATGATGATTTTTCCTTTGCATGCTAAACATTTGATGAAAAGTGAATGCCAAACTTACCTGACATATACCAGCACTATTGGGAGTCATAGTGTGTTGGCTAAAGATATTTTGATGGTGTGTGATTTTGATGATGTATTTTCAGAGGAGTTGCCTGGACTTCCTCCTCATAGAAAAATTAAATTTGAGATTAAGGTTATTTCCGATGTTGTTCCAATTTCTAATGGACCTTATCTGATGGCACCCACTGAATCGAAAGAACTGAAACTACAATTGTAGGAGTTGTTAGATAAGGGGTTTATTAGACCGAGCGTGTCTCCGTAGGGAGCGCCGGTGTTGTTTGTAAGGAAGAATGATAGATCACTGTGGCTATGTATGGACTACCGTGAACTAAATAAAACCATAATTAAGAACAAATATCCCTTGTCGTGTATCGATGACCTATTTGAACAGTTACAAGGGTCTCGGGTGTTTTCAAAAATTGATTTGAGGTCTGGATATTATCAATTGAGGATTAAGCAAGAGGATGTGGCCAAAACTGCTTTTAGAATGAGGTACCGCCGCTATGAATTTCTCGTGATGCCATTCGGTCTTACAAATTCTCCGGCAGCATTTATGGATTTGATAATAGGGTGTTTAGGCCTTATCTGGATAAGTTTATTGTGGTATTTATAGATGACATTTTGATCTACTTTAAGAGCCATGAGGATCATGAAACCCATTTAAGGATTGTACTCCAAGTGCTTTGGGAAGAGAAACTATATGCTAAACTGAAAAAGTGTGAATTCTGACTGGAGGAAGTGATATTTTTGGAACATGTGATTTCCAATGGAAAATTACTATGGATCCAATGAAAGTGGAGGCCGTTACAAATTAGAGTCGGCCTACGTCTGTTACTGAAGTCTAGAGTTTTCTTGGCATAGCCGGTTATTACGGGCATTTCGTGGAGAATTTTTCTCAAATCACTATGCCCCTAACTTAGTTGACAACGAAAGAGACTAGGTTTGACTGGACAAAAGAGTATGATTGGAGTTTTCAAAAGTTGAAGGATAGCTTAACGATAACTCCGGTGCTGACTATTCCAGACGACTCAGGTGGTTTTGAGGGATATTGTGATACTTCTAAGGCTGGACTAGGATGTGCATTAATACAAAATGGAAAGGTGGCGGCTTATGGTTCTAGACAGCTGAAGACACATGAGAAGAACTACCTGACTCACGATCTAGAACTTGCTGCAGTTGTATTTGCTCTGAAAATTTGGAGACACTACCTCTATGGTGAAAATTTTCTTGTTTATTCCAATCATAAGAGTTTGAAATATCTGTTCTCACAAGAAAAGCTTAATATGAGGCAGAGAAGATAAATGAACTCCATAAGGATTATGACTGTGAGATACAATATAAGCCTGGGAAAGTTAATGTGGTTTCCGATACTCTAAGCCGTTAATCAGGCTATATGGCAAAGTTACAGATTAAACAAATGGAGATGTTGGAGTACTTAAAGCAATGTAATATTCAGCGGTATATTCGGGGTGATCGGATGATTTTGTCATACATTTAGGTTCGGCCGGAATTGATGGATGAAGTTAAAGAAGAGCAAGTGAATGACTCTTTTCTTGTGGATACTATGAATGATTTGAATAAAGACTCTAGAGTTGATTTTAATATCTGATCGGATGGAGTGTTGAGATTTAGAGAACGTCTATGTGTGCCAGACGACAAGGAGTTGAAGGAGAAAATTTTAAAGGAAGCACACTGATCTCGGTACACAATCTATCCTGGGGTGAATAAGATGTATCAGGATTTAAAGAAAACGTTTTGGTAGAGGAACAGGAAAAGAGACATCACAGCTTACGTGAAGAGATGCCTTGTGTGCCAACAAATAAAAGCTGAAAGAAAAAAGCCCTCTAGGTTATTACAACCAATGCCTGTTTTAAGTTAGAAATAGGAGGATGTTAATATAGATTTTGTGTCAGGTCTACCAAAGACCCCTAGAAACCATGATGTCGTATGGGTTATCGTTGACCAGTTGACTAAGTCAACCCATTTCTTGGCAATCACGATGACTTACTCTCGTGATAAGCTAGCTCGACTGTATGTGAATGAAATTGTCAGACTTCATGGTGTGCCTGCTTCCATTGTGTCTGATAGGGATTCCCATTTTGTTCCAAGGTTTTGGGAAAGCTTGCATAAAGAATTGGGGACGGAGTTGAAGTTCAATACTGCCTATCATCCTCAAACTAATGGCCAATCAGAATGAACAATCCAGATCCTAGAGGATATGTTAAGAGCTTCGGTCTTAGAAATAAAAGGGACTTGGGATAATTATTTAGCCTTGGTGGAGTTTGCGTATAATAATAGCTATTAGGCAAGTATAGGCATGGCTCCTTTTGAGGCGTTATATGGAAGGAAATGTAAGTCGTTCATCCATTGGGAGGAAACCAGAGACAATAGAATTTTAGGCCCTAAAATTATTAAAGAAATGATAGAGAAGATAAAGTTGATACATAGAACTTAAAAGTTGTTAAGAGCAGACAAAAAAGCTATGCAAACCGGAGGAGATCAGAATTGAAGTTTGATGCGGGTGACTTTGTATTTCTGAAAGTATCACCATCTAAGGGGGACGTCCAGATTTGGAGTAAATGGAAAGCTAAAGCCACGATTCATTAGCCCCTTTGAGATTTTAGAGAGGATAGGAGAAGTGGCCTACAAGTTGGCGCTGCCACCAAACTTGGTAGAAGTATATGATATATTTCATGCATCAATGCTCAGAAAATATGTCCATAATCTTGCACATGTGATCGAGTTTGAGCCCTTGGCAATTGACAAGGACTTATCCTACATTGAGGAGCCAATGCAGATTTTGGACTGGAAGGAGCAAAGGCTATATACAAAGACAATCTCCTTGGTGAAGGTGCTCTGGAGGAATCACTCAATTGAAGAGGCAGCTTGGGAATGAGAAGAAGAAATTCGAAACAAGTATCCCCACTTATTTGCTTAAGTTTTGTAGCTTTATTTAAATTTTGAGGATAAAATTTCTTTAATTAGAGAAGTATTATGAGATCTTGAACCCAAAAACATAAGAATTATGAAGTATATGGTAATAAATTAGTAAGGCCAAAAAGGTATGATGAACATATAAGAACCGAAGTAGGATGAGGCAAGCCTGAAGGCCAGAGTACCTTGTGAACCCTTAAAGGCCAGAGTGGCCTTATGATCTCTTGAAGGTCGGAGTGGCCTTGTGCCCTCTTGAAGGCCAAAGTGCCTTGTGATCTCTTGAAGGCCAAAGTGGCCTTGTGACAACATGAAGGCTGAAGTGGCCTTGTGCCCTCTTGAAAACTGGAGTGCATGATGAATGGAGGTTGGACTTGTGATGGCCGGAATGGCCTTGTGCAGCCTTGAGGCCGGAGTAGCCTTATGACCTCTTAAGGGCCAGAGTGAATTTGAGGGATTGTTAGAGGCCGGAGTGGCCTTGTGAGGTGAAGGAAGCTGGAGTGATTTGAAGGATTGATGGAGGCCGGAGTACTTTGTGACGTGGTAGAAACCGGAGAGATTTGTGAGGTGATGGAGGTTGGAGTGATTATGGAAGCATGATGAAGCCGGTTTAAATGGAAATGAAATGTTGGTTGGTTGGAATTGGTGATGAGTTGTTGACCAGAATAAATTAAGGGCGTTGAAAATCGGAGTGAATTCTGAAATAAAATGCCAAAGCAAATTTTGAAGTAACTCTTCCGGAGTAAAATACCTTATCTGAAATTGCTAATAACCGGAGTAGATGAAATTGGAAAAGACCAACCTTGTTAAACGACCGGAGTAGATTCAACTACTTCGATCTAATCAGAGTAAGTAAACTGTCGCTACCTACTTCGCTGACCTTCTAGAAAAAAAAGTACAAGTAGGTAGCTTACCCCCACGTATTCCCATTTAACCCATCCTCTATAAATACTGAGCTCAATAGTCTGGGAAGGAGTTAGAAAATTTGTGAATGAAGGGGAAAGTAGGAGATGAAGAGGAAGGAGTCTTAGGCTAGATTGAAGGAAGGAGTTCGAAAATCAAGGAAGTGTACTCTCCGTTTTAAAGTTTAGATTTTAAGAATGTTTTAATACAAGAGTACTTTGGAGCTTCTTTTCTATGTCATTGTTTTGATAATTATGTTCTAAATCCCATTTCTTGACTTTCATTACGAAGCATTTATGAATTTTATGATTCTGA
The DNA here is from genome assembly GCA_033239525.1 of Nepenthes gracilis. Taxonomy (NCBI): domain Eukaryota; kingdom Viridiplantae; phylum Streptophyta; class Magnoliopsida; order Caryophyllales; family Nepenthaceae; genus Nepenthes; species Nepenthes gracilis. Next base: position 15,183,400 of record BSYO01000006.1, read on the forward strand.
ACTAAGTTTTATATTTTGTGAATCTGTAATTTCTGACTCTGATTTCATGTTTTAGCACACATTTTGTTGTTCAAGTTACAATTGGAACTGCGCTGCATGAAAATAACTCTTGACTTTGATTTTTATATGTTGGCCCATGTTTCTGTTCATTTTATGACCGGACTGCCTTACATGAAAATCCTGTATGGAAATTGAAATGTTGAAAATGTGAAGGCCTTTTTAATTTGACTGGAGCATGGAATATGTAAACTTTGAATTGGCCTTAGAATATGATAAATTTTGTTTGATCTTTGAATGTGTTTTGGACCTAGAATTGTGATATAGTTAGATAAGGCCCTTTGATAAGCCTTAGAACGTTACAGTGGTAATTAAGGATAACTCCATCCATGGAGTGATTCGTAGTCCGCCCCTCCTCGGGACGTAATGAGAGGACAGAAATATGGAACTTTGGATTTTTGATTCTGAATGGAAATAAAAATAGATATGATTTTGAAACTATGGCCTTTGATTGTGTGGAATGAACACAATCTATCCTTGATTACTCTCCCCGTTGACTGGTATGGTCCGCCCCTCCTCGGGACGTAATGAGAGGACAGAAATATGGAACTTTGGATTTTTGATTCTGAATGGAAATAAAAATAGATATGATTTTGAAACTATGGCCTTTGATTGTGTGGAATGAGCACAATCTATCCTTGATTACTCTCCCCGTTGACTGGTATGGTCTATTAGCTTAGGTCCCTTTGAACAATGGAAATGACATGGCAACATGGACTTCGAAAATTTATCCCTGTACATGAACTTTGGAATTTTTTATTGTATTGTGAACTTTAGATTTTGACACTAGACTTTGTACTTCGGAAAAATTGACATTAAAATATAAAATTTTGTACTCTGAAAATTTGCATTGAACTGTGAATTTCGAAAAATGGCATCGAATTAAGAACTTCGAAATCGGTATTGATCATGAACTTCAGTATTTTCTATGACTTTGTGTTATCACATTTATGATTTATATTGCATACTTTTGGTACATTGTTGAATTTTGACTAACTCTGTTATAATTTTTTTTCCTCCAGATGAGATTGTAGAACTGGTACAGGACGAACAGGAATAGATAAAGCCTAGCAAGGAGGGATTTCGGAATCGAAAAACCTGTTGAAGATTTTTGAGGATTTTAATGTAATTATCTCAAACTGTGAATAAATGAATGACTATGCTTCCACTTGTATACATTTTGGAATAGATCTGCTTTCGCCATTAACTTTTGGTTATAATCAGGTTTTAGAATGGCATCTCTATACGAATTTTGGTTTAATGAAATAAAAATTTAAAAGAGTTGGAGCCGTGAATATTACATGGCGTTGGATGATCCTATGCATGTATTGTGAATATATATATATATATATATATATGTAAGTCTATATTTTGTACGCTTGCATGTGTTGGTCAAGTCTAGACCGTCTCCCTTGACTATTTCATCTTGGGACTTAGCTTTAGACTAATTCTAATGAGAGGATTTTGAAGTGTTAAAAAAAATATCTGCTCCGCCACAAGCACTCTAGCGTGCTGGACCCATGCCTTGGCAGTTCTGTCGCCCGCTCAAGCACCGAGCAGGTGTCAATTCCAGAACAGGCACACTCGCCGTGTGCTCGAGCGCCCTAATAGGCATGGATTCCAGTAGCTTCATGCTCGACCCACGCTCGAGCACGGGTCTATTATAAAAGTTGGCTGAAAATGCAGCCCACCGCATTTCAAGCGGTGGAGCTGATCAGATAGAGAGAGAAAGAGAGTGAGAAGGGCCAAAGGAGAGAGAAGAATGGAGAGGTAAGGCAGGAAGCATTCAGGTAGCCCGATTCAAAACATTTGACTAAGAATTTTAGTATATCAGGTTCAGGTAAGTGCACTTTTAGCTTTCTCTTTCCTTTGTGTCTATTTATTTCTATTCCTTTTGAGTATTATTATTCTAATACTCGTCCGAGTTAAAATTTTGAATTAAAAGTATGAAACTTTTACATATTTATCAGTCTACCATAATTTTAGAGTGAAATTATCAAGAACTCCTAATTAATTATCTGTATTATACGTATGTGTATTATTTTAAAATTTTCTTCATGTTTAGAAGTATAAAAATAATTCCTGTATATTTGTGCTCCATAGAAATGAATTTTAAAGTATTATATACTATTTATATGTGATAGAAATTATATTGTATATTTAATTATGTACTACATGTTTATTAAATTTGTGTTGGACTTTCTAAATTTTCTTATGCTCGTTCTAATATTAAATTTCATGTTATGGATTTATTATGATTATAAAATGTATAAGACATTAGGAAAAAAGAACAAAAATTCTGCAATTATGATAAGAAAAGTATAAATTATTCTCCAAAAGGATGAAAACCAAAAATTCAGAAGAAAAAGTGCAGAATTTTCTTAAGTTAAAGGAAGTAAGAAATTGGACCAATGATTAATTAACAAATAGTATATTTTGACAAACCTTAATATATTATAGTGAAAGATCATTGTCTAATCAGTATCGTATATGGTTTCATCCTCATCTACAGGGAGACAATATATAGATGGCCCACTTTTGGGTCTTGAATAAGAGCAAAAGGCTTTTGATTGTGTCAGAACGAATATAATTTGGGCTTTAAATGACCACTCCTTCAGCTAGTAAGGCTTATTAGCCCTGATCCCTAAAAAAAATAAGTTTTCATTATGTTTGGTAACCAAGACTAATGAAGAACAAGATAATAAATCAAAAAGAGAATTCTATAAGTATTCTGACCATGTTTTAACTTATTATATTCTATGATAATCTTTATTCTTGCTATTATGTTTTAAGTGAAAAGATTACATGATCTTTGCTATATATTGTTCCTTGCTTAGTATTTGGCTCATTCCTTACTATTTTACTAACCCTTCAAATGATTCACACAAGTTCATACCTGACGAGTTAGAGTAAAGCTTGAAGTATTTAGTTTATATTTCTGAAGATATTATTTTTTCTAGCCTACTTTTTGGGATTGTATGTACTGTATTTGGTTATTATTTTGTGTCATCTTTATATGTAGACTGAGAATAATATGATGTAAACCTTTAATCAATTTTGATGACTGTATAAGGAAGAATATATCTCAATGATGATATATTTTTTTTATGAGATGGACAAATACTATAAATGTTTATTACTTTCACAAATTAGTGTATGACGGATTTTAGCAAACATCTTTCCTTAACATGAGGCTGACATCTTGTTGTCGTTGGACCAATGTCAGAGCCACAGATGATGTGGCGATATATTGGATCCTGTGTATATTGAGTTATTATTTATGTACATGTCAGTTTGAGTAATTATAAGGGAGGTTCATGTCCTATTGATTATGATGTATTTCACTAGTAATATTGATGACTAAAAGATAATATGTTATCATTAATATTAATAACGGATTTTATTATGTGGTTCGTCACAATATAGGGTACCGGCCATTCTACCATCTTTCTCCGATGAGCCCCTACCTAATCTTCATGCCAGCTTTGACGAGGGTGCTTCTTGGATCAGTGAGACTCAATTTGGGAAGATTGAGGAGGTGCCTCAAGTCGAGATTTTGGAGGCCAGCATCCCAGAGGTGGTCATCCCAGAACTTCCTACTGAGATTATTGAGGAACCTTCTTTTGAGCCCCCAGCGCCCGAGGCTTGAGATGAAGACAAGGCTAAAGGATGAGTTGAGATGGCAGATGTGCCATGCTTGGAGGCACCCACATCCAAGATCGAGGGGGATGCAACATCCGAGGAATCAGTTGAAGAATTTGGTTTCGAGCTCCCAGCATTTGAGGCCCAGGATGATGGTTTTGCTGAAGGAGTTAGTGAGGCAATTGAGATAGCCACTGCAGCGCACTCAAAGCCAGAAGTCCAAGAAGTTTTAGAAGTTCCTACGAGTGATGCTCCCACAAGAGCTCATCCTTCTCTAAGGTATTGGTTAAGCCTCTCCTTAGTTTCTTTATTATTTGTTTTTACAATTTCTAACTTGTTCTTCTCTTATAGTTTCAAGAATTGGCTCATCGTCTTATCTCTACTGTTGATGTCTATCTTACAGCTATATTAAGAAATAGAAGTTCATGACCTTGAAGGAGCGTATTTCCTATCTCAAACACAAGTTTTCCAAAGCGAAGCAGAAGTATGCTCTTCTCCATGATCGAAACTTCATATTAGCAAGTGAGTTTTGGACGTCCATCAGTCCGAATGCCATCGGGTAGGTGATGGAGCATAAATAGTGAAACAGTATCGATCTTTGCCAATGCATTATCAAGATGGTGGCTCCAAGCATTTTCAATTTCATATTCCATCCAAGGAACACCAACGTGAGGAACAAATCAGATGTGTTGTACCGTCCCAGAGATGATGTGGAGTCCTGGGATCCTTTTCCGGAGACCTCACAGCCTCATGATGATCCTCCTTTGGAATAAAGTTTTTTATATATCTTGTAATATTTTTTGTAATTGAATAAAATTACATTGTTTCAATTTGTGTCCATCTTCTTTCTCCCTCTCTTTGTCGTTTCTGCACATATATATGTATATATATGCTGACCAGGCATTATAGCCTTAAATGCTAGGCTCTTGAGATGATTTAAACCGTCGTCCACATGTGACTTCTATCGCTTGGACATGCCAAAGGGTATCAGAGTTCTAGTGTGTCTGACTTAAGTTTTTTGGACAATAGTTGGTTGACAATTCTATCTCCTTTAGCTAGATGTCTTTGTTTTCGTGCTTTGCAGAAGTCCCCTAAGTTTTTAGCCTTCAACCTCATGAGGGCCACTTGGTATCGTGACTAAGTTTTACAATTCGATCTCATTAGGGTCGCTCGATAACATGACCCAATTTTATTGTCCACCGAGTGGTGGTTTGATGGGCAAGTAAATGGACCTCACCTGATTTAGGGGCAGCCTTAGTTATACAATTTTATGAAATGACAAATAAGCATTCATATAAACAAAAAATAATTATTTTATTAATAAAATGTAACACATATTACAAGCATTCCAAATGATGCATGCTAAATTTACTTTGATACACGTACATTTACTAATAATATTTTTTGAAGTGAGAGGCATTCCACATCATAGGGACAAGCTTGTCATTCTCGGTGGGTAATTTATATACCCCATTTCGGAGAATGGTTGAAACAAGGAAATGCCCTTCCTAGTTGGGCAAGAACTTGTTTCGATCGGCATTCTTGCTGGTAACTTTAATGCTTTGTAGGACTAAGTTTTTCACTTCAAACTGGCAACCTTTCACGTTCTTGTTATAATATCGGGCAATCCGTTGCTGATAGGTCACCGTCCACAATCATGCCACGTCTTGAGTCTCTTCAAGTAAGTTAAGGTTTTTTCGAAGCATTTGAGAATTGTTGAGTGGATGAAAATATTCGACCCAAAGATTGGGCAATCTAACCTCTATTGGAATGACAGCCTCAGTCCCATAGTATAGGCTGAAAGGCGTCTCACAGGTCGGTTCTCTGGGCGTCATCCTTTAGGACAATAGTACGGATGGCAGCTCATCCACCCACGTGCTCCCAGCACCTTCAAGCTTTGTTTTTAAATCATGTAATAATATGCAGTTGGTAATCTCTACCTGTCTGTTGGTTTGAGGGTAGGCAACAGAGGTATGAACCAACCTTATCCTCAAGTTAGTACAATATTTTGTGAATCACTTGCTAGTCAATTGGGTCCCATTGTCGGTCACTTTAACTTCTGGAATACCAAATTTACATATAATACTCTGATGGACAAACTCTATTGCATTCTACTCAATGATCCGAGCTAAAGGGGCAGCCTTGACCCACTACATGAAATAGTCGATCCCGATAATCACGAATTTCCTTTGTCCAAACGCAACCAGAAGGCCTCCAGGATATCGAGCCCCCATTGTGCGAATGGCTAGGACGACCGCAATGCTTAGAGTTCTATATGTGGTTGATGAGTGAGGTTCCCATGGATCTGACAATTCTCACATTTTTGTACAAAATTGTGGCATCATGCTTCATAGTGGGCCCATAGTAATATTGCTGCAAGAGTTTGAAAGCGAGGTTCTTACCCCCAATATGGGATCCCTAAATACCGAGGTGTACCTCTTCTAACATGTAGTCTGCTTCTTCTGGCAAGAGACACCATAGGTATGGGGCGAAGTACCCACGTCAGTACAACTTTTCATCCATAATGGTATACCATCCTGCTATCTTTTTCATGTGCTTGGCCTCATCCGGGTTCTTTGACAGCATGCCATCAAACAAGTATCTTTTATAGGAACTCATCCAACTTTCCATATCGTCGATCTACATCATCTCTGGCTCCGGGTTGTCTATGTTGGGAAATCCGAGGATTTCACACATTTCTCGTGCATACTGCTCATGTGATGGAACATATTTTTTTTTTGTCCTCAAAACTTCCGTCAAACAGAAACACAGTTGAAAACCCAAACTAAACCAGTTGGGTGCAACACAGGATCACAGATGCCATCTATGACCCATATGCTTTTAACCGAAATAAGTATAGCGGAAGTTATTCTAACACTTGCAGAAGCATTCATATTCATTCCAAATATTCATTTCCGAGTACAAAGCCAAAAATGTTTAACCATAGAAGTCCATCAAGTCATTACAATAATATTTCTCCAAAATAAGCTTCTGTGGTCTTTAATCCTTCAGACAAGCTCTTATCACTCCAACTTGTCAGGCGCAAGCTCTAAAGCTTCATCTGTGGGGGGAAAAAACATAAAACAATGAGTCGAGACCCAGCAAGTTACATGCACATGGGTAGTAAAACGATGATGCAGAACGGTCATATAGCTATGCATAAACAGAACGATAAATCAGAATGCAGTCCAAGAAAAATAGAGAAAACATACCTTGACAGTACTATACTTCAGAAAACGGTAAACGGTAAACAGTAACATAACATATTGGTAATTGGTACGATAAACGATGAACAGATCATATCATATCGGTAACAGTATTTCATATTTGATAATCAGTACTTCATATTCGGTAATCGGTACGGTAACATAATATATCAGTAAAACAGTAAACGGTACTTCAGAAATCAGAAATCATCCCCTAAGATCGAAAATCAATACTCGGTAGACAAAAATCGGTAGTCAGAAATCGGTAACAGTAAACTGTAATCAGTACGGTAACCGGTGACAAAAGTCAGTACAGTAGCCAATAACGAAAATCAAAAATCAAAATTCGGAAAGCAGTTAGCATAGCAGAACAGTACAGATCTTGCTAGCGTACCCTACTAGCAGAGGGGGCGAGTGATCGAGGATAAATTGTGTTCACTCCACACAATCCAAGGCCGGTAACAGAAGTATTCCATCTCGAGGGATCAGAACAGAGTGCCTCCCGAAGGCAGGCCGGTAACAGAAGTATCTCATCTCGAGAGATCAGAACAGAGTGCCTCCCGAAGGTAGGCTGGTAACAGAAGTATCCCATCTCGAGGGATCAGAACAGAGTGCCTCCCGAAGGCAGGCCGGTAACAGAGGTATCCCATCTCGAGCGATCAGAATAGAGTGCCTCCCAAAGGCAGGCCGGTAACAGAAGTATCCCATATCGAGGGATCAGAACAGAGTGCCTCCCGAAGGTAGGCCGGTAACAGAAGTATCCCATCTCGAGAGATCAGAACAGAGTGCCTCGCAAAGGCAGGCCGGTAACAAAGTATCCCATCTCGAGGGATCAGGATAGAGTGCCTCCCGAAGGCAGGCCGGTGACAGAAGTATCCCATCTCGAGGGATCGGAACAGAGTGCCTCCCGAAGGCAGGCCGGTAACAGTAATCCCTCCTGTCCATAACGCCCCGAGGGCAGGGCGGACCACGAACCACTCCATGGACAGAGCTATCCTCGATTACCACCGTAAGTTCTAAGGCCTCACCCAAGAACTTACCGGACTATAGTCAGTCTCGGGTCAGAAACCATCTCTTAATAGAAAACCCCTTTTTCAAAATCAGACTTTCAAATCGTAGATCTTATTTCAAAATTCATATACTTAAAAGCCGATTCAAAATACACTTGAGGCCGGTTTCGATTTCATGGCATAACATATATTTGGGGCCGGTTTAGCTTTTTATCAAGGAAGGGCCGGTGCTCTTATCTTGTTAAGGGAGACGGATTCCATTTTCAATACAGAGGCCAAAGTTCTTTTTCTTCAAAATGTCGGACTTCAGAAAGCTTGGACGGAGTACCTTTAAAAGGACGGAACTCTCTTTTAGACGGAGCTCTTTCAAAAGGACGAAACTCTTTCAAAGGACGGAGCTCTCTTTTGGACAGAGCTCTTTTAAAGGGCGGAGCTCTTCTTTTGGATGGAGCTCTTTTAAGGGACTGAGCACTCTTTTGGAAAGAGCTCTTTCAAAGGACGGAGCTCTCTTTTGGATGGAGCTCTTTCAAGGGGCGGAGCTCTCTTTTGGACGGAGCTCTTTCAAGGGACGGAGCTCTCTTTTGGACGGAGCTCTTTCAAAGGACGGAGCTCTCTTTTGGACGGAGCTCTTTCAAGGGACGGAGCTCTCTTTTGGACGGAGCTCTTTTTCTTATACAAGCCGGAGCTCTTTTTCTTTATTACGGTCGGAGTTCATTTTACATCACAAGCCGTACTTCTTTTTGGACGGAGTGCTTTTTGAACGGAGTGCCTTTTTGCTCAAGGGGACGGAGCTCGCTTTCTCGAAGGACGGAGCTCGTTTTCTCAAAGGACGGAGCTCGTTTTCTCAAAGGGCGGAGCTCATTTCCTTATGCAAAGCCGGAGCTCATTTTTATCTTAAGGCAGTAGTTCATTTCACATCAAGGGACGGAGCTCTTTTTATCTTAAGGTGGGAGTTCATTTCACATCAAGGGACGGGGCTCTTTTTATCTTAAGGCGGGAGTTCACTTCACATCAAGGGACGGAGCTCTTTTTATCTTAAGGCGGGAGTTCACTTCACATCAAGGGACGGAGCTCTTTTTATCTTAAGGCGGGAGTTCATTTCACATCAAGGGACGGAGCTCTTTTTATCTTAAGGCGGGAGTTCATTTTACATCAAGGGACGGAGCTCTTTTTGACAGAGGCTGAAGTTCTTTTTGGAGTACTTTGTCATCCAAATCCGGGGTTCAAAAAGCGAAGCTGTTTTTCATCAAAATCCGGAGTTCAAAAGCCGAAGTTGTTTTCCATCCAAATCCGGAGTTCAAAAGCCGAAGCTATTTTCCATCCAAATTTGGAGTTCAAAAGCCGAAGTTGTTTTTCATCCAAATCCGGAGTTCTTTTTATTTATTATACAAGCCAGAGTTTATTCTTTCATAAGGATGGACTGCGTAAACTCAAAAGCCGGATTCATTTCACGTTAAGGCTTGAGTTCATTTAAGGCCGGAGTTCTTTTTTTTTCCAACAAAAAGGATGGAGTGCTAGGGGACGGAGCTTATTTTCTTCAAAGGCCGGAGCGCATTTTATCAAAAGCCGGATTCATTTCACGTTGAGTCCTGAGTTCATTTAAGGCCGGAGTTCTTTTTTTTCCAACAAAAAGGATGGAGTGCTAGGGGACGGAGCTTATTTTCTTCAAAGGTCGGAGCTCATTTTATCAAAAGCCGGATTCATTTCACATTGAGTCCTAAGTTCATTTAAGGCTGGAGTTCTTTTTTTTCCAACAAAAAGGACGGAGTGCTAGGGGACGGAGTTCTTTTTACATTGCAGAAGGTGGATATTCAATGCAGAAAGCAGGAACTTAAAAACAGAGTACACCTCAATATTCTCAAACATGAGCTTAAAAGCAGAGCAGAGTACATTTGCAATATTCTTAAAGCATGAATTTAGAAACAGGCAGAATACACTTGCAATGAACTTAAAAACGGCGTCCGAGGTACACTTGCCTGACAGTCGGTTGCCCAATATCACCGTCTAAAGTTTTTCCTTCCTCCACTTCTCCTTACTGCTTGCCTGGTTTTCTCGTTTTTTCCTCAACCATCGCTGGTTTATATAGAGGAGGGAATAGGTGGGGTAAGTTGGGGTAAGTTACACTTCTTTTCAGAGGGTTGGTGGAGTAACTAGGTTAGTTCACTTACTCCATTTGGTCGCCGCTCAGTTAGATTCAAACTAAATAGTAAAGTCTGCTTTTTCTTTAGTTGTCATTAGTTTATTTCAGGCCAACTGCTTGGCCCACTCTTTGCCGATCAACCTTTTGGGACGGATTGTGTATTTCACTAAACGGACCGATTTTGGAGAAGGCCGGTCCATTTTTTATCAGGAAGGGCCAAATTTTGAATCACAGCTAGCCTTGATTACAGGGCCGAAGTGACTAAGGCCGGAGTGCTTAAGGAGCCGGACTGGATTTTCGTGGGAGGAGGCCGAAGTTGTTTGGCCTCAAGGGGCCGATCTTCTTTTCTTCTTATACGCAAGTTGGTTTTGTTTTAGGCCCATGACTTCTTTAGACTTAAGGTGGTTGGACTTCTTCTTACCTCACACAAGGCCGGACATAATTTTAGACACAAGGAAAAAATTGAACCTCCTTTTGACCCATATAAGGCCGGTCTTCTCCAATTTAAGCATCCTTCAATTTTCCTCGATTCTTTGATTATTTTGATTCTATGACTGGGACTTCTATGTTTTAAAATCTGGGTCGTCACAGCTCAGGGTCTCCGGTCACTATGACCCTTGCTAATCAGTTTGCTTTTCTGTTCTCTTCCCTTGGGAAGTGGATCATCTCTACACTGTCAAATGCCAAAGTCAAGCCTTGGACTTTGAAGAGATACTCGAAAAGCTATGAGTTGGAAGTCTCAAATTTTCCTTAGACCTAGTTGACAACCAGTTCCAAGTCACTGTAGATGATAAGGTTCTTGGCCGAGCACCCTTTGGTCAATCTGAGTCCAATAAACAACGCCTCATACTCTACGATATTATTAGTCGTCAGAAACCCAAGGGTCATTGAGTACTTTATTTCTAACCCATCAGGAGTTCTCAGGATCACGCTAGCACCACTATCTAATTGCATTGAAGATCCATCCATGTGCAAGGTCTATGCTGGGGCCCTTTGCTGATTAACTATCTCAATGGGTTATTGTTTCAACAATGAAGTTTGCCAGGGCTTAATCTTTTAGGACCAACCTCCATCAAAACTTCACGTCAAATTTGTCTAACTCAATGGCCCACTTGACCAGGCGTCCTGGCATGTCCGGTCTCTTTGACATTCTTTTTAGTAGCTAGTCTGTCATAACAACAATTTTGTGTGCCTGAAAATGGGTATGGAGTTTTTGGATAGAATAAACAAGTGCGTGAGCCATCCTTTTAGCATCTGAATATCGGGTCTTTGGGTTTGTTAATACCTTGCTGACATAATATACAAGTCATTGCTCCTCGGATTATTATCGAATTAAGATTGAGTTTAAGGTAGTATCAGATACTGTAAGGTACAAATACAACTTACTGCCTTCTTGAGGAAAAGTAAAAAGTGGTGGGTTTTAGAGATACTCCTTCAACTCTCAAAATGCAGCTTCACAATTGGTCATCCACTAGGAGCCGGTGGCCTTCATCCCCCTCACGCCTTTGAAAAAGGGTAAGTACTTCTTTGCTAACTTAGCCATAAAATGGAAGAGTGCTATCAGCCTGCCGGTGAGCTTTTGAATTTCTTTCACAATCCGTGGTGGGTTCATATCGAGGATAGCCTTGATTTTTTCAAGGTTTACTTCAATCCCTTGATGTAAGACGAAGAAACCCAAAAATTTTTCCGAGGTCACTCCGAACATACACTTTGTCGAATTAAGTTTCATTTGATGTGTCCGGAAGATATTGAACGCCTCGTCCAAATCATGGATATGGTCATCAGTCGCTCTACATTTAACGAACATCTCGTCCACATATATTTGTATCTTTTGTCCGATCTAGGTTTCAAACATCTTTTTGACAAGCCACTGTAGGTGGCACCGATATTCTTTAGTCTGAAGGGTATGATTTTATAACAGTAAATCCCTTAATCGTTCATGAATGATATGTACTCCTTATCTTTTGGACTCATTCAGATCTGGTTAGCCCAAATGTGCATCCATAAAGCTCAACAGTTCATATCCGGATGTTAAGTCTACTAGTAGATCAATCCTCAATAGCGAAAAGTTATCCTTAGGACATGTTTTGTTAACATTAGTGAAGTCGATACATATCTTCTATTTTCCATTACTTTTCTTGACTAGGACCACGTTAGATAACTAGTCTGGATATTGGACCTCCCTAATGAAATCCAGTATCGAATAATTTTTCACCTCCTCACAGATGGTAACAAATTTCTCAACCAAATGATTCTTTTATTTTTGCTTAACAAGTTATGATCGGGGTCTAGGCCTAACTTATGGATCATTATTCTAGTTGGTATTCCTGACATGTCGCTAGGTATCTAGGCAAAAACTTCAAAATTCCATCGGAGAATACTGATAAGCTGGTTTCAAAAGGGTGACGAGCCATATTTTCTACTGAAAATTTGGCAAAGTTTCATCTGTAATATGCCGTCAAGCTGATAGAAAAACATGTACAATCTCCAATAAAAAATAAAATATATCCAAATAATCCCTCATCTTGACAACATACAACAACAACTCACAAGCCACATAGCACAACAACAACTCCTCACTGGATCCATTTTGCCACAATTTATTCGTGGCTTCATTGCTGTCTATCTAAAGAAAACATTGGCCAAAGAGAGATGCCACTAGGTACCTGTTACAAATCACAATAACCTGTAGAAATATAATAAATTAAAATACAGTAGAAATTAAACTATCTAATTATCAGTTATATGTACAATATACATTAAGATTTCCAAAACAAATATAAATACATACAATTTTTCCATAACATATATAAAGCTATAAATTATAAGTCTTCAATATGATCTCCTAAATCCAAATCCTAGTCCACTTTGAATCTCTACGCTATCCCATCAGGTATAATAGACATGTGCTAATCTAGAGACAAGGAGAAGCAAGGGCGAGGCAAAATCTCAACAAGTGCAATATAATCAAGATGATAAACATTATAAGTAAATTAAAGTAGCATACGGATATACGAGTATAACAAGAATGCATAAACATACGACGTGATCGAATATGCTTTCGGAGCACAATTAACTTTTCACATTTTATCCTTCTTCTCTTTGGAATGTAAATTATACAAAATTACTTATATTTGCATACCAGAGTTAGTAAACCTTATGAGCTAAAGGTGCGGGAAAATGAGAAGAGGATCCTATCATCCACATGACCAAAGGGCGTAAGCTCCTATTATCGACCCAAAGGTAGGCCATCTACATATCATGCCTATAGACGGGCCATACACATATGCCTCCATGTCTCCTGGGGCCCAGAAGCAATTCTTATCCTTCCACAATAATATCCTAAGAGTTACCAAAAGTATCACCCACTATAATACACGGTCAGAACAATCCTCAAGTCTCTACTATCATACCAATGGCATGCCTAGAGATATTACCCTCCGAAATATAAATCCGTGGTCCTAATTTCATGATATCTTATTCTTTAAGGGAAGGTCCACCATACTTTTTTCACAATGTTTCCATCCGAGAGAACAAATCAATCATATAACCAATTGTGAAATTTTTCTCCAAATACTTACATGATTTTTATCTTTCTTTTAGATTTAAATCTTCTCATAACTTAATTTGTATATACGAATATCATAAACATAAGAAAGAATAGAAATTCTTACCACCGAGAGGCAATTATAACCTTAGAGGCTTCCGGACAATATTTCATTCACAATTGGTTAACGAATATATTTTTCAAAATAAACAACTAAATAAATGTAAATATATATGCAACTTAATTAACAATTAAATAATGAGAGAATTATGCCAAATTTACCAAAGAGGCTTGGGTAAATAGTACCCGCATATGAACTATACCTGATTGTGCATATCGGACGATTCTTGAAAATTCTGGCATCCAATGGGTAAATTACCAAATTCAAAACATAGGTGATCATAATCTCAAGCCAATTTATGCATAAAATTCAAAATAAATGCTTAAATGAGGTCCGAGCGCATCTCAGGGTTCCGACGAACCAAAATACACATAAAACTATCAAATCGGATATCCAATCGATAAATTAACTTATATATGATATGGATAATAAACTCTAGACCTAATTTATACAAAAACCTCAAAAATCGAAGGCCAAAACGACCCGAGCTCGAGGTTAGGGTTTCAGTGCAAAAACTTGTCAATTTCTACAAATTTGGACATAAAATTCATCTATATGCATAATTAAGCCTTAGGTATTACAAATACATGTATGGGTCGGATATTAGGACAATAATACCAGAATGGGATCGAATGAAAATCAAAAAGAATGGAAGAAAAGGGTATGGATGCACTTGCCTCGTTCTGATCTATGATCTCTCCAACTAGCTCCAAGCCGAAATCAAACCCGAAATCCTTCGTTTGATCCTTTCTCTCTCTTCACCCTCTCTCTACCCGAGTCATATGCTTCCTTTTTTATCAAACTACGTCCCACGGCGGATAAAAAGAACCCGAACATGGCTTTTACGCTGACTGGCGCTCAAGATTCATCCGCGGTGCGTAGTAGGCACTTTTGCACTAGATTCGGCGCTTCCTGCAGGCGCTTGAGCGCCCGACAGGCGCCGGCCTGTTGGGCTACACGCCCAACGGGTCATTCGGCACCGTTGCTCGATTCCGACACCGAAACATATCTTTCCCACATACCTCGAGCCTAATTATGATTATATTAGTTTAATATTCTGAGATTACCATAATTTAAAACCTGAATCATCTTTACAGATTAATATTTTGAGATTATAATGCCGGTTCCCAATTCCACTAATTCCGGGTCTTCAGCCCTTCGATCCACTTCCTCCCATGCCCTTAGACCTAGATCTACTTATTTTAACTCAATTACTCATATTTATTACATTCTAAAATTGGTACCATACAACTCTCCACCACTTACAAAAATTTCGTTCTCAAAATTTAACGAACCTCAAGACATAACAATAGGAGGGTAGACATTTCTTGGAGAGACGATTATTTCCAGCGAACTTTAGTCATTCAAATCATCCCGATCCTCAACAACTAATGCCTCTTATCAAAAATTAAGATTGAAACCTCGCTATAAGACGAATTCCTAGCTTCCCACAAAGTTAAAGCCGATCATAAACCTACTTCCTCTATTATCGGTACATGGAAGACATTACGATAATCTACTCAAATTTAAAGGTAAGCCTAATTATGAACTACCCCTCCGACTTAATATAAAATCTCAAACAAACTAATAGGCTCTCACCTCGAAACTTCCTACGTCTCAAGAATGATCTTCCATTGGAACCTTAACCCTATTCAAAAATTCCTGAGCCAAGGGCCCACATGCTTCTATTACACTATTCTGATTAACCATTTGTTAAGATACTAAAAATCCTCTTACAACTCATATCCATTGATTCATATCAGATTCCTAGGTTACTTGGCAATGGTGAACCTTAGGAAAAACCCTACAGATATCAACACGACTAAGACAAAGCTCAAAATCTTTAGATTACAATCAACCTAAGCAATGCAATTGAAGCAATCACCCAAAAGATTCAAACTCGAATACTTACCAAACCTGCTTGTTGGCATACCAACGAGCCAACTTATACATCCTGGTCAAATCACCCAATTTTACGATAAATGGGCTATCCTAGTTTGTCAATTCCACAATATCCAAATGGTACCGTTAATTCTTACCGCCCTAAATATTCTCGACACTGAAACGGTGAAGGCTTCTTATCTTATAATTCCATTACCTTACTGTGTAGGAGGCAACTGTTCCTCCTAAAACCAAAGGCAGAGCACCCCCTTCACTTAGGTATTAGGAGCTACTTGAAATTCACCCTACAATAACTCCTAAGATGCACCAAGACATACCCAATCCGAAGATTCTCATCATCCAATTATCGGCAATAATATTCTTCTTGGCTAATGATACACCTCATAAGTATAACCCCCTAGCAACCTTATTGATCTACACTACCACTTGATCAACCCTTCACAACTGACATCAAAACTCACCATTACTATCCTCAAGCGAATCTACCCGCTTATATCATTGCATGGTCATTTCTTCCTACGAGACCACCTCTCAGTCCATAGGTTCATTAAACAATAACTATCTCTATAAGCAACCGTATAAATCCTAAAAGCAAGGACTTTAATAGCTAACCCCAAACTATAGGTGAGGTAATTCTGGTCATAGGCTTTACATCCTCTTAACCAATGGCAATGATCCATACAAGTCAAGGGATATATAATCCTAGAACTTCCTCAAAAGGGTCACATTCTACCGTAACATACTAGACCATCAGGGGTCAATCCAAACAATAAGGTCAACATCTAATCCTTAATTCCTAGAAGGCTACTCCCGCATGATCCATCTCGACAGATACTGATCGTCTCAAGCAAAATGCCTCATGTCACTGCAACCTTAAGAAATACTTATCGAATTGCCCTTCTAGGTTCAACTAGACCCAAGAAAGTCACACATCTTTAAGACATCAATCAATCCTTCCCGAATAAGCTATCGCTCCAAACTCTAAGGAATCGAATTCCTGCTATCGGAGAAACTACATGCCCGACATAACATTTCTCCCAAACTTACATCCCATTCATAATTGAGTACATGGATAACCGTCTTTCACAATCCATGATACGATCCTCAAATAGGGTTCTCACACCCTATTAACTCTAAGAATTCATCAATGAGGCCATCTTAAAAACATTGAAGCTCTTCACGAAAAAATACTCAGTCAATGCCTTATTGATTCAATATAAAGTCCTCAAAATTTGGTGGCAATCCTGGCACAACTCTACAACAACCAACAATTTAACGATCAGAAGATAATTTAAGCTGAACATTTCCTCTAGGAAACGTCCTTAAACACTTACACTACCCAAACACCTTAGCGACCACAAAACGACTCCCAAGTGTGGTCTTATAAGTTAACCAAACTTGGCACAAAATCCTAATCAAACGATTTGCAGGCGAAACAATACTAATTTTATCGCCACTCAAACAACGATGTCTTATGTTCAAACCTTTCCACCCGATAACAAGGTATGATATCCTTACCATTATAGCTCACACTAGCATGGCACCTTACTAACCAAATCATCCACAAAATTATATAAGGCCTTAACACCACAGGGTAATTAATTCAGCCTAACCCATCATATCTACAAACCCAAGAAAATATTGCAGACCTCAGTACAACTAGTATAAGGCCTACGATCCTCAGATAAATGAATAAGCTTAGGAAACACCAATAAAATATAGATTTTGGATCCCAAAGTAACACATATATTGAAGCATCAAGATCTAAAAACCTTATCTCCCGCTACGATGGACGACATTTCTATACTTTGTACCATCATCGCGACACCTAGATCCACGGTATTGGGCTCCTTTACTGTCTGACCCATGGAATAAGGGCAATCCCTAATCATACGGTCGAAGTATCCACACTTGATGCTCCCAAAAATCCCACCGAAATAAGACATTAATCCATAAAGCATCCATGAATATATCCGATGATATCTCTTTATCCTCGAGACCCATGACCCTTTTTCACATCAACCACCTGAGGTCGACTTCAACTTCTATCAGACCAGGGCAACATTACCTTATCTTCTTCTGAACATTGGATCACCACAACATCATCTTAATTCTCAGGATCCATATCTCAACCTCTATAGGATCTGAGCTATCCAAAAGTTTAGGTATTTAGTATCACTAAATCGATTATGAATCGACATCTTAGGGCCCATTACACCAGAACTGACTCTAAGTTATTCGAACCTCAAGCCATCAATTCCACCCTATCCATTATGCTTAATCATTCTATTAAAACATCCATTCTTAGTAAATCACTACCCTGAGGACCTCAACCCTGAGTAGATCAAATCTTAACTTTGACCCAATACCGATTAACCAAGACCTTGAATCAATACCAATCAATTTGAGCACCAAATCGGCACCAATCAAATTTAAGTCTCAAGGTGCCTCCCTATAGCTCCTCTCAAACTCATGGTCGACCACTACCGTGAGTAAATTCTCATCCAAGAGCCAATACTAATACCCTTTTGAAATAGAAACAACACGGGTTAGGTCACTCTTAAAATACTAACTGGGGCGCATAATGTAAGGTACCAATTTTTAAAATATTATAAATTAAGTTAATGAATTAAGAAAGCAAGATGGTCAACACACCATTGACAAGATAAATTTGATTGCGAGATTGCCTGGTCAACAAAATATTGACCGGCTGAATATGCAAAGGGATGATCGCACCGAGTGTACAAAATGTCTGATCAACAAAATGTTGACCAGCTAAATATAAAGTAACCGGCTAAAAATAAAGGAGACGGAAATAGATTAAGGAGAATATGTGTTCAACATAAGTTGATCGATTAAAATGCAAGAAATACTGGGATGCCAAAGTGGCCAGCCGTCAATAGAAGAAAATGTCAGGACAACACCCGTTTGCCGACAAAGGGAATTAAGAGAATGTCCGGTCAGCATGATGACCGGCAAAAATTCAAAGAAGGAAATATCGGTTTGGAGCAAAATACCAGTATGACTGGTATACATTAAAAGGAAAACGACCAAATCGTGTGATCTGTATATTGTGAGAGAAACGACCGGAATGGGTATTATGGGAACCATGAGTGTTTTAGGCGGTTTGCACTAATGAGAAACGACTGGTATGGTAGGAATGCGTAAGTGCCTGTGGGCGCACTCTACCGATATGGCTATTTGCCCGACATGCTTGTAAAGAAAAGTGATCGGTATGCTTGTGAGAGGAATGACTGTTATGAAAATAACCGGAATGCGTTTTGAGGAGATAACTCCTGGTGTGCGCCATTTGCCCGGTATGCACCATTTGCCCAGTTTTTGCTATTTGCCTAGTATGTGCAATTTGCCCAGAATGGGTACTTTGAGGAGAAATGGATATGTCGGTCGGTTTGCACAAAATGACAGAATGATGCAAATGACCCGGTGTGCGTGATATGATCAAAATAGCCGGTATGCACAAATTGCTCAGGAATAATGAATTTTGCAGGAATGGTAGCTTTTTCCGAATTAATGCAACATGCTGGTATGAAGCATTTTGCCGGTATGGAGTATTTTATCGGTATGGAACAAAGTGACTGGTATGCATGTAAGGTAAAAGGATCGGCATGCATCAAGGCAAAAATGACATGTAGCCAAATTACTGGTATAAATGAATATGGCAAAATTACTGGTTACCAAGATGAAATGATGAGGGCGGTATGAAATACTAGAACAAAAATGGAGTAAAGCTAAATGCGGGAATGGTACAAAAGGGCCAAAATGATGAACTTTGGGCGGTTGGCATATTTTACCGGGACGAGTAAAGAGACGGGATGGGTAAAAATGCAGACAGGTCATATTTGACCGGTATGGGTGAAAATTGACGGAGAAAAATTCTAAAACCTACCAAACACAGAAAAGCCTTAATTCTCTGGAAAAAGAGAGTGGTGCCTATAAATAATGGGCAAGGGAAAGAGTAGCGAGACAGCAAAGTAGCGAAGTAGAGAGGATAGAAGGAGAAAGATCCTGGGGCACCTAGGAGAGAAAATAGCAAGGCAAGTGCATTATATGTTTATTTTGGTATTTATTTAAATTACAAATATATATATATATATATGTGTATTTAAATATTTGTGAATTATCATCTAAATTTGAGACCTGTGTCCAGTTCAAGTACCCCTTTTTCCTACAAATTTATGCATACTAACACTATTTATTTGAGGATAATTATACGTTATGCATAATTTCATAAATTATGTTTAACTATATATATTTAATTGTAAAGCTCTGAAAAATATATTTGTGCTACAATCATGAAGAAATTGCGATTTGAAGACCTCTAAAGTGAGAATTGCCTATCGGTGGAAAGGAATTTCAATCTCTCCTATGAATTTTGATATTCATACACATAAATTAAATCGTCAAAAGATTTAAGTCCAAAGAAAATGAGAATCAAGCAAGCAATCGGTGGGAAATCCACAATGTATGTATGATTGAATTGATCTCTCGGTTGGAGATAACGTGAATGAAATGATATGTGGTGGATCCTCTCTTAAAGAAAAAGGTAATCTTGAAATTAGGACCACGGACTTATGATCGTTGGGTAGTATTATCTGGCTTGCCACGTCCATCACGGTGGGAACCTAAGGAATACTTTTGCCACGTATTCTGGCTTCTTACGGGAGCAGGCAATATCCGTGGTATACCCTAGGATACTACTGTGGAAGGATGAGAACTGCCTTGGTACCCTGGGAGAATGGGGCGTATCGTTATCGGCCCGTCTATAGGCATGATATGTAGATGAACCTCCGGTAGGGTCTAAGAACAAGCCCCACGGCCTTAGATATTTGGAGAATCATGATCCTTTCCTCATCCTCTCGCATTGTTTGCTAGTACGACCTACTGGCCCTGATCCGCAAAGACAAATAACTATGTATAAATCATAATCCAAAAAGAGAAGAGAATTGTGTACCCAAGCATACCTAATCATATTCCTATTTATGTATCTTTTTTATGCTTATGCCTTTTCTTACATATCCTCATCTATATTGTTCATCATTTATATGTGCTTGCTAAGCTATGAGCTCACTCTTGTTCCTTCTCCCTTCCAGATAAGTTCCACTAGGCTGTAGGCATAGATTAGGCAGCTAATATCAATCAAAGAACTTATGGACTTAGCCATACAATTAGGTAAGGATGATAACTTTAGATAAATTATCTTGATTTATGTGATGATAAGATTGGATGTATATTGAGTTTTCACTACATATAATGGATATTATGCTTCCGCAGAATTTCTTTCGTGGTCATATTGGGTTTCCTAGTTGGCATCTTTTATATACCAACGTCGTACCTAAGTTATGACGTCGAGACCACCTATGATATTATAGTGGCTTTGACGATCCTATTATTTATGGTTATTATATAGAGTAGTATAACATTGGTATTTGACAGACAAACATATTTTTGGTAGAAAATTACGGTCCGTCACACATAAACTAGTCAACCAAACTCATTTTCTAACTCTAACTTAGTTCAAACATAAGCTAGCCAACCAGGATAATTAGAACTATCTAATCTAATTTAATTTGTCCTATGCCTACATCTTCTTATTCAATCAATCTTAATCTATTCTAAGCTTCCGCATGTGATTCAAATCAAACCTAAGGTATCTCTTTTTCTCTGATACCAATAATGATGGACCATATTTTTTACCGAAAATCTGGCAGAGTTTTATCTGTAATATGACCGTCGAATTGATACAAAAACTTATACAATCTCCTGTACAAAACAAAATATATCCAAATAATCCCTCATCTCAACAACATACAACAACAACTCACAAGCCACACAGCACAACAACAACAACTCACAGGATCCATTTTGCCACAATTTATTCGTGCCTTTAACGCTATGTATCTAAATACAACATTGGTCAGATAAGTTTGACTAGGCTGTAGGCACAAGAAAGGCAGCTGATATCAATCAAAGAGCTTATGGACTTATCCATACAACCAGGTAATGACGATAACTTTGGATAAATTATCTTGATTTATGTGATGATAAGATTGGATGCATATTTAGTTTTCACTGCATATAATAGATATTATACTTCTGCAGAATTTCTTTTGTGGTCATATTGGGTTTCCTAGTTTGCATCTCTTCTACACCGAAGTCATACCTAAGTTATGACGTCGGGACCACCTATGATATTATGGTGGCTTTGATGTTCTCGTGTATTTATAGTTATTATATAGACTAGTATAAGATTGGTATTTGACGGACATACATATTTTTGGTAGAAAAATTATGGTCCGTCACAATTTGTATCAGAGAAAAGATATTTCTTAGGTTTGATTTGAATCATATGATGAAATTTAGGATAGATTAAGATTTATCAGATAAATAGATATATTTGTGGGATAATTATGATCAATTTGTTCTATGTTAAGGTTCTCAAGCTAAGATGAATAGACGGATCGAGATCAATAAAACCTGGAGTCGGTTTCGGGAATAGTGAAATTTGGATTATCGTTT
Organism: Nepenthes gracilis; assembly: GCA_033239525.1. NCBI lineage: Eukaryota > Viridiplantae > Streptophyta > Magnoliopsida > Caryophyllales > Nepenthaceae > Nepenthes > Nepenthes gracilis. The sequence goes on from BSYO01000006.1 coordinate 15,205,562, forward strand.
TGTGATCAATTTAGTAAGTGATGGAGTGCTTAAGTTTTGGGTGGTTCAGATGCTACCGAGGTTGAAGTGTGGATCTGGAAAAATAGTGTTGCGATGACCCAATGATTGAGGGGGAAAATAAGATAATCTCTATCTCACATAAATTAGAAGACCAAGTCAACCATGGGTAGAAGATGAATAAAAGAGCCATGAGGTAGAAAAAAAATATATGTCATGATGTAATTTTCTTAGCTCACCCATCTGTTCGAGGACTTTAAGCTTGTACTAGTTATATCGATATCTAAGACATTTTTGGTCCATAGATATGTTAGGTTAGGCTAAGTTGATTTGTTTCACAAAATCCTCGACATGATATTAGTGATGATTGGTTAGTCAAGGTACAAAGAAATTAGAATCGTAATGCCTGTAAGCCGTGATGGGAATATGTGTTTAAATTATGAAACAAACAAGATCACCCCCTTGGAGACGTTTGGTGGTCACTGAGAAAAAATAGCTATGTGAGAATATTCCCCCAAAGGAAAAGATTAGGCTCATTCATTTATGAGAACTGACTTAAGGCTATGAAGAAATCAATGTTAGCTTTTGAGGATTTCATATGGAATTAAAAGAGCTTTCATTAGGTGTCATTATTAATGCCTTAGAGCCTCTAGGGAGGTAGAAACAGCTAATAAGGTCATTTGTGGATAATTAAATACTTGGTTACTAGGAGTTTAAATTGATAAGTGGGCACAATGAATGGATAGATGATTTTTAAAGATCCATCTATGTCCATGTCGTGTTGATTGTGGATTAATGTAAATTGTAGCCCTGGCCGCATTTGAGATAATAATATGGCTTCTACAAAGACCGGAAGTGCCGTTTGGATTTTGCAAGTTTAATGATATTTTATGGGTTAAATGATTCGGCGATATTCGGATCGCTACTAAGATGACCTCATTAATAAGTTTAAGGGAACATAGGGAGTATAGTTTCTCTTGGGCGATCTAACAAATATTCTTAAAGATTGTAGAGTCGCAAGGTGCTTGACTTAGAATCTATTAGTATAAAATCGGACATATAAATGTAGTCTTTGAAGAAACTAAGAATAAAATTGTTAGCCATACTTTTTGAGTAATCCCTTATAGGTATAGCACGTTTATAATGTTTTTGACTACCCTTGAATCAAGTAGGGGAGGAACTCATAAGTTGAAATTGCTTCACCCATAGCTGGAGATAGCCGGTGAAATCCTTTCTTTGAGGATTCATAGGAAGCTGTGGTTTAATAGTTTAAAGGGCCAGAATAGTTATAAGGATGATCTTATAATATTGTCAAAGATTAGATTTGAAGAGGAACATCAGTGTCTTTTAAGAAAAGCAAACATTAATACCAATAAATATTGAGAGTCCTTAGACTTAATATGTTTCAGTGCTTCGTAGGGGATGTGAAAGGTGAATCGTAAGCCGGTCCTAATATTTGAAAAATGGGATGAGAAATCCTTATGGTTTTATTTTAGGATGATTAGGACAACCTACTCATCATAAAATATGGATAATATATTTGGATCAAACTAGTTGGCCATCAGTATGCTAGCAAGATCCTGAAGTTGCTAAGTAATTGAGTATTGAGGTCTGGGGTGATGACCCAAAACTATATCAAAATTTTAAAGTGATATTTAATCTAGCTGCAATTTGAGAATTTATGAGAATTACTTTTATAAACTATATATTGGGGATATGACAATTTTTCGCCTTATTAACAAAATAATTAGAAATTAAAGTACTTTCAATTTTAAGGTTTGATTGTGATTTGAGGTGTATGCCGAAACTTTAGTTAAATCTGATAAAGGAATCTTGGGCACCAAGTTAAAATGGATGAGGCAATAAATTACAATTGGATGACTCTTAGTAAAAATAAATAATCAAAGTAGTGCAACAAAAATGTGGCGAGCTCATTTATGTTATGGTTCAGTATGAGGCTCAAGAGAAATAGTTCCTTTCGAGGTTTAGGGTAAATTGAAGTTAGAATTTTCAATCGTTTGAAATTTCAAGCTAAGTCAAAAAGTAGTTAATGAATCTGGTTTGTCTTTACACTTGGTAAAATTTGGTTATAAGAATCAGAATAATTCAAATAATCAAATTGTGGGATAATTGTTTAATTAAGAAGTGATTCGGGAATGATAGGAGAATTTATAAGATTACCCCCGATTATAAGAATTTGAGGTTCATCAAAATTTCGAGGACGAAATTCCTATGAGTGGGAAAGAATTTATAAGGTACCAGTTTTAAAATATTATAAATTAAATTAATAAATTAAGGAAGCAAGATGGTCAACGCACCATTGACCAAATAAATTTGATTGGGAGATTGCCTGGTTAACAAAATATTGACCAGCTGAATATGCAAAGGGGTGATCGTATCGGGCGTATAAAATATGCGATCAACAAAATGTTGATTGGCTAAATATAAAGTAACCGGCAAAAAATAAAGGAGACGGAAATAGATTAAGGAGAATATCTGGTCCACATAAGTTGACCGGTTAAAATGAAAGAAATACTAGGATGCAAAAGTGGCCGGCCGTCAATAGAAGAAAATGTCTGGACAACACCAGTTGACCGGCTAAGGGAATTAGGAGAATGTCCGGTCAGCATATTGACCGGCAGAAATGCAAAGAAGGAAATACCGGTTTGAAGCAAAATACTGGTATGACCGGTATACATTAAAAGGAAAACGACCGGATTGTATAATCGCTATACTGTGAGAGAAACGACCGGAATGGGTATTATGGGATGCATGAGTGTTTTAAGCGGTTTGCACTAATGAGAACGACTGGTATGGTAGGAATGCGCAAGTGCTTGTGGGTGCACTCTGCCGATTATGGCAATTTGCCCGTATGCTTGTAAAGAAAGGCGACCGGTATGCTTGTGAGAGGAATGATCGGTATGAAAATAACCGGAATGCGTTTTCAGGAGATAACTCCCGATGTGCACCATTTACTCGGTATGCACCATTTGCCCGCTTTGTGCCATTTGCCCAGTATATGTGATTTGCCCAGAATGGGTACTTTGAGGAGAAATGGGTATATCGGCCGGTTTGCACAAAATGACGGAATGATGCAAATGGCCCGGTATGCGTGATATGACCAAAATAGCCGGTACGCACGAATTGCTCAAGAATAATGAATTTTGCCGAAATGGTAACTTTCACCGAATTAATGCAAAATACCGGTATGAAGCATTTTGCCAGTATGGAGTATTTTATCTATATGGAACAAAGTAACCAGTATGCATGTAAGGTAAAAGGATCGGCATGCATCAAGGCAAGAAAAACTTGCAGCCAAATTATTGGTATAAATGAATATGGCAAAATTACCGGTTACCAAGATGAAATGATGATGGTGGTATGAAATACTAGAACGAAAATGGTGGAGTAAAGCTAAATGCTGGAATGGTACGAAAGGGCCAGAATGATGAACTTTGGGCGGTTGGAGTATTTTACCGGGACGAGTAAAGAGATAGGATGGGTAAAAATGCGAAAAGGTCATATTTGACCAGTATGGGTGAAAATTGGCGGAGAAAAATTCTAAAACCTACCAAACACGGAAAAGCCTGAATTTTCTAGAAAAAGAGAGTGGTGCCTATAAATACTGGGTGAGGGAAAGAGTAGCGAGACAGCAAAGCAGCAAAATAGAGAGGATAGAAGGAGAAGGATCCTGCGGCACCCACGAGAGGAAATAGCAAGGCAAGTGCATTATATGTTTATTTTGGTATTTATTTAAATCACGAATATATATATATATATGTATTTAAATATTTGTGAATTATCATTTAAATTTGAGACCTAGGTCCAGTTCAAGTGCCCCTTTTTCCTACAAATTAATGCATATTGATACTGTTTATTTGAGTATAATTATGAGTTATGCATAATTTCATAAATTATGTTTAATTACATATGTTTAATTGTAAAGCTCTTAAAAATATATTTGTGCTACAATCATGAAGAAATTATGATTGGAAAACCCCTAAAGTGACAATTGCCTATCGGTGGTAAGGAATTTCAATCTCTCCTATGAATTTTGATATTTGTACATATAAATTGAATCGTCAAAAGATTTAAATCCAAAGAAAAATGAGAATCGAGCAAGCAATTGGAGGAAAATCCACAATGTACGTATGATTGAATTGATCTCCTGGTTAGAGATAACGTGAATAAAATGATATGTAGTGGATCCACCCTCAAAGAAAAAAGTAATCTTGAAACTAGGACCATGGACTTATGTTTATTGGGTAGTATTCTCCGGTTTGCCACATCCATCACTGTGGGAACCTAAGGAATACTTTTGCCACATATTTTGGCCGCTCACGGGAGTGGGCGATATCTGTGGTATGCCCTAGGATACTACTATGGAAGGACGATGACTGCCCTAGTACCCCGAGAGAATGGGAGGTATCGTTATCGTCTAGTCTATAGGCATGATATATAGATGACACCCCGCTTGGGTTTAAGAATAAGCCCTCACAACCTTAGATATATAGAGTATCATGATCATTTCCTCGTCCTTTCGCATCGTTTGCTAGTATGACCTACTGACCCTGATCCGTAAAGACGAATAACTATGTGTAAATCATAATAAAAAAAAAGAAGAGAACTGTGTGCCCAATCATACCTAATCATATTCCTGTTTATCTATTTTTGCTATGCTTATGCCTTTTCTTGCTTATCCTTATCTATGTTGTTCATCGTTTATATGCACTTGCTGAGTTATGAGCTTACTCTTACTCCTCCCTTCCAGATAAGTTCGACGAAGCTGTAGGCACAAGAAAGGCAGCTGATATGAATCAAAGAGCTTATGGACTTAGCCTTACAATTAGGTAAGGATGATAACTTTGGATAAATTATCTTGATTTATGTGATGATAAGATTGGATGCATATTTAGTTTTCGCTACATATAATGGATATTATACTTCTGCAAAATTTCTTTTGTAGTCATATTGGGTTTCCTAGTTACTATCTCTTCTACACCGACGTCGTACCTAAGTTATGCCGTCAAGACCACCTAAGATATTATGGTGGCTTTGACGATCCTGCGTATTTATGGTTATTATATAAAGTAGTACAAGATTGGTATTTTACAAACATACATATTTTTGGTAGAAAAGTTATGGTTCGTCACATATGAGCTAGTCAACCAAACTCATTTTCTAACTCCAACTTAGTTCGAACCTAAGCTAGCCAACCATGATAACTAGAACTATCCAATCCAATTTAATTTGTCCTATACCTACATCCACTTATTCAATCAATCTTAATCTATCCTAAGCTCCTATATATGATTCAAATCAAATCTAAGGTATCTCTTTTTCTCTGATATCAATAATAATGGATCGTATTTTCTACTGAATATCTGTCAGCGTTTCATCTGTAATTCAATCGTCAAATTGATACAAAAACCTATACAATCTCCTATACAAAACAAAATATATCCAAATAATCCCCATCTCAACAACATACAACAACAACTCACAAGCCACACAGCACAACAACAACTCCTCATAGGATCCATTTTGCCACAATTTATTCGTGGCTCCAATGCGTGTATCTAAATACAATATTGGCCAAAGAGAGATGCCACTATGTACTTGTTACAAACCACAATAACTACGAAAGTATAATAAATCTAAATACAGCGGAAACTAAACTATCTAATTATCAGTTATATGTACAATATATATTAAGATTTCCAAAACAAATATAAATATATACAGTTTTCCCATGATATATATAAAGTTACAAATTATAAGTCTTCGATATGATCTCCTAAAGCCAGAGCCTAGTCCACTTCAAATCTCTACGCTATCCCATCGAATATAATAAACTTATGCTAATATGGAGATAAGGAGAAATAAGGGTGGGCCAAAATCTTAATAAGTACAATATAATCAAGACAATAAACATTATAAGTAAAATAAAGTAGTAGAGGGATATATGAGTATAATGAGAATGCATAAACATATGATGTGATCGAATATGCTTTCGGAATACAATTAACTTTTCATGTTTTATCTTTCTTCTCTTTAGAATATAAATTATGCATAATAACTTATGTTTGCGGATCAGGACCAGTAAATCTTACTAGCTAAATGTGCAGGAGAAAATGAGAGGGTGTTGTCATCCACATGACCTAAGGGCATAAGGTCCTATTATCGACCCAGAGGCGGGTCATCTACATATCATGCCTATAGACGGGCCATACACATATGCCCCATGTCCCTCGGGGCCCAGAGGAAGTCATCGTCCTTCCACAGTAATATCCTAAGACTTGCCAAGAGTATCACCCACTACAATACGAGGCCAGAACAATCTTTGAGTCTCCACAGTCATACCAATGGCATGCCTAAGGATATTACCCTTTGTGACATAAATTTGTGGTCCTAATTTCATAATATCTTATTCTTTGTGGGAAGGTCCACCGTACTTCTTTCACAATGTCTCCATCCGGGAGAATAAATCAATTATATAACCAATTGTGAAATTTTTCTCCAAATACTTGCACGATTTTTATCTTTCTTTCAAATTTCAATTTTCTCATGACTTAATTTGCATATACGAATATTATAAACATAGGAAAGAATAGAATTTCTTACCACCAAGAGACAATTATAACCTTTGAGGTTTTCAGACAACATCCCCTTCACAATTGGTTAACGAATATATTTTTCGAAATAAATAATTAAACATATGTAAATATATATGAAACTTAATTAACGATTAAACAATGTGAGAATTATGTAAAATTTACCAAAGAGGTTTAGGTGAATAGTACCCGCACGTGAATACTACCCGGTTGTACAAATTGGATGATTCTCAAAAATTCGGGCATCCAATGGCTAAATTACCAAATTCAAAATACGGGTAATCATAATCTCAAGCCAATTTATGTATAAAATTCAAAATAAATATTTAAACAAGATCCGGGCGCATCCTCAGGTTCTGACGAACGAAAATACACATAAAACTATCAAATTGGATATCTAATCAATAAATTAATTTATATAGGATATGAGTACTAATATTTTAGACCCAATTTATACAAAAGCCCCAAAATCGGAAGCCCGAAACCAGCCAGGCACGGGGTTAGGGTTTTAGTGCAAAAACAAGTCAATTTTTAGAAATTTAGAAATGAAATTCATATATATATATAATCAAGCCATGCGTATTACAAATATATGTATGGGTCGGGTATCGGGACAATAATATCCGAAAGGGATCGAAAGAAAATTAAAAAGGATGGAAGAAAAGGGTATGGATACACTTGTCTTGACCCGACATACAATTTCTCTAACTAGCTCCAAGTCAAAATCAAACCCGAGAGCCTTCGTTTGCTCTTTTCTCTCTCTTCTCTCTCCCTCTCTCTCTACCCAAACCCTTTGCTTCTTTCTCTCCCAAACTGCACTCCACAATGGATAAAAAGAACCTAGACGCAGCTTTTACATAGACTGGTGCTCGAGGGCCATCCGCAGTGCACAACAAGCGCGCCTGCACTGGATTCAGCACCTACTGCGGGCGCTTGAGCGTCCAGCAGGTCGTCTGACGCCGTCACCCGATTCTGACATCGAAACATATCTTTTCCACATACCTCGAGCCTAATTATAATTATATTAATTGAATACCCTGAGATTACAATAATTTAAAACCCGAATCATATTGACGGATTAATATTTTGAGATTATAACCCTGATTCCCAATTCCACCAATTCCGAATCTTCGGCCCTTCGATCCACTTCTTCCCATGCCCTTAGATCTCGATCTACTTATTTTAACTTAATTACTCATATTTACTACGTTTCGAAAATTGGTACCTTATAGGAAGTGTTCTGACAAAGATCTTCCTATTTGAACATACTTCTATGGATCAATGGGATCCAAGGGGATTTAATCTGTAGATTTTCCAGATTTGGCTAGTAACAATGTGGTCTTATCACGAAAGTCAAAATACTCAATTGGTTGGCCGGGGTGTGTTTGAGTTATTTGGGACAAGTAATATGTCCGCCCGATCATTTGATCGCCAAAGACCTCTCTTACGTCGTACGGAGTGGAGAACTTCATTTTTTAATATGGGATCGAGGTTACTACCCTAAAAGCGGTCAAATAAGGACGTCTGAGGATGATGTTGTTGATTGATGAAATGTCTACTGCCAAGAAGAAAAGTACCTTGGAGGCAATCCTTGGATAAATCTCCAGTGTAACTTCTAATTGGACGATCCCTTGAACAAGCACTAGCTCATTGTCTAGCTCATACAGGGGCCCCTCGGTGGGTTTTATCTAATTTCTTTTTAGATCCAATTTAAAATATGCATCAAGATAATGTAAATTTCTAAAACTTTCATTATTAACAAATACTCGTTTCAACTGATAGTCTATATTACCATCAAAGATGAGTGCAAATACAATCAATGGATTAGAATAAGGAGAGGATACATGAGTCATATTTTCCTTACTAAAACTAATGACATCATCTCTAACTCCTACCATTGGCCTTTTATGACAAGTGGCCATACTTGGGTGAGCGTGGGTATTGTTCTACGCTGGTCATATCATAACCATGTTAATGACTCTGGTTGCCACTCGGTTTCTTGGCTGTTCGGCTTCATCTCTCTCTGCTTCCTCGGAGGTATATCCGAGTCTTTAAGAAATCAGGTAAAGTGTCCTTTCGGATCAAGTCTTCAATCTCCTTTTGCAGCATTCGACAATTTTCAATGTTATGACCCCCGCACAGATGGTAGTGATAATACAATGATTGATCCCCTCCATCCAGGTTCTTCAATACCTTCGGCCATGTGAAAAAATTTTTATCCTCAATATATATCAGGATATTGGTGCGAGAATCGTTTAAAGGAGTCAGGTCCAATGGTCTGAACTCCCTTCGTGCTGTCGGCTCCATCTTCGGCTGCTTCCTTAGTCCATAGAAACCCACGTGGTCTCCATTCTTTTTTTTCCATCCACCGTCCTCTAGAGGAAATGGTCCACACGCTCTGATCGTTTTGCCTTGTTGGCCTCTTTGGCCACTATGTAAACTCGAGTAATTGCCTCAACCTCTCAAAAAGTCTGCGAGCCCTTATGGGCCAGATGCTTGAAGAAGTCTCCAAACTCTAGAATCAATATGAAAGCATTTAGCTTCACCTCATCAGTAAGTTTGGGTATCTTCCGAGTTTTGGCTGTGAACCGAGTTAAAAATTTCTTCAAACTTTCATTTGGACCCCACTTAATACGGCAAGGCGCAGGGTTGCTTCTCTTCCTTCTGATTGGAGGCAAACCAAGATAAAAAGTCATCGGCCAAATCCTAGAACAACCAAATCAAGTTGGGTTAAAGCCGATAGAATCAAATTCAGGTATCCCCTTTGGGAGTCAAGGGAAAGTATAAACACATTGTGGCCTCGTCCAGGCTTTGAAAGCTCAGGAGAGTGTAGAAATGGTCAAGATGGTCCATTGGATCAGTACTCCCATCGTAAGGATATAGAGCTGGCATCTTGATTTTATGAGGGAGTGGATACGTACAAATCTCCATCATGAATGGAGATCTTCGCAAATTTACAATTCATCCACCGACGCCCCCTCCGAAAACATGTTGCCATATTTTTTTTTAACTTTCTCCTCCATTTGAGAAAGGCTTGTTATCCTATCATGATCTAGGATCTCAAATACAGGTCAAAAATAAAATCAATAATAAGATATTTCATAAACTATAAAAACCCAACCCAAGCGTAACAGTCTAAATACATACAGGATTGAACATAATGAAACCTACACAAGACCTCATCAGATATAAATCCGAATAAATATAATATACAACCTGCTATCCAAATATTATAAGGGAGGTATACGACAACTCCAATATTTTCTATACAAGGATTAGGGTCATCATTTGGCCATAAATAATAACATAACACATCTACAGGATCAGAAACATGCCCAACATAAACATCTCCACTCACAGATAGAGATATACTATGACAGACACATCCGAACTCCTACAAGTGTATCCATGCCAATAATCTAAAGGGATAAAATATCAAAACGTGAGCCTAGAGCTCAGTAAGTATCATATATAGGTAAACAATGCTTATAAATAAGAGAAAAGAGATAACAATTCACAACCGTATAAAAATAAAACACAAGGTCCACGAAATTTCTGAAAATTGAGGAGATGTCTCAGACAAAATTATCGTCCATATCAAACAGTCCCATAATCGTAATAAATAGTGATCCAGTCAAATCTCATAGATGATATTATTTCATCTGATCCGAGGTTATCGCGACCGTCACCACATCTGTAACGGAATGGGTTCTATCCATTAATCGCTCTTACTCAATCAAATACAAACACCCTAATAATTAAAACATAAAATCTGCAGAAATTTTGGTAGAGTTTTCTCTATATCTGGACAAAAATAAAAAATATAACATGTAAATAATAATCTGCACATAATAGTCAAATATCAAAAACACAAAATTTTAACCCTTTTACATTCTCAACACATCCACAAACATCCAAAAACCCTTCACTACACCTCCGCAAAGAACAATCATCATTCCTTCACAGGATCACAATCCGATATAGTAGTCTTAGCTACTATATTGGATCATGAGAGATGCCGTCTATCGTGCATAACCCAAAAATATACCTGCGGAAGTATAGCTATGTTTACAGTATCATATAAATCCATATCATGTCATAGGTTTACAATATTTAGTCAAAACATAAATCGTACATACACATACATTAATACAACTACTAAATACTAGTCTTCAAAAATCAACACTTTTCCTACCAGATAATCTCTATCTTCACCCATTTTCATCAGGAATCAGCTCATCAGGGTTATATGGGGGAGTAAACAATAGAGGGGTGATCAATAAGCTCAACAAAGTACCTTAACCATAATAATCAGTAATACTTTTATACACGAAAATTATAAGAAAAGAGCGGAAAATGAAATGCAAGCAATAGTGTAAATAATGCAGGACATAAAGTAATACACACTTATGTAATGTAATCGAATCTTCCTTATGTTCGTTTGATTCTTTCTTTGACTTGTTTTTTTCCCATTTAACTTTTATTTATCTTGAGGGATCAGAGCTACTGACCCTACCAATAGAGGAAGTGAATAATCAAATATAGATTGTATTCAATCCACACAATTAAAGGCCTTAGTTCATGTTCTTGCATGCATAGTTCATTTCATGTGTCATCCTCGTTAGGGCATTCCATTCATTTCATGGCTCTTTCCTTCATATCATGTGTCCTTATCATGAGGACCATTCATTCATGTTCCTGGTGGGTTCTTGGGGGTTCTTGGGTAGGTTCATCGTGGGTTCTTGGGTTTTGTCATCCTTGTACAACGTCCCGATGATAGCAGATCACGTAATACTTCATGGATAAAGTTATCCTCAATTACCACTATAACTTTCTAATGTTTGCCAAGAATATCACCCACTTCCCGTAAGTAGCCAGGACACGTGGCCAGGGTGTCCTCGGGTCTCCACCGCAATATTCATAGCAGGTCAAAGAAGGTTACCTACTAAACGATCCTTAGTCCAATTTTCTTATTGTTTTTACCTAATCTTTAATTCTTGCTTCTTAAAATCTTTATTCTCATTTATTAATGGCATTTTTAGATTCTTCTTCATAACAAAGCTTTTATTTCTTAATACTTGAGGTCATTTCCTTCAATCCTTTAATCCTTCAGTCAGTCTTTAGTAACATCTCATAGTCTAACTTCAACAATAATATAATTAATACGTCCATTAGCTTAAGGGTTTCACAATATAATATACCCATATCTCCCTTTTATTTTTCTCCATATTTACTTTTCATATTTTCCATGTTTGGACTCGGATGAACAGTAATAAACAGTACCGGAAGGGTATTCGGATGCAATATGTAATATTTACATTGAAAATGACCGCACCATTCATAATACATATGAATAATCATGCATTTATTGATAATATCATGAGAAAAATAAAAAAAATGTGGGGTATTATATACAAATTTCAAAAGAGAGATATTTTTTAGTAAACTAAAATCAATAAAAAAAACAAAAATAAATGGTTAGGGTACACTTGCATTGACCTGATTTATAACTTTTTCAACTAGCTTGAAGTTGGAATCGGACTCGGAGACCTCCGTTTCCTCCTCTTCTCCTTTGCGTATTCCTCCTCTCCTCGGATCTCGTGGCTACTGCTGCCACTCCACCGGCCGTGCCAGCTGGCCACCGCCACGCACGGCCATCACCGGCCACCACCAGCCCGTGTGTTGCCTCCGCCAACATCGTTCTCCTCCTCTCCCTCTTTCTCTTTCTCTTTCTCTGAAAAACCCTTGCCCGCACTCCCTCTCTTTCCTTGAATTCCTTCTACCTCCATATTTATTATTATTATTATTATTATTATTATTATTATTATTATTATTATTATTATTCGTTTTCTTTTAATTCCAAAATTCACATCAATACTCCGGCGATCAAACGGGCGCACCCCGGGCGCCGGTCTAATAATTTTAAATATTATCCGAAACTTTTATAATATTTAATTAATTTTTATCACACCCAAATTACCGAAAAGTAAATAAACCCAATTAAATCAGATGAAAATATTTAGGATATTGCAACATCCGTGTGGGACACATACTATCATCTTGATCCAAATCTCATATATCATATGCTGAAATCAAATGAAATATCGGAACCAAAATATATAAATATAAAACATGTTTCGGGGCTTAACACATCAGTAATACGAGACATTCCTATTATCCATCCAATGGCCAAACTACGTATCTCGAATAACAGTTCACCCAAATACATGTAGAAATATAAGCATGTATGAAATCGAAGAAGCAAAGATAAATAATACCAACTTAAGGAAAGGTTATCCTCGTCTGGTAACCACAACTATATCACTGCGATTTAAGCCAACAATTCAAGGGTCGGCTACTATTTAGGCCAGTAGCTCTAGGCTATTCATGTACTCTGTCTCCCATAGATTAGGAACTTACTCGTTATATTTTACCACCCTCGACTTTGGAAGCAATCTCAAGTTTTAGTTATATATTAAGACATCCAAATATATTATTCCATCAATTTCTTACAATGGTTCTTATTAAATACACAATGGGACAAGTCAGCTACCAAACGTCTCAATCTTCCTACTAGCGGAAGTGAGGCAATATGTCACATACGTCCCCATCGGGAGCGATATTAATAACTCATGCCTCAGATCACATATAATGCCCCATCGAGTCTCGGACCACCATGGTTCCGTAGTGACCCCTGATCCTGGCAACATGCATGTAGACCAATGCACGACTTGGTTCATAGTTCCACAACATACGGATACAAAAATGTACATAGATATCGTTTGGGTGTCCGAAAACCCTCTAAATTATAAATACCCATGTAAAACCACTGCTTGATCAGTAAAACATACGTGCATGTATATAATTAATAAATTGGGTATATATAAAAATATATACATGTTAGTGAAATCTTCAACAGTACTCAAAACACATCAGAAATTAAATCAGAATAAGAATAGGGCTAGAAGATACTTGCCTTAACATTATACTCCACAGATCTGAAGAAAGGATGTCCCGAAATACCCGAATTAGGCAATTCTCTCTCCTCTGTTGCGCCCACTCTCTCTCTTCTGTGTGCGGCCCTCTGCCGGTGCGCTCCACCACCATGCCGCCGCGTCCCGCAACCATAGCTGCCTTGCATGGCTATCACCGGCCTCCCTGGCATCATCCCGCTGGCGCTGGCATCGCTGCACTACCACTGTTGCTCTCCTCGCATAGCTTCACCGACATTCTCTCTGCGCAACCCACACCGCACGCCACCGTCGCGCTGCCTTCTCAGCCCACGACCGCTACCTTCTTAGCCCGCGACTGCTATGACCACCTGCACGCCACCTATCACCGTCGATCTCCTCTCTCTTCTTCTTCCTCTCCCTCTCTCCTCCTCCCCCTCCTCCTTCTCTGTAAACCTGAGCCCCTCACCCTCTCTCTCCTTTTCTCCCTCTCTCTCCCCGATCCCCTGCTTCCTCTTCTCGTCTTCTTTTTCTTTCCTTTTATTTTATTATTATTATTATATTCTTTTTTTTATTTTCAAACACAATTGGTACTCAGACAATAACACGGGTGTACCTCGAGCGCCACCCCATAATTCCAATTATTCTTCAAAATTTTAAAATATTATAATTTACTTTTATCACATCCGAAATACCAAAAATCACAATAAATATTAAAATAATCCAAATAGAGATTCGAGATATTACACATCCTCTTCTCATTAAGAAAGATCCATAATTCTGGGAGGTTCTGTACGGCACAAGTGACTGGGCGGCTCACAACCTTTGGAGGGTGCGCAATGCGAGAGGCTCGTCTTTGATATGAGGGCTTCTAATCATCACAGGAGTGACGATGATTTTGTCTCTCAGGGCTATCCTCTTGGATCTTGTAAATCAAACGACCCTAAAAGCACGTCGAAACCTTGTTGCTCGAGGCAGTTTGAGTCCCAAGATCTTTAGGCCACAACCCTTCTCATTGCAGTGTTTCCTTCCTCTCTTCCTTTGCTTGAATGTCACTGTTTGGGAAGCGGAAGATGATGCCCCCTTCATCCACTCATCAAGTCGTGTGCAAATGGTTTGGACAGCCTTGGAGATGTCGTCCGTCCTTATTACGATTGCACGCACATAGGGATAAGAATGATCATCCACTCGACTGCCCGTCGGAGGGCAGTTGCCACATGAGGTGGCATCTCTGATCGGCACGCTGACTTGTGCACGTGTGATCACCATATTGTTCTATGTAGGAGTGTAGTAGTCAGACTGTTTAGCCATTTTTTATAGACGGAGCCAATAATACGTCCTCGGATTCGGATTACTATATGGATTAAGGAGGCAAAAACTATTTCACACGGTTCGATTGATCTAAAGCAGGTTCAGTCTCCATATAATCTGAATCAGGATCCTGTGCAATATAATAAATAAACGGTCAAATAATTGGTGGAACTCACTCTCCGATATATTTTCCAACGCTTAAATTAGTCATTTTTCTTTGTGGAAAGAAAATAAAAGATATAAAGTGGGAATGCTTGTTAAAGTGGTTTTGTGATGTGCACTTAGTGGAAAGCGTCTTAATAAGAGAGAGAATACGCTTGGAGTATCTTAGAATTGTCCTTTGCTGACTTTTGAAGATTTCTTGTTGTTCATCTTTCTCTTTCCTATTGGGAAGGAGGGTTTATATAGAAATAAGGGGTAATTGATCTTTCCTACCAACCGCCTAAAGAACCGCCCGGATGGGTAAGAAGATATTGTTTGGCCAATGGTTTCGACTGGCAACCGACTCCGTTAAACCAGATAAGAAAAAGAAGTTGTCTATTCTGATCGGTTTGATTTAGTTCTGTCTTTACTTAGGAAATAAACTGTTTGGATAAGACCAACAAGCTTATCTATTAACTTTGGACTATATAGATCGATTGGGTCTCTATTCTATTATCGGCCAAATCCTTTGACGAACTTTCCTCTTGGATTGCTAGCAACTATACCCATTAGACCTGATTGTAACAAACAACATTATGGACTTACAAGGGGAGAGAAAAGGTAATGGATTAGATAGAGTTCATTTCAAATATAAGCGAAAATACTAACCTTATATTTTTTCCTCTTCCGTGTTTTTTAAGTGGAAGGGGATGAGCTGACTGCTAAATTTAAAGAACTCAAGCAGCAAGCTCTAGGTTCTGAGTGATGATTAAGCGACATCTGAGTTCACATCATCTGTCTACGTGGATGCTTATAGGGTGACCTCACACGCTTCTCTTGTTAATATGGGCCGTTTCAGTGGCCATTTTTTGTATGGTGTTGATAGTAGCTCTTCAGTTCTCAAAAAATATTATGCCAAATTGAATAAAATAACAAAAATAAATTTTTATAGCCGACTTTATATGATAGGATTCAAGTCTTTATTGTTATTGTTATTGATAGCAAATCTTGCCTATGGCGCCCGTGAATGGTGCCCAAGAGTCAGAACAACAAAGTAGCTGCACTCTGCAAATTTTCAGTCAACAGGAAAACCCAAATGGTTTGCCTATTTCCCTTGCTCTCAACTATGATATTTGCAGCTTATTTTTTTTTATTGCAATTTTCAGCTTATCTTATCATTTTCACCACGCATCCAGACGGGTTCCCCTCTAAATAAGTTTGTGTGGCACTTTGAATGAGATTTATCTTCTAGCATGTGATGCATTCTGCCAGCTTTGAATGAATGACTATTGTGGCTGCTCTTTAAAAGAGCTCAAGCTTGTGGTTGGAGTCGTGTTGGCCTTTGTAGTCAAAGAGAGAGGAAGATTGGCACAAACCCTCACTTGAATATTTGTGTTGAGAACTTATGAGATTGAATGATTGTTTTTGTGTAATGGTAGAGTTGCTGTCATATGGTTTGATTTTTGTGGGTTCAAATCGTAAAAATTTTTTATATAGTGTAAGATAAGATCACATATAACAGATTATTCAAAAGTGATCAAATTATTTTTCAAGAAAGCTTTATGCATGTTAAATCATTTTTTTGCAATTTTTTAGGGGTCTAATAGGTGTTTTTTTAGCGATACAATTAGGATGTGAACTATGTTTTTGCAAAATAACACATTGGATGGATGGAGATGGAAAATCTTTGGAATGGCCAAAGGCAGCTCGGGCGTAGTTAACAGTTTCTTAGAATGACCCGTGGTAGGCAGTGCGATTTTTGCCTTTGGGTGCATAGGTTTTCCCTGTTCATATTCTGTGTGTGAGAGACAGTCTATTTAGAATTTGTTCAAAGGAGGAGATTCTCCCTTGTCATATAGAATATATATAATTTGAAGTACGCAATACCTCCATTCATTCATTTATGTTCGAATATTGTTTGAGACTGAAAGTGGAAATAAATTAGTAAATGGATGAGGATTTTTGTCTCTGTCGATGGAATATCTGATCCTCAAATATATGTGCTAGGCTAGGTGCCGTTTGATTATTTTCTTTGGCTTTTCATATTATTCCCATCTGGGCATATGAATTGTATCCAATAAGCCACCTTTAATCAATTCAATTTGATGGAATTAAAAATTTCTTATTATGTAAGAGCATGCAGGGTCACCTTAGTGGAATTCTAACATTTATACCTACTGTTATTATGTGATTATATACGATTTCTTTGTTCGGTGTAGTTACACGATTGGATTGGAGGTTGAGGGAGGATCTTTCTCTTTTAAGAGAAAGAAAAGCCCATTTTTTTTATCTCAATTGTTTATTTGTACATAAATAATTATAGTATAATTATTTTAAAATAATTAATTTTTATTAATTTTTAAATTTTATAAATATAGTTAAATTATAATTATTTCTTTTAAAATATACTGTTATAATTGACAAACCTTTGCCGGATCTGCTAGTTTGGTTTGTCGGGCACAGTCAATTCGTTTGTCTCTTTTATTATTATTTTTTTTAAAACTACAATTTATAATTTTTATTTGTTAAGCATCAACCGATTGTAGATAACGACAACTTCATTTTATAAAATAATTTTATGATCAGCTGGATTGCTTCGGCAGCAGCAAATCGAGAGGAGCATCGTTGAATGGCCCATGTAAAGCAAGCGGGAGGCGCAATGCTCCATGCCCGAGCCTCCCTCCGCCACAGAAAGAGGAATATAATATAAGAAACCTCCGGAATGAGCGGACGCGTCCAAGTGGAAGCCACACTCTTCCGTGGACTTCAAAGAACCATACAACAGCTTTCTCCTTGTAAAATGGAGAAGGGGAAAAAAATATATACCAGAAAAAATGGAAAACGCTTTTCTTATTGATAAGAAAAAGAAAAACCACTTCGAAAACAACATCTTCGTCATCATCCAATGATTTCAAATCGAAACTTGAAATTCCTGGAACAGCTTTCGGACCTGTTCCAGTGTTACAAAGAGCACAATAGTAAACGGCCCCTGCCGTGAGATCGTTGGCACGAACCCTTTGTAAAGAGCCAGTGGACCCTCAGATCTCACCGTCTTAATAGCGCAATCTAACGCACCGGAGTACGGCGGCGCCTCCCCCGGCTCAACCTTCATGTTCATCACCCTCGTCTTGATCACATCCACGGGATTCGACGCCACAGCCGCCACAAACCCCGCCGCAAAGCTGGCCGTCACGTGGGTCCCAAGCCCGTCCTTCATCCACCCCTTCTCCAGTATCGTCTCCTTGAACTGATCATACGACGCCAGCTGCGACGCCGTCACCAGCATCGCGCGGTTCACCGTAAGTGATGATCCGCGCCACAGGCTAGTCAACCCCTCGTCCTTGCACATTCTCACGATCGCGTCCACCACGCTCTTGTAGTTCCGCCTCTGAGCCGGAGGGAGCCGCCCGTCTGCCTGCATCCGCACCATGGCCACGTCGGCGGGGTTCCCAACGGCGGCGCCGATCCCGCCGGCCGTCAGCCCCGCCGCGATCTTCATCCCGAGAGGCATGCTGCCGCTGTTGGGGTCAGTCCACTTCTGCTTCATCATATCATAGAGGCCCATTCTAGTGGTGGAGTACAGAGACTGGCGGAGAACAGTTGCCGACACGCCGGAGAACAGGGCTGCGGCGCCTTCCTGCTGGACTATTTTGACACCGACGGAGACGAGCCCCACGCGGGGTGGAGGAGGGAGAGGCGCCGTGTGGGCCGCGGCTGGGATCGATATCGTGTGGGTCCCCTCATGGAAGGCTAGCGCCGGGCGGAACTGCCGGGCTGCGGGGGCGGACGCATGGGTCTCGCCCTGGAGCTGCATACGGACCTTGATTAGATCAAGCGGATGGGTCGTGCAGCCCGCGACAATCGAAGCTATGCCTCCTTCAACGAACCCTTTGACGCCCATTCTTTCAAATCTTAAATTTCTTTTTTCCTTCCCAGAAAAAAAAAAATCGTTTGCTGTGAACTATCAATTTGTCTTTCCTGTTCAGGACGTCCGAAAAAACGAAAGGGGGCCCTGATAAATTGGACTACTGGGACCAGTTGGAATTAGGGTTCATCTCGCTAGAAACCAGGAGATGGGAATGGAGGCCGAAGGCGATGGAAGAGGAGTGAGGAACGTTGGGTCTATGAGACATAAGAAAGAGGGAGGAACGAAACGATGAGTATTGGTGTGGGTTGAAGAAAGCTGCAGGGTGGAAGAGGCCATTTATAGGTAGTGGCGAAGAGAAGAGAAGGAGAAGGCTGGGCGTTAACTGGGGGAGGCAGTGGGAAATTTCGCATCAGAAGGCGGAAACGACGAGACGCTGGAGGATTTCGGTCGTGGGGTCCATTACTGATTTTCGCGTATACGAGCTGATTATTTATTTAAAAGTAAAATAAGTATAATTTAGTAATGTTGGCTGTTATATAAAATATGAATGTATGAATTTGGGTCATTGTAATATTTATTGTCGAATAATGTTCTTTAAAAAGTAATGTTACAGAGCAGTCACTGATATCTGAAAATTGCGTTCAGCCTCCCTTAGGATGATTAATATTAATGTTCTTTTGTGCTAGATTCTTGTTATATTTGTGTTTTATTTATTTTTTATTTGAAAATGATTCTTTTTTCTTAAATTCTTTTAACAATAAGAATATGATTTGCATGAGATATTTAAACGGGGAACATGGAATGAATTTCATTTAATGTGGAATTGCAAGTTTAAACATGAGAAGTGGTAGCCCTTATGTTGCAATCAATAACAAATTAAAATATCATTTTATTAGGCCTTTGTTATACTGAATATGATTTAATATAATTTATCTGTAATTATAGTTTAATTTTTCTTTTTAAAAAATATACTCAAGCAAGTATAGGATTTATATTTAAACCCATGGCGTCACATCTTTTTAGGCAATCAATTTTTATTTTTAATAGTTATTTTGTACTTTATAATAGTTAACAAAGTCTTATTAAAAATAATCTGTTTTTGTGTTTTTTAAAATTATGGGAACATAAGTGTAGATACTAGAGCGTCAAATAAGGGGATGGATAAGTTTATGTCGTGTCCCTAGTCCAGGGTTATCGTATAGATTTGGAAGCCTCCGAATTCCTAATTTGGAGCGAATCTCGAATGGATTCGGTCTCCATCTCTATAAACCTAGAACCTGCATAATACAAATTACAAATAAGGATCAGAGGCCGGCGAGATTTCTTCCACCAAAAGTACTCCGACACCCAAGTCAATTATCTCCCACAATAAATGGAAAGGGGGCATGCGCGTAGAGCGCACGGAATATATGTAGAGCATGTGGTGGAGTGTGTAATGTAAGGGTGAGCGATTAATGAGCATTTAGTGGGAGGCGTAGCTCCCTGAGTGCACCGCAGCAGATGGCTAACTCTCGTTGCCTGAGAAGGCTGAGAATGTAGGATTTGGAAGATGGTTTTGGAGTTCAACTCGCATGACGTAGAATCAATTATCGAGAATCTAATCCCTTTTCCTGTAGAAGGAGAGGGATTTTATAGACCCCCTGGTTGGGGCTTTGGGTGTGAGAATCCTCGTTGTAGGGATTCATCGTCCGTTGATCAATGGCGGTCGTCGGCGTGTCTATTATCACTTTGTGGTGGCGAGGAGACCATTGTGCCTCGCAGGCCACGCCTCGTCTACCTTTCGCACTAGGATTGCTTGGAGAAATGTGGAGAGTGGCACCAACCGTGGTGGGCAGCGCTGGCCTTCTCCTCATTGGTCCACTCCCCTGCGCTACCTGTTGTTGCATTGACGAGCTGCAGGTGGCATTGATTGGCTGGGCATGTTGGGCGGCCACGTGGGATTTCCTTGCTCTTGGGCTGATTCAACTGTCAGGGTCGTTTTTCTCTGGTTTAGGCCTCGCGTCTCATGGGCAGCATCGACACTAGACCTAAAACTAACCCCCCTTGCCTGGGCTGACTTGTGGTCGAAGCCTGGCATGTACTTCTAGGTCCGATTTGCAGTCGCTCGGCTTCCCTCAAGATGCGCCAATATTTGTCGTCTTCCAACTTCGTGCCTTCCCTAGGTGATTGTGCAAGCTTTTCTGGCACCGTAGTGATTTGATGCCCAGAATGGAAGGATTCGCACGCCTGAGATTGCGTTGGATATGAGGGCTTTCCTGTTTCGTGAAAGACGTCCACGGGATAGCATGTCCCATTAAGTGCTGGAAGGGCACCAACTTGCCCATAAATAGGAGGGTCTTTCGACCAGTCTGGCTCATCCCTTGGCTAACTTTGGCGAAGCAATGTGAGGGTCTTGGTTCGTCCCGCCTCTGGTGGGAGTCCGCAAAGGAATCAGATAGACTAGCTGGAGACCGAGAGCTTTTGACGAAGATTGTCCTCACGCCTCTATCACGGGCGGTTCTTCAAGCTAATGAGGATGGCTCAGCCACTCTGCCAATGTCGTGTGCCTCCCTCCTAGCCATGGTGATGTTCCGTGCAGGGGAGGATCACGATGAAGCTACCACGAGGCGCCCTGCCCCTGGTGTAGCGCGTCGCCCGCAGTCTCCACTTCACTTGGATCACCGTATGTGCCTTCTGGAGGGGAAGCAAAGGACAGAGTCTCCGTTAGGAGAGTGTAGGCCTTTGGAGTCCCTACCGGAGGTTCCTACCATAGGTGTCGGTCTTGCCTTTGCGGTTTGCATTGCACTCGCCCACAGGAGCTAGTCGACGCCACCCTCTCCGGGGCTTGGACGAGGCGATGGAGTTCTGATGGTGGGACCGTGGGGATCCCGTGCGGATCACGCTCCTCCATCCAAGCTCCAAGCATCCAGAGCGATTGTTTTGAGGTTCATGCCCTGCGCTGCTTTTTTCCCTTTTTTGTACTTCCTTTGCTGCAAGCCTTGTACTTATAAAAGAACTTTGATTAATAAAAGTAGTAGCCAATGCTTTCATTCTTCTTGTTGTCATGTGGATCTTCCTTCTTTTTTATAGTTTGGTTCATTCTTGGTTGTCCATGGTCTGTCCTGTCAACGTCGCCCCTCGAGCCCTAAAGGAGGCCGTCGACAGGGGGGCACGGTCTGAAGAGACTATTGACGCATGACGTCCTGGGAAGCTGAATGCTGTTGGCAAGCATTGCGTCTGCCAGATGTCATGGTGCATTAATCGTGGGGGAGATCATAGGGCAGTGCGCCATAATGATTTGCTTTGAAAAGGTGCGTTGCCTCAGGGATCTGCCACGTGGAGGGCATCTGTTGGCTTTCTACCGGCATGCTTTGTCTTCAGAACGCTACAGTTTCAATGGGGAACTCTGCTTATTTAAATACATGAGTTTCCTCCAAGGTTGCGTGCTTTGTTGCCTTTTTGACGACATGAAGTTTTTTGTTGCCTTCGAGCCTTTTTCTCTTTTTCTTCTTGCATTGTGGCTTCAATGGAAAGGTCGTCCTCGTCATCTAGGTGAGAATCTTCTTCCGAAGAGCCCGAGATTAGGACCCACGCCTTAGGATCCTTGGTGTAGCTGCGGTTGGCGCAATGGCGGCAGAGGGATGTCATTCAGAGGCCATTGTTGTAGGCCCGATGCAATTTTTTAGAGCATTTCCAGGCTTTGAGAGGGAGGAGATGTCTGCCTCCTTGTGGGATCATAGGTCCAAGAGGGCAGATCCCCTGCTTCATCAAGTTGCCAAGGCCGTTGAAGGTGTTGAAGCCAGGGTGCAGGTTGTAGGCAGAAAGATAGAGCAGATGAGGGCTCGTGCCATATACTTTGAGGAGGCATGGGCTAAATCGAAAGCGAGAGCATTCAGGCTTGCTGGTGCTAACATGCAGGCTTGGGCCTGCATATTGGCTCTTCAAGAGGATCTTGAGTGACTGTGGCTACAGTTCAGAGAGGAGCTCGCACGGATGGGGACTGAGCTGAGGTCGAGGTCATAACTGAATGGGTTGCCGGGTCGTCTAGCGCCAACTTGGTTTTTGAGGCATCCATCATGGAGGTGACTCGGGAGTTGGAGTCCCCAAGCCTCCCTTCACGGCCGGCGACCCCTTACGCTCCTTTTTCTACTGGGTGGCTGCAGGGCCTTTTGAGTTTTTGGGCACGCCGCCAGCAGGATGCGGTCCTAGTGGCAGGACCATGTCCTCTGTGCAGGTATGGTGGTCTTGTCTGCGTGCTGCTTCACTTGCAGTAATTTTTGGGATTGCTAACCATCTTTTTGTCCTCACAGGTCTCTAAGGGATCTCCCTTCCTTGCCACGATGTCCGCTCAACTGTTTGACTACATTCACCAAGTTAGGGATGAGTCCCGGCAAGAGACAGCTCAGTGCGTAGGATTTGAGACCACAATTCTCAAGGAGGAGAATGAACTCCTAAAGGCGGAGATTGAGCAGCTGACGCAAGGGGGTGAGTGGCTGAGGGAGGAGAACGCTCAACTGAGACAACAGGACGAGCATTTGAGAGGAGAATAGGAGGTTGACAGAGGAAGGTGAACGACTCACGGAGGAGACTGGGCAGTTGAGGTAGGAGACGAGCGGCTGAGGGGACGAACCACCTCCATGATGGATGATATATCCCGCCTCACCACCGACCTCAGGCTACAGCTCACTCCGGAGGAGACGCCTTGCACTTGACGCCAGATTCTAGGATAGCATTCGCCTATGTTGCCGAATCATCTCCATTGCCCTTCCGGACTTTTCCATGGGAATTTTCCTTCTAGGGAATGCCACCGCTACTAGTATCTCTAACCGATGGAACTTCTTGGAGGAGGCCGGGCCATTGGGCCCGCAGAGTTAACTCAACTTCTATAAAGTCCTTCCATTTTGTAATTTGTGACAGTGCCATCTTATAATATCATTTTTTCTTGATAAATGAGAAGCAACAACTTTCTTTGTGTTTCATGCTTTCGAGAGTGTAACATTGCCCTTTGAGTGGCTATATATGTTTACGGCGGCTAAGCTGTGAAACTATTGTAGCCAATACCCCGATCTGGTGCCTTTTTGCGCTGTACTCGTCCTTCGTTAGAGGATGTCATCGCATCTTGCATATTTAGTAGGAAACTTGATCCAGTAGAGTGGACAATATTGCTAACCCATGGAGTCACGCCAAGAGCCAGCTGAGTTTTCAAGCCATAGTAGCCGGACTCTGGGTCTTAGACCCTTTCACACACGATACCTGCCTTAGGTGCTCAACCCCGCTAAGGCGTCGTCTCTTTCGTGCGTACAGTCTTAGACCAATACCATCATAGACTGAAGGTGCTCTCTTTTTTGGAAATAAGTCGTCGCATGCCTGTCATTTTTTCCCCCCTAAGGTTTTGGTGGCCACCTATTGGGGACTCCAGGAGCCCTCGGCCTAATATTTCGACCATATGGATCATTTGGTTCGAGACCAGGGTTTTGGGGGTAGAATAAGTCCTCTGGTCCTGAGTCGTGATTTGGTGGTGACTACTTTCGGACCATTTGGTGCAAAGCCAAGTTAACGGGCCACTTGGGGCCTTTTCGACGTGAAGTCAAAGTCCGGATGTGGCCGCTTTTGGACCGCTCGACGTAGGGTTGAGGCTCAGACAAGAATGGTAGTGGGGAACTTGGTGCGAGGTCCAGGTTTTGGGGCTGCTTTGGGCCACTCGGTCGAGGTTTAGGTATGGCCACTTGGGGGCCGCTTGGCTTGAGGCGAAGGTTTAGTTTACAGATGGATGAGGATCCGCCCGACTTAGGGGCAGTCTAGGTCGTTTCATTTTTGGGATGTCATGCAATCAAACATTCATATGAACAATCATTCAGAATGAAAGAAACAGCCAATTTTATCAAATGGAAACACACAATATGTATAAGCATTTGTCATGGTGTGTGCGTGTCTTACCTGGGTTCAGAGAAGACCTACTGGTGGTATTTTTGGAGGTTGGCGGCATTCTAGGTCCGCGGGACCAATTTGCCGTCTTGTGTGCATAGTTTGTACGCTCCATTTCGGAGGATTGTCAAGACTAAGAACGGTCCCTTTCAACCACGAGAGAGCTTATTCTTGCTAGCGGCCTTTCCAGCTACCTATACACTCTGGAGGACCAGGTCTCCAACCTCGAGCAGGCGCACTTTGACCCGTTTGTTGTAGTATTGTGCGATACGCTGCTGATAAGCCACTATTTTCAATCGGGCAGCATCTCACACTTCCAGGAGCAAGTAGAGGCATTCCCTAAGTCTCTGGGAGTTAGTAGCTGGGTCAAAACATTTGACTTGCAGATAGAGAAGTCCCACTTTAACAGGGACGACCGCCTCGACCCCATAGCACAGGTTAAAGGGCATCTCTCACGTTGGTTCCTACGGTGCCATGCGATATGACCAAAGCACGGAAGGAAACTCGCCAACTCAAGAGCCCCCTGCGTCCGCGAGTTTGGTCTTCAATCCTTGCAGGATCGGGCGATTTGTAACTTCAAGTTGCCTATTTGCTTAAGGGTATGCCACAGAAGTTGATCCACAGGCTTACGCAGTACCTAGTGAATCACATGCCGGTGAACTGGGTTCCGTTGTCGGTCACAATGACCTCGAGAATCCCAAAATGGCAAACGATGTTCTGGCGGATGAATTCTGTGGCGTTCTGCTCAGTGATCCGCGCCAAGGGAACGGTTTTCACCCACTTGGTGAGATAGTCGGTGCCGACTATGAGGAACTTTCTCTGTCCGAAGGCCAAAGGGATAGGTCCGAGGATGTTGAGCTTCCACTATGCAAATGGCCACGGAGACTAAAGACTATGTAGCTCCGTGTGGGGTTGGTGTGCCATGGACCCATGAACTTGACAACTTTCACATTTCTTTATGAATTTCAGGGTGTTGTGCTTCATTGTTGGCCAATAGAGGCCCTGTCGCATGATTTTGAATGCGAGGTTCTTGCTCCTGATATGCGAGCCGCACACGCCAAGGTAGACCTCGCACAGCGCGTACTCGGCTTCCTCTGGAGCAAGGCACTTCAAGTAGGGAGTTGAGTATCCCCACCGATATAGCTTGCCATCGATGATCACGTACCAACCCGCTGTCTTTTTAATCTGTCTGGCTTTGCCTACATCCGCCGATAGGGTCCCATTTGTTAGGTACTTGTGGTATGGGGTCATCCAGTTATCACCCTCGTCAACCTGTAGTTCCTCATGAACCGA
Organism: Nepenthes gracilis; assembly: GCA_033239525.1. Classification (NCBI taxonomy): domain Eukaryota; kingdom Viridiplantae; phylum Streptophyta; class Magnoliopsida; order Caryophyllales; family Nepenthaceae; genus Nepenthes; species Nepenthes gracilis. The sequence goes on from BSYO01000006.1 coordinate 15,231,640, forward strand.
ACTGTCCACGATTGGCGCGACCAAGACTTCTCGCAAATTCCGGGTGTATTACTTCAGGGATCCGGTAGCAACTTTCCTTGCCAACTAATCGACTTTTCAATTCTTAGCCCTGGGGATATGCTTGATCTCAAAGCTCTTGAATATCTGGATCTCGACTTTCGCCCTGGCTAGGTACTTGGCGAGCTGAGGACTTGATGCCTCGAAGACTCCTTAAATCTGATTTACCACTAGCTCTGAGTTGTTGCACACGATTTGCGCCCTCACGGAGCACTCTTTGGCCAAACGAAGTCCTGCCAAGAGGGCTTTGTATTCTGCCACATTGTTAGTGGCGGGAAAGGTTAGTGCTACCGAGTACTTGATCTCCATCCCGTCAGGGTTGTGAGCACGACTCCGCCTCCGCTGCCTGTTTGGGTCGAAGACCCGTCGACATTCACGATCCAGAAGGGAGTGTCTGATGAGCCTCCATTCTTCGGGCTCTGGTGTGACGTCCTTCTTGCCAGGAGGATGACACCTAGGATGCTTAGGGAGCGGCCCCCACCATTGCATCCCCGTTTGGTTATAGAGGGCTTGAATTATCAGCTGCATATCGGCCATCTCAGTGGCTAGCTATCGAGTGTCAGGCTGTGGTTGCTCATCGACACGGCTATCCATGGTGGGGTCATCACCGTGGACTGCTGCGTCCCTTGCTGGCGCACTGGCTTGTGCTTTCATGTTGACCATTTCAATGTAGGGAGTTGAATGTTGGAAGGAGACATTAGACTTTTCGTCACATTCTCACAGATGGCGAAAATGTTGCGTCCCTAGTCCTGAGTTGTTGTACGGATTAGGGAGCCTTCGGATTCCTGATCTGGAGCAAAACTTGAGCGGGCATGATCTCTGCCTGTATGAACCTGGAACGTGTAGAACGCACATTACAAATAAGGGTTAGAGGCCGGCGGGATTTCTCCTACCGAAAGCACTCCGACGCCCAAGTAAGTTACTTTCCGCAATAAATGGAAAGGGGGCGTGCGTGTAGAGGTGCACCGGAATATGCGGAGCGTGTGGTGGAGTGTGTAATGCATGGGTGAGAGATTGATGAGCGTTTAGTGGGAGGCGTGGCTCCCTGAGTGTCCTGCAGTTGATGGCTAACTCTCGTTACCTGAGAAGGCTGAGAAGGTGGAATCTGGAAGATGGTTTTGGAGTTCAACTCGCGTGACATAGAGTTAATTATCTAGGATCCAATCCCTTTCCCTGTAAAAGGAGAGGGATTTTATAGGCCCCTGGTTAGGGACTTTGGGAGCGAGAATCCTCATTGTAGGGATTTGTCGTCCGTTGTCCAATGGTGGTTGCCGACGTGTCTGTTGTTGCCTGTGGTGGCAGGGAGACTGTTGTGCCTCGCAGGCCACGCTTCGTCTACATTTCGTGCCGAAATTGGCTCAAGAATTGTGGAAAGCGGCGCTATCTGCGGTGGGCAGCGTTGGCCTTCTCCTCATTGGCCTACTCCCCCGTGCTGCCTGCCGTTGCATTGACGAGTTGCAGGTGGCGTTGATTGGCAGGACGTGTCGGGCCGCCACGTGGGATTTCCTTGTTCTTGGGCTTATTCAACCCTCAGGGCTGTTTCCCTCTAGTTTGGGCCTCGCGTCTCATGGGCCGTGTCGATGCTGGACCCAACAGTTTTATTGAGGGTTATTGTAAAAATAGATTGTCACACATTTGGATGAGTAAAAATATGATATCCAATTTATAAATGTAGAATATTTTCTTTTTCTTCAATAAATTTTTATATGATAAAATGGTATAAACTTAATTAAACAAATTAGATGCGTCTTATATTTTCTTTTTAAATAAATAATATTGTTGCGTCTCGGGCCCTCGGTTGTTGTACGGATTAGGGAACCTTTGGATTCCTTAGCGTGCGGCGGCTTTGGGAGAAGGGTCCAGTCTTCGTCTCTATGAATCTGGACCTGCACAACACAAACAACAAACAAGAGGTCAAGGGTCCGGCAGGATTTCTCCCACCGAGGCCGCTCCGACGCTCAAGTCAGTAAATTCCTGCAATAAACGGAAATGGCGCACTCTAAGAGGGTGCGTGGAGGAATGCTGTGAAAGCGTAAGAGATGTTTGTGCGGTGATGTGGAGAATGCAGTGAGCAGGTAGCGAAAGGCCTGGCTTCCTTGATGCACCGCAACGGGTGGCTAACTTTCCCGTGATCTAAGAAGATGTTGGGAAGGAGAGCGAGTTAGCTATCGCCGACGGAAGTGAGGTGGTGCTCAGTTCCGGCTCGTCACTCTCGTGTTATCGATTAGAGAAGGGGGGAGAAGTAGAGTGTGATTAGACGTTTTAACTCTTGATTCAAAAGGAAGCAGCAGATGAATATGCTACCGGAGAGGAGGTCCCTTTCTCTGTGGGGTGCGAGGGCTCTTATACGCCTCTCCCCGTTGGACTTTTGGGCGCCAAAAGTCTCGTTGCTTGGACCATCGCACCGCTGGTCACTGTTGTGGACCGCCGGTCCCGCCGGTTGTCCTTTTACCGTGGCTGGCACGCTGCTGAACGTTGTTGATCGCGCCCCATTTTCCCCTGAGCGGGGATTGGTTGGCCACTGCAGACGGCCGGCGGGTGCCGTTGGCACTGTGCTAGCCACTCCTCTATTGGCTAGCCTTTCCGCCTTTTTCGCCTGTTCCCAGCGATACATTTAATGCGCTGCAGGTTTTCGTTGTCTTCCGCCAGTGTGGGTTCACGCCTTTCATTCCTTGGGCTGGGCTAACTGTCTCGCGCGGGCTTTTGGATCTCTTGTGGGCCGCGGCCTGCTTCTTGGGCTTGGACATGTTTCTTGGGCTAGGAGATGGGACCCAACACTAGCCCCCCATGCCTGAGCCGGCCAGTGGTCGGGCCTGGCATGTCCTCTGGGCCCATTTCCGCAGTCCTCACATCCTTCCTCGTGCCGCGTCATCTTTTGTCGTCTTCTGAGCTCGCGCCTTCCCCAGGAGCCAAGGCAGGCTTTTTCAGGCACTGTTATGTCCCGTCACTTCACCAGGCGAGATTCGCGCACCTTGGGTCGCGTCTGACCAGCAGTGCCCAAAAGATGTTTGCTGGATGCCGTGTTGCGCTGGATGAGGGGATGGCCTGCGCCTTGCCCATAAATAGGAGGGGTACTCAAGCGGGTTGAGTTCATCCCTCAGCAGCAAATTGAAAGGCAATGAGAAGATTCTGGCCCTCCCTGCCATCGGCGGGCACCCGAGAAGGAGTCGGATGGACCAGTCGGATGCTTGAGACTCTTGGTAGAGACCATTGTAGCCCTCATCCTGCAACTCGCCTTCTTTGCTAACGAGAGTGGCTCTGCCATTCTGCTATCGCCGTGCGCTTCCTTCCGGGTTGTGGCCTGGCTGGCTTGAGCGGATCTTTGGAGGATCCCCGCGGCTACCTTCACCAGTTAGATGAAGGCTTTCGCAGGGGATCACCCCGCGGGCCACGCCAGAGTGCTAACCACGGAAGGGTCGCAGGTCAGTAGCCCTCCGTGGAAGCTGGGTTTTTTACCCAACTATCCCGGAGTGCCTTCCTGACCTCGGTGCTTCCCGGACCCTAGTGGATTGGACTCTTTAAACCTCCACCAGGGGATGCTCTGCGCCTCCAAAACAGTGCGCTTGGTGAAATACCGACTGCTTCTGCCGTCGGGATCTGATGCAGATCACGTTCGCCGAGCTCATCTGGGGCACGGTAGGGGAGCATACGGGGCTTTGCACCGTAGTTCTTCTTTCGTTCTTTTTCGAGCCTTATTGTTGTAGATCTTATACTTTGTAATAAAGCATTGATTAATAAAAGAAGTAGCCACTTTTTGCCTTCAATTTTCATCTTGTCTCCGTGCGCATTTTTCTGTCACCGGGCATTTTGCCCTGAGGATCCACGTGTTATTCTGCGGGAGCTTGAGGAATTCCTGCCAGCAGTCACATCTCTTGGGGTGGCCGGCGCATTTAATTTCTGCGCGGCCAAGAGACGTCGCTTAGTTTTGGAAACGCGCGAGCTCTCGGGAGCCTCCCACGTGGAGAATCCTCATTGGCCCTGCCTTAAATGCTTTCCGTCTTTCGGAGTTGCCTCCCTTTCAGGAGAAAATCTGCCTATTTAAACACGCCACTTTCTCCAGAGATCCGGCACCTCTTTGTACTTGCGCATTTATCGGCAATTTGATCTTCCAGTGCGTATTTTCTTGTTGCAAAATCTATGGAGGACACATCCAGTGACTCGGAACGCTCCTCTGGTGAGTCTTAGTTTGGCTCTCACGTTCCCGGGTCTTCAGGCGCCGACACTTCAGGGGAGGCCCGCTCTGAAGCCACGGTTGCTGGCCCTTCTTGGAGTTGGGGAGCGCCTCCAGGTTTTGAGAGAGTCCAGCCACGTCGAGGGGCCGCTGCGGCTCAGGTAGAGTGGCTGAGGGCCCGCGTCGCGCACCTGGGTTGAGTCGGAGGCCAGGGCCATGCGTCTTGTTGGTGCCAACGTGGGGGCGCAGGCCTGCATATTGGCGCTTGAAGGAGAAATGGAGCGACTCAGGCGGCAACACGAGGCTGAAGTTGCCGCGCTGCGGACGGAGGCCAGGGTCACTCGCCTCGCGGGCGCCAACGTGGACATGCAGGCCCGCGCGTTGGCGCTTGAAGAAGAGCTCGAGCGACTCAAGCAACAGCACGAGGCTGAGGTCGCCGAGTTGCGGTCGGAACTGAGGACAAGGCTTCGGCCAGAGGGAGTGGATCCCGTCTTGGAGCAGACTTAATTTGATGCCTTGAGGCTTTGCCGGAGGCTGGCTTCGCTGGAGGATCCAGGTTTCCGCGTGGGGGTTCTAGATCCTCGCAACTCGCTTGCCAGAACTTCCAATCAGTTGATGGATTATCACGTTCAAAGCTCTTCTACTGGCCACTGGGACCATTAGCCGTTTTTGTCATTGTCGTGCTCTTCTCGTTTATTTGTAACCGTTGTAACGGAATTTTGTTGACATAATAAGAGTTGTCTGTTTTTCGTCCCGCTTTGTCCGCCGAATTTTTTTTTAGTTGCATTTTTCGCTTTGTGCTTATCGTGCGCATCTTCAGGGGCTCTGCTATCGTGAGCCCTCATTTAATGCGGTGGCGCCAGCGTGAACCCTCGCCTGGCGGCTGAAGGGACACGCCTTCTAGCCTGGCGTCTAGCCATCATTGCGAACGATTCGGATCCTGTGGGGCGCCATGAAGCCACCACGCGTCCCAATCGCCTGTGGCGGTGCCGTTTTGATTTCCCGCCTTCTGGCTTGGCGTTGCCTATTTAAACCGGTTGACAACCGCTTCCTCTTCCTCTGCCGATTTCTTCTCTACTTGTACTCGTGACTTTTGAGAGATAAATGGTGGTAAAGAGAGAAAGCTCTTCTTCTTCTCACGCTCCCAGAGCCCCACGCCATGGTGTTCACAACACCAAATCCATCTTGACTGCTGGGAACGTTGCTGCTCTCATAGTTGATTATGGTCTTCCTTGCGATTGGAACTGCCGTGCTCCTAGTGCACTGGATAGAGCCTGCGCCCCTCCAGCGGGCTTCATCACGGTGTACGAGCACCACCTGAGGGGGGGCTTCGCTATCCGTCAAGCTGCTCACTGTACGTGGTGGTTGACGCGTTGGGTGTCCCAATGGCAAGGCTGCATCCCAACGCCTTACGCTATTTGGTGTCTTTGTGTATTTTTGCCCTCCTTCACGACTGCACTTTCGACGCCAAGGCAGCGAGGATAATCTTCCGGTTCACGGAGTCGGAGGATTGGGTATCGATGTCGCCCAAGGCTGGGTTTCACCTTCGCGGCACCAATCCTGACTCAGTGAAGGGCTAGAAGGAGCGTTTCTTCTTCTTGCAGGAGCCCCCTGATTCCAAGCTCCCGAGGGTGTGGGGCCCTATCTTGGAGTACTTCCAGGAGAAGCCAACTCCTGAAGACGTCGCTGAGTCAGAGAAGCTGCTCACTACTATCAAGTCTGAAGAAGAGAACTTCTCGATTCAGGGCTACTACCTCACCTCCGTTACGTTCGAGGCCTGTAGGTGGGGATCTCCCGCGCGCTGGGCGATGGCTGGGCCAGGTAAGGGAAGTCCTAGAGGTATAGCCGCCCCTCCGCTACCTAGGGAGACCGAGGAGGGAAGCTGCTCGTTGCTGGAGTCGTCGTCAAGCGACGACGAGAACAAGGCTGCCCTTAAGAGGCTAAGGGAAGCCAAGGGGACTTCTTCGAGAAGGTCTAGGAGACGAATCGCCGGTCCTTCAGCTGTGGTGGGAGGTCCGGCCTTGAAGATACCTGCACGCGCGAGTCACCAGGGGGAAACCGCCGAACCGTCGTCGACTTCGATTGCGGGGCTAGCCGCTCACGAGGTCTGCGAGGTGGAGTCTCTACCCGCTGGTAACCCGCCCACTTGCCCCGTTGCGGAGGCGACGGATGATGTCATCGTACTTGAGGGCCCAGAGGGGTCGTTTGCTACCGTGCCTGAGCCAGCATCTGAGGCCAGGGGACCTGTGGAGCTGCCAGCGATTCTTGTGCAGCCCATTTTGGAGTTTAGGCCTCCCGAAGGTCTGGCCACACCCACAGAGAACGGCGTCGCTCCTGCTGCTGATCCAGTACAGGCTGACGAAGGGGAAGCCGGGACGTCTTCGTGGCAAGAGCCCCCGAGCATTCCTACGGCGACCAGCCTTCCAGTCAGCCCTCCTCCAGCAGGCGGAGGAGCTGAGCCCCTGTGAGGGGCTCTTTCGGGCGATCTCGCGCGTTCTCCGAGTGCGGCACCTGCCCAGGTACAGTTGTTTCCATCTGGCCTTTCTCTTCGGTTACGTGCTTTGGAAGTGCTTTTGACATTGCTTCTCACGCAGGCTCCGGATGAGGTTGACCCTTTTAACGTGTTGTCTGCTCTCTTCCAGTCGGCCGTCGTCAACGGAAGGGCCCAGTTCGCATCCCTGAGAGAGGAGAATGGGCACTTGCAGCAGAGAGTGGCGCAGCTGGAAGCTCTACTTGTCGCCTCAGAGGCCCGCGTCACCAGGCTGGTCGGAGATATGGTTGGCCGGTAATCCCCATCGGAAGCCCGGCAGGTGATGGAGGCTCGATACTGGGACGGCATTCGCTTATGTCGCCGGACCGTCTCCTTGGAGGCTCCTCACATCCCAGAGGGCGTCCTTCATCTAGGGAACGCCGGGGTAGAAGAGGCGTCCCGTCTGAAGACTTTCCCTGAGGAAGCGGGTCCATCAAGTCTTCCTGATTAGTCTCCGCTGGTGTTGGTTTTTGAGATTGTCCTTTGTCTTTGTATCATGTTTGCTCTTCCCATATGAATGAGAAGCGTCTTTTTATACTTCGCATCTATGCTTTTCTATCATAGAGTGTTGCTTGCTATCTCCTTTTGCTTTCGTTCGTTGGATCATACTTTATGCTTGAATGTTGGGCTCTTCGGAGCCACTGTTGCTAAGGCCCTATCCAGGCGCCTTCTTGCGTGGTGCTCATCCTTCATAAGAGGATCATCACAGCTCACACGTTTGGGGGGCTCGATCCGGTGAAGCGGATGTCATCGTCAAGCCCCTGGAGTCGCAACGAGGGTTAGCGCAGCGGTCAGGCCACGGTAATCGGACTCCTGGGTCTAGGACTCGGTCGCGTATGATTGCAGGGGGTGTGTCGCCCCTGCTCAAAGCGTTATAATCACCAAGTTGAGGTCCTAGCCCACAACCATTGTAGACTGAGGGTGCTCTCTTCTGTTGGAGAAGGTCGCCGCACGCCTACGATTATTTGCCCCCTAAGGTTTTGTTGGCCGTAGAGTGGGGACTCGGGGAGCCCCCAGGCCTGATGTTTTGACCTCACGGGTCGTTGGCGCGAAGCCTTTTGGAGGGACCGCCTGGGTCCTTTGTTCCAGCCTACGGCTGGCGGCCTCCGGGCTGTCTAGCACGGGGCTTGGTCTCTGGGTGGCCGCTTGGGCCTTTTGGCGCGGAGCCATAATGCGTAAGGCCATCCCCATGCCATCTGGCGCGAGGACGGGGTCCTGGGACGGTCAACTTCGGACTGCCTAGCGCTTGGCCAAGGACTGATTTTTCGGATGGACGCTTGTCCTCCCGATTTAGGGGCAGTCTAGGTCGTTTGATTTGAGAATGCAATGCATGTCATCAACTCACACAAATGAATATGCAGGATAATAGAAAGAGTGATTATGCTAATCAAAGATAAAGCTCATGTCCAAGCACTCATTATGATGCATGCGTGTGCGACTTACATGAGTCGGCGTTGCATTATTGATAGTATTTCCTTAAGTTGGCGGCGTTCCAGGTCCGCGGGACCAGTTTGCCATTCTGGGCGCGTAGCTTGTACGCTCCGCTCTGGAAGATTACGGAGACGAGGAACGGCCCCTCCCACCCGGGGGAGAGTTTGTTCCTGTTCGCGATCTTCCCCGCCGCCTCTACGCTCCGGAGGACCAAATCTCCAACTTTCAGTGGGCGCACCTTTACTCGCTTGTTGTAGTACAGTGCGACCCGCTGCTGGTAGGCCGTGGTTCGTAGCCGTGCGGCGTCTCGAACTTCCGAGAGGAGGTCCAGACTTTCCCGGAGCCTATGTTCGTTGGTGGCTGGGTCAAAGCATTTGATTCGCAGGCTTGGCATTCCCATCTCTACGGGCACCACAGCCTCTACCCCAAAGCAAAGGTTGAAGGGTGTCTCCCTTGTTGGCTCTCTCGTTGTTCGATGCGACCACAGCACGACCGGTAGCTCCTCAGTCCAGGAGCCCCCTGCGTCTTCTAGCCTGGTTTTTAATCCATGTAGCAGTGTGCGGTTGGTGACCTCGACCTGTCCGTTCGCCTGAGGGTGCGCCACGGACGTGTGTACCAGCTTGATGCGAAGGTCGCGGCAGTACTTTGTGAAGCGTTTTCCGGTGAATTGGGTTTCGTTATCGGTCACCACGACCTCAGGGATCCCAAAGCGGCAAACGATGCCTTGACGGAGGAACTCCGTCGCATTTTACTCTGTGATCTTGGCGAGAGGGACGGCTTCCACCCACTTTGTAAAGTAGTCAATGCCAACGATCAAGAATTTCCTTTGTCACGGCAGCCATCGGTAGTGGGCCAAGTATGTCAAGCCCCCATTGTGCGAACGGCAATGGGGATTGGAGATAGTGCAGCTCGGTGTGCGGCTGGTGTGTCATGTTGCCATGGACTTGGCAACTTTCACACTTCCGGACAAATTCCATAGCGTCTCGTTTCATGGTAGGCCAGTAGAACCCTTGCCGCATGACGTTAAACGCTAGGTTCTTTCCGCCGATGTGCGAGCCGCACAGCCCCAGGTGCACTTCTGCCAACGCGTAATCAGCCTCCTCTAGGGTGAGACATTTCAGGAGAGGAGTGGAGTATCCTCGCCTGTATAGCCTCTCATTCAGGACCGTGTACCATCCTGCCGTCTTCTTGATCCGCTTGGCCTCGTTGATGTCGTCTGGTAGGGTTCCCTTAGTTAGGAACCTTACGTATGGTGTCATCTAGCTGTCCCCTGTGTTGACCCATAGAACTTCTTTGTCTTCGGCGTCGATGCTGGGTGCGCTCAGGACTTCCCTGGGCTCCCTCGCGTACTGCTCTACGGTTCTGGCGGCCGCGTCCCGGGCCAGTCGATCTACGCGTTCGTTATCCCATCTCGGGACATGCTCGATCTCAAATCGAACGAACTCAGGGATCAGGGCCCTTACTTTCGCCAAGTACCTCACAAGCTGTGGGTTTGAGGCTTCAAAGTTCCCCTTCACCTGATTGACCACGAGTTCGGAGTCACTACACACGACCAACGACCGCGCCGAACACTCCTTCGCCAGTCGTAGGCCCGCGAGAAGGGCTTCGTAGTCTGCAACGTTGTTCATGGCCGGGAAAGCCAGAGCAACGGAGTATACGATCTCCATGCCCTCGGGCGTCCTTAGCACGACACCAGCTCCACTGCCTGCCTGGGTAGATGATCCGTCTACGTTCAGGGTCCACGCAGGTAAATCGTCGCCCTCCGTGCTTCCTGGATTGCTGTCTTCTTCCTGTACGGGCGTCGCCACTTCGACGATAAAGTCCGCCAGAGCCTGTCTTTTCACAGCTGGCCAGGGCCATAACTCTAGATCAAACTCCCCTAGCTCGACAGCCCATTTAACCAGCCGGCCGGACATCTCTGGTTTTCGCAAGATCAACTTCAGCGGCTGGTCCGTCAGTACGACGATCCGGTGAGACTGGAAATAGGGCTGCAGCTTCCGCGTCGCATAGACAAGCGCGAGCGCCATCTTTTCAGCGTGTGGATAGCGGGCCTCTACGTCAGTCAGCACCCGGCTCACGTAATACACCGGTTGTTGTCTGCCCTCATGCTCCGCAACTAGCACGGAGCTGAGGGCTGCTGCCGATGTGGCTAGGTAGAGGTAGAGATCTTCCCCTTCGCGCGGCGTGCTGGAGAGGTAAGTCTTCAGTTTCCTGAAGGCTTCGTTACATTCTTCACTCCACTTGAACCTGTGCGATTTGGTGCCCCTTAGCGCCTTGAAGAAGGGCAAATATTTCTCGGCTGACTTGGCTAGGAACCGCGAGAGAGCGGCTATCCGCCTGGTCAGCTTCTGAACTTCTTTTATTGTCCGCGGAGGGTTCAAGTCGAGTATGGCATTGATCTTTTCTGGATTGGCTTCTATGCCGCGTTGGGACACAATGAAGCCTAGGAACTTCCCAAAGGTCACTCCGAACGCGCACTTGACAGGATTGAGCTTCATTCCGTGCCGTCGGAGGATCTGAAAAGTTTCATCTAAGTCGTTGACGTGGTGGCTCGCGATTCTGCTTTTCACAAGCATGTCGTCGACGTACACCTCCACGTTCCGTCCAATCTGTGCTTCGAACATTTTGTTCACAAGGCGCTGGTACGTCGCGCCAACATTCTTGAGACCAAAGGGCATCATTTTATAGCAATACGTCCCTTGATCTGTCATGAACGAGGTGTGCTCCTCGTCTTCTGGGTCCATCCAGATCTGGTTGTACCCAGAGTATGCGTCCATGAAACTCAGGAGTTCGTGCCCGGATGTGGAGTCCACGAGCTGGTCAATCCTAGGAAGCGGAAAGCTATCTTTGGGGTAGGCCTTGTTCACGTCCGTGAAGTGGACACACATCCGCCACTTGCCGCTGCTCTTTTTCACCAGCACGACGTTGGACAGTCACTCCGGGTATTGGACTTCTCTGATGAATCCCGCATCCAGGAGCCTCTTTACTTCTTCCCTGATGGCGACCAACTTCTCGACGGAGTGGTTCCTCCGTCACGGACGGGCTTTCGGCTCGTCAAGGCCCGGCCAGGGACTATGACCTCGGCGATATCCCGGGCATGTCAGCGGGGACCCAGGCGAACACGTCGGAGTTAGCCCTAAGGAAGGTAATCAACCTGTTGCGTTCCGCAGGTTGAAGGGCTCTCCCCACGTTAACGCACCGTTCCGAATCGAAAGGGTTCAGTGGGATCGCCTCAGTTTCCTCTCCGGACTGGGCCTGTTGCAGCGAGGTCTCGTCGCAGAGGTCAAGGTCTTCACTCCGGTTACATGGTGCCACGGGATTGATCTGGGATAGGTAGTAGGTCTGTCCCATTTCTTGGTCTCCAAGGGCTTCTCCCACGCCCCAGGGGGTGGGAAATTTCACCTTCAGGTGTGGGATGGATATCACAGCTTCGAAGGCGGTCAGGAAGGGTCTGCCTAATATGGCATTGTAGACGAATGGAAGGTCGACGACGAGGAACGCTAGCTCTCGCGTCATGGAGCGCGGGTGTGTTCCCATCATGACTTCCAGCCGCACGATCCCTTGCACGGGACCGGTTCGTTGTCCAAGCCATACAAGGGTCCGCCTGTAACTTTCATCTGACTTCGTTTTAGTCCAAGTTTAAGGAACGCAGCGAGATACAACAAATTTTGTGAACTTTTATTATCAATGAAGACCCATTTCAGTTGGTAGTCATCACCACCAGCTGAAACGAGGGCTGATACAACAAGGGGGTCGGTATGGGGAGAGGTTACATGAGTCATGTCGTCGCTACTAAAGATAATGACATCATTCCTAACCCTTATCTTTGCCCGCTTGTTGCTGGAAGTTCCCTCCGGCTGTCCACGCCTGGCGCTCGCGGCGTCAGTGGAGGAGATCATGTGGACCACATCGGCCACCGTGCGGGCTCTCGGAGGTTCGCTGGCTTCGCCGTCGGAGGTAGCAGGTTCCTACCCCGAACTCTTCACGAACCACTTCAAGTGTCCGCGCCGGATCAGATCTTCGATTTCCTGCTGCAGGGTCCGACAGTTCTTAGTCGAGTGCCCTGCATAGCGTGGTACTGCAATACTTCTTCTCGGTCACACCGCTGAACGCAGCAGGCGTCTTCGGCCACTTGAAGAACTTCTCATCCCGGATCTCGCATCGATGTTCACGCGGCTATCGTTCGGAGGGCCGAGAGGTCCTCGCTGTAATCTTTTTGGGCCCGCAGGCCGGGCTTCTTTTGCTGGCGCTCCGAGAAGCACTGGCTGTCGCTGTCCCTCTTTCTCCCGCCAGATGCTCTGGGGGCTTCCGGGGGCCGGTCCACTCGCTCGGGACGCTTCGCCTCGTTGGCCTCTTCGGCCGTGATGTACGCCGGGCAATGGTCTCAGCCTCCCGGAAGGTCTAAGGGTGCTGGTGCGACAGGTGTTTGAAGAAGTCCCCCGCCACCAGAGTGGCGACGAAGGCGTTGAGTTTCAGTTCGTCGGAGAGATGAGGGATCCGTCGCACCTCGGTGATAAAACGGTCCAGAAACCGCTTCAGACTTTCATTTGTCCTTTGGCGGAGGCGGACCAGGTGCCAGGGTTGCCTCTCCTCCCTTCTGCTGGAGGCGAACTGGCTCAGGAAGCTATCAGCAAGCTCGTCAAACGAGCGTATGGAGTTCCAGGGGAGGCCGTGGAACCAGAGCAACGCTTTACCCCTAAGGGTGATGGGGAAGCACTGGCACATCAAGGCCTCGCTTGCCCCTTGTAGGGAGAGGTGAGTGCGGAAGCAATTGAGGTGATCCATTGGGTCCTTGCTTCCGTCGTATCCCTCTAGGACCGGCATCTTGAACTTGCTCAGCAACGGTTGCGTCTGCAAGTCCATGGCGAAGGGCGATCTACGGAGTTCGGCGGAGGAGGGCGTGGGTTTCTCCTTATGCAGGGTGTCCCACAACACCTTGACTTTCTCCTCCATCGAGGGGTCCGTAGAGCCTCTCCGCGCATTGAGGATGTCACGGAGCTCCGTGTTGCCCTGGAGGTGTGTCCGAGCTCGTCGCGGATAGCGACTCTCCACCTGGGTGGCGCGTTCGCCGTTGGAGCCTGCAGCGGCTGGCGTCCCATTGCCGCGCGAGTTACGGGGGTTGCGCCCTTCGGGGCTATCCTCCCTGTTATCGTCGGCGGGATGGCTTTTCGCTTCATTCTGGCCGTTTTCACTTGGGGCCGCCGGGGCTGCAGCGCGGTCGAGTCGGTTGGCTCGCCTCCTGCGAGCGGCCTCTCGACGCCTTTCTCTCTTGGAAGTGGAGGCCTGTGATGCTGGAGGAGCGGTCCCAGGCCAGGCAGTCCCTGTGTTCTCGCATATGGCATGGAGAACCTGCTTCAGATCGTCCATGTCCGCAGCCAGGCGGCGGACGTCAGGCTCCGGTTGACCGCTTGCCTGGTTCCCGGTTGGGGGAACTTCATTTTGGGCGATGACTTCCATCGCCGGAGTACTGGCCTGTGCTCAGGTGTTCACCATCGCCTGGGATTGAGGAACAAGGTCGGAATGAGACACTTGGCTTTCTGTCAGGTTTCCACAGATGGCGCCAATGTTGCGTCCCGGGCCCTCGGTTGTCGTAGGATTAGGGAATCTTCGGATTCCTTAGCGTGCGGCGACTTTGGGAGAAGGGTCCGGTCTCCGTTTCTATTAACCTGGACCTGCACAACATAAACAACAAACAAAAGGTCAAGGGTCCGGCAGGATTTCTCCCACCGAGGCAGCTCCGACGCTCAAGTCAGTAAATTCCCGCAATAAACGGAAATGGCGCACGCTAAGAGGGTGCGCGGAGGAATGCTGTGAAAGCGTAAGAGATGTTTGTGCGGTGATGTGAAGAATGCAGTGAGCAGGTAGCGGAAGGCCTGGCTTCATTGATGCACCGCAACGGGTGGCTAACTTTCCCGTGATCTGAGAAGATGTTGGGAAGGAGAGCGAGTTAGCTATCGCCGACGGAAGTGAGGTGGTGCTCAGTTCCGGCTTGTCACTCTCGTGTTATCGATTAGAGAAGGGGGGAGAAGTAGAGTGTGATTAGACGGTTTAACTCTTGATTCAAAAGAAAGCAGCAGATGAATATGCTGCTGGAGAGGAGGTCCCTTTCTCTGTCGGGTGCGAGCGCTCTTATACGCCTCTCCCCGTTGGACTTTTGGGCGCCAAAACGCCCGTTGCTTGGACCATCGCGCCGCTGGTCACTGTTGTGGACCGCCGGTCGCGCCGGTTGTTCTTTTGCCGTGGCTGGCACGCTGTTGAGCGTTGTTGACCGCGCCCCATTTTCCCCTGAGCGGGGATTGGTTGGCCACCTGCAGACGGCGGCCGAGTGCCGCCAGCGCGCGCCCCCACTCATCTATTGGCTAGCCTTTCCTTTTGCTCCCGACGACGCATTTAATGACTGCAGTTTTCGTTGTCTTCCTCACCAGGTGTGGGTTCGCGCTTTCGTTCATTGGGGTCATTTGACTGTCTTCAGCGAGCTTTTGAATCTCTTGTGGGCGCGGCCGCTTCGTGCTGACATGTTTGGCTAGACATATACATGGGGCCAACAAATATTTTAAATATGTATATAAAGATTCTCAAAACTTATTTATGTTGATACATAACAAAATTTATGCTGACATTTTGAATATAGCAGCATAGCTATTTTTTCTCTAAAGACTATGCGATGGATGATAAATTACCTATACTGATTGTGCGAAGATACAATTTCTTACATATAAATAAGGGCATTTAATTCTTCAATTAAATTGCCTTTCTTAGAATATAAATATAAGGAGTGGAATAAATAAAATTAATGCAACCTGTATTGTTTTTTGAAAAGAATACATTAAATGAGAAAATTTTTGACCGTAAGACTTAAAAAAATATACTTGCAAGGTGGTAACGAACAGACGAGAGAGTAGCGTAGGAGAACGAAGAAAATAAAATTTTAGACTTCACCTTAAGAATAAAAGGCCTTGTTGGGAGAAATAAAAAATATAAAGTTTGTCCTTCGCACCGTTCACCGCCTCCCAGCTGGACTGTGGGGGCCACCAAAAATATAATTCTCTACGCAATCTTTCGCAATTAAAAAAAAAAAAACAAGATTCAAATTAATTTTCAAAAAAATATAAAATAAAATTCTAAAATAAATTGTGAAGAGGTAAAAAAATAATTATTTTTTTATAATTTAATCATATATTTTAAATAATTAATTATAATTTAATTATTTAAAAAAATAAAAAAATTTAACTAAATATAATTATTTATTTTAAGGAATAAGGATTTATATTTTTTAAAATAACAATTTAGAGAATTATTCGGCCAAATTCAACAAAAGCAATGACAACACATGGTGAACGACAAATGGCAGTTGGTTGGTCCATTACTGAGCTGCCACGTATCTGGAGGGTGGAAGTCGATTCAAAGGTTGGATGACTTGGCACATGAAAGCGGTCCATTACTGCCGCGGAGATGGAGGTTCCATTCAGGGGAGGTCTGCATAACCTATTGTGGTCCCCACGCGTGAGTACTGCTATAATTAACAAATCATAGTAAAAACTTGATTATCTTTTACTAATTAATAAATTAACTATTTTGTAGAGGGGTTTAAATTCTAAAATAAAAATAAAAATTGTTTCTGCCACAGCCCTTAATTTCAAAAAAAAATCTCCACGTACCTGGCGCGCATAAGCCTTCAGACTACCATTAATTATATCTTAAGTAAATTTCATTGGGACTCCTTCCATATGCTTATTTGTATTCTTAGATTTTTTTTTTTAATTTAACATCTAATTTTTAAATTTTAAAAATATATTACTAATAGGTATAACCAGAAACCGGTCAACCTAATACTCAATTAGATATGATAAACAAATATTAATGGGCTAACAGAAAATGCTGTAGAGCCAATCATGTAATAATATTTAAACGTATGAATTAAATGATAAAGTTTAAATATTTAGATATTAAATGACCATAATAAATAATTTAATTGACCGATACAGACAAGTAGCTGAAATAACGCTATATTTGAAAGTTAGGTGGTTTTATCTCAAATAAGGATGGTCGTTACACATCGTCAATAATGCCTTTCACCGTGGATTCGAAGCAGTATCATACATGCATATCGATCCTAGGAACCGATTAGTCAAATGATGCCTCTTTCTAAATAAAAACGCTTTCCAAAGAGAAAAAAAGGTTAATCAATTAATCAAATATACAAAATAAATATAACCCTCCAAATATATACTCATTTTTATCCTCTTTTATTCCCTACATTTTCTTTTCCAATATCCTTTCAAATCTATTAGAAAGATCATTAAATTAACTGTTAGAGGATGTATTAAGGAACGAGTTCATTATATCTCTTGCCTCCAAATTATTTCATTATGGTGTGCAAAATTTTGATTCGTAGTTGTGAAAATTAGACTCATTTACATTCGGATATATATGTGAAATAGTCGGTTCTTTAATTTATATGACAATTCGGATTATTGAGACGTATCTAATGCATCATGGATCCAAACTTGAACAGATTTGGGTTAAGTAGACCATCAGGTTTTGGTCTCTGTTTGCTAAATTTTGGGCCCTGTACACTACAATTTTATATAAGAGGTCAGGTGACAATGGAATTTGATTTTATGAAAAATACTCTGATGCTCAAATCAGTAATTGGCCTTCTGAAATTAGAAGGTGGATACAAGGGATGCAAAAATGGATGCAAAGAGTATGTTTGTCAATAGGAGTGCACTCGTAGGATGAGTGGCTTTTGTAGTTGCTTATGAGGAGCAGTTTCTCTAAGTATTGAGTTTGTTGGAAACTAGTAGTAGAGAAAAAGTGAGTATAGGATGTTCAAGAGAGTAGGAGAGCTTTCTGAAAGGTTTGTAATTGCTTGAGAGCTTTTGTAGGTAGGAGAAAGCGTGATTTAGAGTGTCAACTCCCATAGCCTTTTATAGCCATGGCCACGGGATGCCTTCCTTATGTAGAGGGGCTTGCGCACTCTATTGGGGATCATTGTCTTTTCTGCGTAGGCGTAAGCGTATTTCTGGCTATAATGGTCAAAGAGGCTGATCTTCTTCCTTTTACATTTTATAACCATTAGAGTTTCTAACAGACTGTGCGTAGATTCTGACGCCTTCCTCCTAGGATGTGCTTTGATTTTGGAGGTGATCATTACGGTGAAATTTTCCTTCTTTGGAGATGCGGAAAATTAGAGTAGAAGACCGTTATGGCTCAAAGATGGACACGTGGGCCAATCTGGACATGTCCCATGTTCATCATGGGTTGTGGCCGGCCTTGTGATGGACCGGGTTATTTTATTTGAATAACCTCCGTCAAATATAATAATAGACTAATATTCTGAACTAAAATTATTAATTTCTATAGAAAATTGGGCAGAGTTTCGTTTGAAAATCGAGCGTTTGCCAAAATAAAAACATCTCTAAATCAACCCTGCACAACAATCTACAACAATCCACAACAAAACTACAAGTCTCAATACTCAACACACTACACAGGATCTAATCGCTACCTCCACCAAGGTGGCACCGACATCATAACTCCAGTATAATACAAGTGGAGAAGGATGCTAACTAGGAACCTCGGTCATGACCACAATGAGAAGGACCTGTGGAAGCATAAAAATCACAATATATAGCGAAAACTGATCTATCATTCATCCATACCAAATATCATTAATCACCACCATACATGTCTTATACAGTTTACAAAAGTAGAATAAAATTTCTATTTCGTACACAAAATCAGCTAAGTCCCAATCCTGAGCCCTGCGTGTAATATCAGCTATCTATCGCACTTCTATGGCCTATTCTGTCTCGTCGGGTGTCAATGTGTTCTCATCTGAAAAATATACAGTAAAAGTGAGCGTACAGCCAAACAAATAAAATCATACATCACTAACTACAGATAGGTAAAAGTGAAAGCAATAATTGGATGAAAAATCATATACACAGGACAGAGGAAAACATGAGAGGAAGGAGAATATCCAAGATTATCTAATTTACGTGTTCACCCCAGTTATGTTTTATTCGCTTTCATTATTACCGTTACTCTTTACAGACCCCGGGGCCAGTAAGTCGTACTAGCCAACAATGCGAGAGAACGAGGAAAGGAATGTGTTCGCTATACAATCTAAAGCTGGCGACATTTTAGGTCTGCAGCACTTGATCATCAATTATATTTTAGGTCTGCAGCACTTGACCATCGACTACTTTTTAAATTTGCAGCACTCGACCATCAGTTACATTTTAGGCCTACAGCACTCGGCCATCTCAATCGCCCCATAGCCCTCGGGGACCAGGGCAATCCTCGTTCTTTCACAGTAATATCTTAAAGCATACCCTGAATATCACCCATCCTTAGGAGCGGCTAGAGTATTCCTTGGGTTCTCACCGTGATGTATATGGTAAGCTAGAGGGTACTACCCCTATGAACCATGGTCCTAGTTTCAAGATTAGTCTTAATCCTTTGAAGGGGAATCCACCATTTGCCATATATATTCTCCAATTGAAAAATCACATTCCCATCACATATCTCCATCCGGGAGACCAAATCCATCATATTGCACTTTGTGAATTTCCTTCCGTTTACTTGTTCGGTTCCTTTCTTTATTTTAGAACTTAAATCTTTCAACCATTAAATTCAACTTGCAAGAGAGTTCGGTTTTACTTACCTCCGTTGGTCAAATACCACCTTAGAAGCCTCCGGGATGCATTCTCTTACTCCCGGTGCACAATTACACATATTCAGGGTTTACAATTTGACACAAATATTTAGTCATAAGTTCTATCACAATTGAAGAGAGCTAAAGTATGCACATTTACCTTTTGTTTTCTGGTGAACAGTGTCAGGCCACTTTTAGAGGGTTCGGCCGCCGCGAAGGGGTTGATTCTTGCCAAATCGGACGTCCGGTCGATATATACTGACAATTGGGATGCATAGATTCATATTTTGAAGCCACTTCAACATATTATGAAGGTAGAAACATGCAAATTTCCCTTTTTATCTCGGGTGAATAGTAATAATGCCCTTTTAGAGGGCTCGGACGCCGTGAACGGGTCAAAATACGCAAGATCGATCACACGGGCAACATATATACACATTTGGGACGTGGAGATTCACATTTTGGGGTCAATTTAATGAAATAAGGTGAAAAAACGGAAAACTCCAAATTTTCGTAGGTTAGGGTTTGGTGGTACTCCACCGACCGGATCGGTGAGTAAATTGGACAATAAATTACACAATCATTGGTCTCAAATCACGGGTATTATATTTTCCATGGTTTGGGTGGGTATAGAGACTAAAATATCTGATGATTAACGAAAAACATCGAAAGAGGGAAGTTAGTGAGTATAAGAACACTTGCCTCGACGCGTACTATCACTTTTATAACTGGCTCTCGGACAGATTCAGACTCTACGCCTTGATCTCCTCCTTTCTCTTTCTAAAACCGACGTTCTCCCTCTCTCTTTCTCTTGAGAGCGTTCTGAAAATGAGGGGAAACGAAGAAACGCGAAGCAGATCGTGCCTTTATACTCGTTGGGGCGCTCGAGCGCCAGGCGAGCGAGCGGCGAGCGCAACCTCGCTGCTAGCCTGTGCTTGAGTGCACATAGGCGCTCAGCGGGTGGGAGAGCTACTAGTTTTTGGCGCTCAAGCTCAGCACGAGGGCACAACAAGCGTGGCCCGCTGCTTGTGCCACTACATTTTGCGCTTGAACCTGCGCTCAAGCGCACAGCAGTTGCAATCTGCTGGCAACGCTTCAACAATAAAACCTTGAGATTATTCACCAATTTTTCTTCCAATGCACATACTTAAATGTCCAATAAGTCTAGTATTATTTATCTTTATGTTGATTATCGTATGTCAATTATGTTTTTAGACTTGGAACCTCACAAGCCTACTTTCCACTTCCCTGGTCAACGGTATCGTTGACTGTCCTGGGCTTAGATGTGCCTTTGTAATCTTAGGCCTTTGCTGGCCCACTTATTCTTCGCCCAGTCAACGGTAGCGTTGACCATCCAAGCAGAAATGGGCTGTTGAGGATTTGGACTGTTTCCTCCTTTTGGCTAGCCTGTTACTGGCATTCCCATCACTAGCCTCCATGCTGGTGGCCGGAGACTCCAGCCTCCAGCATGTTCATGATTGGACGTGTCTGGCTGCATAACTTGAGATGGTTTAATGAGTGAACTAGCAGTGGCTCTTGGTCTATTAACTGCGTTGCTCATGATTGTTGACCGTAACACCAAAATTTAGAGAGCAAAGTTGGATGAGACATTGACCAGATTCGTTCATCGTACTAGTAAGAATCCGAAGAATTGGGTAAGGTGAGGAGCGTTGACTGGATTCGTTGATCGTCTTGGTAAGAATCCAGAGAATTGAGTAGAAAGAGGAGCATTGACCGGATTCATTAACCATCCTGGGAAGAATCTGGAGAACTAGTGGGGATTGAATGATGCGCCATCATGCAGCCAGACTGTCAGTCAAAAAGTTTACCACGTGTCAATATGCAGTGAATTTGTGATCTTAGTAATTAATTTACCAGAAGATTTGATTCGACTGTGCCATTTCCAGAAGTGGCACATGTCTGTAATAATGGGTACACCTTGTCGATGCACTGCCTTACTCTAACAGCTGTGTGCTTTTATAAAATTTGTTCATCCGTTTAAATTTTTCACGCTTTCCTTCTTTGAAAATTCTAATTCTTTCTTGCTCTTCTTGCTTCCGTTTCCATGGCTCATTTTGTTCTAGAGATTATTTCTGTGATTTCTACAAGTGAGGTGAGAGAACTATATATTGAGTTCAACATTACACGTGAGATTGTATTTGTGATGCCCAGTGAACAGGACAAGGATTGCTTTCCTCCTGATGGCTGCAAGACTTTGTACGAGGCTCATCTGAGGAGTGGGCTTTGTATCCCTATCCCAAAGGAGCTGCTTGACATTTTCACAATTCTTAGGGTTCCTATTGCATGACTCTATGCCAATGTTGTGCGGTACCTTTACTTGTTGTGCATCTTCCTTCGCCACTACTCATGGATGTTGATGGCGGAGGTCGTGAGGGTGATGTTTTGATTCACTTAGAGTGAGGACTGGATCTCATTGTCTCTCAGAGAGCTCCACATCAGCAACGCCATATACAATTCTCTCAAGAACTGAAAAGATTGTTTCTTTTTTGTGCACGTTGTTGATTCATGGCCCTCATCCTAGGATTGGGGCAAGTTTTCTAGTGCATTCATTAGGAAGCCCAAGAAGGAAGAACTGGCGGCTGTGGAGCCACTGTTGCGGCTGGTGAGGAAGCCAGGAAGGCTTGTTGGGGACGTCCTTCTTCAGTTTAGAGGATCAGATCTCTAATGCCGACGGCCTCACAGTGCAAGAGGAAAGTTGGCACTCTTGTCATTGATACGGCCGATGCATGTTCCACCGGTGATGCTCCCAATTGTCCAAGACAAAAGAGGGCTGCGATGATGGAGCCTTCTTCATGATCCTCCACAGAACCGAACTACGTAACGATCGAATGACTTGCTGGAGCTAGAGAGAGCTCCAGAGTATAGGCTACTGTGGAGGAGTACAAGGCCATGCTGTAGGCCACTGTGCTATCGCAGCTGGAGGACTTGGCAGCACAAGCCGCGCTGATGGAGTCACTGGAATCGAGCCTACTGATGAGCCACCAGAATGGAGCTACTGATGAGCCGCCATCTAAGCCGGATGAGCTAGCCATGGAGCCGTCTGCGACGCCAGATGAGCCAGCTGCCAGAGAGCTACTTAAGGCGGTGGACATTAGCGCTGAGCAGGCGGAGAAGATTGCTAGTGAGGCTTCTGTGGAGTAGGCTCAGGAGGAGCCCACCCCAGGTCCCTCGTTAGTAGGTTCTTCTTGGAGGTCATGGAGACGGCCAAGAAGGGAATGAAGAGTCTTTGTGGTAACCTCTTGAAGCTCTCCTTTTCTTTCTCCTCATTCGTAGCTACCTAACTCCTTTAACCTTTTGTAGGAGGAGAAGATTTTGCTTGCGGTGTGCAAGGGCCTATGCCATAGAGATGCTATAATTGGTGACTGCGACGTGGATATTGCCGAGATAGAGGAGGAGATGAAACAACTGGACGCCCAAGTTCAACAACACCAAGTAGAGAAAGCTGCACTCGAATAGGAGTTGTTGAACCTTAGGGCGTAATCAGCAGGCCATCAGGAGAGAGCTTCTCAAGCGGTGGAGAAAGCTTCTATGGCGGAGAGGCTTACGGTGGAGCTTAGAGTGAAAATCATTAAATTAGAGAATGAGCTCGGCACCCATCTGCACCCTTAGGAGGTCACCCAGGTGCTGTGGGCCAGGCTTTGGGAAGGCGTCTAGATTGGTCACCACATTGCTAGGATCGTGGATCCAACTTTTCCAATTGGCATCCTTGACCCTTCTAATCGTGGTGCACAGTTGCGTGAGGATCTTGTTGATTTTGGATGGGGCGATGAAGGACCTCTCCCGTACCCTCCTGGGAGCTACGCTCCTTAGTTGTACACTTATATTTTTAGTTTTGACATCTGCTTGTATATTTGAGTATTGATAGAAAAATGTATTCTTGTAACAATTTAGTCTTTTTGCCTTGTTTTTCCTTTCATTGTTTGTTTACTGTTTGATGCATATGTGGACCGGCCAACCTATTGAGTGGCCTCTAGGCTGGTCAACTTGGAGCATTGATCGTCAAGGTCTTGTTGCTCAGAGATAGACCTTAGAGAACTTGAGTTTGCAAGCTGAGGTCGCCCGTTTGAAGGAGGAGAATGAGCGAGCTAAAAGGCGCATCGATCAACTTGCTGGGCAAATGGTGACCTTAGAGAATGACCTGAATCTCCGTATCCGTCCCCACGAGGTTGAGGGCATGATGCTACCGCGGTTGTGGAAAGGGATCAACATTAGCCGGTGTATTGTGCGGCTGGTTGATCCCAACTTTCCTGTGGATCTTATCAATTTATCGAACCGGTCAGCACAGCGTCGTGACGGCCTTGTGGGGGAGCCTCGAGACAGACAAAGGCCACCGCCACCTCCATAGCTTTTGCGATTGTATATTTATTTATTTATATATTTATTTTTGAATCCAATGATGTATCTTTTCAATTCAGCAATAATACAAGTAGCCTTGTGTTTGTGACACGCTCTTGCCTTTGTATTTTGCTTCCTTGCCTTTCTCGACGGTCAACTGGGTTAGATTCCTGCAATTTAGCTGCCTGCCTTTGTTTTGGGGAGTTGAAGGTGTCTTCTAGGCCTTCGCGTGTGTTAATGTAACGGCCTAGATTCTAGAACATAGGAAATTCCAGTCATCAAATCTTTATAATCCGGTCAATGCTGAAAATGTAATAAGAAAAGTAAATCGGTCTTAAGATGAAATCAAGTTCGGCCCTTGCATGATGAAAAGAAGTTCGAATTTCCTTGATGAAAATCGAGTCCGGCTTTTACTTGATGAAAATCGAGTCCGGATGAAAATCGAGTCCGGCGTTTCTTTGATGAAAATCAAGTCCGACTTTTACTTGATGAAAATCGAGTCCGACGTTTCTTTGATGAAAATCGAGTCCGGCTTTTACTTGATGAAAATTGAGTCCGGCGTTTCTTCGATGAAAATCGAGCCGGCTTTTACTTGATAAAGAGAAGTTCGGCTTGCCCCTTAGTATAAAAGAAGTTCGGTTATTCTTTAGTGCAAATCAAGTCTAGCTCCATCATTATCAAGACCAGCCACTTTAAAGAAAAACAAAACCAGCCTTGAACATGTTTTAAAATCGGGTTTTGTTCCATTGAAGGCCGGAGTACATTATATAAATATAAGGCCAAAGTGGTCTTGAAGGACGGAGTGGCTTTGTGTATTGGAGGCCGGAGTAGATTATGGGAAAGCCGAAGTTGATAATCCAGTCAACACTTGTTAACCGGAAGTCGTATAGAAGGAATTGAATGTCTTTACATGAGAAAGTTAATCTGTTAAGTTCAATGAATCAGGAATTAATTAAGAAATCTAAATCCCGTTAAGTTCAGTTAACTAGGAATTAATAAACTCCTTGAAAATGTAAAACCATAAATGATCCAATTAATAAGGGAACTTTTTGAGAAATCTAGAGCCATAAATAAGAAACATTCCCCCTGTATTGCCAATCATTAATAATAGTCATCAGACTTAAGGCCTATAAATAAGAACTAGAGGAGTAAAAAAAAAGCATGCAATAGAATTTCTAGTAAATGAAGGCTAAAATACAAGGCAAAGTAGAAGAAACCCAAACAAGAGTAAAGATCAAGGCAAAGTAGAAGAAACCCAGGCAAAAGTACTCACCCTTGTTTTTAAAGTTCATGATTATGTATATTTGTTACGCAAGTATATATGATATTCTTATGAAATTATGTATGTCTGATGTTTGTTCTGTTCTTGTGGTTTATTGTTCTTAATCGCATGTTTAAAAGAAACTCTAATATTCATGGTGTTAGATTTTATTCTGCTTAAAGTATATGATTATTTGTCAAATTATATGAACTCTGATAATTGCATGTTTAAAGAAAAGACTTCTAACTTTTAATGAAAAAGAACTCCGAATTTTAGAGCTTCGGATTTTAAAAGAAAAAGAATTTCCGATTTTAGAGCTTCGGATTTTGAAAAAAAAGAACGCCGGATTTTAGAGCTTCGGATTTTAAAGAAGTCCGGCTTTTAGAGCTTCAGATTTTAAAGAACTCCGACTTTTAGAGCTTCAGACTTTAAATGGAAATGAACTTTGGTTTTTAGAACTCCGGATTTTAAAGAACTCTAGCTATTTGAGCTTCGGTTTTTCATGGAATTAGAATTCCGGCTTTTGAACTACGGCTTTTGTTGAAAAAGAACTCCAACTTTTGAACTCCGATTTTGTTGAAAGGACCTTTGGTTTTAAAGAAAAATGGACTCCGGCTTCTAAGAAAAGAATTTCGGCTTTAAGATGATACGGACTTCAACTGATGAAGTTAAGAACAAGGAAAATATATGTAATCCGGACAGCAAGTGGAACTCTATGACTTTCGACTTTTGAACTATGATGGATGGCCATTAAAAGACATGAACTAAGAACCGAGTCTCCATTAAACTTGCTGTTAAAGATGTATGAAGGATATTGGAGTGACACTCAAGGATTACCTCTTGGGCCACCGGGGGGGACCTTGTGGTGGCATAAGACTTTTGGACTACGGCCCCGTATGCCGGGTTGAAGGCATTACCTCCCGCCTCGGGGAGCATAATGAGAGGATACGACTTTAGGTTATGGGGTTACACACAACCCATCCTCGATGTTGTCCGCTCCCGTCCGGTCCCTAAAGATGATAAGAATTTTCAATGGTTTTTATGAGTTTTTTGAAGACAAGATAATAAGAAAAAGAATAAGGAAATTCTGAACTAAAGAAGAAACGATATGATGATTTTTCGTATGCTAAGTTATGTTATGAAACTCTGTTTTGATCCGCTTATGTATATGTTTATGTTTTCTGCATGTGAATATCTTGTTAGGCTTTGTGGCTCACTCTTGCTATTTTCAAATGAAGAAAGGCTTATGGAGAACGAAGTTGAGTAAGACCAAATGAAGTAGCTAGACGGCATAGATGACCGGAACTGATCAATGAAGAGCTTAATTTTATTTTCTTTTGATGTTTTGAGAAGAATTGTAAAATAGTTCCGCTGTATAAGAATCTATGGATGTTAGCATGTTTCCATGATTTCTTTTGGATAAATGAAATTTATAATTCTAGTATGCATCTCAGGACCAAGTTTGAAATTAAACCGTAAGGCCAACTCATGTAGTTCAGCCTTAAGAAATCCTATGTATGAAAGAAAAGAAAAATTTTTATGCCCACCCATTTATTATTAATTTATTTTAAGGCAAGGTTTGACGGCGGCTTTATGCAGTGGAATAAGGCTAGTCTGTCACAGTTAAGCCGTCTTAGAATTCACCTGTGAGTAAAGTTTGGCGGGGCTGCCAAGGTGTAGACTTGGGCGGCCTGCTTGGGTGGAGCGTTTTGCTCCAGTCGACCATCGTTGGCTGATCACGCTATCTCCTTATAAAGGAGGTCGTCGCGTGTGCTGGGCTAGCCCCCTAAGATTTTTTCGACCGCTAATGGGCCACTTCAATGACCAAGGTTTAGATACGACCACTCATGGGCAGCCTGGATGACTAGGATTTAGATACGACCGCTCATGGGTCGCCTGTATGACCACGATTTAAAGACGATCGCTTATGGGCCACCTGTATGACCAGGGTTTAGTAACGAGAGGGTGAAGACCCTCCCGACTTAGAGGTAGCCTAGGTCAATTTGAACTTATAATGAAAACCAAATATATATGCACATGTAGCATGCTAAGGAAACACTTATTTTACTAATTAAATCGTGCACACAAATGATCACATATAATTTCGCAAGACACATACCTGGCCCCTACTGGAAGTAGTGTTTGAGGTGGATCATGTTCCACGTCTGCGGGACCAACTTTTCATCTTGGTTTCAAAGCTTGTATACCCCGTTTCGTAGGACGACGGAGACTAGAAAAGGTCCTTTCTAATTCAGGGAAAGCTTATTTTGGCCGGCCACCTTTCCTATGGCCTCGATGCTCTATAAGACCAAGTCTACAACATCGAACTGCCTCGCTTTCACCTTCTTGTTGTAGTAGCGGGCGACTCGATGCTGGTAGGCTGTGGTATGTATTCTGGCGGCATCACTTTCTTCTAGCAAGTCTAGGTGTTCCTGTATTTTTTGGGAGTTAGCTTGCGGGTTGAAAGATTCCACCCTAAGACTTGGGAGTCCGATTTCGACCGGGATCACCGCTTTAGTCCCGTAACAGAAGATTAAGGGCATCTCACACGTTGGTTCCTTCGGAGTTGTTCGGTAAGACCAAACGACTAAGGCGAGCTCATCTACCCAAGAGCCCCCTGCGTCCTCCAGCTTGGTCTTGAGCTCGTGGAGTAGCGTTCAGTTTATGACCTCCACCTATCCATTGGCTTGGGGGTATGCCATTGAAATGTGGACCAGCCTAATCCCTAGGCTGGTGCAATACTTGGTAAAATATTTTCCCAAGAATTGAATTCCGTTGTCAGTCACAATGACCTCTGGAATGCCAAATCTGCTGATGATATTCCGGCAGACGAACTCAAGTGCGTTGTGTTCTGTGATTTTGGCCAGCAGGACTGCTTCGACCCACTTTGTGAAGTAGTCGATACCAGCTATGATAAACTTTCTTTGCCCGGTTGCAATGGAAAATGGGCCAAGAATGTCCAGCCCCCATTGTGCGAAGGGCCATGGCGCCTGAAGGGATTTTAGCTTGGCGAATGGCCAGTGGCGAAGGTTACCGTAAAGTTGGTAGCTTTCACACCTTTTTACAAACTTGAGTGCATCCTTTTTCATCAAGGGCCAATAAAAGCCCCGCCGCATGATTTTGAGTACTAAGTTTTTGCCACCCACGTGTGATCCGCAAATCCGAAGGTGCGCTTCGCTCAAGACATAGTCCGCTTCTTCTGGGGTTAGGCAACAGAGGTACAGAATCGAGTAGCCGCAGCGATACAGTCACCCGTCTACTATTGTGTACCAACCGGCCGTTCTCTTTATCCGCCTGGCCTCTTTTGTGTCTTCTGGCAATGTTTTATCTACTAGATACCTTAGGTAGGGTGTTGTCCAGTTTTCAGTCTTGGAGACCTGCATTGCTTCCAGTCTCTCTACACTGGGAGCGTTCAGGACCTCCATCATGTTTCTCGTGTACTATTCTGAATTTTTGGCCGCTGCTGCTCTTGCCAACTAATCAGCCTTTCAATTTTCAGTTTTGGGAACATGGACCAATGTTAGATTGTTGAAGTTGCAGACGGCTTCCCTTGCTCTGGCCAAGTATTTGGCCATATGTGGGTTATTTGCCTCGAAGTTCCTATTAACCTGGTTGACGATCAGCTCAGAGTCGCTGAAAATAGCCAGTTTCTTGGCTGAGCACTCCTTTGCTAATCTTAACCCAGTTAGTAGGACTTTGTATTCAACAACATTGTTGGTGGCTGGGAAGTCGAGTCGTCAGAGGTTGTGAGGACCACTCCTGCTCCACTACCCGTGTCCATGGATGATTCGTCTACGTGGAGCACCCATTCTGGAGCCTCCACGCGCTATTTCAGGTTCTCTGAGGGTTGTTCTTCGAGAATCGAGGTCGTGGTCTCAACAATGAAGTCGGCCAGAGCCTGCACCTTTATGGCTGGCTAGCTAGGTACTGCTTCAACTCATCAAAGGCCGCCTGGATATCTGCCATCCATTGGAACCCGTTTGATTTTGTTCCCCTCAGCGCCTTAAAGAATGGCTGATACTTGTCACTAGACTTCGTTAGGAAGCGGGACAAGGCTGCCAATCGTCCAGTCAGTCGCTGGACATCCTTGACGCTTCGTGGGGGAGCCATATCCGTGAGGGCCTTGATCTTCTCTGGGTCTGCTTCGATCCCTCGTTGGGAGATGAAGAAACCCAGGAATTTTCCTGAGGCTATCACGAAGACACACTTAGCGGGATTCAGCTTCATTTGATGCTCGCGGAGCACCTCAAATGACTTCGTCAGATCACGGATATGGTCTCCTATAACTTTGCTCTTGATGAGCATGTCGTCAACATAGACTTCTATATTGCGGCCGATCTATTTTTCGAACATTTTGTTCACCAGTCACTAGTAGGTGGCTCCCGTGTTCTTTAGTCCGAAGGTCATCATTTTATAGCAATAAGTCCCCTGGTCCGTCATGAATGAGGTATGTTATTTGTCCTCCGGACTCATCCAGATTTGGTTATAGCCTGAATAGGCATCCATGAAGCTCAACAGCTCATATCCGGACGTTGAGTCTACCGGCAGATCAATTCTAGGTAAAGAAAAGCTGTCTTTTGGGCAGGCTTTGTTAATGTCGGTGAAGTTGACGCACATTCTTCACTTCCAGTTGCTCTTCTTTACCAAGAATACATTAGAGAGCCAATCAGGGTATTGAATCTCCCTGATGAATCAAACATCCAGCAGTTTCTTTACTTCCTCCGGGATGGCGATTAACTTTTCCACTGAGTGGTTTCTCCACTTCTGCTTGATGGGTTTTTGATCTGGGTCGAGGCCCAACTTGTGGACCATTACCCGGTCTGGAATCCTAGGCATGTCAGCGGGAGTCCATGCGAAGATGTCAGCGTTCCGTCGCAGGAATGTGATCAGTTCTTCGCGTAGCGCACCGGTGAGTGAGCAACCAATTCGTACACACCTTTCTTCGCGTAGCGCACCTGTGCCTGCTGCAAGGTTGCCTCGTCTAGTTGGTCAAGTTCTCCTACTATCTTGGTGCTGTCGTTGGGAGTGATTTGGGACATGTAGCATGTCCGTCCAGTGACTTAGTCACCTAGTACTTCGCCCACACTGTATGGCGTTGGAAATTTTATTTTAAGGTGTGGTATTGAAGTGACGGCCCTGAACGCGGTTAGGCATGGCCAGCCTAGTATTGCGTTGTATACAAAGGGCAAGCCGGCTACCAAGAAGGTAAGTGTACGACTTGCCGTTCTTGGGTACGTTCCTAGGGTGACTTCTAGTCGGATCATCCCTTGAACGGGCATTGGTTTGTTGTCAAGGCCATACAATGGGCATTCTACAGATCTTAATTGACTCTTTTTTAAACCGAGTTTAAAAAATGCATCAAGGTAAAGAAAATCATGAGAACTTCATTATTAATAAATACTCATTTCATCTGGTAGTCAACGCTACCGTCAGAAACGAGTGCTGATATAACAAGGGGGTCTGCATGAGGGGAGACAACATCTGCCAGGTCATCGTCACTAAAACTAATGACATTGTCAGTAGTGCGCCGCTTCTTCCTCCCTGCGTGCTAGTCCCTGTTGTCCGCTGGATTCTTGATTGGTCGGGTGGTGATCATGTTAACCACTCCTGCCGTGACCCTATTTCGCGGTGGAGAGGACCCTGATTTTTCTCCGCCCGCGTTGCCAAAACTCTGACCAAGGCTTTTAACGAACCTGGTGAGGTGGCCCCTTCTGATTTGCTCCTCAATCTCACGCTGAAGGGTCTTGCGGTCCTCTGTGGAGTGCCCAAGAGATCGATGGAAATCGTAGTACTTGGCTGGATTTCCTCCCTCCACCTTCTTAAGTGGTTTTGGCCACTTAAGGAACTTCTCCCCACGAATCTACATGAGGATGTTTGAGCACGTATTAGTCAAGGGTGTTAGGCTGATGGGCCCATAGTCCTTATACTCTGGTAGCCCAGTCCTGTGGCACTTTTGGTGGGAGTCATTACCACCGTTGTGTTGCCGCTTTCCTTTAGGTAGGAAAGAGCGAGGCTGTTCAGGCCGGTCGGGATATTTTGCCTCATTGGTCTCCTTTGCTGCAGCGTGGCCCTGGTGATAGACTCCACTTCTCGAAATGTCTGTGGATTTTTATGCGCCAGATGCCTAAAGAACTCTCCATACGCCAGTGCCAAAATGAAACTGCCTAGTTTCATTTCCTCCGTGAGTCGGGGGATCCGCCCGGCTTCTACCACTAAGCGATCTAGAAACCTCTGCGGGTTTTCTCCATGTTTCTGCTTAATATGCGATAGATGCCATGACTGTTTTTTTCCCTACGGTTGGAGTCATACTGAGACAAGAAAAGATCCGCAGGCTCCTAAAAGTTTCGGATCGAGTCTGGGGGAGATGATGGAACCAAATATGCACGTCCCCTTTTAGAGTGAGGGGGAAGTAGCGACACATGGCAGTGTCGTCCAGCCCTTATAGACCCAGATGGGTGCGAAAGTGAGTGAGATGATTGACAGGATCTACACTCCTATCATAAGAGTCAAGGGCTGACATTTTAAACTTCGCCGGCATAGGATGGTTCAAGATCTCCACTGTGAAGGGAGATTTGTCGATGTTGGCTGTGCGCTCGTCATCTTTGAAGACATGGTTCCATATCTTCTCCAGCCTTGGATCTGCTGGAACGACATTAGCAGATCTTTTGGAGTTGAGGTATGCTCTCAATTTCGTTCTCTCCCTGGCTTGTCTTGTAGCTGGTCGGCTGCTATCTCTGGCTGATCTTGTGGCTCAGGAGGCTCCCTCCTGAGCCTGGGGCCTAGATTCCACTCGGGAGTATCTAGGGTTCCTTCGTTTTGGACTTTCATCCGGAGTAGAGCTGGTCCCTCGCTCCTCATGCCTTAACTGGCTTTAGGCATGTGAGGATACTGGCATGGGAGTGCTGCTTAATCTTCTGGTCTGTCGGGCTGAAACTTTCTTTCTTTGGCCTCCTCGTCTGGACGTCGGTTCTAGGGCCACCGCTGGCGTAGCCCCCGGCTGTGCTTGTTCCTGGCGGGTGCAGAGTATTTGGAGCATTCTGTCTATATTGTGCATGTGCTCCACCAGGTTTTGGAAGAAAGATGCCAGGATTCCACCAGCTACCCCGTTGACCACGGCGCCAATAGCGTGGTCCTGGTTTGGTGAGACTACGTCTCGGGCTGGCTCTCTCGCTTGCGCCCTTGTGTTCCCCATTTTATTTAAGAGTGTTGATCAAAGAGAGTTTCTGCGAAACGCAGTTGACTTTTTGTAAGCACTTCCCACAGACGGCGTCAATGATACGTACCTGGATCCAACTTCAAACAAATTCGAATTTGCCTAGTTCATTGGATCCCGCTCCGTTCACTGAGTCTGAATCCTTTACACCACTACAGTAAACAAAAGGTCAGGATCTAACGGGATGTTATCCCACCGAAAACACTCCGACTCTCATGTCAGTAACAAGCCTTCAAACTTTTAAGAAGGTGGACTGATAAGTAAAAAAGAGAGAAAATGAGATTGGCGAGAGTGTCAGCCTGTAGATGTAGAGACGTTCCTGTGACTCGTTGAGAGTATAATTTTTGACTTGATGTTCAAAAGGAACAAGTGGAAGCTCCATCCTGAAAGAGTGGAAGCTTTGGAGGATGGTTCTTAGTGTGCGGGAGAAGTCTCTGTAATCTGGAGGCTTGGAGTGAGATTGGAAGGTGAGCAATTGAGAGAAGGTATGCTCAAGCACTGTGTTGTACTTTGCGTTTGCGTTCGTAGTTCAGATCGTATCAAAAAGCGTTCTTCTCCAGAGTGGACACTCTGGGTTTATATAAACGGTGGGGAGTGCGACCTTCCTTGACTAGGAAGGTGTCATCCCTAGCGTGGCGTTGGGCGGCCTTCTTTGAGTAGGTAGGCCTAACTGGCATGATCTGATGAGATTGTTTTCTTTCTGAGCAGGTCACAGATCTCTAGATTATTTGCCTTCCTTTTGTGTTTTTGTGACCGTTAGACTCTATTGTTGGCAAGGAGAGACAATCTGGCGTCTTCCTTATAGGGTGGGCGCTGACTCTGTTGACGCCTTTTTCAGAGGAGATTGACTTTACGGAAGGCGTGAAATCAGGGAAAGTATCGTTGCTTGTCATGTACAAGAGCGCTTGCTAAATTGGGCCTGGCCAGTATTAGGTTTAACATCTTTTCGCGGCCTACTGCTACAGGTCAACAGAAATATTGACCATCTTGAATGAGCACTGTGGCGGTTTGTTTGTGCGCCGGAGGGTCAACGCGCCGTCTAACACGCGTCTGGGCTTCTCTGGACTTTGGGCTACTTTTCTTGTTAAGCCTGCCAGCTATAGGCCTACCCATCATAACTATTTAGATTGTATTATTTAATATTTAAAATTTAAATGTAAATTTTTTAAATTTAATGATTGATTCAAGAAAAGCAGGTCATTTTTCTTCCAATAAGAAATAGAATTACTAAATCCAAATTTGAGCAACATAATATTGTAAATGTAATGTAAATTTCTATAAAAAAATTAGAATATGACATTACAAAATCATATAAAATTAATTAAAGTTTTGTCATTTAAACAATACAGTTCATTTTATGTCTTATCAATATTGATGTGTCTCTAGATCTATATTACTAAATGAATTAGAAAGTTACCTAACTCATGGGTCTGATTAAGTACAGATCCAACCTTCATTACTATAAATAAAAATTCTGTACACCACAACAAACAAATAAGAGGTCAGAAAAATACAGGATTCACTCCCTGGTATATCTTTTGATATTCAAGTTAGTAATCTTTTTATGTCAAAGAGAAAGATAGGAGGAGAAAATGAATGCATGAATACAAATGTAAAGAGGAATAAGTTGAATGGAGGGTCAGGTTCTGATGAGTGCGTTCAAATGAGTGAGTGGCTTTGAGGTGATGCACTCGTAGAGGGAGTATCTTTTGAGGAGGTGTACTCGAGAACTGGAGTGGCTTTTGCTTGTCTGAATCCTTACTTCTAATTGGGATCCCCTCTTTCCTGCAGAGGAAAGCTTGTATTTATAGAGTGGATGTTGGTTTAGCCATCTTTATGCATTACGGCTCTGCAATAATGAGGGCAGTACTCGTATAACCGTTGCCTGCCATTAGGGCTCCAACAATCATGGGGGTATTATGCTTATAACTGTCACCTGCATTTATTCATTGAGTTGTAGTAATTGTTGACCACTATTGGGAGCTGTAACCGTTGGAGCCGTATATTGATTAACCTTAATTATCTATTTATTGTTGGACAATTTTAGGTCAAACAGCTTGGGTCCACCGCCTCATTTTCTAGCTCTTGGGTCTAGGAGAGTCTTCTGTTGGGCTATCGTGATCCGGCCCTTTCTCCCTTTTACAGATTGGGTTCTGAGCTGCCTCGTGGACTACTATTCTCATTACTAGCCCCTATGTCAGAAAGTTTAAATTTTTAACTTTCGATATGTTTATGATGAGATGCCCACTACAAATCTTCACGCGTGCTTCTTCCCCAAGATTCTTGCAAATTCTCTCTCTATTTGATAGGATTTGATTCGATTCTCAACCAAATATGCGGATGCGTAATGTTCTTGGTTTAATGCTTGTTGATCTTTCCCATCAGTTATAAATGGAGGGGCTCTCTATATTTTGCATCACAAAGCATCTCTCGTTTACTATGGAGTGAGTTTGTTCGAAGCTAGTTTGGAGACTTCATAGCCATAAACTGAAATAGAAGGAAAATCTCCTCCAGTGTTCGAAGTTGATGTTCAGGTATGCGTTTGAAGTTTGTCTTAGTTACCCTCTTTTATATGGGAATCCACCTTAACTTTCCTCTTTTACGCCTAACCCAAAACTAGACTTTTGTCATATTGAGTAAAATTCCATGTTTTCAGGGGTGGTTTTTCCCTCTCCCAATCCATGTCGGGCAATTCTCTTTATACAATTTTGAAAAGAACTGTCTCAGACAGTGATTGGGAGAAGTTCTGTTCTTTCTATCCGTTTCAGAGATTGTACTCTTCTGTAGCTTTGCTTCCAACCCTAGCTGGAGAGAGAATTTCTTTTTTTGTGGTTTGCCTCCCTGCTAAGAGTAAGCACAATAATTTAGAGAATTGCTCTCTGTTCTTGTTGGGAGGGCTTTTTTGCTCTTTTCATTGAAATGACAACTCGGTGGGTAACACTGTTGTGTCTAGTAGATGTGCTTTCCTTGTGCTTCTGTCCATCAGGAGGTCAGTTGGACTACTATAGTCAGATCCTACTCTATGTATTATTTGTCTCCTTCTAAATTATACTTTCATTGTTGTAAGTTTGTATTTTATTAAAGTAATTAATGAATGAAACTTCTCTAAATATTTTTTTTATATTTATTGCATGGCTCAAATATTCTTGTATACTTTGAATAGTTGAAGTATTTAAATGTTAGTTTTTATTATCGTATGAATTTTGACAATCTAATAATCTTGACCACTGAACTCGATCTTCTAACAATTCGACTTATAATAATTTATTTCAAATGCTCAGTTAGGATGTAAATTAATCGAATCAGTCTGGAGCACATTAGGATTAAATGTCACCAGTTAGTCATCTTGGAAAGTGAAGTGTCAAGGCATCATAACTTGCATTGTATTGGAGATTTGCTAATTTGGGCGTCAGAGCCGTCAACTATCTACAGGCTACGTAGGGAGGTGAAGAGTCAGGCTATTATTACTTGCCCAGCAAAACTGATGCATCACAGCACCCTCCAGTGTAGGCACATGTTTTGGCCATTATGGAGACACACCTCTTTAGTACCCTCAAATGACACCGTTTTTGGGTTAAAAATTTGGCTATTTAAACTCTGGCCCTCAACTATTTCTACACTTCTTCACTTTTCGTATTGCTCTACCATGGTTCGCTCTTGTTTTCTTCTTGCTGCCATGGCTTCTCAAACTGCTTCCTAGGGTATCGCTGCAATCCAATCTATCCTCACTGGCAAAGAAGTAGAGGCTTTATACGAGATGTATAATATTTCGAGAGCCATTCCATACATAATGCCCATGAATAAAGATAAGGCTTGTGCTCCTCGGCTTGGATTCATCACTATTTATGAGGCTCATATGAAGGGTGGCCTTCGTCTTCCATTTGCAAAGGAGTTATACGAGATCTTGTAGGCTTTTGAGATCCCAACAGCTCACCTCCATCCCAACACCCTTTGATATCTAGTTTCTTTGTGTATCTTCTTTCATTACAAGCAGCTTTTCCTGGGCACCTTGGCCATGAAGGTAATTTTTTGGTTCAACCAAGATACAGATTAGATTTCTTTCAACCCCTCACAAGAAGTTTAAAATAAGCGAGGGGAACCCAAATTTAATAAAGGGTTGGGAGGATCGTTTCTTTTCATATAACGTTTCCTTTTGAATGGAGACTTTTCAATAATTGGGGTCGAGTCAATGGCATCTATTCTGGCAACATTTTTCCAATAGAGGAGCAAATTGCTCAGCCACTAATAAGTTTCGTTGAAGAGAATGCCACCATCTTGCATTGTATGGATTGCTGGCACTCCCAGAAGGCATTCGTTGAAATTCGATGGGAGGTTACGATAGAGGAAGATGATGTCATTACCATATCGTTTCACTGGCCCAAGAGGAAGCTTTAAGAACTATTCATCTGTGACTCTCCTGAAAGGACGGCTAGTAGGGTGATCCCTCCCTTGCCCACCTTTTTTGAGCTCAGTCAGGCTATCAGTGAGGGTTGTGAAGTGACATCTCCATTGCTTGCCGGCAAGTCGTCACGGAGGTCGGGCTCTACTCATTATTCTTGAGTTGACCCGATATTTGAGGAGATGACCGGATTAGTTGAGGGTGGTGAGCCCCTGGTTGATTCTGTGGCTAGAATAAACGACCTCTTGGCAGGCGATTTGGGTGAATTAATCGACACTCCAATCGAGCAAGGGGTTCCAATTTTGGTTGCCTCGTTGCTTGATACATCAGTGTTTGCACCTCCCAACGTTTTTGTTGAGGAGGATGCCAATAATGATTAGGTGGCCAAAGAAATGATTAGAGGCAATCCAGAGGTTGTGGCTGCTGAGGAGATGCTTTGCCTTGAGGCATCAACACTGGAGCTTCCGGAAGCTTTAGGTGTGTCTCATCCCCCTTTGGGCTTTGAGGCGCTACTCTATTGCCATGTGTTGCTTCTATTGTAGTTGAGGCCTCCATCTATATTTGGACCCAAGGATACTCTCGGTCCATCATTTCAGGAGGGTTTATCTCATCAAGAGGGTCCATCTTTCCTCATGGTACTACCTCACAGAGCTCTTCAATTCGTGATTATGATTTTCAATGTTACTCCTAGTTTATTGTTCCATTTTGCTTAATTGTCATAGGAAGTGCTTTGCGTGATGTGTGATAGCAAAGGTACTGCCTCATAGAGCTTTTTAGTCCATGATTATGATCTTTAGTGTTGTTCCGAGTTGACTATTCCATTTTACTTGATAGTCGTAGGAAGTGCTTTGCGTGATGGCGGAGGCTTTTGCATCAGTGAGACATAGAGATCTCTAGTCTATCCCAGTCATATGCCGATCCTGCAGTACTCAAATAAATGGAGATCCGAATAGATACTGCCATTACTGAGGCTCAATGAAGTTAATAATGGGCTGCTTTCCTCGACTGAGAGCTATCCAAGTCTGAAGCTAGATCTTGAGAACTCTTCAATGAAAGATTTTGGGCTCTAGATTGAAACACCTCACTCGAGGACATGCTTTAGAAGGTTGAGTAGCAACTCGTTGATCTTCAGAGTAAGTATGCTCAACTTGAAAGAGAGTTGAGGACCCCATTCCATCGGAAAGAAGTTGGCTACGCGCCGGACGACAGATTCTGGGACGGCATTCATCACTACATATGGATTATGTCTTTAGCTGCTCCTGACTTTCTTGTTGGCTTCTTTGATCCAAGAAACAATGGAGCTCTTTGCCAATTTGATTTGGTTTTTTTTGAATAAATGAGGGAAGCCTTTGCTACATTTAGCGAGGGGCTCCCGATCTTATGATAGCTATTCTATTCGAGTTGTAGGTACTAAGTTGTGTCTTGTAATTCTTAGACAGACACTCCATGTTGTAAATATTGATTCTTTAATAAATCAGCTAGACCGTCTATATTATTGTCATTAATGCTTTTTGCTTATGTTGATTGAGTTTGCTCAACATTTATCTTGTTTGTTGACTAAGCATTGTTGCCATTGTCGTTGGATTTCGGTGGACGTCTTTATCTATTTGTGCTTATTTCTATAAAAGGACCTTGTACCACTGTGAAGACCAATTTAAGGCTGACTAGGTTTAGTTGCCATAGTCGTTGGGCTTTGATAGAGCCTAAATCGTCGTCCACACTTAATTGATGGTACTTGTCCCTTTTAGAGAGAGTTGTTACACTTGTGCATTGGGTATTAGTCCGTCAACCATTGTCAATTGATAGTGCTCGTTCCAATTTAAGAAAATTATTGCATGCATACCAGAAAGCCCACTAAGGTTTCATTTTTTTTTTTATTGCTAAAAGGGGGGTTAGACTTCTGTTTTAAAGCCCCTGAGCCATTACATCCAACCTTGTTTAGGTTGCTCGACTTATAGGAATCAGGTTCAGGGTTAAACCTCCTTAGGGCTACTCGGTTATTTGAACCTTGATTTTGACCGTGCTTTATCAAGTTGACTCATAGGTGAAGATTTTTACCTGACTTAGAGGTAATTTGGGCCTTTGAATTTATGTAATCACACATGAGCATTTAGATGGACAACAAAATAAATAAATGATTATTTTATTAATTGAAATGTGTTTACATCCTACAAGCAGTTTGTATGACATGTTCTAAATTTACCTGTGTTTGGTAACTATTCATTGATAATATTTTTTGAGGTGGATGGCATTCCATATCCTTGAGACCAGCTCTTCATTTTGGGTGTGTAGCTTGTATGCACAATTTTGGAGAATCATGGAGATTAGGAATAATCCTTATCAATTCGGGGATAGTTTATTCAGATTGACAGTTTTGCTTGTAACCTCTATACTCCAAAGAATTAGGTCCCCCACTTCGAACTAGAGTGCTTTCACCATTTTGTTGTAGTACCGAGCGATTTGTTACTTATAAGCTACCATGCACAACCTTGCTACGTCTTGGTCCTTTTCAAACAAGTCGAGATAATCTCTGAATTGTTGAGTGTTGCTGTCAGGGTTAAAACTTTTGACTCGGAGGTTGGGCAGACTAATATCTATTGAAATGAGCACTTCGATCTCGTAGCATAGATTGAAGGATGACTCTTGAGTTGGTTCCCTTGGTGTAGTTCTATAGGAGCACAACACGGAAGGTTATTCGTCCACCCGGGAGCTCATCACGTCTTCTAGCTTCATCTTCAACCCGTGTAGTAGGGTTTGATTCGTTACCTTCACTTGCCCATTTACCTGTGGATAGGTGATAAAAGTGTGAACCAACTGGATTCCTAAACTCGTACAATATTTGGTGAATCTTTTTCCAGTAAAATGGGTTCCGTTGTCGGTTACCATGTCCTTGAAAATTCCAAATATGCATATAATCTTTTGTCAAATAAATTCTATTGTGCTTTGCTCGGTGATCTGTGTTAGTGGGGCGTCCTCTACCCATTTTGTGAAGTAGTCGATTCCAACTATGACTAACTTTCTTTGCTCGGATGTGACGGGCGGTAGGCCTAAGATGTCGATCCCCCATTGTGCAAACGACCATGATGACTGTAGGGTCTGCAGCTCTGTGTATGGTTGATGAGGAATGTTGCCATGGACTTGACAGTTTTTACACTTTTTTATGGATCTCACGATGTGTCACTTCATCATTTGCCAGTAATAACCCTGTCGTATGATCTCGAATGTCAGGTTCTTACCTCTAATGTGCGACCCATTAATTATGAGATCCACCTCACTTACTGTGTAGTCAGTTTCTTTGGGCGTGAGACACCGCATGTAGGAAACGAAGTATCTTCGTTGGTACAGCCTCTTTTCCATGATGGTGTGCCAGCATGTCGTCTTCTTGATACGCTTGGCATCATCCATATTTTTCCGTAAAAGGCCTTCGATCAGATACATTCTATATAGAGCCATTTAGTTCTCATTGTCGGTGATATGAATCATCTTTTGCTTTAGAGTTTTGATGCTCGAGGCTGCAAGAACTTATCACATGTCACAGAAATATTGCTCAAAATTTTTAGTTGTTGCTATCTTTACTAATTGATCCGCCTTTCAGTTTTCCTTCCTCAAGACATGGAGTAATTTCACATTTTTGAAAACTTTAGTCTAGCCCTTCACTCTAACAAGATACCTTGTGAGCAATGAGTCAAACACTTCGAAGTTTTTGTTAACTTGATTGACAATCAGCTTTGAGTCATTATGGACGGATTCGATTTTTGTCGAGCATTCTTTGCCAGCCTAAGACTAGCCAATAAGGCTTCATATTTGACAACAATATTGGTGGTTGGGAATCTGAGAGTCATCAAGTATTTTATCTCCAGCCCATCAGGAGTCCTCAAGACCATGCCCGCTCTACTCTCTAATTGGGTTGATGACCAATCCACGTGCAAGATCCATATTGGAGCTTGCTCTTGTTGGTGGACTCCTTCGCTTGAATCGACGACATTAGAAATTGGGGTCATCGTTTTGACTATGATATCCATGATAACCTGACCTTTTATGGTCAGCCACAATCGAAATTTCACATTAAACTCGCTCAATTCGATGGAGTATTTGATCTGTTGTCTGAATGTGTCAGGTTTATATAGAATCCCTTTTATGGTTGGTATGTTAGAACGATATTCTTGTGGTCCCAAAAGTATGGTGACTGAGTGGACTAGTGCTAGCATGATCCTTTTGATGTACGAGTAACGGGTTTTGCTGCCTGTCAAGATCTTACTGATGTAATAGACCGATAGTTGTGTCTCGGATTCCTACCTGATTAGGATTGAGCTCAGCACTATGTTTGATATTGCGAGGTGGAGATACAACTCCTTGCATTCTTTCAGAGAATCAGGAGAGATGAATTGGTAAAACAATCGTTCAGCTTTTTAAAGGCTGCCTCATAGTTGGCAATTCACTAAAAACCACTTACCTTTACTCCTCTCAAGGATTTAAAGAAGGGGAGGTATTTCTCTGCTGATTTTGCTCAAAATCGAAAGAGTGTAGCAAGTCTCTCAGTGAGCCTCTAGACTTCATAGATCGGAACGGATTCATGTCCATAATGGCTTTTATTTTCTCGGGGTTTGCTTTAATCCTCTGATAAGAGACGATAAAGCTAAGGAACTTCCCAAAAGTTACTCCGAATATACACTTTGTTAGATTCAGCTTCATCTGGTGTGCTCTAAGCACCTCGAAAGCCTCTCTGAGATTGCGAATATAGTCATTAGCTGCTACACTTTTCATAAACATGTTACCTACATATACTTCCATATTCTAACCAATCTATGCCTCGAACATCTTATTCATGAGTCTCTAGTGCGTGGTTTCCCGTTCTTTAGATCAAAGGCATGACTTTGCAATAATATGTCCCTTAGTCTATTATGAATGATGTGTACTCATCCTCAAGACTCATCCTGGTCTGATTATAGTCTGAATAGGCATCCATAAAGTGTGATGACTCGAGTTTTGGAATACGATAAATAGGGTGAAATTGAATTAATAATGATCAATGATTATGTTTAGAATGTGAAAAACTAAGTTCAAAAGTAAAAAGAGAAAGTTGGGCCCTATAAGGTATCGGTTTCTAAGATATGGTTAATATGGGTAGTGAGGTTTTGGAATTCTAAAATATGGTAATTGGAAGGTAATTAAGTTGAGATAGGTGAATTGTGGTCAAAAGGTATGGGAGGAATTGGATTGAAAAGCCCAAAGTTTCAGAATTGGTAAATCGAGAACAGAAGTTATAAATCGAGAAATGTTGATTCGTACATAAGATTTTGAACTTTAAATTAAGATAATCATGGCCTATTAATGTTATATAATCAAAATTAGGATCCAAGGATGTAAAATATTGGGTTAGAAGGGTCAAAATGGGTCTCAAATGGCGAAAACACGAAATAGGCTTGCTGCAAGCTCGATGCGTGCTTGA
Organism: Nepenthes gracilis; assembly: GCA_033239525.1. Lineage (NCBI taxonomy): Eukaryota > Viridiplantae > Streptophyta > Magnoliopsida > Caryophyllales > Nepenthaceae > Nepenthes > Nepenthes gracilis. The sequence continues at coordinate 15,273,170 of BSYO01000006.1, forward strand.
CGTGCGTCTGACCTGCGCCTGACCTACGCTCAAACATTAGTGAGGCACCGTTTTATGAATATGACCGCTCGATGCGAGATGGGAGCGGTGCATGGGTACGAGGAGGGCTTTCGATGAGCGCTCAAGCGCCAGTTATGCTCCCCTCACGTGATCCTTCCCCCTTTGTTTTTAAAAGGAAAATTGAGGTGAGAGGGAGAACAACGAGTAGCAGAGGCATGAAGGGAAGGAGGAAGAAGAAAAAGAGAAGGAAAATGGGAAAATCCACCTACTCCGATCCGATCCGGGTAAAAAAATAACTATAGACCGATCTCAGAAAAGTGTACTTCGGACATTATATACCATTTTTACAGTGTTTTAATATCTCAGATATTGTATTTATACTTTAAATCCATGAGATTTTAACTGATTTTCTGAAGAATGATAGATTATAAGCTTTTTGATATTGTTAATTAAGACCTAGGACTGAAATACAGTCAGATTAGGTTCTTCAGTATGCCTTAGAATGTTATGGTGGTAATCGAGGATAACTCTATCCATGGAGTTACACGTGGTCCACCATTCCTCATGGCATTAGTTTCAAAGAGTAGAATTCAAATGATCCACCATCCTTCGGGAGGTATTAGTACGTAATTCACCATTCTTCGGGAGGTATTAGTATATAATCCCACGAGAAGGGATAATCCCACGAAAAGGGATATTTGTACTGACCTTGGATTGTGTGGAGTGAACACAATCTATCTTCGATTATTTGCCCTTCTACTAGTAGGGTTTACTAATTAGGTCATTTACTGATAAAAAAAGGGATTTCTAGAATTTATAGAATTGATACTGCTTTTCGATTTCTAAAACATGTTTTACCGATTTATGATTATCAAAGTATGATTATACTGATTCAGGATTTTCGATGCATGTTTAAGTAGAATCATACTTTATTCTTGTTTCCATAAACTGCTTCTATTCTTCTGATCTGATATTAACATGGTTTTCTTTTCTAGCATATTTATATTATAACTTGAAAGCATGATTTTTGGTTTCTGAGACCTGTTTAAATGGAATTATGCTTTCATTATGATTATTATACGTGTTTCTACTCATCTACACTTATATTCTGTATAAAAGCCTAAAAAATGATTTCTGAGACCTGTTTATGTTGAATCATGCTTTCTCATACTTTTTGTATATGTTTCCTATTCTTTAACAGTTTCTAGAACCTTTTGTATTTATATTCTGCATGAGATCATTATATTCTATATGTTTTAGTACCTTGTTAGCCTTTAACTCACTATTTTACTATTTTTTCCCATCCAGATAAGGACATAGAGAAAACACCGGACGTACAGGCTTAGATAGAACATCGTAAGGAAGATTTGGAGCTTCGAAGTAATCCTAAAATTTAGAAAATTCTAGTATTTTGCATGTAAATGTCTAAATGGTGGATGAAATTATGTATTTATGATTATTACACGTTCTGAATTCTGTTGGATTAGTATTTATGTTTTCACAGGTTTATATAGTTGCTTCCGCTATTCTGTTCTCTAGATTTTGTACAGGTCCTAGACGGCATCTCTCATCCGAATTCTGATATAGTAGCTAGGATGTTGAAATAAAGGCATGGATGGCTTTTGTGGTCTTGTGAATGTATGTTATAGGATGGACTATGATATTTAATTAGTTGTGCACTTGAACGAGTTATATATATTAAGGTTGTATATCTGATTCTGGTCTGGATACAGAGGAAACTCTGTCCAAATTTTTATAGGCTCTGCCCAAAATTTTTGTAGAATTTAACTAATTTAAGTTTCTGTTTCTATTTGACAAAGGGTCCTATAAGGTTTAGGATTCGTTCCGTCACAATTGGTATTAAAGAAAACGAGATCTCTTAGGAATGATCTGAATTGTATGCAGAAGCTTAGGAAATAACCGTGACTAGCCGAATAGGTAGGGGTAGACCTAGACTGATTAAGTTAGGTTAGGAAATCCTAGGTGTTCTAACTTGCATAAGTTTAGATTGATTTGAGTTAGGACTTAGTGATTAAACTAAATGATTAAATTAATTTACGGTGACCTCAGGTCTAGATTGATCGGTTTGGATATTAGGCTTAAGTTTAAGATAATCTGATCTAAAGCCAAGATGATTTAGGATAAAAATGGACCGAGGCTTAGTGATTAAGTAGAATTGAAGTAGGTTGAAGGTTCAGGTAGAACTGTTTTGAGATGAGGTAAGGTATTTTGACTCGTTTGGGTTTAAAATTAAGTCAAAAGAACAGCCAATGAATTGAGCTCGGGGTATTAAAGAAAGTAATCAAGCTTCTTGATTTGTCCAAATAAAGCTCAGCTAAAGGCAGGGCTAATAATGGGTTACTTGGTATCACACCTTATCTTTTTGGGTATCTCTTGGAGCAATTGATTTTAAAAGAGCCCATCTCTTTATGTCACGTTTTTGGATGGTTGCAAGATGAAGCCGGTAAATGATGACAAGGGATTAAGTTTATGTGTATTCCAAATTTTCAGGACAAAACATAGTGATATCAATCCCTGAGGAGTAACCCTTATCTGAAGGAGTTATGATTTTGATGTTTGGTTTGGGTTTATGAATAAATTAATTTTGATGGAATATTAAGTTGATCTAGTTGGTAAATTTAAGGTGTGTGCTAAGTATAAATAGTGTATTAGGCCATACCTGGAATTCCTTAGTCAGATGAGGAAATTTGAGGAAACTATTAAAGAGAAGATTTGCCTATCTTATTTCCCGACTGCCAAATAAAGTTGCTGTTGAGGTTGTGATGAGATCGACAATGATCTTAAGGATTCGAATAGCATCGATGAAGATATTTGGCAAAGTTTGAAAATGTGGTTAACTAAAGAATTATGATTTGATATTGGGAGTCTTTGAGATTAAAATATTCATGAGGCAGGTGAAGGATCACTATAAACCGGTCCCGCTATCGGAACAAGTATGGTTATGGAAGCCTGAAAGGAGAACCCTTGTGATTTTGTTTAAGGTTGATTGAATGGTAATGCCCTTGGGTTTTAGCCAGATAATGATGAAAAATGGAATGGTCTGACTTGGGAAGAATAAATGAACTTGACAAAGGAATATTAAGTTACTAAATATAAAGGTTTCAATGATAATTGGAGACTGTGCTAAAATTTTTAGAATGATTGTCTCAGTAGTGTTTTTGTGCCAGTTAAATGTTCGGAATTTGTGAATTTTGCTTTTGTGATGTTAATCTCTTCAAGATCTTTTGGGGTTATGTAGATCCTTTTAGAAATTGAGATGGAACTCGAGGATGCTTATGTAAATTATCCCAAGAGATTACGATACCCTATAAAGGCACATCTTGGATTAATCAAATTAATTCGAATTAGAAATTCTAAGTAAGAGGCAAAGCTAGTCGAATTAAGAATAAGCACTAAGTTTAATTAGAAAATGAGACTACCTTTTTTTAAAGTCAGTAGGTGACTGTTCAAGAATATATGTGTTTGGAGGAAAAGACAAGACTGACACATTCTAATGGGCGATTCAGAGATGGATTGAACTCGACATTGGTTTCTAAGGAATTGTGTGAAATTGAAAGAGTATCGGCTAGATACTGTTGAGGAAACTGTAGATCCTTCGAAAAGTAGAATTAACTAATGATCATGTAAGTTAGTATAAGTGATATGCTCTTAAAAAGGATTAGTATTCTGTTAGTCTGTATCAATAAGTAATCACCCACAAGCAAAGTGGGGGAGAAGTTTGTGGTTTGAGATGATTTCACCCGTAAGTGGAGTTTGGTGATGAGGCCCTTGCCTTGGGAAAAATTACGGATGATGTCTTGGGAAGAAATTAATGCCTTGCGAATATGAGAGTTGAGAATTGTAATAGGTGAATGTAAGATCGATAAATTGACATTGGAAGAAATTTTCTCAGAGGTAGCTCTAATCTAATAATCTTGAGGATTAATGTGGTTATGTTATGAGGAAGAGGTAACCTTAGGAGATCCCGAGCGGATTAATCTGTTTAAGGATTATGTTTTTCTGTACTGCTTAGAGATCAATGCCTTTGGGTTAAGTGAGAAAGTAAACCCTAATTACGACTGAAGTTGTGTTCTTCCATTATTTGGAATCAGCAATTGGAAGTCTCTATTTGAGAGAATTTGTGGTTATGTTATAACTAACGTCGACCTTGACATTTTGTAAGTGGATAGCCTTGTGTAAGGATTATGTAAAGGAACTTTGGTATCTTGAGGAAAAGCGAGCATCAGTATTGGTAATGAATGTTAAATGTTTATAGACTTGGTGTGCTAAATTGTATCGGAGATGTGGAAGATACAAAGTTGGAAATAGGAAGTCTTATGGTCTTGTTTTAGGAAAATCAAAATGATTCGGGTTGATCTAATTAGCACATCAGTGTATCAACAAGAATCTCAAGGTTGTTAAGTATTATGGTCTTGACGTCTTGAGTAACGGCTAGAGACTGTATCGAATCTGCGGCAACTATTATAGTTAGGTTTTCTTATTCTGTGGTGAATTGAGGATCTGTGAGAATTATTTTGGTGGCATGGATATCTTAGAATTGGTTTTAATCAAGGCTATCGTATAATTTGGATGTTCGAAGGGAATATGTACCTTAAGAAAATGTCAATTTGAGGACATACCAACGAAATGAAAAAGATGTAAAGTATCCTACTTTTGAAGTCTAATGATACTTTGAATTTTATGTTGAGATTTTAGCTGAGCTTGGTAAAAGAACCAAGAAGCTAGGTTGTGATAGTGACAGTGAGTCATAATCAAACAATTCAAAGCTAAATGATTGATCAGAGCGCGCAGCAGAAGAGTGATGAACCTATGTATATGATAAGGTTTAAGCTAAGGTTTAGAGGAAATACTCAATTTTGAGGTGTGGTATGAAATGAAATGAGGTAATTTGCATGTTTAAGGTCCAAAATTAAGTTAGAAAAGTGGTTAATGAAATACGTTTGTCTTCGGACTTAGTAAATTTGGATCTGGAAAGGACATGGCAAATGAATAAGAATCAAGGCAATTCTGATGTTTATGGTTTTCTCAGATAACCATCTCGATTTAGAATGAATTGGAGACATTAAGAAAGTTATTTGATTCTAAAAATTTAAAGATCGTTAAATTTCAAGAACAAAATTTCTATAAGTGGGGAAAAGTGTGACACCCAAGTTTCAAAATATGATAATTAGGATGAAACTGAATTAACAATGATCAAGGATTGGTTTAGAATGTGGGAAATTGAGTTCGGAAATAGAAAGAGAAAGTTGGGCCCTATAAGGTATCGGTTTCTAACATATGGTTAATATGGGTGGTAAGGTTTTGAAATTTTAAAATATGATAATTGGAAGGTAATTAAGTTAAGATAGGTGAATTGTGGTCAAAAGGTACGGGAGGAATCGGATTGAAAAGTCCAAAGTTTCGGACTTGGTAAATTAGGAACAGAAGTTGTAGACCGAGAAACATTGATTTGTGAATAAGATTTCAGGCTTTAAATTGTAATAATCATAGCCTATTAAGGTTATATAATCAAAATTAGGGTCCAAGATTGTAAAAAATTGGATTAGAAATGTCAAAACGGGTCTCGAATGACGAAAACACGAAGTAGGCTTACTCCAGGCTCGATGCGTGCTTGACGTGCGCCCGACTTGCACCCAAGTAGAGCTCGAGCACCGGTGAGGCGCCATTTTATGAATATGACTGCCCAATGCAAGATGAGAGTGGTGTGTGGATATGAGGAGGGCGCTTGAGCGCCAGTCATGCTCCCCTCACGTGATCCTTCTCCCTTCATTTTACAAAGGAGAATTTGAGGTGAGCGGGAGACGAACAAGCAGCAGAGGCAAGAAGGGAAGCAAGAGGAAGACAAAAAAGAGAAGGAAAAGGGGAAAATCCACCCGCTTCGATCCGATCCGAGTAAAAATAATTATAGACCGACCTCAGGCAAGTGTACTTCGGACGTTATATACTATTTTTACAGTATTTTAATATCTCAGATATTGTATTTATATTTTAAATCCATGATTCTACATGTTTACTATAAATAAATCATATTTCTCTTGATTAATCGGATAGATTTCATGTTTGCTAATATCTACTGTAATATTTACTTCCGATTTTATGTATAAATATATATTTTGTGTTCGTTTATCTTCTAAAAAGTTTGGCGAAACCCTAAGCACGAAAATGAAGGGATTTAATGGTTTTAATCCAAAATTTTAGATACATAAAAGTTAATCTGTAATGAGATATTATCCATGTTATGATTTATAATTAAAAAATTTATATGGAACTGCATTGTTGAGTTATTATGGATTTCTGAAATATACTGAAGAGTTAACCATGGGATTTTAACTGATTTTCTGAAGAACGATAAATTAAAGCTTTTTGATACTATTAATTAGGACCTAGGACTGAAATACTGTCAGGTTAGTTTCTCTGGTATATCTTAGAATATTATGGTGGCAATCGAGCATAATTCTGTCCATGGAGTTACACATGGTCTGCCATTCCTCAGGGCGTTAGTTTCAAATGGCAAAATTCAGATGATCTACCATCCTTTTGGAGGTATTAGTACATAATTTACCATCCTTTGGGAAGTATTAGTATATAATCTTACAAGAGGGGATAATCCCACGAGAAGGGATATTTGTTACTGGCATTGGATTGTGTGGAGTAAACACAAATCCTCGATTATTTGCCCCCTTTGTTAGTAGAGTCTATTGGTTGAATCCGTTACTGGTAGAAAAATGGATTTCTAGAATTTATAGAATTAATACTATGTTCTGATTTTTTAAGCATGTTTTACCGATTTATGATTATCGAAGCATGATTATACTGACTCAGGATTTTTGATGTATGTTTAAGTAGAATCATACTTTATTCTTGTTTCCATTGACTGCCTATGTTCTTCTGATCCAATATTAACGTGGTTTTCTATTCTAACATATTTATGTTATAGCTTGAAAGCATAATTTATGATTTTCGAGACCAGTTCAAATGGAATTATGCCTTCCTCATGATTATTGTACGTGTTTCTACTTATCTACACTTATATTCTGTATCAAAGCCTAAAAAATGATTTCTGAGACCTGTTTATGTTGATTCATGCTTTCTCACACTTTTTGTATATGTTTTCTGTTCTTTAACAGTTTCTGGAACCTTCTGTATTTACATTCAGCGTGAGATAATTATATTCTATATGTTTTAGTACCTTATTGGGTTTCGACTCACTAAGTTACTATTTTTTCCCTCCAGATAAGGACATAGAGAAGACACTGGACGTGCGGGCTTAGATAAAGTATAGCAAGGAAGATTTGGAGCGTCAAAATAATCCTGAAGATTTGGAAATTTTTGTATTTTGCTTGTAAATGTCTAAATGGTGGGCGAAATTTTGTATTTATGATTATTACACGTTCTGAATTCTGTTGGATAGTATTTATACTTCTGCAGGTTTATATAGTTGCTTCCGCTATTTTGATCTTTGGATTTTGTACAAGTTCTAGACGGCATCTCTTATCTGAATTTTGGTATAGTAGTTAGGACTGTTGAAATAAAGCCATGGATGGCTTTTGTGGTCCTTTAAATATATGTTATATGATGGACTATGGTATTTAATTAGTTGTGTACTTGTAAAGGTTATATATATTCAGGTTGTACATCTGGTTCTGGTCTGGATATAGAGGAAGCTCTGCCCAAAATTTCTACAGGATTTAACTGATTTAAGTTTCTGTATCTATTTGATGAAGGGTCATATAAGGTTTAGGATCCGTTCTGTCATATAAAGCTTAGCAGCTCATGTCCAGATACCAACAGATTAATTCTTGGCAACGGGAAGCTATCTTTTGGATATACTTTATTCACATTTATGAAGTTGATGCACATTTGTCATTTTTCATTACTCTTCTTGACAAGTACCACATTTAAGAGCCAGTTTGGATACCAAACTTCTCTTATGAAGCTTAAGTTGAGTAGTTTCTTGACTTTTTCTCACATAGAAATTAGCTTTTTGATATAATGATTTATTCACTTCTACTTGACGGGCTTGTGACTAAGATCAAGACCCAACTTATAGATCATTACTTCAATAGTATCTCTAATATGTCAGCAAGAATTCATGCAAATACATTGAGTTTTGTCGGAAGAAAGTCATCAATTGTTCACATAGGTGACCTGGTAGTGAGCTTTTGATTTGTACACACTTCTCAAGCTCATTGGGATTCAGGGGAATCTAACGAGTTGATTCCCTGGACTATCCTTGCTGTAGTGTGACTTCATCTCAAAAATCAAAGTCTTTTATAGGCTGATTTGGAACTGTCTGGTTGATTTGAGATAAATAGCATGTTTGATCGGTAATTTGGTCACCTGGGACCTCTCAAATGCTGTATGCTGCCATGAATTTCATCTTGAGATATGAGATCGACATCATTGCTTTGAATACCACTAAGTAGGATCATCCTAATATAGCATTGTAGACCAAGAGTAAGTTAACTATTAACAACGTGAGAATGTGGAATGTTGTCTTTAGAAATGTCCCTAGTGTGACTTCCAGTTGAATGATTAATTGGACTAAAACGGGCTCATAATTGAGTCTATACAGAGGTTGCTCAACCGATCTCATTTGATCTTTTTTTAATCTGAGCTTAAAATAGGTATTAAGATATAGTAAATTTATTAAATTTTTATTATCAATAAAGACTCGTTTTAATTGGTAGTCACGTGTACAGTCCAAGACGAGTGTAGATACAATAAGAGGGTCAAAATAGAAAGTTATTAATGTGTCATATCATCCTCGCTAAAACCAATGACATTATTTCTAATTCTTGCCCTCTGTTTTTTACTACTGGCGGTCCTTCTTGGGTGGTTTGGAGTGTTGTTCCTAGGTGGTCTTATAGATACAATGTTGACTCTTCTAACCGTAATTTGGTTGAGCAGTTGCTCACACTGGCCAAACTCGTCATTATATGTTCTCCCAGAGGCCTGCCCCAGGTCTCTTGGGAACTTGTTGAAGTGCCCTTTTCAGATGATGGCTTTAATCTTCCTCTGTAGCGTTTTACAGTCTTCGATGCTATGACTTAAAGATCGATAGTAGAAATAGTACTTAGATTGATCTCATTCTTCCGACTTCTTAGGCTACTTTAGGAATTTCTCACCCTGAATCTGCATGGGAATGTTCGTCCGGGTATTGTTCAGTGGAGTTAGGTTAAGGGACCTAAACTTTTTTCAAACACCCGGCTCTATCCTTGTCTACTTCTTGGGATATCGGGTGTCAGAGCCCTCTCTGTTTCTCTTATTCCTACTCGTTGGTCCTAGATGGTGGTCTGCGCGCTTCGACCTCTTATTTTTGTTGGTCTCCTTGGCGGTGATGTAAGCACGAGTGATGGTTTTCACCTCAAGTAAGGTCTTAGACTCGTGTTGGATTAGGTGTTTGAAGAAGTTACTCAACTACGCGGTCGCCATAAAGGAGTTCAGCTTTATCTCATCGGTTAGCTAGGATATCTTTTGGGCCTTTGCATTGAATCGGGTTAGGAAGTACTTCAAACTTTCATTTGGCCCTTGTTGGATGCGGACAAGGTGTCAAGGTTGCTTCTCATTTCTTCGATTGGAGGCAAATTGTGACAAGAATTTGTTAGCCAACTCTTGGAATATTATGATCGAATTTGGATGCAACTGATTAAACTAAATTTGAGTGTCTTCCTTGAGGGTCCAAGGAAAGTATAAACACATGACCGTGTCATCAAAACCCTAGAATCCCAACAGAGTACGGAAGTGATCCAAATAGTCCAACTAATCAGAATTTCCATTTTAGGGCTCTAGGGTTAACATCTTGAATTTGTAAGGGAGCTGCTGTATTCGGATCTCCCTCGTAAATGGTGACCTTTCTAGGTCGGCATAGTGTCTGTTGGTGCTTCCTCTGAGCAGCTATTGGTCAATCTTTCTCTCCTTCACTTGGGAGGTGGGCTCAATCCTCTTAATATTGAGGAATGCCCTCAACTCTGAGTGGTTTGGAGAGATGTGTTAGGCTAGTCGGCTATGAGCCCTCTTCAGCAGGGTATTGCATGAGGCTTCTTCTCGGGTTGAAGGCCTCTGATCATTTCGGGAGTAGCAAGGATTCCACCACTCTGGGCTTTCATCCCGAGCCTCAAGACTTGGTTGGCCTTCTAGCCATGTCTAGGTCCTATCACTCATGGCCTTTCTAGTCTTGAGATTATTAGGTCACTGGATCTTCTCATTGGCGGGCTATCTCTTCCTTTGACTTCTCCTTTTGGATGCTAAAGTTTGGGAGTTGGAGGAAGGAGCCCCAGGGGTCGTAACTCTAGACAAGTACATATGATTTGGAGCAATTTTAATAGTGTGTCCATTCGGGTAGCCGAAGTCCACCTTGGTGGCCGGACTGTGACAACCTGAGCCTGAACCTCCGAACCCAACCCGGATCATATTTGTGAAATATCTCAAGTTATCCGAATTTATCAATTATCCAACATAAATTCTAAAATCCATCGATACATATGAACTCAAAATTATTAAATCACTGAATGTCTCAAAATTATAAACACATAGAATATTTATAATCAAAGAAATAATTTTCACCATTGCTCATATGCTACTAACTCCAAAATCATCTCTATCTGATGCTCAACAATAATTTTATAAATCTCGACTAGCACCTATGATACCTCTTCAATCTAGAGTTAAGAAAAATATAAGAGTGAATCAAATACCAAATAAGTAAATATAAGCAATACTACAGGAATACAAATAAGTATCATGTATTATAATATCAGATATATAAAATAAATAATAACATGCAGTGTACAATTTACTATTTGAGATTCAATAATATGTCGTGTCCATGATCCAAAAGCGATATAAACAGCTGAATAATAGGAATGTAATATGGATTTCACCGAATCCGATTATCAGCTCAACACGAGGTCACATCTGCATGAGATAACAATAATCTCTTCTATACAAGATAATAATAATTTCCAAGGACCTATTCTACCGTAGTAAATTAAAGGCCGCGTTTTTATGCCCCTAACATGAGGTTATCCGGTATCCATGGTATCTCCACTATCCCCACAGTTCTTCCAGAGGATGTACTCGTAACATATTCAAATCATCTTTAATACCCATCGCCAATGATATACCTAATATCATCATCTATGATGGTTACCAAGTTATAAGTATCCGTTATCAATATTAACGACCTCAACCTCTAGAATGGAGCAGGTGTTGAAAAAGTATAGGCTACTCTAAAGTCTCACGAATTTTCATTCGTTCGGATATCGTAGAATCTTCGTATACTCTCCTTAACTTATCCATAGAGTATTAATAAAATATGCGTACACAATCAAAGCTAACATAAAGAATTGTTTATCACAGGAACAAGAGAAAGTCCAAAAAAAGTTTGAATAGTTGACTAGATGCCATAATATTTCATTTAATCCACATATACACAAACCCATACATTTATACATATTTATATATACCCGTTGTCATATCCTATATATACATATATTTATATGTATATACACACATGCTCACACACCCGCATGCACAAGGCAACATTTTCTTAAAACTGCCAGCACTAAAAGCAGCTCCATCACACACACACAAACACACACACAACACTATGCACCCACACTCAGCAGTACGCACACACACATGGCAACATGCACATCCAGTGGCGCATTGCACACTTGAACTCACACACACACACACACAAACACACACATGCTGCACGCCCACGCAGCAGCACACTCTATACACACCCTCACAGCAGCACATGCTGCACATAGAGAAAGCAGCTCTTACGCACGCCTGTATAACCTATACATGTGTATACATACTAATGTGTGTGTGCACATATATATATATATATATATATATATATTACTATTTACCTTCCTCTTCAAGAGCCCAAAATGTGAGGCTCTGTTCTTCACAATTCGCCTGCTTCTCACCAAATAAAATTATCCAACTTTTATTTATTAACATGGAAATTGGAAAATTATATAACATTATTGTATCAAATTTAAGTCTCAATTTAACATGAAGCAGAAAATTCCATTTCATTTCAATCGAAGGCTCTGGTTGGCCTAAGCTTTCCTTAACGAAAATTTCAGCCAAATCTCATGAAAATGAGACATATGAACATCAATTACATATTTTAGCTTTCAATCATAGCTGTTTACTCCAGCTAAGAGTGAACAATATGAACTAAATCAAAGAGAAGCTACTGTACCCTATTTGGGATGCAAACAGAGCATCACACTCTATTTATTGGTTCCAAGAAATTTCACCGAAATCAAATAAAATCCAAATTTTGATCTCCCAATATAATAGGCAATGCTTTCAATATGTTAGCCCATGAATCTCTCAAATTAATGTGAACCCCTCAAAAATTTTAGACCTTTCACCATATAGAGTCGTTGCTCTGTTTTTCCATTTTCCACTTCCAAATCAAGAAAAACAACTGAATCCAATAAAATCAAAGCATAGAATAAGAAAATAATTATCAACCAAGAGAATGAAAGAAATTACTTGCCTTAATTTCTTGTTTTTCTTTAAGAAATGGTAGCTTCTCTCTTCGACTTATTCATAGCTTCCCTCTTTGGCTCCCATTCTCCTCCTCAATTCACACCATTGTAATCCTAAAATAGTGGAGGGTAAATCATGCTAGGGTTTTGAGTTTCTATCATCAGCCGTTGATTTTTCCTTCTTTGCCTTGCCGAATTGCGCTGTTCCTCTCCTCCTGTTCTCCTTTCCTTCTTTTTCTTTTTTATTTCTTTCTCCCTTTCCCTCCTTTTTCCTCCTTTCCTTTCTTTTCTTTCCCCGTATGTTATTATTATTATTTTTATTGTTGGCTCTGAAATAAAGGCCCAAAGAGATTTGAAACCTAGCCCACGGAGCAGCTATCTGAGGGGGCAGTTGAGACCCAATGCTCCAAAGCGGCCTACGTGGCGACCCACATTCAACAGCCAATGGGCATCGTCTGCAACTCATTAATGTTACTGCCAGGGAATGGCGGAAGCACAGGAGAAGCAAGCCAATGAGAAAATAGTAAGCGCTGCCAGTCGCGGCTAAGGCGGCTAGCCACAGTCGCCCAACCAATCCCAACTCGACAGGTAGACCAAGCGTGGCTGGCAGCGTCCGGTGGTCTATCAACCACTGCTAAACGACAACCAACGCGTCGGTAACCGCCGATAGTAATCAGCGACCAACGAACCCTTGCAACAGGGATTCTCGTACCCAAAGCCCCTTGCAAGGGGACCTATAAAATCCATCTTCTTCTATAGAGAGGGGGATCGGATTCTAGATAATCGACTAAGCATCACTAACCTTAGGCTCCACCGCTATCTTCCAGATCCAAACTTCTCAGCCTTCTCAGGCAACGAAAGTCAGCCACCCGTCACGGTGGATACAGGGAGCCAAGCCTCTCATTACCCGCTCATTACTCTCCCATACAAGCATTCACGCACTACCCACGCATTTACCGCATATTTCCGCACACCTCCAAGAATGCGCCCCTTCCCGTTTATTGTGGGAAATTATTGACTTGAGCGTCGAATTATCCTCGGTGGGAGAAATCACGCTGGACCTCTGACCTCCGCGACATCACCGTGCGGAGATGAGCGTCCAACCTGCCGATGGAGTAGAAGGTTAAGCTACAGTGGGATCTCCTACATAAGGAGAGACCCGCACGATCCTCCGCCGACATACGAAGGTCACTCTTCGCCATGGATCTATGGACTCAGCTGCTCCTTCGCAAGTTCAAGATGCCTGTGCTAGAAGGGTATAATAGAAGCAAGGACCCAATGAATCATCTCAACTACTTTCGTACCCACCTGTCCCTTTACAGGGTGAGTGAGACCATGATGTGCCAGTGCTTTCCTGTCACCCTCAAGGGGGACGCACTGCTTTGGTTCCACGGTCTCCCACCAAATTCCATCCACTCATTCAACAAACTAGCGGACTGCTTCCTAAGTCAGTTCGCCTTCAGCCGGAGGGAAGAGAAACAGCTGTGGCACTTGGTCCGCCTCCGTCAGAGGTCAGACAAAAGTCCACAGCGATTCCTCAACCACTTCATCGCCGAGGCGCACCGGATTTCCCAACTCTCTGACGAGCTGAAACTCAACGCCTTCATCGCCACGTTGGTAGCGGAGACTTTTTCAAGCACCTGTCGCACCAGCACCCTCAATCCTTTCGGGAAGCCGAAACCATTGCCAGAGCCTACATCTCAGTGAAGGAGGCAAACGAGGCAAAGTGTCTCGAGCATATGGACTGACCCCCAGAAGTTCCCAGGCCTACCACCGAAAAGAAGAGGAACGACAACAGTAGTCGCTTCCCGGAGCGCCGCAAGCAGCCACGCCCTTCGTTGGGATCAAGGAAGGATCACGGACCAACGTCCCTGACTCCCCTGAGTGATACACACGCGAACATCCTGATGCAGATCCAGAATGAAAAGTTCTTCAAATGGCTGAAGACGCCGGCAGAGACTAGATGAAGTACTGCCAGTACCACTGCTGCCTCGAACACTCCACGGAGAACTGCCGAAACCTAACACAGGAGACAGAGGACCTTATCCGTCGTGGACACCTTAAATAGTTTGTGAAAGGTTCGAGGTAGGCCGCCGCAACCTCTAAAGGCAAGGCCAGCGAGCCTCCGAGGAACCGTACAACCGCCGGCGTGATCAACATGATCTCAACCGCGACGGCCAAGAGCACCAGACAGAAGCAGCCGGAACTGACTTCCAGCAACAAGAGAGCAAAGATAGGGGATAAGAGTGATGTCATTAGCTTTAGTAGCAACGATATGGCTCATGTAACCTTCTCCCATGCTAATCCCCTTATTGTATTTGTCCTCATCTCAGATGGTACGACTGACTACCAACTGAAACGGGTCTTTGTTGATAATGGAAGCACGCAGAATTTGCTATATCTTAGTGCCTTTTTTAAGCTTGGATAGAAGCAAAGCCAAATGAAAGCGGCCGATGGCTCTTTATACGGCCTAGATAACAAACCTGTACCGGTGCATGGGATAGTCCAGTTGGAGATCACGATGGAAACTTACCCACGCATTGCAACGCCAGAGATAATGTTCCTTGCTGTCGATCTGCCGTCCGTTTACAATGCTATACTAAGCAGACCCTTCCTCGTAGCTTTCGGAGTTGTTACTTCGATTCCTCATCTGAATATGAAATTTCCAACCCCATGCAGCGTGGGAGAAGTGCTAGGGGACCAGGCGATGGGAGGGACGTGCTACTTGTCCCAGGTCGCCCCTACGGTGCCTGATCACTTGGGCGAAGATCTGGATCTCCGCGACGAAGGCATGCTACAACAAGCCCAGCCAGGGGAAGTAACCAAAACAGTCCCTCTTGATCCTGCCGAGCCAGAAAAGTGCATACATGTGGGTAGCTCTCTCCCACCTGCTAATCACGATCGATTAATCACCTTCCTGCGGACAAACTCCGATGTGTTCGCTTGGGTTCCTGCTGACATACCTCGGATATCAGCTGAAGTGATTGTCCATAGGCTGGGCTTCGATCACGGCCACAAGCCCGTGTGGTAGAAACGTAGGAACTATTCCATCGAGAAGCTGGTTGCTATAAGGGAGGAGGTAAAAAGACTTCTTGACACCGAATTCGTTCGGAGGTCCAATATCCAGGCCTGGCTATCCAACGTCGTGCTAGTAAAGAAGAGCAATGGCAAATGGCAGATGTGCGTGGACTTCACCGACGTGAACAAGGCTTGTCCAAAGGATGGCTTTTCTCTCCCACGGATCGACCAGCTAGTGGACTCCACATCTGGGCATGAGCTCCTGAGATTCATGGATGCCTACTCTAGTTACAACCAGATCAGGATGCACTCGGACGATGAGGAGCATACTTTCATTATGACCGACCAGGGGACGTACTATTATAAGGTGATGCCCTTCGGCCTCAAGAACGCCGAGTCAACCTATCAGCATCTGGTGAACAAGATGTTTGAAGCTTAGATCGGGAAAAACGTGGAGGTATACGTCGACAACATGCTTGTAAAAAGCAGGGTTGTCAGTAACCACATCTGTGACCTAGAGGAGGCCTTCAGGCCCTCCGGGTGCATAGGATGAAACTCAACCCGCCAAATGCGCATTTGGGGTGACCTTTGGGATGTTACTGGGCTTCATCGTATCACAGCGCGACATAGAAGTAAACCCAGAGAAGATCAAGGCCTTCTTCGACATGAATCCTCCGTGAACGGTGAAGGAAGTACAGAAACTCACAGGATGACTGGCGGCCCTCTCGTGGTTACTTGCCAAATCCGTGGAGAAGTACTAGCCCTTCTTCAAGGCACTTAGGGATAAAATCGTCCGGATTCTTGGTGGATCAAGGAATGAGAGGAAGCCTTCAAAGAGCTAAAAGTATACCTTATCAACTCGCCTCTCCTGAGCTCGTCGTGCACGAGCGAGGACCTGTGCCTTTACTTGGCTACGTCAGGCACTGCACTCAGCTCCATGTTAGTCAGAGAACACGAGGGAGCGCAGCGGCCAGTGTACAATCTAAGTAGGGTACTGACAAACGTGGAGGCTCACTATCTGCACGCCTAAGGAGTCACGCTAATACTCATCTATTCGACACGGAAGTTGCGGCTCCACTTCCAAGCCCACCGAATCATTGTTCTAACGGATCAACATCTGAAATCAATCCTACAGAAGCAAAAAACCTCAGGGCAACCGGTCAAGTGGGCTATAGAGTTGGAAGAGTTTGATGTAGAATTTCGACCTCAGCCGATCCACAAGGGTCAAGCCATAGCGGACTTCATCGTCGAAGCGGCAACCCCGGCTCTAGATAACCCTCGCAACCCGAGAAGTAGAGGCGATCTTGGCATCCCAACATGAATCCTAAATGTTGACGGATTGTCCACTCAAATAGGTAGTGGAGCCGGAGTCATGTTGAAAACTCTAGACGGCGCGGAGATTAAGTACTCCGTCGCACTGACCTTCCCTGCTACCAATAACGTGGCGGAATACAAGGCCCTTCTTGCAGGACTTCACCTAGCAAAGGAGAAGCTCGTATTCAACCAAATCCAAGGAACCTTCGAGGCGTCGGACCCTCAGCTCGCAAGATACCTGGTGAAAGCGAAGACTAAGATCCAAGGATTCGATCCCTTCCTAATTGAACATGTCCCTAGGGCTGACAATTGGAAAGCTAACCAGCTAGCTAGGGAAGTGGCTGCAAGATCCTCGGAATAGTATGCCAGGGAACTATGGGTTACTCTGACCATGCCTATTGTTGACATCTCGGACCAAGAAGTACTGCAGATTGACGAGGGTAATGACTGGATGATCCCATATAGGATGTACCTGACCGATGGAACTCTGCCTAAAAATGCCGATGAGGCCAAATGGATTAAGAAGATGGCAGGCTAGTATGCAATCCTCGATGGGAGGCTATACAGGAGGGGATATTCCACTCCTTACCTAAAATACCTGACCCTTAAAGAGGCTCAGTATGCCCTAGGCGAAGTCCATCTCAGCGTATGCGGCTCATACATCGGGGAAAAAACCTCGCGTTCAAGATCATGCAGCAGCTCTATTTTGGTCCACTATGACACGAGACGCTGTGGAATTTGTGAAGAAATGCGAAAGCTGTCAAGTTCATGGATCCATGATGCACCTCCCACATTTGGAATTGTGCAGCCTTCTGTCCCTATGGCCATTTGCGCAGTGGGGGCTCGACATCCTTAGACCACTACCTTTGGCCTCCGGGCAAAGAAAGTTCATCATCGTTGGTATCGACTACTTCACCAAGTGGGTAGAAGCGGTCCCTCTGGCTTGAATCACCGAGCAGAATGCAACAGAATTCCTTTGCCAAAATATCGTCAACCGCTTTGGGATTCCCGAGGTCATAGTGACTGACAACGGAACCCAGTTTACCAGTAAGCAGTTCATGAAGTATTGTGCAGGTCTGCGCATCAGGCTGGTCCATACGTCTGTGGCATATCATCAAGCAAATAGGCAGGTTGAAGTCACCAACCGCACGCTGCTACGTGGACTGAAAACCAACTGGAAGACGCAGGGGGCTTGTGGGTCGATGAGCTACCTTCCATACTCTAGTCGTATCAGACAACCTCGCATGAATCAACGAAAGAGACACCCTTCAGCCTCTGTTATAGGGCTGAGGCCGTAGTCCCCGTTGAAGTGGGACTACCCTCCCTGCAGGTCGAATGTTTCGATTCAACCACGAACTCTCAGAGACTTAGCAAATGCCTTGACTTACTCCTAGAAGTTTGAAACGCATCCCGCCTATGGACCACAGCCTATCAACAGCGTATCGCACGGTACTACAACAAGCGGGTGAAGGCACCCCACTTAAGGTAGGAGATCTAGTCCTCCGGAGTGTAGAGGCCACGAGAAAAACCGCGAGCAGGAACAAACTCTCCCCTGGATGGGAAGGCCCATTCCTCGTCTCCGCAATCCTCTGGAGTGAAGCGTACAAGCTACGCGCCTAGAACGGCAAAATAGTCCCTCGGACCTAGAATGCCGCCAACCTAAGGAAATACTACCAGTAATACAGTGCTGGCCTAGGTAAGGCATACACGCACATCACGAAGAAAGCTTGTACATACGTTGAGTTTTTATTTTAACGAAATTAATCATTCATGTTATCCTATATCTCCATTCATATGAGTGTTTGCATGCATGACATTCCAAAAGCAGAACGACCTAGACTGCCCATAAGTCGGGAGGACTATCATCAATCTGTAAAACAAGGCCTTGCCATCGTGCCAAGTGGCCCGTGAGTGGCCACCTCAAAACCTCGACCCATCCTGGAGTGGCCCGAAGGGGCCCAGAAACCCTGGCCCCACACCAAGTGGCCCATTAGCGGTCTCGTCTGAGCCTCAACCATGCGTCGAGTGGCCCAAAAGCGGACACATTTTCACTTCAACTCCATGTCGAAAGGGTCCTAAGCGGCCTGCTGCCTTGACCTCGCGCCAAGTGACCCGAAAGCGGTCACCACCAAATCTCGACTCTATGCCGTAGGGTTCGTGTGGTCTAGAGAATCATGGTTTCAATCCAAATGACCCAGGCAGTCAGAACGTCAGGCCAAGGGGCTTTTGAAGCTTCCTGACTTACGGCCACCAAAACTTTAGGGGGCAAGAATCGTAGGCATGCGGTAACCTTCTCACGGAGAAGAGAGCACCCTTAGTCTATAATGGTCGAGGGCTAGGACCTTGCATATGGTAGCGACGATGCCCTGAGTGAGGGCCACGCACCTAATGCAGATATCCCATGAGAAAAGGCCCGACTCGGAGTCCGGCTACTATGGCCTAAAAACCCATCTGGCCCTTAGCGTGGCTCCACGGAACTTGCAATGATATCCACTTTACTAGATCGAGCTTCCCATTAAATGCGTGAGATACGACGACATCCTCTGACGAAGGACAAGTACAGTGCAAGATGGCACCGAATTGAGGCTTTGGCGACAATAGCTTCACAAGCTTAGCCGTTAAACATAAGATGTAGTCTCTCAAATCTCACTGGAAGGCATTGAATGCAAAAAAGGTGCTACTTTTCATTCATTTGTACGAGGCACAGACGAAGGGAAAAGAAGGAAACAATGTCTACAAGTAAAACTACTATTGAGGATTTGACGGACTAGTCCCTTCATGGAAATTTCTCAGGTGAGACCTGTCTTAGACCTCGGAGTTGCCTGGGTGGAAGACGTCCTCCAGGATGTTGGGGACCGCAAGCAAGGCAATCCTATGGCACAGGCAAATGCCGTCCTAGAACCGAGCCTCCAGTGCAAGATCCACCTTTGACGGAGTAAACCAGCACCTCAGATCTCTGGATAGGCGCGAGTTTTCATCCTCAAGGACAGTAACCATCCCTTTTTGTTGCTCAACCTCCTGCTATAGACGCGCGGCTTCCATTGTCCGTTGGCCATTCTCCTCCTTCAAGCGCTTAACTTCCTCCAGCACCTGGTCGCTCTCTTCTTAAAGGGAAGCGACTCTAGCTCTCATGCGCTGGGCAACATCTAGGCCACGATGAAGGCTCCCGTGTAGTTGAGCGGCTAGCTCATCAAAAGAGTCAATGCCCTTAAGAACCTACATTGGAAGGGAGAAGGTCAAAAATTCCCAAAACTCAATCACTGCCGAAGAATGTTCAGCTTGAGGTGATTATACCTGAGTGGAGGTTGTGTTTGGATGACGAGCTAAATCTCCTGACGCGGATAGGCCTGGGGTCTCCCTGCATTCAACCGCAATTTCTACGGGGCTTGGATGGTCAGGAAACATGGAAGGCAAGGGAAGGCTCGGGAGCTTCGACTCCGGAGCCATCCCTCCCGCAGCTGTTTTCAAGATCAACTCAGCGCCTGGCGAGTTGGTCTCCAGTGTAGCTTCTGCCTTCAACACCATGGGAACATCCTCCTAGACCCCCCTCCAAAGGCGGCTCGGCAGATGTTCTAGTGAGCTCTAAAGATCCCTCCGACTCTGGTGCTAGCGCTGGCGCGCATGCTTTCTCGGGTTACCGAGGGCTAATGCGTCGCTTGCCATGGCTAGAGCACCCTCTATGATCAACTCTGGTGGCTTCAAGTCGACAAAGGAGTCCGTGGAAGACTCCTCACTAGAAAGAAGTTCAACTGTAGGGACACTTACTCAGCTAGTGCCACAGCAGGAAGCGGTACAGGTCCGACGGTCCCCTCCTGTAGTCTAGTGCACGACGTCACCTCCGAGACTGGGACCCAGGCTCGCGTGGCAGATCTAGCAGCCAACCTCCGGGTGGAGGTACCTTCGGCCTCCCTCAACCTCTTCAGGGGAGACCCTGTCTCCTCTTCATCTGAAGACAACTCCAACGACGAGCCACTCTCCTCTGCGTCCTCTTCCGACGGCGATGGAATCAGGACGTCCCTAGGTTCCTTTTTCACGGGGCCAATGGTGCGCTAGCCCGATGAAGGCCCCCACCTGGCGGCCTCAAAAGTAATGGACGTCAGGAAGTAGCTTTGAATGGAGGACTTTTCCGTCTTGGAGTTGATGGTGGCGACCAACTCCACCTTGTCCTTGGCATCCTCCGAGGACACCTTCCCATGGAAGTACTCTGAGATCGGCCCCCACTCACGTGAAAGTTCTGAGTCAAAAGGCTCCTGCAAGAAGAAAAATTGATTCTTCAAGTTCTTCACTGAGTCAAGGTTGGTCCCCCGAAAATGGAAACCAGTTCTTGAGGACATGGAGATCCAATCCTCCGATTCCGTGAAGTGGAAGATCAATCTCACCACCTTTGCAATGAAAAGCATCAGTATGGAGGTGGGAGAAGATGCACAACGAGACCAGATAACGAAGGGCATTGGGGTGAAGCCTCGCTATAGGAACGCCCAACGCCTCAACTAGTGCATACATAGTGCACGGTATAGGGTAACAAAGCCCCCCTCTCAGATGGTGCTCGTAAACTGCAACGAAGCCATCTGGTGGTGCGTTAGCTCTACTCGCGGAACTAGGAGCGCGATAAACCTAGTCGTTGGGGATCCCATAATCCACCATCAAAACAATAATGGCACTAGTCGTTAGGATGGGCCCCATGTTGTCGACCCCATGCCGACTCACCTTAGAAGTTCGCGAAGAAGAAGGAGACTGCCTCTTCTTTGCCATATTTTTCTCTCTCTATCTGTGGAACGAGTTGAAAGCTTTTAGCGCAAGGAAACGGCCAAGAGGAATTTCACTGAAGCACGACTTAAATAGACAACGAGGGTGCCAGTGCACAAGAAACCCAAACGATGCTTCTGCTGAGTGGCCAAACCGCGTGCCGGCCTCGCAGGAATGTCGTAGGCCCCAAAGCAGCGGGCAATCATGACCCTTCGTCAGATCGCAGATCGACATCACCTCAGCTGCCTTGTGAAATCCCCGCTGTCGCACTAGCATTTGATACGAGAATTCTAATTGCCGGGATATGCGGCAGCGGGACTCCCAAACAAGCATGCAAGGAAGAAAACGAACCGTTCGACTACAACAAGCAACGGAAAGTGAAACGGCACATCTAAGTGTTAAATTTCATTATAATAGTCATTAATAACTCTCTTTACAACAACCAGCGGCCACAAAACACATTTAACGGCCCTCTCTAGGCACAGTGGGACCTAGTGCAGGATACTCCAAGAGGACCGCATGCATCAGGGCGGTAGAGTTTCGAGAGTCCAGGATGCTAATACGGAAGTTTAGATCCTCTAGTGAGACTAGTCTCAGACTGAGATGGATGCCGTCCTGGAAGATCCTTTCCAGTACAAGACTGACTTCCTCCAGCAGAAACCTTGACCTCAGTGTAGTCCCCATCTATGCGACCTCCATTCCAAACTGTCACCGCAGCGGCTCAAGCTCCTCAAGGAGAGACAACACGCAGGCTCAAGCCCACACGTTGGCACCAGCGAGCTAGGACACCCTCACTTTTGATTCCGCCCACACCTCTTCAAAGTGTGTGACGCAGGCCCTCAATTGCTCTATCTCTCCAACTGCGACTTACGCCTAGGCTTCGACGCCTTCGACAGCCCTGGCTACTTGGTGAAGCAATGGATCCGCCCTCCCATTACCACGATCCCGCGAGGAGGCAGACCTCTCCTCCCTCTCAAAGCCTGGAGGCACCCTCAAAAATCGTTTAGGGTCTACAACAGTGGCCTCTAAATAATATCCATCTGATGCGGCCACACCAGGGACCCCAAAGGCGTGGGTCCTAGTCTCAGGCTTTTCAAAAGAAGGTCCTGACCCAGACGATAAGGACGACCCCTCCATCGAAACCACAGCGAAAGCGGACAAAGGGGAAAGGGATCAAAGGCAACACAAAGCTTCGCACCGTCAAAGAGGTAGTACAGCACCCTGCATGAATGAGATTTGTGCATTTAAACAGGCAAAGTTTCCCTCTAAAACGACAGCAATTTGAAGGGAAAGTGTGCCAGAACGAAGCCAACGAACGCCCTCCACATGGAGAATCCCTGAAGCTTCACGCGTTTTCAAGGCAAATCATTATGGCACAGCGCCTCGTAATTTCCTGCGAATTTAATGCGCCAGATGGACAAGTGGATGTGACTGTCGCCAGTGACGTTCAAACCTCCTTGGCATCGAGCAACAGAGGTCCCCTCTGTCACATCCTCCTGACAACAGTCTGTATTAAGACTCAATGGACAAAACCAGCAGGACTAACCGCAAGCATCCAAAGACGTTCAGGCATGCAGAACGGAGCGCGACGCAATGGAAGAAGCAAATTACTCATGAAGGGTGATTGAAAAAAAGAAGGGGAAGCGGTCAGGAAGAAAAATACGTACTACAAGGCAAAAGAGTAAAAACAAAAGGCTACTTCTTTCATTAATCAAGGCTTTCCTTACAAAGTACAAGATTTACAGTAGCGAAGGTACAAGAAAAAGAGTAAAGATATGGCATGGGGCCTGGGCCCCACAGTGACTGTACCTAAATCTTGAGCAAGCTTGAGAATGTGACCTACATGAGAGCACCACGGCCTCACCGCTGATAACCCAATAAGCCAAAGCACCAGGAACAGCCGCGTGTTGGTCTACCTCCGGTGGAGATGAACCCAATGTTATCCACCAAGGCAGAACCAACACCCAACTCAGGAGCCTCTGACAAGGACGCAAAAAAGAACCTGCTTTTCCCTCGCCGAGGCTCCCCTCTCTACCTCCTCCTCAATCGGCGCACGACCTGAGTGAAGTGGAGACTGTGAGCGATGCGCTTCACCAGAGGAGAGGATCCACAGGATAGCTCCGCCGCGATCCCATAGCACCCTGGACGCATCACTCCATGGGGGAGGCATGCGACAATAGCAGAGTAGTCGAGCCATGCTCATTAGCATGAGGAGTCGACCGCAACATGGGTATGAAGGCAGTCTTCGTCAAGAACTCCGGATCTCCTACTAGTCCATCCAACTCCTTTGCAGACTCCCACTAGAGGTGGGACGGGCCAAGACCTTCGCATTGCTCCCCCAAAGTCAGTCAAAGGATGAGCCACACCCGCCGAAGAGCCCTCCTATTTATGGGTGAGATGAGGCCCTTCCAACGCTTAATGGGGCGCGTTATTCCGTGGACGTCTTTCATGGAATAGGAAAGTCCTCAAATTAGACGCAACCTCAGGCATGCGAATCGTTCCATTCCAGGCACCAAATCGCTGCATCGCTAGAAAAGCTGGCACGACTACCTAGGGAAGGCGCGAAGCAAGAAGACAACAAGCGTTGGCGCACCTCGAGGAGGATCGAGCGACCGCGAGTTGGACCCAAAGGGCATGCCAAGGCACGATCATTGGTTGGCCCAGGCATGGGAGGCTAGTGTTGGGTCCAAAATAAGGGCCCAAAGAGATTCAAAGCCCAGCCCACTGAGAAGCTACCTGAGGGGGCAGTTGAGGCCCAATGCTCCAAAGCAGCCTACATGGCGGCCCACATTCAACAGCCAATGGGCATCGTCTGTAGCTCATTAATGCTGCTACTAGGGAATGGCGGAAGTGCAGGAGAAGCAAGCCAATGAGGAAACAGTCAGCGCTACTAGCCGCGGCTCAGGCGGCTGGCCACAGTCGCCCAACCAATCCCAACTCAAGCGGTAGACCAAGCATGGCCAGTAGCACCCGGCGATCTACCCACCACAGATAAATAACAACCGACACGCCGGCAACCGCCAACAGCAATTAGCGGCCAACGAACCCTTGCAACAGGGATTCTCGCGCCCAAAGTCCCTCGCCAGGGGACCTATAAAATCCTTCTTCTTCTACAGAGAGGGGATCAGATCTTAGATAATCGACTCAGCGTCACTAACCCTTAGGCTCCACCGCCATCTTCCAGATCCAAACTTCTCAGCCTTCTCAGGCAACAAAAGTTAGCCATCCGTCGCGGTGCATATAGGGAGCCAGGCCTCCCATTATCCACTCAATACTCTCCCATACAAGCATTTACACACTACCCACGCATTTACAGCATATTTTTGTGCATCTCTAAGTGTACGCCCCTTCCCGTTTATTACGAAAAATTGTTGACTTGAGTGTTGGAGTATCATCGGTTGGAGAAATCCTACTGGACCTCTACCTCTTGTTCGTTGATTGTATTGTGTAGGTCCCAGGTTAATAGAGACGAAAATCAAACCCTTTCACGACCATCTCCGGACGACGATGAATCTGAAGGCTCCCTAATCTGTATGACAACCAATGATTCAGGACGCAACAATTATTATTATTATTATTATTATTATTATTATTATTATTATTATTATTATTATTATTATTATCATTATTATTATTACTATTATATTATAAATTATTAATATAAATAATTATTATATTATACATATTATTATATATTTTATTTATCTCTAATTAAAATATTAATTAATTATCTAATTATCCTAACAGTAATATTTAAATTTCTGATTTAAATTTTTAATATTTTAACTTTTTTTAAATTTAATAATATTTATCGTCAATAAATCCTAATACACTAAAACCTACATGATAAATATTCATTTAATTAGCTTGGTTTGTAATTAAGTTGATTTAATTTAATCCACTAATCAATCTAAACTTAATTTAATGATCCAAGTATTCAAACCCAATCCATTGATTTAAATACTCCAAAATTATTATGCATGTTGGGTCCCATGTCCTGGCCCAAGAGGAATTTCAAAGCCCATGAAGGATTCCGTGGCCCACAAAAAGTCCAAAAGCCCACGTGAGATGGCCAGCCCAGCCCAATGGTCGGAAGATGCGTGCAGAGCCCACGCTGGGAGAAGGCAACGGAACTCTGCAACGCATTTAATGCGTCGCCGGGAAATCGGCGAAAAGGCGGAAAGGCTAGCCAATAGAGGAGTGGGCAGTGCGGCACCAAATGCTCCCATAACCGCTGCGCAGCGGCCAACCAATCCCCGCTCGGGGAAAATCGGAGTGTGGTGGCGCGCTCGAGCGTGCCCGGCGGCAAAAGGACAACCGACATGACCGGTGGTCCACAGCAGTGACCAGCGGCACGGAGGCCTTGACAATGGGCGTTCTGGCACCCAAAGTTCAATGGGGAGAGGCCTATGAGAGCCCTCACGCCCCACAGAGAAAGGGATCTTTAGCTTCTTTCTGAATTTCGATTCCAATTCCTAATCGAACTTAACTAACTCTGAGCTTCCTTCTTCTCAACTTGGTCACAAGAGAGTAACGAGCTGGAACAGAGGATTGACTCACTTTCGTCTGGCACGAGCTAGCTCACGATTACTCCCCCCACGTCTACTCACACTACGGGAAAGTCAGCCACCCGTTGCGGTGCATCATGGAAGCCAGGCCTTCCTCAACCTGCTCACTGCATTCTCCATACCATTACACGAGCATCTCTTACGTTTTCACAGCATCCATCCGCGCACTGCCCTTTAGCGTGCGCCATTTTCGTTCATTGCGGAAATTTGCTGACTTGAGCGTCGGAGCAGCCTCGGTGGGAGAAATCCTACCGGACCCCTAACCTCTTATTCGTTGTTTGTGTTGTACAGGTCCAGGTTCATAGAGACGGAGACCAGACCCTTCAACCGACGCAGCCACGCGCTAAGGAATCCGAAGGCCCCCTAATCCGTACGGTAACCGCGGACCCTGGATGCAACGTTGGCGCCGTCTGTGGGAAACTGATGAGAAGCCAAGTGTCTCTTTCCCACCTTACTCCTGAACATCAGAAGATGGTAAACACTCGAGCACAAGTTAGTGCTCCGACGATAGAGGTCGTCGACCAAAGTGAAGCTCCTCCTACTAGGAACCAAGCGAATGATCGACCAGAGCCCGATGTCCATCACCTGGCCACAGACGTGGGCGATATCAAGCTAGTTCTCCGCGCCCTGTGCGAGAACACGGGGACTCCCTGGCCGGGGACTACCCCTCCAGCATCCCGGCCTCCACCTCCAGGAGAGAGAGGCGTCGAGAGGCCGCTCGCAGGAGGCGAGCCAACCAGCTCAACGCGCCGCAGCCCCGGCGGCCCCGAGTGGAAATGATCAGAACGAAGCGGAAAGTCATCCCGCCGGTGATGACCGGGAGGATAGCCCTGAGGGGCTAACCCCCGCAACTCGCGCAGCAACGGGAGGCCAACTGCTGCATGCTCCAACGGCGAACGAGCCACTCAAGCAGAGAGTCGCCATCCCCGACAAGCTCGAACACACCTCCAGGGCAACACGGAGCTCCACAAAGTCATCAATGCGTGGAGAGGCTCTACGGATCCATCGATGGAGGAGAAAGTCAAAGTGCTGTGGGACACCCTGCATAAGGAGAAGCCATGCCCTCCTCCGCCGACCTCCGGAGATCGCCCTTCGCCATGGACTTGCGGACACAACCGTTACCAAGCAAGTTCAAGATGCCGGTCCTGGAGGGGTACGGCAGAAGCAAGAACCCGATGGACCACCTCAACTGCTTCCGTACTCACCTATCTCTGCAAGGGGCAAGCGAGGCCTTGATGTGCTAGTGCTTTCCCGTCACCCTTAGGGAGGACGCGTTGCTCTGGTTCCACGGCCTCCCCCCGAACTCCATACGCTCGTTCGACGAGCTTGTTGACAGCTTCCTGAGCCAGTTCGCCTCCAGCAGAAGGGAGGAGAGACAACCATGGCACCTGGTCCGCCTCCGCCAAAGGTCAGATGAAAGTCTGAAGCGGTTCCTGGACCATTTCATCACCGAGGTGCGGCGGATCCCACATCTCTCCGATGAGCTGAAGCTTAACGCCTTCGTCGCCACCCTGGCGGCGGGGGACTTCTTCAAGCACCTGTCGCACCAGCATCCTCAGACCTTCCGGGAGGCTGAGACCATCGCCCGGGTGTACATCACGGCCGAAGAGGCTAACGAGGTGAAGCGCCCCGAGCGAGTGGACCGGCCCTCGGAAGCCCCAGAGTATTTGGCGAAAGAAAGAGGGACAGCAACAGCCAGCGCTTCCCGGAGCACCGAAAGCAGCAGCGGCCCCCGCCAGGGCCCAGAAAAGATTACAGCAGAGCCTCCCTGACCCCTTTGAACGACAGCCATGTGAACATCCTAATGCAGATCCAGGATGAGAAGTTCTTCAAGTGGCCAAAGACACCCAAGGGTCCCAGTGGCAACGACCAGACGAAGTACTGCCAGTACCACCGCTGCCTGGGACACTCAACCGAGAACTGCCGGACCTTGCAGCAAGAGATCAAAGATCTGATCCGGCGCGGATACTTGAAGCAGTTCGTGAAGAGCTCGGGGCGGGACCGGCGACCTCCTACGGTGAAGCCAGCGAACCTCCGAGAGCCCACACGGCCGCTGGCGTGCTCAATATGGTCTCCTCCACGGCCGCCGCGGACGCCAGGCGTGGGCAGCTGGAGCCAACTTCCGGCAACAAGCGAGCGAGGATAGGGGTTAGGAATGATGTCATTAGCTTTAGCAGCGATGATATGGCTTATGTAACCTCTCCCCATGCCGACCCCCTTGTTGTATCGGCCCTCGTTTCAGGTGGTGGGAGGACTACCAAACTGAAATGAGTTTTCATTGATAATGAAAGTTCTCAGAATTTGCTGTATCTCACTGCCTTCTTTAAACTTAGACTAAAACGAAGCCAGATGAAAGCCGCCAGCGGACCCTTGTACGGCTTGGACAACGAGCCAGTCCCCGTGCAAGGGATATTTCAGCTGGAAGTCACTATGGGGACCCACCTACGCTCCGTGATGCGGGAGCTGGCATTCCTCGTCGTTGACCTTTCATCTGTCTATAATGCTATATTAGACAGACCTTTCCTAACCGCCTTTGAAGTTGTGACGTCCATCCCACACCTGAAGGTGAAATTTCCTACCCCATGGGGTGTGGGAGAAGTCCTCGAAGACCAAGCGATGGGAGGGACGTGCTACCTATCCCAGATCAGCCCCATGGCACCATGTTGCCCAGACGAAGACCTTGATCTCTGCGACGAAACCTCGCTACAACAGGCCCAGTCCGGAGAGGAAACTGAGGCGATCCCACTGAACCCTTCCGAGCCGAAACGATGCATCAACGTGCGGAGATCCCTCCAACTTGCGGAGTGTGACCGATTGATTACCTTCCTTAGGGCTAACTCCGGCGTGTTTGCGTGGATTCCCGCTGACATGCCCGGATACCGGCCGAGGTCATAGTCCACAAGCTGGGCCTTGACTCGAGCCAAAATCCTGTTCGAAAAAAGCAAAGGAACCACTCCGTTGAGAAGTTGGTCGCCATTAGGGATGAAGTGAAGAGGCTCTTGGACGCCGGATTCATTAGAGAAGTCCAGTACCCGGAGTGGTTGTCCAACGTTGTGCTGGTAAAAAAGAGCAGCGGCAAGTGGCGGATGTGCGTCGACTTCACGGACGTGAACAAGGCCTACCCCAAAGACAGCTTTCCACTTCCCAGGATAGACCAGCTCATGGACTCCACGTCCGGGGACGAGCTCCTGAGCTTCATGGACGCATACTCTGGGTACAACCAGATCCGGATGGACCCAGGGGACGAGGAGCACACCTCGTTCATGACGGACCAGGGGACGTATTGCTACAAAATGATGCCCTTCGGTCTCGAGAATGCTGGCACGACCTAGCAGCGCCTCGTGAACAAGATGTTTGAAGCCCAGAATCGGACGGACGTGGAGGTGTACATCGATGACATGCTGATGAAGAGCAAAGTTTCCAACAGCCACGTTGACGACCTAGATTAGACTTTTCAGGTCCTCCGACGGCACAGGATGAAGCTCAATCCAGCCAAGTGTGCGTTCGGAGTGACCTTGGGAAAGTTCCTAGGCTTCATCGTGTCGCAACGCTACATCGAGGCCAACCCGGAGAAGATCAGAGCCATCCTCGACCTGAACCCTCTGCGAACGATAAAAGAGGTACAGAAGCTGACCGGGCGAATAGCAGCCCTCTCGCGGTTCCTCGCCAAGTCAGCAGAAAAATACTTGCCTTTCTTCAAGGCGGTAAGGGGCACCAAATTGCAGGGGTTTAAGTGGAGTGAAGAATGCGACGAAGCCTTCAGGGAATTGAAGACTTATCTCTCCAGCGCACCACTCATAAGCTCGCCGCGTGAAGGAGAAGATCTCTACCTCTACTTAGCCACATCGGCAGCAGCCCTCAACTCGTTGTTAGTTATGGAGCACGAGGGCTGACAACAGCCAGTGTACTACGTAAGCCGGGTGCTGACTGATGTGGAGGCCCGCTATCCGCACGCCGAAAAGATGGCGCTCGCACTTGTCTATGCGGCGCAGAAGCTGCAGCCCTATTTCCAGTCGCACCGGGTCGTCGTACTGATAGACCAGCCGCTGAAGTCTATCTTTCAGAAGTCGGAGACGTCTGGTCGGCTGGTTAAGTGGGTTGTCGAGCTAGGAGAATTCGACCTAGAATTCCTGCCCCAGCCAGCCGTGAAAGGATAGGCTCTGGCAGACTTTATCGTTGAAGCGGCGACGCTAGCGCAGGAAGAAGATAGAAACCTAGGAAGTACGGAAGGTGACGATCCTCCTGTGTGGACCCTGAATGTAGACGGTCATCTACCTAGGCAGGCAGTAGAGCTGGTATCATAATAAGGACACCCGAGGGCATGGAGATCACATACTCCGTCACATTGGCCTTCCCGGCCATGAACAATGTGGCAAAATACGAGGCCCTCCTCGCGGGCCTGCGGCTGGCGAAGGAGTGTTCCGTGCGGTCGTTGATCATGCGTAGTGACTCTGAACTTGTAGTTAATCAGGTGAAGGGAAACTTTGATGCCGCGAACCCACAGCTGGTGAGGTACTTGGCGAGAGTAAAGGCCCTGATCCCTGAGTTCGGTCGGTTTGAGATTGAATACATCCTGAGATCGGACAACGAGTAGGCTGATCAACTGGCCCGGGACGCGGCCACCAGGACCATGGAGCAGTACGCGAGAGAGCCCAAGGAAGTCCTGACTGCACCTAGCATCGACGCGGAAGACACTGAAAACAATTGGAAACAATTGGATGACACCGTACGTGAAGTTCCTAAATGAGGGGACCCTACTCAACGACATCAACGAAGCCAAGCGAATCAAGAAGACGGTAGGATGGTACACGGTCCTGAATAAGAGGCTATACAGGCGAGGATACTCCACTCCCCTCCTGAAGTGCCTCACGCCAGAGGAAGCCGATTGCGCGCTGGCAGCAGTCCATCTGGGACTGTGCGGCTCGCACATCGGCGGCAAGAACCTAGTGTTCAATGTTATGCGGCAAGGGTTCTACTGGCCCACCATGAAGCGAGACGCTATGGAATTCGTCCGGAAATGTGAAAGTTGCCAGGTCCATGGCAATATGGCGCACCAGCCACACACGGAGCTGCACTATCTCCAATCCCCGTGGCCGTTCGTACAATAGGGGCTCGACATACTTGGGCCCCTACCTCTGGCTGCCGGATAAAGAAAATTCTTGATCGTCGACATCGACTACTTTAACAAGTGGATGGAGGCCGTCCCTCTTGCCAAGATCACAGAGCAGAATGCGATGGAATTCCTCTGTCAAGGTATCGTTTGCCGCTTTGGGATCCCTGTGGTCGTAGTGACAGATAACGGAACCCAATTTACCGGCAAGCGCTTTACGAAGTACTGCCGCGACCTTCACATCAAGCTGATACATACGTCCGTGGTGCACCCTTAGGCAAACGGACAGGTCGAGGTCACCAACCGCACATTGCTGCACGGATTGAAAACCCGGTTGGAAGACGCAGGGGGCTCCTGGACTGAAGAGCTACCATCCGTACTATAGTGGTATCGAACAACTGCGAGGGAGCCGATAAGGGAGACACCCTTCAACCTTTGCTTTAGGGCTGAGGCTGTGGTCCCCGTGGAGGTGGGAATGCCAAGCCTGCGGATCGAATGCTTTGACCCAGCCACCAATGAACAAAGGCTCCGGGAAAGTTTGGACCTGCTCTCAGAAGTTTGAGACGCCGCGCGACTATGAACCACGGCCTATCAGCTGCGAGTCACACGGTACTATAATAAATGGGGAAAGGCGTGCCCACTAGAAGTTGGAGATCTGGTCCTCCGGAGTGTAGAGGCGGCGGGAAAGACCGCGAGCAGGAACAAACTCTCCCATGGGTGGGAGGGACCGTTCCTCGTCTTCGCAATCCTCCGGAGTGGAGCGTATAAGCTACGCGCCCAGAACGGCAAACTGGTCCCTCAAACCTAGAACGCCGCCAACTTAAGGAAGTACTACCAGTGATGCTACATCAGCTCAGGTAAGTCGCACGTGCATGCATCATAATGAATGCTTGGACATGAGCTTTACCTTTTGATTAATATAATCGCTCTTCCTGTTGTTCTACATCTTCATTTGTGTGAATTGATGACATGCATTGCATCCTTAAATCATACAACCTAGACTGCCCCAAAGTCGGGAGGACAAGCGTCCGTCCGTAAACCTAGTCCTTGGCCCAGTGCCAGACAGTCCTAAATCAACCATCCCAGGACTTCGTCCCCACGCCAGATGGCCTGGGGACGGCTTTATGCATTTTGGCTCCGTGCCAGTGGGCCTGAGCGGCCCCCCAGAGATTAAGCTCCGCGCTAGACAGCCCGGAGGTAGCCACTCACAGGGTGAAACATCTCGTCAAAAGGACCCAGGTGGTCCATCGAACAGGCTTCGAGCCGATGACCCAGGCGGTCAAAGCATCAGGCCTGGGGGCTTCGGAAGTCCCCAATCCACGGCCAGCAAAACCTTAGGGGGCGTGCGGCGACCTTCTTGTACAGAAGAGAGCACCTTCAATCTACAATGGTCGTGGGCTAGGACCTCAACTTGGTGATTATAACGCCTTGAGCAAGGGCCACACACCTCCCGCAATCATACGCGACCGAGTCCTAGACCCAGGAGTCCGGTTACCGTGGCCTGACAACCGCGCTAACCCTCGTTGCGGCTCCAGGGGCTTGGCGACGACATCCGCTTCACCGGATCGAGCCCCCTAAACGCGTGTGCTGCGACGACATCCTCTTACGAAGGACGAGCACCATGCAAGAAGGCGCCTAGATAGGGCCTTAGCAATAATGGCTCCGAAGAGCCTAACATTCAAGCATGAGAAGTAATCCAATAGATTACAGCAAGCGAAGACTGCAAGCAACATCCCACGACAGAAGAAGCACAAGTGCAAAAAAGAAATAGCCACTTTCCATTCATATTCGAGAGATAAGAATGATACACGGGCAAAGGACGGTCTAACAACCAACACAAACGAAACTAATCGGGTAGACTTGACGGGCCCGCCTCCTCATGAAAATTCCTCAGGCGAGATGCCTCCTGTATCCCGGCATTTTCGGGATGAAAGACTCCCTCAGGGACGTGGGAGGCCACCAAGGAGGCGATCTTGCGGCACAGGCGGATACCGTCCCAATACTGAGCCTCCAACGCCAGCCGTGATTCCGACGGAGAGTACCGGCCAACCATGTCTCTAACTAGCCTGGCAACACGGTCCTCCGAGGCGACGAGTAGGGCTTCCAGCTACACCACTCTCTGCTACAGGCGCTCATTCTCCTCCTCGAGAGACGCAAATTAGGCCCTTCCGCTAGAGATGACCTGCTACAAGTCCCCGTGAAGAAGGGCGGTCAACGCCTCAAAAGGGTTGACACCACCTAAAGCCTGCATAAGAAGCGACATCAGAGGCACTCCCAAAGCGTGTGACGGTAAAGAGAGGCCAGATGGAAACAACCGTACCTAAGCAGGGGCAGCGCTGGGAGAATGTGCGAGATCGGCCAACGAAGCCTCTCCCTGAGGGTCCTCGCCTTTGCCTGCTGAGGGCGAGCTGGCTGGAAGAGCGGCGTCCGTAGGAGCGCTTGGGAGCTCCTGCCACGAGGACGACCCCGCTGCCCTCTCGCTAGCTTGGACTGGATCAGTGGCAAGCGCGACACCTTCCTCTGGAGACAGAGCCAAACCTTCAAGAAGCCTGTATTCTGAGATAGGCTCCACAAAGATCACTGTCGGATCTACAGGCCCCTTGGCCTCTGGTACCAGCGTAGGCGCGGCTATAAGCGGCCCCTCCGGATCCTCAAGGACGACGACGTCATCCTCCGCCTCTGGGGTGGCGTCTGCAGACGCCTCTACAATAGAGCGAGCAAGGGGACTCCCAGTGGGTAGAGACTCCACCTCGCAGACTTTGCGAGCGGCTAGTCCCGTGACCGAAGTCGACGACGGCTCGGCGGTTTCCCCTTGGCTACCCGCGCTCATGGGTCCCTTCGAAGCCGGACTTCCTACCACAACAGAAGAGCTGGCGATCCGTCTCCTGGACCTCCGTGTGGAAGTCCCCTCGGCCTCCCTCTGCCTCTTTAAGGCAGCCTCGTCCTCATCATCGTCCGTCGACGACTCCAATAATGAACAACTTTCTTCCTCGTTCTCCCCAGACGATGGAGGAGTGGCTGTATCTCCAGGACCTCTCTTGCCCGGTCCAGCGATTTTTCGTCCCGAAGGAGGCCCCCAGTTGCAGGCCTCTAACGTGATGGAAGTCAGGAAGTAACCCTGAACCGAGAACTTCGCCTCTTCAGCCTTGATGACAGATATCAGCTTCGTTGACTCCGCGGCATCCTCGGCTGACGGCTTGTCCTTAAAGTACCCTGAAATCGGGCCCCACACTCGCGAGAGCTCAGAGTCAGGGGGCTCCTGCAAAAAGAAGAAGCACTCCTTCCAGCCCTTCACCGAGTCAGGGTTGGTGCCGCGAAAGCGAAACCCCGCCTTGGGGGACATTGACACCCAATCCTCCGACTCTGTGAACCAGAAAATCAACCTCGCCGCTTTGGCATCGAAAGAGCCACCGTGAAGGTGGGCGAAGATACACAGGGACACCAAATAGCGCAAGGCGTTGGGGTGCAGCCTTACCACTGGAACTCTCAGCGCGTCCACCAGTGCATACAGCGTGCAGTGCATCGGGTAACGAAGCCCCCCCATATGGTGCTCATACACCGTAATGAAGCCTGTTGGGGGGACGCTGGCTCTATCCAATGCGCCGGGAGCACAGTAACTCCAATCACTGGGGAGGTCATAATCGACCACAAGAGAAGCAATGGCTCCAGCGGTTAGGACGGACTCAGTGTTGTGAACGCCGTGACGAGTGGCTCTGGGAGCCTGGGAAGAAGAAGAACTCTCCCTCTTTTTCGCCATCTCTCTCTCGGTTGACACAGGTACGTTACAGGAAAAATCTCAGCAGAAGGAGGGAAGCGATCCCCGATTGATTTAAATAGGCAACGGAAAGCCAAAAAGCGGGAAACCAAAGCGGCACCGCCACAGGCGATTAGGACATGTGCCGGCTTCACAACACACCGCAAGATCCGAAATCGTCCGCAATTATGGCTAAACGCCAGACTGACAAGCGCATCCCCTCAGCCGTCTGGCGAGGATCCACGCTAGCGCCACCGCATTAAACAAAAGGTTCACGATAGTAAAGCCCATGAAGAGGCGCACGGTAGCACAAAACGGAAAAACCAATCAAGAAGCAGGGAATTTGGAAGACAAAACGGTGTGACGAAATAACCACTTTCATTATATTAGCAGATCCCATTACAACGGTTACAAAAAAAAAGAGGGGACAACAGCAAAAAGTAACAATCAGCTAATGGTCCCAATGGCCCGTGGAGGAGATTTGAACATGATAGTCCACCAACTATTCGCGAGTTTGAGCATGTGAGTTGCAAGGGTCTAGAACACCCACGTGGAAGCTTGAATCCTCCAGCTACGCCAGCCTCCGACAAAGCCTAACGGCGTCAAAGTAACTCTGCTCCAAA
This sequence comes from Nepenthes gracilis, assembly GCA_033239525.1. NCBI lineage: Eukaryota > Viridiplantae > Streptophyta > Magnoliopsida > Caryophyllales > Nepenthaceae > Nepenthes > Nepenthes gracilis. Next base: position 15,308,842 of record BSYO01000006.1, read on the forward strand.
GCGGGGTTCACTCCCTCTGGCTGAAGCCTCGTCCTCAGCTCTGACCGCAGCCCGGTAACCTCAGCGTCGTGTTGTTGCTTGAGTTGCTCGATCTCTCCTTCAAGCACCAATATGCGAGCCTGTGCCCCCACATTGGCGCCAACGAGACGTGTTGCCCTAGCCTCCAACTCGGCCCAAGCACCTTCCAGATGTGCAACGTGAGCCCTCATCCACTCCGCCTTGGCTGCAGCTGTCCCCTAACGCGGCTGGACCCTCTCGAAACCTGGAGGCACTCCCCGACTCTGAGAAGGACCAGCGACCGTGGCTTCAGAGTGAGCCCCTCCTAAAGTGCCAGCTCCTGAAGTCCCAGGAGCGAGGGAGCCAAACTCAGACTCATCAAAAGAGCGTTCCGAGTCATAAAAGGAATCTTCCATCGATTTTGCAGCAAGAAAGCACACACGGGAAGAGCAAAATACCAATAAACACGCAAGTGCAAAGAAGTGCTAGGTCCCAGGAGAAAACGGCGTGTTTAAATAGGCGAGTTTTCTCCGGAAAAGGCGGCAACTCCAAAAGGTAGGAAGCATCAGGGCGTGGCCAATGGGGATTTTACACGTGGAAGGCTCATAAAACCTCGCGCGTTTTCAAAGCAAGGTTCCGCGACGCAACGTTTAGTGACCGCGCAGGCATTAAATGCGCCGGTCACCCCAGAAGATGCGACCGCTAACAGAGACCCCTCAAGCTCGCGTAGAGTTACCTGCAGATCTCCAGGGCAAAACGCCTGGCAACGGAAAAGAGTATGCGCCAAGACAAGATGAAAATGAAGGCAAAAAGAGGCTACTTGTTTTATTAATCAATGTTTTCTTACAAAGTACAAAGTTTGCAACAATAAGCCTATGAGAAAGACGAAGGAAGACAACGGTGCGAAGCCCCGTATGCTCCCTTACCATGCCCCAGATGAGCTTGGCGAACGAGATCCACATGAGATCCCCACGACTGGAGCCGTTGGTAGTTCGCCGAGAGGACTGGTTTGGAGGCGAGGAGCATCCCCTGGTGGAAGTCGCCAAAGCACCATCCACCAGGGCGGGGGAAGCACCGAGGCCAGGAAAGCACTCCGAGGAAGTAGGGTGAGGACCCCCTACTCCCTCGGAGGGCTACTGACCTCAAGATCCCTCCACGGTTGGCGCTCTAGCCCAACAAGTCGGGAGATCATGAGCGGCAGTCTCTGCTGGCAGTAAACGTGCCCGCAGAGGTTCCGCCATGACTCTACCCTGGGACGGGTGAGCCACACCCGGGAGGAGATACACGACGACAGCAGAATGACGGGGCCACTCTCGTTAACACAGAAGGCAAACTACAGGATGAGGATTAAAGCGGTCTTTATCGAGAGCTTCAGGCATTCGGCTGATCCATCCAACTCCTTCTCGGACACCCGCAGAAGGCGGGCTGAACCAGAATCTCCTCATTGCTTCTTCAAAGGCGACTAAGGTCTGTGCACCACCAGTTCGAGTGCTCCTCCTATTTATAGGCAGGGTGCGAGCCATCCTTCTACTCAAAGCTTCGCAGCAACAAGCAAACGCCTCTCGTGGAACAAGAAAGACCCCTGGTCAGGCGTAATCCTAGGCGTGTGAATCTTACCCATCAAGATGATGGGTTACGGCAGCGCCTGAAAAGCCTGTCCTGGCTCCTGGGGAAGGCGCGAACTCAGAAAACGACAAGCAATGGCGCGACACGAGGAAGGGCGTGAAGCTGCGGAATGGGCCCAAGGGACATGCCCGGCCTGACCACTAGCCGGCCCAGGCATGGGGGGCTAGTATTGGGTCCCATGTCCTGGCCCATGAGGAATTTCCAAGCCCAAGAAGGATTCTGTGGCCCACAAAAAGTCCAAAAGCCCACGTGAGATGGCCAGCTCAGCCCAATGGTCGGAAGACGCGTGTAGAGCCCAGGCTGGGAGAAGGCAATGGAACTCTGCAATGCATTTAATGCATCGCCGGTAAATTGGTAAAAAGACGAAAAGGCTAGCCAATAGAGGAGTGGCCGGTGCAGCGCAGCGGCTATCGCAACCGCCCGCAGGCAGCCAACCAATCCCCGCTCAGGGGAAAATCGGGCGTGGCTGGCAGCGCTTAGAAGCATGCCAGCCACGGCAAAAGGACAACCGATATGACCGGTGGTCCACAGCAGCGACCGGTGGCGTGGAGGCCTTGACAATGGGCGTTCTGGCACCCAAAGTCCAACCGGGAGAGGCCTATAAGAGCCCTCACGCCCCACAAAGAAAGGGATCTTCAGCTTCTTTCTGAATTTCAATTCCAATTTCGAATCAAACTTAACCAACTCTGAGCTTCCTTCTTCTCAACTTGGTCACAAGAGAGTAACGAGCTGGAACTGAGGATTGACTCACTTCCGTCTGGCACGAGCTACCTCACGATTACTCCCCCCACGTTACTCAGACTACGGGAAATTCAGCCACCCGTTGCGGTGCACCACGGAAGTCAGGCCTTCCTCAACCTGCTCACTACATTCTCCATACCGTTACACGAGCATCTCTTACGCTTTCACAGCATCCATTCGCGACCGCCCTTTAGCGTACACCATTTCCGTTCATTGTGGGAATTTGCTGACTTGAGCGTCGGAGCGGCCTCGGTGGGAGAAATCCTGCCGGACCCCTGACCTCTTGTTCGTTGTTTGTATTGTGTAGGTCCAGGTTCATAGAGACGGAGACTAGACCCTTCGACCGACGCAACCGTGCGCTGAGGAATCCGAAGGCCCCCTAATCCGTACGGTAACCGCGGACCCAGGACGCAACAATGCCCAAATATGAAATTTTTTATCCAAAACAGTCACTAAAATAGTTGGATAATTATCATAACTAATCCAAAAATTTATTCTTATAAAATAATGAAATCAGAAATATTAGGGATGTTACACAGATGATCGCCTTCGTGATACCTACAGTCATGGGAGACTGTGACGAACCAAAAATTCTACCAAAAATTCAGCAAAGTTCTATCTATAAAATAGACGTTTGGCAAATATAAAACCTATACAAAACTCTATATAGAAACCACAGCATATATACAATATAAACACATGATCCCAATTGCCACAACAAATACACGGGTGGCACCGACATCGTAACTCTAGTACGACACCGGCTCGGAAGAATACCAATTAGGAACCAATTACAATTATAAAAGATACCTGCCGAAGCTACTACATTTATCAATGAATAGCGAAAACTATCTATATATCCATCATCATGATAACATACATATACATAACCATAAGTATTAAATAATTATTACAATATCCATGCCTTATACAAAATAACAAAACTAAACCCTTGAAAGCGTTCCAATCCGTATCAACTGCCTATTCTGTGCTTACAACCTATTCGGACTCGTCAGGTATAATGACTTGCTCATTTGGAAGGAAAGAGAAGTAAAGGTGAGCTAACAATTCAATAAATCGTTTATAATTAAAAGCAGTAGACAACATAAGCGAAGATAACTAAGGGAAAGAGACATAATCATGAAAGAGATGTATAAATGGGAACATGATCAAATATACTTTGAAATACAATTTAATTCTCTTTGGGATATACTTTATGCATGATTATTTATCTTTACGGATCAGGATCAGTAATCCTTACTAACTAAAGGTGCAAAAAAATAAGAAAAGGATCATGATATCCCACATGATCTAAAATCACAAGCTCCTATTATCCACTTAGAGGCGGGTCATCTATATATCATACTTGTAAATGGGCCAAAGGCCCCCACATGTTTCCCCGTGGCCCAGGGAAAATTCTCGTCCTTCCACAATAATATCCAAAGGCTTACCAAAAGTATTATTGGATAAAATGCACGGTTAGGATAATCCTTGAGTCTCTATTGTAATGTTATTGGCAGGCCAAGGGGCATTACCTCTGTATCACAATTCCATGGTCCTAGTTTCACGGGTTCTTATTCATTTGAGAAAAGGTCCACTATAATTCAATTTGCAATATCTCCATCCGATAGAACCATTCGATCACATATCACATTGTAGACTTTCCTCCGATTACATACACGATTATTATTTTCCCTTCGGATTTAAATCTTTTCATCAGTCAATTTGGATGCATGGATAACACAATGCATAGAAAAGATTAGAATTCCTTACCACATTAGGCAATTATCACTTTGGGTTTCTCTGGAATACATTTCTTTACAAATGGTGTATAAACACATATTTTTGGGACTTACAATTGAACATATATGATTAGACATAACTTATATAATAATTAATTATGATGGAAGCATATAAAATTCACAATTAGGCTTGGGTGAATAGTAACAGTGTCAATTTAGAGCATCTAGACGTAACGAACGGGTCGATACTTGTGAGATTGAATGCCTGATCAATATATATGTATAATTAGAATATGGTGATTTATATTTTGTGATCGATTTAACATATAATCGAAGGAAAAGGAAAAAATCCCAAATCGGGCATGGACAGGTTTTTGGTGAAGTCAAACCGGACAAATCGAAGGGGCATTCGGGTGCCAAATGACAAGTAAATTACACTAGGGCCATGGGTACCATGTTTCATATGATGTGTGTGGGTACCGAAATGAAAATACTCAAATAACACCAAATAAAAATTGAAAGAGAGGATAAAAGGGGTATGAGAGTACTTGCCTCAACTCGATTTACTACTTTTATAACTAGTTCTTGGATAGATTCGAACTCGTGGGCTTCGATCTCCTCCTTCTCTCTCTATTCTCCACGCTCTCTCTCTTAGGGCTTGGTTCACACGCAAATAAATCGCAAGGCTCCAGCCCACATTTTATAATGGCCTGGCGCTCGAGTGCCTAGTGAGCGTGTAGCGGACACACTGCCTTTGCCCAATCGAGCATGCGGTGGCAAGCAATAGGCACGGCCATTCTCTTTTTGGCATCTGCCTACTGCACTCCAGCGCACGGCAGGCACCATGCTACTAGCAGCGCACTAGCAAGCTGCCGCTTGATTTTCCATTGTTTTTACTTCAATACATTTTTTTTTCGCGTACATTAAGGCTAATCTTGATTATTATTATATTAATTACCTTCTAATTATGACGTTTTGGAACCGAAACCTCACAAAGATGGTGTCTCTTTCTAGGGCACTTGCTTGAGCCCTTATGTTTATTGTGTTTACTTTTTTTAGTTGTATGGTTAGACTTTTCGTTGATTCTCGTAGACGGTACCAATGATGTGTCACCCGATCTGAATTACTGAATAAATTAAGAAGTCGTCTAACTTGGTAGTCTAATTGGGTATGGGTTTGGTCTTCATTATTTTGAATTTAGATTCTACATACTATAATAGAGAAACAAAAGGTTAGAGGAATGTGAGATTTGCTTCTCAATATATATTTCGACGTTTAAATAAGTAATCTTTCTATGTTGAAAAGAAAGATAGGAGGAGAAAAAAATGCATGAATGCAAATGTGAATGGGGATTGAGTATTGAATAGAGGGCCAAGCTCCTATAGGTGTGCTCAAAGGAGTGAGTGGTTTTGAGGTGATGTAGTTGTACAGGGAGTGGCTTTTGAAGAGGTGCACTCGAGAGCTTGAATGGCTTTTGCTTGTCTGAACCCTTACTTTTGATCGAGATCTTCCTTTTCTTATGGAGGGAAGAGTGTATTTATAGAGTTGATGTCGGTTTAGCTGTCTCTAGGTGTTACGACTCTACAATAATTAGGGTAGTACTCGTATTATCACTGCCTGCCATTAGTGCTCCAACAATCGTGCGGGCATTATGCTAGTAACTGTCATTTGTATTTATTCGCTAAACTGTAATGATTGTCGGCCACTAATTGGAAGTTGTAACCACTAGAGTAATCCATTGATTAATCCTAATTATCCATTTGTTGTTTGATAGTTTTGGATTGAATAACTTTGGTCCACTACCGTATTTTTTGGATCATGGGCCTGGAGAGTCTTCTGCTGCGTTGTCGCAATTTGGGCCTTTTTCTCTCTTGCAGATTTGGTTCTAGATCGACTCGTGGATTGTCGTTCTCATCAAATATAATTATTAAAATATATAACTTGCCAACCACAACTAAATATTTTTAATGCATTCTCAAATCCGGGTTGTTGCACGAATTAGGGAGTCAAAATTTGTCGGTCGGATCTAAATTGGGTATGATCTCCGTATGCTCTTAGTTTGAATCCTATACAGTATAATCAAGTATAGTCAAAGGATTTAGCGGGACTCACTCCCTGATATATCCTATGATACTCAAGTCAGAATCCTTCTTTGAAGAAAGGAAAAAGAGAGGATGCAAATTAAAATATTCGTAAAAATATTTCTTATTTGGGGTTTACATTTTTCTGAAAGTGTCTTAGTGAAAGAAATAGTGTGCACTGAGCATTTTTAATTTACCTTTAGTTTTGTTTGAGCATTGACCCCTTTTCCTGTTGAAAAGAAGGGATTTTTATAGAAATTAGGGAGCATGACTTTTCCTATCAGCCGTCGAGGAAACTACTGAGTGGATAGGATTTTGCTCAGTTGGTGGTTCTAACCGACATTCGAGGTCATTAATTCAAAATAAGATAGGGAAACTACTTCAATTGTTGACGTCGGTTCCATCTTCATTTAATAAGCGAATTGCTTGGATAAAGCCATCGGGTGCATCCACCAATTTAGGACGCATGAGCCGATTGAGCCTCCATACTTTATGGGCTGAATCCGTGGGTGAAATCTTCCTCTTGGGCCATTGATAACAATACCCATCACCAAACACCAGGGTCGTGAATGTGAGAAAAAACGCACAAAGAAACTAAATACTTGACTACGTTAGGTTGCAGTTTGGCAACTAAAATGTGGAGGTCCACCATTATTCTGTACAACTTCGGTGCCAAAGGAAAACAGAGACTGCCTTTCAGATGGGTCTCATAGACGGTGATGTAGCCTTCCGATGGAGAAGGGGCTTTACCACTGACTCCAACCAGGAGGTATACCAACGAGTTTGGAATCCTATATCAGCTAGCAGGTAGTTGACGTCATCAACGGTAAGGACTGATTGAATATCGTTGATGCCGAAATCCATTGAAGAAGAAGGGTTTCAGAGAGATGAAGAAGGCGGTGAAAGTATTTTGAAAGTGAAGTAAGAAATGATGGGTTTCAAAAGTATGGAATGAAGGATTTGGGGCCTATTTATAGACGAGGCACCTGAATTGAAACGATGTCGTTGAGGTTAAAATTCAAAAAGATGCACCTCATCATAACGGTGATACATGTCGGCACCCCAGGGCTCTACAGCGCGTCAAATCATTTAAAGTCAATAATGATGACTTGTGAGTTTCAAAGAATGGCACGGGACTTGAAGAAACTTATATTTAATACTGCTACTGATGGCACGGATAAAGTCCATCGGGTTAATGTCCTCATCTAATGAAATCCTTCAGATTGAAAGTTCCCGTCCAGCTAGCCAACGAAATCTATTAGATTAAGAGTATGGGTTCGAACAAATGACTGTTCTCGGACATTGTACCAGAAGGCTGAATTTTAGACCTTCTGGTATGGGGGCTGATGATGGGTATTGTTACCATGGCCCAAGAGGAAGATTTTACCCACGAATTCGACCCATAAAGTAAGGAGGCCTAGTCGGTCCAAATTGGCGGACGCGTCTGACGGCTTTATCCAAGCTATTCGCTTCTTGAATGAAGATAGAACTAACGCCAACGGTCGAAGTGGTTTCCATCTCTTATCTTGAATTAACGACCTCGAATATCGGTTGAAATCGCCAACCGAGCAAAATTCTATCTATTCGGCGGTTCCTGGGTGGCTGATAGGAAAATTCAACTATCCCCTAAGTTCTATAAAAACCCCTCCTTTCCAACGGGAAAAGGGGTCGACACTCAAACAAAACTAAAGGCAAATTAAAGACACTTAGTGCGCTATACTATCTCTCACTCAGATGCTTTTAGAAAAATGCAAACCTCAAATAAGAAATGTTTTTACGAATATTTAAACTTACATCCTTTCATTTTCCTTTCGTCAAAGAAGGATTCTAACTTAAGTATCAGACGATATACCAGAGAGTGAATCTTGTCAAATCATTTGACCGTATTTTATTATGTTACACAATATTCATATTAAGAACATATGAAGATCGGACCGGCTTCAAACCTAGCAGGCAAACTTTTGCTCCCTAATCCATACAATAATTCGGATCCGAAAATGTATCAATTTTCAATACTTAAAAAGGTGGTGAAAATGTATATTTTATTGACCATTAACATCCGGTTTGAACGGAGTAAAAAGGAACATATATTTCATATTTTGTCATGTTTTTCACACGTTGAAATTATGTAAATTTAAGATTGATTGATGCATATTAAGTTTTCAGGGTCGTTGTCAAACTAGACAATACTTTTGTTATGCTTTTTATTGAAGCACATTTTTTATTCAAGTTTAAATAATATAACCGGTTCTTAATTGATGCCATCTTAGTCATTGACGCATATAAATTATTTTCACTTTGCGGGTACATAAGAGGTTTTAAGAAAAAAAATTATAAATTAAGATATTATATGTTTTTTATATTATTAATTATAACTCTATTAAAATAAAATTATAATTTGATCAAATGAAAAAATATATTACCGCTAGTGCTGAATCTAAAAGCTTTCTACCAACAAAAAATTATTACTTCTGAAGAAAAAAGGGGGGGGGGGGGAGAAAGGGTTTTGCCATTCGTTTGCCCCCACCAAATGCGATTTGCTGTCCGTGAATTTTTCTGGCCATCTCCGTCGGAACGGTGTCGTTTCCGCAAGTTTCATGTAAAACCATGTAGTGTCAATGTTGCCGACGTGCGAATTTCCTTCTACGAGTGGGCGACTTTCGCACTTGCATTCGGAAATTAGAACCCGAGAGTCCATGAAATGCTCAGTGCAGGGACCGACGAAAGCGTATTCCCGCACCTTCTGTATCAACTCGCGTCTCTTCGCTTTCATGCACTCGATACCATCCCTCAAGAAAGCTATGATAACTACCGCCGTCTATGCCGACGGCAGCAGCAGCAGCAACAAAAACAGCAATCAAGGTGGTGCGTTCACGACGCTCAGCGAGAGAGCGACATTCGAAAGAGAGATCAAAAAGAGTAAATTTATCGCCATTGCTGGACCTATTTCGTCCGAACAATCCGCTCATTCCTTCCTATCCGCGGTTCAATCATCAATTCCAATCCTTTTTGCTTCTCTAATGTTCTTATACGACCTTTTTGTTGTTCTTCAAATTTTTAGGTTTAAATTCCTCATTTTGAAAATACTCTTATTGCTTAATCTTTGTTTGATTGAATAGTTTACTACATCGATTAGCCAATCAGAAAGAGAAACTACTGAAACGTCATGCTTATTAATTCAATATCTTATTTTTACACTACAGGTGCGAGACACCCGTGCTACTCATAACTGTTGGGCTTATAAGGTACTCTGTTTACTCTTGAGCATTGCTTACTTGCACAACTAAAGTAGAAGTTATTGGGATGGTTCACTCTCTTGTAAATTCAATGCCCGTTGTATGCACACACTGTTTTTCTATTATCTGACAGCAGGGGCATTTTCAACTGCGAATTTTCGCTCGACAGAAAGTGAGGCCTTAAGTTTTCCACGAGAAATTCGTGAGCTGTCAGCTTAAGCTCTAAACCTGGATGGATTTCAATAGCAAAATTCAAGTGAGCCGAGTTGGCTGCTCAAGCTATCCATGCATATATATTAATACCTTGTTTTAGATTTAGGTTATTTATTATGCGAGTTTAAAACATTCTTTGGCTGTCAACTTGAGAGAGACAGAGAAAGAAAATAAGGATAAGATTTTTGCCCACTATTTGACTTTCGAATCTTGTTTCAACTTTTACCATCCTTGGGTCCAATGTTTCATTTGTAGTCTTAGACATTTTACTGGTAATTCTTTTCTAATTTTTATCTCTTGTTGTAATTATATTTGTTTATTAATATTATGGTGAAACTAACGGAAGTGTTGAGAGTTTGTGTAACCATGCTCTAGTTATAGAGGATTTTATTCAGATCTAAGGTCTCATGATTTTATCCTTCGTTTGTAAAGGGTTCCCACAACAAATTTTGTGCGTTTTTTTCTTGTTTGTTATTTTTATTGTTGTTGTGATTGTTTGTGGATTGATATTATGTCTCCGCATGTTTTTGACTGATGGGCTTGGTTTTCAATCTGTGTTAGAGATTTGTCTTCGGTTTGGTTCTGGAGCTTTTTGTCTCAGTCCTGACCGAAACATGCTGCGCTCTTTGCCAAAATCATTTAACTTTAATTATAACCTTTTGACTTCTTTTTTTGGTTCCCCAATTGCCAATCTCTCTTTTTGTCATACTAAATAATTTTATAATATGCATCCTAGATCGAAGATCAATATCGCTGTAATGATGACGGTGAACCATCTGGTACAGCTGGAAAACCTATATATTCAGCAATTCTTTCTTCGGGCATTGATAGAGTTATGGTGGTAGTGATCAGGTAACTGTTTCGATTTACAAATTACCAACCACTTGCCCTTTTATGTACTTTGGCTGGCTTATATTTGAGATACTTCAAACTTTATGAGCTTCCTGCTATGTGGCAATGGCTCGTTAAATTCTTGAAAAATGCATTATTATGCAGCTTTGTATGTCTTTTTGTCAGCTCAAATTGAAATGCAGGTATTTTGGTGGTATCAAACTAGGAACAGGAGGACTGGTTAGGGCATATGGCAGGATCGCAGCAGAATGCTTGAGGAATGCCCCGACTTGTCTGGTGAAATCAAAAGTAATTATTCTTTTCTTTGGTTGATGTGTATCTAAAGGTGCAGCTTGAATAATTGCGCCATTCTGAAGCTCAAGGAACTATTTGATATATCCCAGCTATTTAGTCAAAATTGTTGTTCTGTAAATAACTATAGTAAGCTTGATGTTCAATCAACTGAGATGCAACCATTATCTTTTGTAGTTTTCCATGGGTGTGGAGGTTTCATTTGATCTATTGGGGCTTGTCTACCATCAGGTGAGGTCTAAAAGATGTATGTAAAGTAATTTTTATTTCTGCTGTGTTTAAGATGGGACCTTCAAAAACTAAAACATCTTTTACATCTACATTTCTAGTAGTTCATGGTACTCTCAACTTCACAGAGAGGGATTTTGTGGTGACCTGAACCTGTATCACCTAACCTGACCTGGACTACTCACACGGAAGCCTCAAACCATATAAATTATCATCCATCCATCATAAATTTTAACATTCTTTGATATTCATCAAGTTCTCATCAAAACAATGTAAAAATAATTAACATAATAAATATCAGGCGCCAAGAGCTATAACCTTGAAAATAATCTCCAAGTTTCTATAATAGCTACTAGTATCTAGAATCCTCACTGCTTGTAATTCTTGCAGCAAATGAAGGATCTCCCATTAGTACTACGTATTTGACTTGAATTTAGAGCTAATAAAAGATAAGGGTGAATCAAATGCCCAACAAGTAATAATATTTAACAATACATATAATCAATAATCATTTTAAATAAATAATATCAAGATATACGAAATCAATAATAGCAATATAATGTTCAACACTAAACTTTGACCAAGACTCTATAGTTCATCGTAACTATGACTCAAACAACAATAAGAAACAAAAGGTGGGGATCTCCTGAGTTAACATCGTAAGAAAGACGGGGATTCCTTGGGTTTGAATATCAACACCAATGACTTGAATGCTTCAAATTCGAATAATAATACGGAATGGACTCCACGGAATCCAAATTTCACATAATCTAACTCATAGATTCCATTGAATATAAATCATGAATTCCATTTAATACTAAACTTAGAGGTATCAATAATAGTGAGATATCATGAAAAATTCTTGGATCTTATTTTGCCATTATGAATCAAAGGCTATGTATGTCCGTCATCCCCGACTGGGCATGTACCACAAGGTAATCGATACTCACAAATTTAACATATAACTAAATCTATAGTCTATTGAGACTCTGCCACACCAAACATCGTTATCTCACAAATGCATATTTCCTTTGCCCGCATAGGGTATGGGAATAACCATGTCCAAATTTCCTCTGCCCATAAAGGGTATAGGAATATTACCACTCAAATTTCTTCCGCCACTAAAGGTATGGGAATATTACCACTTAGATTCCCTCTACCCACAAAGGGTATGGGAATCATCTTAACAAGTAAAACCTAATATCCCTCGCTATCGTATCCCTCGATACCACTCCATACAATAGTTATATGACCATAAGTATCTCTCTACACTGAGCAATCTACCTTATCACCATCATGTTATGTGACTCATTATTGGACGACTATTGACAACACCTAAGTTTCACAAGTTTTATATTTTTTGAGATTGGTGCTTTCATATAGTATCCTTTACTTTACTATAAGAATCCTATAACATACTAACATAATCGAATATAATACAAAAGAACTCCATAATATACAATAATAGAAGTATCATTCGATGCTTAGAAGGACTATACTTATGTAATCAAAACTAATATAAAGAAGGTCATTACCGAGAAGAACCAAGATCTATGGTGCGAGGTATGTTATTCAAAATATTCTTTTAATGATGATTAATTAAATTAAGTGATGAATTTTCAAGTTTAATTTGGGTTTGGGCCAAATTAATTTTTTGACCGAAATAAATTAGGCCGAGTAGTATCTAACAAGCGCTTGACCTAGTTCTTATGCGTGTTTTAAGCATATTAGTCTCATTCAATTGACTCACGTGCGCGTTTTGGATAGAATGTTGGTGCTTGGTGCATGACTGATGAATGCTCATTTGCAGTATGGATTGTGCCTTAGCATCTGTTCTGCACCTGATCGGTGCGCACGTGCTAATTTTCTATAAATAGGCACATTGACTAGTTTTGGTTATTCCTACTCATATCTTGAGAGGAGAAAGAATGAAAAGAGAGAAAGGGATAGAAGAAGAGAGAAAAGGAAGGAGAAGGTGAGTCTAAAAGAAAATTTAAGATCTTTTGTTAGATTTAAGTAAAGACAAGTATATATAAACCTCTTTCTATTTTATTGCTGTCTTTTTCTGATCCATTTGAGTATTTCTTGCTCCAAATATTTACGCATGTGCTATTTTTATAGTTAAAATATTATACTTTATATGCATGTGATTTCACTCCCATTTTATGTAATTTTATGAAATTAATGTCGTAAATCCGTGTACATTATATTTAAGTGTTGAATTTCTACAATATTGTTCTTATATGTCTTCAATTTACAAATATATGTTTTTGTATGTCTTGAATTGCCATATAACTGTTCATGCATGTGTTATATTGGAAAGAAATTGATGAAATTATACTAATTATGTTGATTTCCTGCAATAATAACCCTATATGTTTACAAATCACATAAGATTGTTCTTGCATCTTTTTAAAATGCAAGCTAAAATTCCTGCATGATTTATGTTTCATTGTGTGTCATATATTTGAAGAAATATGAATGAAAATTCTATATAAGTTTGATGATAAGCGTATTTCCTCCAATAAGAGAAAATCTAAGAATATATTCGTATTTGAGTAGAGTTTTCAATTTGACTAAATATGAACAATTGGGAAAAATTGATGGAACATATTTGAACATGTTTTTATATATTATAAGTAAATCGAAGGTTGAATCTATTATTCGTGGGTTAGATAGCAGCGTTTGGCCCCGTTTATAGGGTTATATGTAGGTGGTTTACCTATAAATTTTTAATAATAGCGTATGGTGTTTAGTTATATGGAAATAATTATAACTCGAGTTTCAATATTTGCTATTTGTTGGTGTGGTCATCATTGATTCTTGGTCAATTTCTTTTTTTGTACATTATCATAATTTGAGTATATTTTATATATTTGTACCGTTTGACATGCTTGATATTGAAATTTCAGATTTGAGCATAATTATGTATTTCGGTGTAATTGAACATCAGTTTTTGATTTTGCATAATATATTTTGCGAGATGATATTATCGGCTTTTTGAAATTTAGATCATATTATTTTCTAGGATACTTTTCCGATATAGGTTCACGTATGAAGTTATATATGTTCTATTAAGCAATTGGCTCACTCTTGCATATGTTTTGTTAACCTTTCAAATTAGAGGGCTCAGGCTAATTTGCAAGTGATCGAATTGAAGGAAAGCTGTTTGAGGATTAGCTTTTTTTGGAGTGTTAGAGCATTTTTGATATATTAATTGAAGAGCATATTGTAGTTTAAATTGTTGATTTCACTTAGAATTGATTTATGCTGTAATTTTGGATGTTAATGTTGTGGGATGACGTTACCCAAGTTTGATTATTTGAATTTTTAGAAGTCATTTCAATACTTTGATTTTGGTTATGATGCTTTCTCCTTACGTATGAATTTGAGGTCAAGTAATTATTGGTATTTAATGCCACGTTGCGGTGTGGCTTTCAGGTCCTGTGATGGAATGATTTTTATAATATCATTTTGGGTTGTTAGCAGTATTCAATTTGCGAGTTTGCATCTCTATGTTAGTTCGGGTTAGAAAAGGTAGTGGAATAAATAATTGAATTTTGAGTCTTAAGGCTTAAAAGTTGTATTAAGTTAATTAAGGATTAATAAATTAATATAATCAAATTTTGGGATTTGAAATGTGACAAGTCATAATATCAGAGAAAGTCGTAAGTAGAGCATCTTGTTTGACATGAGGATTTATATTGATTAATTATCTTATGATAGTTTTGAAAAAAAATGTTAGTTTGTCAAGGAGGATTGAGTTCTCGCCTAAATCATAAAGAGGAGTACCTCGGCATTATACCGACTTTGGCTAACGTGATAGAAGCAATAGCCTCGATATTGTAGAATTGGGAGCCAACAGTCACAAATCTAGGGGTGGCTACGATAGCATATGATTGCTTCATTAATAAGTGGGTATTGGAGTTTATGGGAGACCCAGATTCCATGAAGGTGGAGATTTGAATCCAATGGATTGATAGTCTTCGAAGTAATTTGCTGCCCGAATGAGGGGAAAGTGGTGTTTGCCTCCTACAAGTTGTAACCGGAGGCAGATCATTTGTGGTTGATGAAGAAGTGGATTTTGGGATTTAAGAACAAGCAATCTTGTGGGACGTGTTCGCGGAGGTGTTTATGGAGAATTACTTCTTGACAAGTTTGGCGGAGTATAAGGAAGATGAATTTGCCTATTTTCAGTAAAGAAACAGAATCATGACAAAGTATGACATTAAATTTACAGAGCTAGCCTGTTATACTCCCCACGTTGTCCTAGATGAGGCTAGAAGAGTAAGAAAATTTTTGCAAGGGCAAAATGATACCATTTGTAAATAGTTGGGGATGTTGAGGCTAAGGATGTATTGGATCGAGCCCTTCTGTTTGAATAAGAATTGAAGATGCAGAAATTTTTTGAAAAGAAAATCGCAAGCCAAGGAGGCCAGAGCTTTGGATCGAGGGGTCCTCACAAGAGGACAAAATTAATGGACAAGGGGAAGGAAGAAGCTGAATTCTAGGTTTCACTAGGCCCACAAACATTAAAGCCTGGGTGCCCTCGTTGTGGAAAGATGTGCGGAGAAAGGCCATACTATAGACTATCGGAGGTATGCTTTAATTGTGGCTAGTTCTGCCACATAATTTAGGGCAGTTTTCACCCTTTGAAGCAAATGGTGTGAAAGTGAAGCGCTTTGAGGAGAGCTTTTGTTGTTACAGCCAACAATGTGGATACGTCTCTAATGGTGATTGAAGGTGTACTCAATTTTTGAGACTTTCGTATATGTTTTGTTGGATTTTGGATCAATACACTCATTTGTCTTTGAAGTTTATTTGCCATCTGTCTTTATCCCCGAGGATTATGGATTTTTCATTAGTTGTGTCAACGTCTATGGGGTCATACTTAGTGACTGATATTGTATACTTAAGGTATATTGTTTACGTGAATGAGTTTGAATTGGCTGTAGATTTGGTCTTATTAAATATGTATGATTTTAATATAATTTTAGGTATGGATTGGTTAGTGAGTTACTATGCTAGTGTAGATTATTTTCACAGAAAGAGTATATTTTTTGACTTCGGGTTGTAAACCATTCTGTTTTTGAGTAAAGCAAAAGCAATCCACTTGCATAATTTTGGTCGTGCATGCATGTCATTTGATGAAAAATGGGTGTGAAGCATATTTAGCTCATATGATCACCATCGGGATCCATAATGTTCCAGCTAAAGAGATACTTGTGGTGAGAGAATTTGAAGATGTATTTTAGAAGGATTTTTCAGGTTTACCATTGAATCGAGAGATTGAGTTTGAGATAGAAAGAATGTTAGGAGTGGTGCTAGTGTCGAAGGCCTTGTATAGAGTGGGACTATTAGAGTTGAAGGAATTGAAGATGCAATTGTAATAATTGTTGGAGAAAGGTTTCATTAGACTACGTGTATTATCTTGAGGTGCATTGGTACTATTTGTAAAGAAGGATGGGTCTATAGAGTTATACATAGATTATCGGGGGCTTAATATGATGACAATTAAAAGCAAGTACCTGTTGCCAATGATTGATAATTTGTTTGATCAATTGTAAGGGACACACATGTTTTCAAATATAGATCTTTGATCAGGTTATCTTTATCTAATAATTAAGAAGAATGGCATGGAAAAAACGACTTTTCGAACAAGGTATGGATATTATGAGTTTTTAGTTATGCTTTTTTGGGTAAACTAACGTCCCTACAGTATTTATGGACATGATAAATCCGGTGTTCCAACTTTATATCAACAAGTTTATGATAGTATTTATTGATGATATTTTGATATATTCAAAAAGCTATTTGGAGTATGAGGTGTATTTGAGGATTATTTTACAAACTCTATGGGAAAGGTGGTTGCCAGCGAAACTAAAAAAGTGTGAATTTTGGCTTGAGGAAGTAATGTTTTTGGGCCACATGATTTTGAAAGTAGGAATTTCGGTTGATCCTAAGAAGATTGAGGTTATGACAAATTGGAGTTGACTGATGATGGCAACGGAAGTTTAGAGTTTTCTTGGGATGGCGGGTTATTATTGAATATTTGTGGAAAATTTCTTGAGAATTGTTATGCCATTGACCTACTTGACTCAGAAAAAGGTATTATTTGGACTGATGAATATGAAAGGAGCTTCCAAGAATTGAATGACTACATAACGACTGCCCCAATCTTAGTGATCTCGGAAGGATGCGAGAGATTTGTGGTTTATTGTGACGCATCAAATATTAGATTGTGGTGCATTATAATGCCGCATGGGAAGGTGATTGAGTATAAATTATCACAATTGAAGGCCTATGGAAAGAACTATCCAACACATGACGTAAAATTGACAGCGGTGATTTTTGTGTTGAAAATCTAGATGCACTATCTTTATAGGGAAAGATTTTTGGTATATATAGATTATAAGAGTTTGAAGTATTTGTTCTCGTAAAATGAGCCAAATATCAGACAAATGTGGTAGATGGATCTTTTAAATGGTTATGACTGCAAAATTCATTATCGATCGGAGAAGCCCATTGTGGTAGTGGATGCTTTGAGTCGCTAAATGACAAATCTAATGAATCATTTGAAGATTAAAGAAATAGAGATGTTGAATTGAATGAAAGAATGTGATAACAAGAGGCTTCTTATGGTATGCAAATGATTTTGTTTTATTTTTAGGTGCAATCAGAGATAATGGGGAGAATTAAGGGAGTTAAGGGCGAATTTTAATATCCGAGTTGTTGGACTCTTGAGGTCTCTAGAGCGGATATGTATACCTAATATTGAGAATTTGATGGAAGAAATTTTGAATGAAGCTTATTGTTCAAAGTATACTATCAATTTAGGAATTAATAATATTTATCAATATTTGAGGAAGATATTTTAGTGATGCAATACAACAAACTTTTTCAGTGAGTATAGCTTATTTTGGAATAGTTATAGCATCTTTTTTATGCAAACTTGTTTATTCACCTTTGCAAAATCTTGACCTAATTTTTTTTTTGAAAAAAAGGGTTCAAAGAAAATTATTTGGTACAAAATTATGAATGTGATATATAATTGGTCATATAATCGTGGTTACATAGATGCTTTTTATGTAATATATTTAATTCAGAGTATAAGAGGATTGGCTAGTTCATTTTTTTATAGATGTCTAATTGATGGAATTCTGAATGGGTTGGGTGTTATAAGTTTTTTTGAAAGAGAGGAAAATTACAGCTTATGTGAGAATATACTTGATCTATCAATAATTGAAGGTTGAACACAAGAAGCTGTTTGATCTTTGCAGCCTATGTCATCCCCTAGTTGGTAGTGGGAACATATAACGATGGATTTTGTTATGAGATTATCAAGAATGTTGAGGAATCATGATGTTATTTGGGTGATTGTGGACTGGTTAACCAAGTCAATCCGCTTAATTATATTTTAGATGGCATTCTTAAGGGATTGTTTGGCGATATTATACATTAATGAGGTAGTGAGACTTCACGGGATACTAGCTTTTATCATGTCAAATCAAGATATGACGTTTGTCTCTAAATTTTAGAAAAGCTTACATTAGGAGTTTGGTACTAATTTAGAATTTAGTATAACTTATTATTCTCAAACGAATCGGTAGTCGAAGTGAACGATCTAAATTCTAGAAGATATTTTACGGGCTTCAGTGTTGGAAATGAAGGGGAATTGGGACGATAATTACTGTTAGACGAGTTTGCCTACAACAATAGTTACCAAGCAAGTATTGCTATGCCCCATTTGAAGTATTGTATGGGAGGAAATGTCGTTTCCTAATTCATTAGAGGAAAATCGAAGATAGGAGGCTCTTAGGACTAGAAGTGATTTAGTAGATGTATGATAAGATTCATTTGATCCAAGGTTGGCTAAAAGTTGCTCAGAGTCAGCAAACGAATTATGCGACTGTATAAGGTTTGAGTTAAGTTTTGATGTTAGTGATCATGTATTTTTTAATATATTACTCTCAATTTGGGCTTAAGGGAAAATTTAAATTGATATTTATTGGGCCTTTTGAGATTCTAGAAAGGATTGAAGAAGTGACGTATTGGCTGGCTCTAACTCTAATTTTAGAAGATGTCCAAAAAGTCTTTCATGTGTCAATACTTCAAAAATATTTCCATGACCTATCATATATTATTGAACATGAACCGTTGAGAATTAATAAAGATATATCGTATATTGAGGAACTAATGCAAATATTGAGTAGAGATTTAGTACTTCACACCAAGGTGATTCCACTACTGAATGTTTTATAAAGAAATTATTTTTTTGAAGAAGCTACTTGGGAGTGACAATATGACATTTGGAAGAAATATCTGCATTTGTTTTCATATTGAGATACATGAAATTTTGAGGATGAAATTTTTATAATGACGGAAGAAATGTAAGGTATGAATCTCAAAATATTATTTTAAATTTGGATCAAATTAATTTTTTTTAACCAAAGTATTTAGGTCGAGTAGTGCCTAACTAGTGCTTCACTCATGTTTATATGTATTTTGGACAATGAAGATATGCCTAATTGATGTCTTTGTAGCGCTCGTGCATGTTTTAAGTAAATTAGTTGACCTAATGTGTGCTCGATTGACCCATGTGCGTATGTGGGACAAAATGTTGGCACTTGCTGTGAGCCTAATAATGTCTGATGTGTGTCTGATTAGTGTACATGTGCTAGTTTTTTATAAATGCCTATTGGTCGATTTTGGGTTATTTCTGTTGCGACCTTGATAGAAAAGAAGGAAAGAGAAGATGAGAGAAAAGGAAAAAAAAAGGAAAATCTATGGGAAAATCACCTCTTTGATCATCAATTTCTACCACTTTGGGTAATCAAACACAACTTTTGATAATGTGGTATTAAACTACTTATTTCATAAAGTAAGAACAATAATAATACTGCCATGAATGCATTTATTTACCATATGAATAATTGGCCGGAACATTGCTCGAAACCACAACCCACTGTGAAACAGCCAAATTTTAGTGTCTCAACTCACCTTTGTCACTTGATTTTTATACCGGGTCCATCCATGGGATATTAAATTATGCATTTCATAGTATAAGAATACTAATTCAAAAGGGATAAATACATTGGTTAAAAGTGTAAACGGTTGACTCTGAAAATTATTCGGAATCATATTTTTTCCTTAGCAAGGTTGAGTTGAACTAGATTTCAGTGTTCATTGATATATTGTTGTTACACGGTTTCTACAAATTTAAGAAATCAAAACCGAGACTCCTTAATGTAATACTACAGTATACATTTTATATTATCAACACACCAACTTAAAAGATATAAACACATTGGTTAAAAATATAAATGGTTGGCCTAAATATGGTTCGGAATCTTGTTTTTCTTCAGCAATGGTAAGCTGAACCAGATTCAGTATTTATTGACCCACCTTCATCACTCAATTTCTACAATTTCAAGAAATTAAAACCATAATTTGTTAATGTAATATTAAACTATGCATTTTGTATTACTAGAACACTAATTTAAATGACATGAATATATTGATTAGACATATAAATGGTTGGCCCAAATATGACTTGAAAACTGATTTTCTTCACCTGGTTATTTTTAATCATCTTCTTCATCCGCTTGACACTGTTCTTCGAATTTTTACAGGCATGAAAATTTCCTCGGATGGAAACTCCCTTCCTCCACAATTCAATCATTATATTTTTACAAGATTCAAGCAATGATCTCATGATTAAAAGATGCTTTAAACTTCTTTTATGTAATACGACATGATTCAGGAAACTGAAAGAAAATAGATCTCATGAGAAAATTGAGGACTATCACTTGCCCGAGCTTGGTTTTCCCTTAGCAACAACAGAAAAATGGGGCAGTAGCATTCAAACGCAGCAGAAGCAGAAAAAATGCAGTACCAGCACGCAGTTCCCACCGTGGCGACAGTAGCTTCAATGAAGTTTCACCCATGCTTTTGGCCCTCTCTCTCTTTCTCAAAACTGACTTGATTCCCTCTTTCCTATTTGTTTTCAACGGCAAAGAGGAGCTGCGTGCTTGAGATGATGCATTCTTAAATAGAATTTTTAGGGAAAAAATGGGAAGGGAAAAATTAGTTAGTGTATTTTCTTGATGCCCTTAAAGTTTTAGGAATTTAAATTTCTAATTTGCAGCAGGGACACGACCATTGGAAATGAATATGCTGATGGTGGGAGAAAAAGGAACCGCCTGATGGTTTAGGTTGGAAGGGGCATTCCTTTAGAAGTTTAAAAGATTAGATTAATTAGCTTCTAAGTTAAGTGACATTTAGGATTTTAGAGTTTACATTACTGTTTCTTTATATTATAAAAGTTAAATTCTTCTAATCTTAATCATACATAAATGCATATAACGTAATCACAAAAAAATCTAATTTATAATTAAAATATTGAACAGCAAGTTTTACTCTTACCGAAAAATACTGAAATGCCCTCCAAAAAATACGGCAAATTTGTCGGATCCATGCTCTTTGTAAAGTTAGTATAGGATCAACTGCAAATTTTCATATTCAAACGACTTCATTTGCACACTAATTTATTTAATTAATGACCTTTATTGGTTACCGGTCCAAATTGTCTAAAATGAAAAACTGGAGTGTTACAGATTTTAATTTCTACTTCTTTTTCTTGGCCATGCGTCAAGTAGATGTAGATGTTTCCAACTTCTAACTTTTATTGACTTCCTTTGAGGAATTGAAGATGAGTTGCTGCATTCAGATCTATGCTGTCAAATGAATGCCATTAATATATTTATTTTTCTTGATGAGCTTTTATGGGGAATGGGTGCTTGAAAACTGAATCATTCTGGTGTTTACATTTTAGTGTTAGAGGCTTGTTCGAAGAAAGCTTTGGGATAAGAGCTGGGAAAGCGACTGTCTATTTCCTTTTATCTCTCTCCTTTTCCCCTCCATTTTTATTTTTCATGCGTTTCACTGTATAATACATGCTTTGTGATTCCAGCTTCAGTCATTTCAAGCTGACGACATCAAGCAAGACTACGAAACTGGCAAAGATGGTACAACCATGGTCACTTTCAAAGTTGATTTTGATAAAGTTGAGAGTTTTGAAGATGCTATCAGAGCCACCTGTGGCCGAGATATAGTGCTCTACAAGCACTGAAATGGCTGGAATGGTTAAATGATGTTGATTTCTCGGTCTTTTTGTAAGAGCAACTGTCTCTCATTTACTTAACTTTTTCCATGAATGGAGCTATTTTACTCTATCCAAGCATCAAAACTGGCCATGTGTTGTTGATAGAAGATCTCCATCACGAGTAGCTGCACATGGCCTGGGAGATGGCCATTGCTCTATCATATCCTTAACGACTCCTCTACGATTTGCTTTCACTTCTCCTTGGCAATGAGAGATTCTCCGTGGTAATTGTAACTCGATATTCGATTACTTCTATCTTTCATCCTTGCCAGACTGCGATTGAATTGTCAGATGAAGCAATGATTTATTCTTTTCCACATGGTGGTCTTTGAGTGATAATTCTCTTGTTGCACGTGCTAGTATTTTGGTCCGTCTTTATCATGAGGAAGCCGGCTATTGGTTGTTTAGTCATTGAGCTGTTCAAAGATGGATTGATGCCACAAGACAGCTATAACAGCTAATGTACATCTTCCACTCCATTACATATTAATTTACATAAAAACATGCTTTTAGTTGAGGCCAAATTAGCATTTGATATTTTAGTTGAGAGTTTTCCTTGTTATAATTCGTTGTGATCTCTTTGTGAATTTTGTACCTCTATTTTTGCTTCAATGTAATGGAAAATCTACCATGGAACTACTCTTTGGTATACGGAAGGTTTTTTATTTTATTTTATTTTAATGTAATAAGTGTTGGAATAAACTCTAACTTTACGGTACGTTTAATTGTTGGAATGGAATAAGGTGTGAATAGAATAATTATTCCAAGTAATAGAATAGGATGAGAATATAGTTGGAATTGTTATTATTTGGTTGTTAGAATAGATAATGTGGTTAATATTAATTCTAAGATGAGAATATTGATAATAATAATAATGTTCACCTACTCCTCTTACATTGGGCCCATGCACTGCGTGCCCCAACGGAACCGTGGCAACAAATGTGTGGGAAAGATGAGAGAGAAACACGGGAGGAGTCCTCTTGAATCGCGGCGATAATATTTTATGGGTGGAAGAATTACAAGTGAAATTGGGCCTTTTCTTCCTTAGTCTTCCTTGCGTTTTTTTATCCCCTTTTTGATTGCCTTTGATTTCGATCTTGAAATGACAAGCATGCCTGGCGTCATTATTTCTCATGGAGCCATCGGCGCGCGTCGCGGGAGGTTGCGTCTTTCATGGGCCTTGTGCGTGAAATCTCGATCTTGAAATGACAAGGCGAGCTAGCGCTCTCGCGAGGTTGCGTCCTCAAATGGTCCTCGTCCTTAAATGGTCCTGCGTCCTTAAGCCCCTCTCACAAGTCCGCGGACTCACTGAGAGAGATAGTTCTCGGACGTCAACTGCACTCTTGATCAGTGAAGGATTTTTGGTTCCTTGTGGAATGTCTTCGGGCTATCACGTCAAGCATCGACCTCTCGGGTCAATCCAGGCCTATAGGAGCGTCTGATGTCCTCGAGCTTTTTGTGCTAAAAAAAGGTCTCGGTCAGCTTAGCCCTCTAGGCCTCTTGGGCCTTGTGTCTGTCCTTTTAGGCCGTGCTTTATGGGTCCCGGGGTATTGGAACCCTTCACTAGCCCCTCATGCCAAAGGGTTCGAGGTCCTCGACCGTTTGGCATGACGCTACTGCTCCTCTTGGGAGGCTGTCTTTTCCTGCGATAGTTTGTCCGTGTGCGTGCTATGGCCTGGGAAAGACGTCCGAGGAATTAAAAACATGGTTGTCCACTTTTGGGTTTCAGATTTTCTTGGCGTTAGTCCAAGACTACGTGTGCCCTCTGAAGAAACGCGGCGTAAGGTCTGGTAAAGAAGTGTCCTAGAACTTCTTTTGAGTCCGAGACTTTTCCAACGCCGTCATTTTGGGCATCTGCAAAGCATTTAATGCTCGATTAATGGACTGACACTTGCCTCGGGAAGCTAAAGCCCATGATTTCCCTACAACGAACGGCCAAGTGACACGTGGCAAGGGGTAATGATGGCACACCTTTTTGAATTTCAAAGTGATAAATTACCCTCCTCATTTCAAAAGCCCCATTTCTGCCGTTTGCTTTTGTTTTCCTTGCTGAGCGTTTTTTCTCCAAAGTTTCAAACTTTCGTTCTTCGACTTCCCTTCACATTTTCTTTTTCTGCTCTTCATGGCTCCAGGAGTAAAGGAGATTGCCTCCTCACTGACGCTCGGGAGGTTTGAGGATATCCGTAGGCGATATGGTGTCCCAGACTTCATGGCCATTGTGGTTACCAGAGCCCAGTGATAGGGCGTGCAATCCGCCGGATGGCTTCATTACTGTGTATGAGGTCCATCTCAAAGGTGAGCTTCGTTTTCCTGTTCTAGAGGAGTTTTACCTTATTATGATGGCGCTAGGCGTTCCTCTCGCCAGGTTGCAACCCAACGCGATCAGATATCTGGTTTTCCCTGTGCATTTTTACTCGCTGCCATGACAAACTTTTGGAGGCTCTCATGGTCAAGGTTATGTTTCCTTTTACACATAACCTTGATAGGATAACAATGACATGTCGCTCGGATTTCTCCGTAATGTGTGGAGGGAACCCTAATTCCACCAAGATATGGAAAGACAAGTTTTTTTTCCTGGCGTCCGGGAGAATTGGTCCATTCCCCTTCTTTGGGAAAATGTGGCCAGTCAGTACTGTTCGGATCCCACAAGGGACGAGAGGGAGGCCATGAGGGAGTTCTCAAACCTGGTGATGGCTAATCTCGGGGGCTTTCACGAAAATAAGTGCAGTATTTTATTGTTGTCCAAGAACTTGGCAAAGGCCATGTGGGGGCCGCAGTCCGAGGCCTCTGCCATGACACCTTTTGAGAAGACGAAGAAGAAAAAACTGAGGAGGAAAGGAAAGTCTCTGAGGGATTGGGGGGCAACAGAGCACTCGAAAAAGAGTCATCCGGTCGAAAGCTCCAAACGTCCGGCGACCATCATTGAGTACCCCTCATCTAATGACGAGGATGACAACGATGATGATGATGATGATGTGATTGCCCCCCTTTTTAAGTGGTCGAGGACTAGTCCTTTACAACGGTCCTCGGGGGCTGAAAGTCCTGCTCTTGCCTCCTCTGCTGCTCCTCTCGGCAGGCCTTGTGGGACAATCATGCAAATTGTGGAACTCTCGGACGCCCAGTCTCCCGATGATGAGTCAACTCCTAGTGTTCCTGTTGATTTTGCTAGTGAAGTCTCGGACAGGATTGGTGATCCTTCCGAGGACATAGGTGGCGGGAACTCCATAAGGAAGGCTGAGGGAGGAGTGACAGCTGAGCCAGTCTCGGAGGTCGCAGAGACCGAGGAGTTCGGCATTGTCGGGTCGGCTCCATGCAAGCTTTTTGAGCATCCCGATACAGTCCAAGCTGAATGTCCATCAGGGCGTCCCACTGAGGTCCGGGAGGAGTCTAGTGATGAGGACATCGAGGAGGTCTGAGACCCTGGCGAGGTTGGGGCACCTTTTACAGCTGTGGAGCCTTCACCTCTCACTTTTGATGGCGGTGCTGTTTCGTTCGAGACTAGGGTTGAGGTTTCTGTGGGG
Source organism: Nepenthes gracilis (assembly GCA_033239525.1). NCBI lineage: Eukaryota > Viridiplantae > Streptophyta > Magnoliopsida > Caryophyllales > Nepenthaceae > Nepenthes > Nepenthes gracilis. The sequence continues at coordinate 15,334,534 of BSYO01000006.1, forward strand.
CCCGTTGCGGAGCCCCCCGCGTCTGAGGTCACTAGAGAGGGTGCCACAAGCAGCGACCTTATTATTTCATAGGTACCTTACATTTTCCTTTGAGTCCCTTGGTCTCCTGTTTTATTTTAGACTTTAACGTTTCTGCCCTTTATCACAACTTCGAGGCTTGGCCAAAAACCTTGACCGGTTAATTAGAGGTGTCGCCCAGAGCTTCTTACAGATGGAGGCCCTGAGGGTCGTTGGAGAAGCTGCCCAACGCGCAGAAGCAAAGCTGGCTGAGGTGGAAAGGAAGGTCGCCTCCATGGAGGATACCGTCAAGCCTTCACGGATTCAGCAGGGGCTTCTCCGGGATAGGGTCATTCGTCTGGAGGAGAGGCTGAGGACGTCCGTGCAAACCGCGAACATTACGCCGTTACCGGATAGCAAATACTGGGAGGGTATTCATATGTGCCGCCGAGTGTTGCGATTGATATGTCCACAGTTTCCCATAGCCGTTCTTGATCCTAGAAATGCCAGTGCTTTATGCACAGAAGACTTGTTCGGCATTTTTGGGAGGCCTTTTCCCGGGTCCTCTCAGCCGGGGCCTCAAGGCGATCCTCCTTCACCCAAGTGGCTAGGTTCGACGGACCAGGCGGGGCGCTCTGAAGCTCTAGAAGTTCAGTGGGAAGGGAGCCAGCAGGGGTCTTTGTAGAGGAAATGTAACATTATATATATATAACACTATACATGAGCCTTGTTCATGAATAAAACATATGTTTTCTGAGTTGAAGCTTTGGATTTTTCGCCTGGGTTGTACAAGTGTTTGCCCCTTTCGTAACGTGTTGCTAAGTGAGTTGTCCTTAGCCCAACGAGTGAACCTTTGAGGATTATGTTTCCGTTCAACCTCTCGGGTTGCCTGGCACTGCATCGAGCTTTAGGTTTGACCCTTTTGGTCGATCAGACGGAACCAAGTTTTTGGATACGACCTTTGGGACCGCTCGGGCGGAGCCGAGCTTTTGAATACGACCTTTGGGTTTTGGCCGCTCGGACGGAATTGAGTTTTTGGATACGACCTATGGGGCCGCTCGGACGGAGCCGAGTTTTTGAATACGATATCTAGGGCCGCTCGGACAGATCTGAGTTTTTTCAGAATATGACATTTGGGGCCGCTCGGATGGATCCTAGTTTTAGAATACGACCTTTGGGGCTGCTCGGACGGAACCGAATTTTTAAATACGACCTCTGAGGCCGCTTGGACGGATCCGAGTTTTTAGTAAACGACCTTTGGGGCCGCTCGAATGAAACCGTGTTTTGAGAATACGACCTCGGGGCCGCTCGGACGGATCCGAATTTTTAGAGTACGACCTTTGGGGCCACTCGGACGAAATTGAGTTTTTAGAATACGACCTCTAGGGCCACTCTGACGGATTTGAGTTTTTTTAGATCTGGGGAAGGCTTGCTTTCACTTGACCTAGGAGCAGCCTTGGTCTTAACAAGGTGACATGAGAATGCACAATAATGGACACATTGAAGGAACCATTTCATTCCTATAAACGTGTTACATTGGATGGCCTCTAAGGTTAGCTTAATCCTTCATGTCAAACTAGTGCCCTGGGTCCTAGATGATGCGGGTTCAAGTCCTCGAGTCTTCTTCGCCTGACTACATTCTTTTGTGGCTGCCGCCCATTGGGGGCGTTGCTTTTTGGCGGCCCTAGTCTACGCTAGCTTTCATGAAGCCTTCATGTGTAGTCCCCAAGGCTGGTCATGCGTGTTCCGTGCTTATGATGATCCAGCCCTCGATGGACTCGACCCACCGCGTCCTGCTATTCCGGGACCTTGCCCAGGTCTTCGCAGGAAATGGCCGAGATGGCCTTCCTTTGCTAGTTTCTCAATCTCTGCCCGCAGTGTCCTACAATCTTCAGTGTCATGGCCATCGGCGGCAGTGGTAATGGCAATACTTCCTTTGGTCACCTCCATCTCGATTTTTCAACGCCTTGGGCCACTTCAAGAATTCTTCGCCTTGGATCTACCTCAGGATGTTGGTGAGCGACTCATTCAAGGGAGTTGGGCCGATGGCCTATTTCCCCCCAGGGCAACCCGTTCAGGCTTATATCGCCTGGAAAGTCCTTGGGACTTCAGCTGGTTGCCAGACTTTCTTTTTCCATCTCCCGTCCTCGGGACAGGATCTTCTCCACCTCTCGGCTTCCCTGCTTCGTTGGTCTTGGCTCCAAAGGCTGTTTTTCAGATCTTTTTGAGCTCTCTCCTCATCGAGGATTGGGTCATGGCCTTCTTCTTGTTGAGGTAATCTCTCAATTCGCAAGAAGTTTACACAACTTCCCGCTCCACATGGCCCTCTTCTTTTGGGGCTTTCCTCTTGCAACTGGTTCTTTCTTGAAAAGCATCCTCCCTATTGCAGCAAGAGCGACGAGGATTCAGCCTTTCTAGGCCGTGTCCTCGGATCTAAGGGTCCAAGCGACCTCCAGGTCACAGTGGGACTTCGTTGCTCAAGGCAACCTGTGTCCCCGGCGTATGGTATTGGCAAGCTTGCTCCTTGCAATGCTTCTTCGTTCTCCCCTTCTTTTGGGGTGCTGGCCCTGGGAGGTTTCGGGACGCGCTCCCTTCAACTGCTCGTCCAGTTTTGTGCAGAGAGTTTGGACTGCTCTTGAGAGATCGTCCACTTTTTCTGCTAGTGCCCGTACACAAGGACTTGAAGTGTTATTCACCGTGCTGCTTGCTGGGAGGCACTTGCTGACGGGTGCCATATCTCGGGCTGACGCGCTGGCTTGGGACCGTTTGTTTACCATTTCGGTGTGCTAGATGTTTTGTGGTGACAGGAAGTAATGGACTTTTTATCACGGCGTTCCCACAGACGGTGCCAATGTTGCGTTCCAGATTCTGGCCTCCGTACAACGACGATGTGTGATGACGCCACGCACCTGCCGGAGTGCCCCAGAGATGAAACTCATGACAACAAATATATGTGTGTGGAAAGATGAAGAGAAAGAGAGAGAAAAACACACAGGAATTTACATGGAAAACCTCCGCTTGAATGAGGAGGGAAAACCACGAGGCTCAAGGCCTGGAGAATACTTCACTATAGGTGAAAGAATTACAAGTACAAATTGCGGGATTATTCTCTCTTTCTTCTTAGTCTTCCTTGAGAATTTTTTTCGGTCCCCTTTTTCAGTGCTCTAGTTGGGTATTTATAGCGGGAGATTTTTTTCCTTAAGAGAAGCCCACGTGGCTGCTGGCGCATGCTGGGAGGCTGCCCACCTACTCTGCTGATTGGGCCATGCTGTGTCAGGCATGCTGGCGTGTGCAGGGAGGCCATCCGCCGGCGTCGCTAATTAGGCCTTATTGTGTCAGGCGTGCTGGCCCTTGATGTTAGTCTTAAAATGATAAGACATACCCTGAGCGTCATTATTTACTGCAGAGGCGGCACGTCGCAGAGGTTGCGTGTTCCTTGGTAACAGTGAAGTCTCTGAGCTGGCGCTCTCGGCCGTTCCCGAAATGGTCATCGTCCTTAAGCTGCGTATCTGGCCCTCCCACAAGTCCGCAGGCTCACTGAGAGAGATAGTTCTCGGACGTCTACTACACTCTTGATCAGCGAAGGATCTTTGGTTCCTCGTGGAATGTCCTCGGGCTGTCACGTCAAGTATCGACCTCTCGAGTTAATCCAGGCTCATAGGAGCATCTGATGTTCTCGGGCTTTTTGTACTAAAATAACGTCTCGGTCAGCTTAGCCCTCTAGGCTTCTTGGGCCTTGTGTCTGTCCTTTTGGGCCGTGCTTTATGAGCCCCAGGGTATTGGAACCCATCAGAGGTTGTTGAGTCATTGAGCTGTTCAAAGATGGATTGATGCCACAAGACAGCTAGAACGGCTAATGTACATCTTCCACTCCATTACATATTAATTTACATAAAAACATGCTTTTAGTTGAGGCCAAATTAGCATTTGATGTTTTAGTTGAGAGTTTTCCTTGTTATAATTCGTTGTGATCTTTTTGTGAATTTTGTACCTCTATTTCTGCTTCAATGTAATGGAAAATCTACCATGGAACTACTCTTTGGTATACGGAAGGTTTTTTATTTTATTTTATTTTAATGTAATAAGTGTCGGAATAAACTCTAATTTTACGGTACGTTTGGTTACTAGAATGAAATAATATGGGAATATAATAGTTATTCTAGGGAATAGAATAGGATGAGAATATAGTTAGAATTGTTATTATCATGTTTGGTTGTTAGAATAGAATAAAGTGGAAATTAATATTCTTTTGTTTGGCTTATAGAATAGTATGAGGAATAAGATGAGAATAGTAATAATAATAATAATGATAATAGTAAAAGTAATAGTAATAATAATAATAATATATAATAATAATTAATAAATAACCTTATTGTCGTTGCTTTAATTTTCAAATTATTGGGGAATTTTCCATATCATTGATTAGATGTTAGGGCAGCATTCGCCTAGGAGACTCAAATTTAGTAAAATATCAAGGAGGCAAAGGATTTTATAGGTGACAAGAACGTTAAAATTTTTAGGATGATAGAGAAAGCCATTAAAAGTTGTACTGTGCACATTCATGTTTTCTGTTTTTAAGTAACGCAATAAATTAATGGGCCATTTGGTTCTTGTTCGAAATACTATTTTATGGATGGTGGAATTAAAACTAGAATTAAAGTATAAATTTTGATATATTGGAATTAAAGTTACGGAAATACTAAATTCTATTTTTTCATTTATATAATAGAATAAGGTTTTAAAGAAAATATTCCAGGCATGTTGAGATTTCAAGCCAGGTATAAAAATAAAAGAAATATTTAGCCTATGCAGTCTAGCAATTATGAGTTCTAGTGGCGCCATTCGAGTTTTTGTAAGCTTGTTGGCGTTTTATGGGAGATTATATAATGAAATTTTCCAGCCATAATTATAGAGCGATTTTATGATGATATCATTAAGAAAGTTTTAGAAGCCTAAGATATGATCAGCTTTATTTAAGGAGAGTACCCTGAGTTGGAAAGGAATATTTGTTTCATTTGGTTGATATGGCGAATAAGTAGAACTAATGATCTGGAATTGATCTTTCAATGGTGGGAATCCTTTTAGTGTTGAAAAGATACTCAATGATATTTGTATAATTTATATCTAAAGGATACAATGCCCTACAATTAGGTTATGCATCCCGAACGAAATGTAAGCTTGGTCAAATCTAGAATAGGCATTGTGTCTAATGAAAAAATGAAGACTGCCTGTGAAAGTTTGAGGATATGTATTTGGAGGAATAGATCAAATCGGTTTGTTTTAATGGGCGATTTGGAGATGGATCAAAATTGGTATTAGTCTCTACAGATTTGTATGAACTTGAAGGAACATTTATCAAATACGGTTGAGAAAGCCTTGAACCCTTTGGAAAATAAGAATTAACTAATGGACCAAATAAGTTGCCAAGTAAATTAGTACAGATGGTTATGCCCTTGAAAAAGATTTGGGTTTTGTCTTCCTACTTCAATAGATAATCACCCACAAGCATAAGTGGGGGAGGTGTTCACAAGGTGAAATTACTCCACCTGTAATTAAAGTTCTGTGATGAGATATTTGAGGATTTAGGGATAATTCCTTAGAAGAATTTAAAGACTTATGAATCTAAGAGTTTGAGGTTGTGACAGGTGGATCCCAATATGTTTGAAAAAGGTAAATGTTAAGATTGATGGTTGATAGCGGAAGTCTCCATCAAGGATCATAGGGATAGATCTTGATATCATTAAGAAAACTTTAAGATCATGCTTTCCTGCATGGCTTGAGGATCGATGTCCTTGGGTTAACTAGGAAAAGAAATCCATGGTTAGAATTAACCTTCCATGGTTCAAATTTAGCCATTGGAAGTTCTGTTTAGGAAATCGTGGATTTTGTTTTCGGAGATAGTTTGATCTAATAAATTAAGGATTAGAATGGTTATGTTTTGACTGAAGTTGACTTTGGGAATTGAAAATGGATAGACCTATCTAAGGGTTATGTAGATGAACTTCGGTATTTTGAGGAAGAACGAGAAAGAAAATTATGGGTAGACTTATTTGCTTGTAAAAGTAAAATATCTTATTCCTATGTTGGGAAACATAAGCGTGTCTGAAATGTAGGAGTCATGAAGTTGGAAGTGAAAAGTTCTATAGTCTTAATTTAGGATGATGGAAGTGACCCACTCCTAGTGATTATAGATGATGTGTTCAGATTGATCTAGTTGACTCATTGATGTACCGACAAGATCTTGAGGTTACTAAGTATATGGGTATTGAAAATTGGGTGACGTACTTGAAACCACATTGAACTTGTGGTGACCATATAATTGTAATCTCTAGTTCTGTTGCGTTATGGGTGTTATCTTCTCGGTATGGACATTTTGGGATTAGTGAAATTATGGCTGTTGTGTAGTTTGAATGTTCTAGATGGATTTGGTATTTTAGGAAAATCTCTTTTTGATGATATACCAACAAAATGAGGAGAATGTCCAGTACCCTGCCTTGGAAGTCTAATTCTGATGCAAGGTTCATGTTAGGATCTTAATTGAACTTAATAAAAGAATTAAATATTGGATCGAATTCGTTGTGATGGTAAATGGTAATAAGATGATTTAGAGTTAAATGATTGGATCAGAGTGGTGCAGCGAAAATGTGGAGAGCCTATGTTCAAAGGAAGCGATCAATCTTGAGGTTTTACTCGAAGGAAGTAAAACATTTTGCTCATTCGAGAATTAGAACCAAGTCAGAAAAATAGTTAATGAATTGGGTTTGCCTTTGAATTTGATGAATTTAAATAAGCATAGAGATAGGTACTAAAGATTGAGAACAATTTGGAGATTTGAGGTTTTCTAGAATAACCATCCTGATTTAGAAATAAATTGGAGACATTAAGAAAGTTTCTTGATTTTGAAAATTTAAGGATCGTTAAATTTCGAAGACAAAATTTCTATAAGTCAAGGAGAATGTGACGACCTGAGTTTTGAAATACGATAATTAGGGTGAAATTGAATTAGTAATGATCAAGGATTAGGTTTAAAATGTAGGAAATTAAGTTTGGAAGTAGAAAGATGAAGCTGGACCTTATAAGGTATCGGTTTTCAAGATATGGTTAATATGAGTGGTGAGATTTTAGATTTCCAAAACATAATAATTGGGAGGTAATTAAGTTAAAATAAGTGAATTATGGTCAAAAGGAACAGGATGAATCAGATTAAAAAGCCCAAAGTTTCAAAATTGGAAAATCTGGGATAGAAGTTATAAACCAAGAAATGTTGATTCGTAAATAAGATTCTGAGCTTTAAATTATGATAATCATGATTTTTTAAGATTATATAATCAAAATTAGGGTCCAAGAATGTAAGAAATTGGGTTAGAATGGTCAAAACGGGTCTCGGATGACAAAAACACAACGTTTCCGTACTGCAAGCTCGATTTGCACCTGACAAATGCCTGATGGCTGCTCGAGGTAAGGCAGGAGTGGAGTGTGTTACGAGGAGGGCGCTCGATTAGAGCTCGAGCGCCAGTCATGTGAAGCCTCATGTGAAGCCTTAAGAGCAGAGGAATGACAGCAGCACGAGAGGAAGAAGAGAGGAAGGAGAGTGAAGAGAAGAAAAGGGAAAAAATCTTCCAATCCGCTCCGATCAAAGTAGGAATAATGGTAGATCGGGTTCAAAAAAGTATATTTTGGACATTGTATACCATTTTTACAGTGTTTTAATCTATCTGAAACTGTATTTATGCTCTAAAAGTATATTTCTCCAAGTTTTGTATGAGTAAAGCCTATTTTTATAAATTAATCAAACAGATTTCATATTTACATGTATATACTACAATATCTGGCTTCAATTTCATGTAAATGTATGTGTTTGGTATCCGTTTTATGTCCGAAATATTTATGAAACCCTAGATATGAAAATCAAGGATTTAATATTTAAAATGCATAATTTTTGATATGTGATAGTTAGTTTAGAAAAGAGTATTGTTCGTGTTATGATTTATAACTAAGAAATTTACACGGAATCACATTGTTAAATTTCTGTGGATTTCTAGAGTATTTTAAAGAATTAATGGTGAAATTCTTACTGATTTTTTAAGTTTGATAACTTATGAGTTAAGAAAAGAGAGGAAAATCGTTTCTGATACTGTTAATTATGACCCAAGACTGATATACGGTCATGTGAGGTTCTCCGACATGCCTTAGGATATTTCAATGGTAATCGGAGATAATTCTGTCAATTGAGTTATATGTGGTTTGCCCTTCCTTGGGGCGTTACTGGAACTGACACTAGAGGTCAGAAATCCTCCGTTGGCTTTCAATTGTGTGCCCAAAAATACAATCGGTTCTTATTCCTGGCCTTTGATTGTGTGGCGAAAATACAATCTATTCTCAATTATTCGCCCCCTCAACTAGTAGGGTATGTTAGTTGGGTCTTTAGAATATCAAACTAGAATTTCTAAAGAAACACGTGAGTTTTGGAACTATTTTATGAAACCATTGCATATTTAAATAGAATCATACTTTACTCCTATTTCCATAAACTGCTTCTATTCTTTTGATCTGATATTAACGTGGCTTTCTACCCTAACATGATTCATGGTTTTTGTGACCTATTTATATGAAAATTATGCTTTACTCATAATCATTGTACGTGTTTCTACTCATCTGCACTCATATTTTACATGAAAGCATAAATAATAAATTTTGAGACATGTTCGTGTAGAATCATGCTTTTCTCATGCTTTTGTATATGTTCATATTCTTTGATAGTTTCTAGAATCGTTTGCATTGTGTTCTGCTAATATTTTCGTGATGATTGTCTTATCATATTTATGCTTTAAATGCCACTGTATCTATTTTGCTACATTATGTTATGCGTGAAAATATTATATTCTGCACATTTAAGTACTTTACTAGGTTTCGATTTACTGTTTTGTTTCCCTTCTCCAGATAAGAAAATAGAGAAGATACTGGATGATCAGGCTTAGTTAAAGCTAGTGAGGAAGATCTGGAGCCTCGGAGTTTTTAGAGACTTAGGACTATGATGATGTTTTTGAAAATATCTGAATTTTGAAGGAGGATCATGTATAAATAGTTACGATATGTATTATATTATGTCAGAACTGTATTTATATTTTCGCGGGTTTCTGTTAAGGATCTAGATGCTTTTGCTATATGTTTTCTGGATTCTGAACATGTTCTAGATGTCATCTTTTATATGTTTTTGAAGTTGATAAAATTATATTTGAGCTATGGATGGAAATGGCAAATTGGTGGTCCTATTTATGTGTATTATAGGTTAAAATATGGTATTCGAATAGTTGTGTGCTTGTACAGTGTATTTATTACAGGATGTATTTTGGTTTTTGTTCAGTCTTAAATAGAACTCTACCAAAATTTTTGCAGAATTACTGATTTGAATTTATAAATTTTATTCTATATGTGTCTGACGAAAGATCCTATGGGAATTAGGATCCATTCCACCACAACAGTGCATGTGAACAGTGCACGAATTACACATATTGGTTAATTTCTAGAATTTCTGACATCCTATGGGTAAATTATCAAACCCAAGATATAGGTAACTATAATCCCAAGTCGATTTATACATTAAACCCTAAATCAAAGCTTAACGGTGTCTAAATGCGGGTTAGGGGCTTCGCGAATGAATTTTCACCTCAAACCATAAATTCAGATATCCAATCGATAAAATTACATGCCCAAATCATGGGTAACCATTGTGTAGTCCCAAATTAAGCTAAAGCCCCAAAATTTCGTGGGTATCATGTCCGGGCAAATCCTAGGGTTTTGGCAAACAGAAATCCACATAAATCCACCAAATCGAGTATCCAATTGATATATTAACTTATATAAAATATGGGTAATAATATTCTAGTCCTAATTTATATAAAATCCCTAAAAATCGAAAATCGAAACCATCTAGGGCATGGGTGAACGGTACCAACCCACAATGAACAAGCATAAAAATGAAAAAGGAGAATATGGGTGCACTTATCTCGATTTGATTTACCATTTTTTCAATTAGTTCGAGCTCGGAATCGAAACTGAAGAGCTTTGTTAGGTAGCATCTCCTTCGCGCGGCTACCCTCCCTCTCTTGTGTCGACCTTTGCCACGCACATTGCTTGGCTTCTTGCACCGATGACTACCGGCGCACACTCGTTGGCGCCACCTCCTCCTTGCGGTGACCGCCTTCCCTGACACAACTCTCCACCGCGCCGAGCCTGGAGAGAAGCCCTAACCCTCTCTTAACTCTCTCTCTCCCTGAACGCCCTCCTTCCCTATTCGTTTTTTCCTCTGCTTCTATTATTTAACATTATTATTATTATTATTATTATTATTATTATTATTATTATTATTATTATTATTATATATTGGTTTCTTTTAATCTCAAAATTTAAATTGATATTTGGGGAATCGAACAGGCGCACTTCGGGCACCGGCCCATTGAATTCAAATATTTTCTAAAATTGTGTAATATTTAAGTAATTTTTTATCACGCCCAAATTACCCAAAATAATAAATAATCTCAATTATATCGGATAAAAATTCGAGATGTTACAACAAGGTCCATCAAGATCACTGAAAATCAAGAAAATGTCTTATACTAAATCATTATCTATATCAAATAGTTCCTGAGATATAATTATAATAAATAACAATCCGATCAAATCTCATAGATGATATCATATGATCCAATGTCACGTTACATAATCGGAACCATCACCACATTCATGTGGGACACAAACCATAGTTCTGATCTAAATCTCATAATCTCATATGTTGAAATTAATGAAAACCAAAACCAAATCATATAATTAAAAAATTAATGAAATTAATCCATGCATCTCAAATTATAGTCCACACAAATACATGTAAAAATATAAAGCATGCATGAAATCAAAAAATTAAAGATTATTAGATCAACTTAAGGAAGGCCTGACTTACAGGTTGTGTTTTACATTAACAGCACAAGGCTTGACTGCATTTTAGGCTGACAGTTCAAGGCTATCTATGTACATTATATCCCATAGACTCAAAACTTGTTCACTATATTTTGTCACTTGCGATTTTGGATGCAACCTTAAATTTAGTTATATATTAGGACGTGCGAATATATATTAATTTCTATTAATTCGTTACAATAATTCTCATTTAAATATACAATAGAGCAGGTCAACTATAAAATACCTCAACCTTCCTATTAGCAGAAGAGGGCCACACATCATATATGTTTCCGTTAGGACTAAGCCTCCTCGTAGGCAGCGGTACCATATAAATCTTGTGATGGAACAGATTTTTTTTATGTCCTCAAAAGCTTCCGTCAAAGCAGCAATACCATTAACGGTCTAAAATATAAGACAAGACTCCTGCAGAAATTTTGGCAGAGTCTCCTTTGTAATGGATAAAAAATCTAAAAATACAACCATATATAATCATCCATAACAAGCACACAACTATCCATCATTTATAATTCCTACAACAAATATTCACAGGATCACATGTGCCATCCATGGCACAATTTTATAAAAATATTTACTACTCTAACAGTTTAGTAACGAGATGCCATCTAGGACCTGCACAGTAAATTTAAAGTATATAGCGAAAGTAAACTAAGAACCTGCAGAAGCATAGTATTTTCTCTTTTACTATCATACATATCATGAGCTTTCTATACAAAATCAACATGTTCTAAGACATCAATAATCACAAGATCAGTATACAAAAATCATGTGCAGCTAGGCCTTTACGTCGACAGGCTCCTCCAAAATAGCTCAAATGTGCTAAGGTTCTCAAAAGTCTTCAAAAAGCTTCTCTCTCTGGTTACTCTTTTTCGTTAGGTAAAAGTTCTACTGTCTCATTTGGAGGGAAAAAAATACTAAAATAGTGAGCCGAGGCCAGCAAGGTACATGCATATGAACTGTAAAACGGTTATGCCAAAATGATCATATAACAATGCAGAACCAGAATGTTTAATCAAACATCATCTAAAACAATAAAGACATGCTATAATGATATTAAATCTCATACTTCATAAATTATTACACTATAGACTGTTAAACAATAACTATAAACTTTACTGATACATGGTAAAATTGAAAACAATACTCTATACTGTTCACTGTCATCTTTTTCACTGTATACGATTCATTATCATCTTTTCATCAGATGATACTCTATCATCCTTTCACTGTACAATAAATTTTTATCTTTTATCGTGACATATCTTAACAATTTTAGACCCTACCAGTGTACCCTACTGGCGGAAGGGGCGAATGATCGAGATAGATTGTGTTCAGTCCACACAATCCAAGGCCTATCATGTCATATATATATCCCTTCCCGAGGGATATCTGTACTGTGTGTCACCTGAAAGTCGGCCTATGTTTCTCCTAGCTTAACGCCCTTGAGGACAGGGCGGACCATGAATCGCTCCATGGACAGAGCTATCCTCAATTACCACCGTAAATTCTAAGGCCTCATCCAAGAACTTACCTGAATTGTAGTCAGTCTCGGGTCTTAAAATAACTTTAATGGAAATCATCTCTTTATCGAAAATTTCATTTTTGAAATCAAACTTTCACAACACAATTTCAGCACTTCTTTAAATTTACATGAAAATTTCGTCGGTATACGTTCGTTCACATTTTCAAAAACAAATTATACCGAAAGTTACACCTCGATGTCAATTAACTTTTATGTAACTGGAGCTTTGGTTAAAAATCACTAAAATCCCTTCATTTTCGTACTTAGCGCTTCGCCAAAATCTTCGGACTCAAATCGATCACTAAACAAGTCTTATTTCATGAAATCAAAGTCATAAATCCAAACATATATACTTAATCATCCATTTAAACCATAAATCCCCAAAATTTTGAGTTAGGGTTTGGCTATATTCTTTCAATATCAAAATAAACACATAACACATGCTCATGCATGAAATCGGAGCCAAATACTTTCATAAATATGAACAAACATGAAATCTAACCGATTAATCGAAGGAAACATGTTTCACCATCATTTTTACAACATTTCCATGAACTTTAAAACAAGAGAAACGGTAAAAATGTAAAACGACGTCCGAGGTACACTTGCCTTGTCGCGGGCTTTCACCTTTATAACTGGCTCATGGATAGATTCGGGCTCTTGGGCCTCGTTCTCCCTTCTTCTCTCTCTAAGGTCGGCGCTCCCTCTCTCTCTAAAACCCTAAAATCGTGCGAAAAAGAGAGGAGCGAAGTCTGATCGTGTTTTTATACTGCTCCTGCCGGGATTCTGAACGGCACTGGTTTTTCCGCCCGATAGGAGGGCTCGAGCGCCACTCGGCTGCTTGCTGAACTCGGGCATTTTTTCAACTTTTTACTTTTAACTATCACTTTTTCACTACATACTTATCCTCTTATTGATTTTAATCACCTTAATCACATCTAGTTATTACGTTTTTAGTTTCGGGTCCTCACAAATCTCATTCCTCGGATCACAAAAGAACCCACGAAGGTCTTAGACTACTATGGTTTTATGGTGATCTCGGCCCTAGCAGCATGCATGTGGAGTGGTGCAAGACTTGATTCATGGTTCTACAGCATACGGATATCCAAATATATACATATATTATTCGAGTTTTTTTTATAAATAATAAAACCCTTCAAAATTATAAATACCAATCTCAAATCATCAAACGACTAGTAAAATAAACATGCATGTGTATAATAAATAGAAAGGGTGCATAAAAATAACTTATAAGAAAATCCCCAAAATATATACAAACATTGTTGGATATAAAAATAGACCAAGGATTTGGCTTACGGATACTTATTTCAACCTTATACTCAGAAAATTTGATAAAAGGATGCTCCGAGATGTCCTATCACTACTTTCCCTCTCTTCCTTCTTCCTTCTCTTCCTCTCTCCTCCCTCAGCTTCACACGAAAATGATTGAAATCCTAACCCATGCACCTGTACATACCTAACTCGTGCTTGGGGGCGCCTTTAGTGTGACTGTAGCAAGGCCCCAAACACGGCCCAATCTAAAAATTGCACATCCCGCTCACTTTCAGCATGTCTTGAGCGCAAACCTAATGCATGGCTTCTAGAAAATGTGCCTCCATTGCGCCTACAACATGCTTCAAGCGTAGAAATATGAATCCGGGTCTTTTAGATTTTTACAAAATACCATTAATTTGATACATCTAATAAATCTCAAAATTCATAAATACAATCGAAATACATTAAAAGGGAATTTGGGTATTACAACACTCCCCCACTTATAAAAATTTCATCCTTAGAATTTTTGTACCTTAATCCTCAAACAGTTAGGATATTTCTCTCCAGATCTTGTGGTTGCTCTCCCATGTCACTTCTTTACTTGTGTGATTCCTCCACAACACTTTAACTTATGGAATCATTTTATTTCTCAGCACCTGATCCTTTTGATCCAAAATCTAAATTGGGACCTTGACATATGGCAAATTCTCGTCGATTTCTAACAGCTTGAACTCAAATATATAGGACGGATCATATACATATTTCCTCAGTATGGATACATGAAAAGCATCATTACATTCCACCAAATTTGAAAGCAATGCCAATTTGTAGGCTACCTCTCTGACTCGCTCCAACACCTCAAACGACCCAATGAATCTCGTCTTCAGCTTTCCCTTCACTCCAAAATGCGAGATTTTCTTCTTGAAGATACCTTCCAGAAGGACATGACTGCCCACATCAAATCTCAAATCCGTCCTCCTATCTGCGTAACTCTTTTGACAACTTTGCACGACCATCAGACGATCCCAAATGATCTCAATCTTTTTTGATGAATCTTGGATGATATCAAGACCCAAAAGTCTACAGTAGCCAATCTCCTCCCAATTGATAGGAGACCTGCATCTCTGACCATATAAAGCATCAAAGGAGCCATCCCGATACTCGATTGATAGCTATTATTATAACCAAACTCTACGAACGGTAAATAGTTATTCCAACTTCCTTTCATCTCCAAGACTGCTTCCCTAAACATATCCTTTAAAATTTGAATGGTTATCTCAGACTGATCATTGATCTGTGGATGAAATGCCAAACTAAACTTTAACTTAGTCACTAGTTCTTTATGCAGACTCTCTAAAAATTTTAACACAAATCATAGGTCATGATCTGAGACAATTGAAGTTGGAACACCATGAAACCTCACAATCTCATTAACATACAAATGGGCTAACTTGTCTCTAGAATACGTCATCCAAACTAGTAAGAAATGAGCCAACTTGGTCCATTGTCCACAATCACCAAACTGCGTCCATATTCTTCTCTATTCTCAATAATCTCGAAATAAAATCCATTGAAATATACTCCCATTTTTAGTTGGGAATTTGCATCTTACTTCATCGTAGGCCAATAGTAAACCTATCACATAATTTTAAATGTTAGGGTTTTGCCCACTACGTGTGATCCATAAATCTCGAGATGCACTTCTCCCAGCATGCAGTTAATTTCTTCTGGCATTAGACACTGCTTGTAAGGGATGGAGTACCCTTCTCAATACAATCTTCTGTCCTAAGAGTGTACTAGCTTGCTGTCATTTTTATACACTTAGAGTCGTTCGGGTTTTTGGTAGGCCTTCCTCTAGGTACCTTCTGAGTGGAGTCACCCAAGTATCGCTGTCTGAAATTTGAAGTATCTCTTTTTCTTCTATGCTCAGGGTCATGAGGATATCTTGCATCTCTCTAGTGTATTGCTCTAGATTTCGAGTCGTAGCTACTTTCACTAGCTGATCATCCTTCCAGTTATCTTCTCTTGGATGTGGAGGATTTTCACTATGTCGAATAATTCGGTCAGGATCTTTACTTTAGTGAAGTATCTTGGGAGCAATGGCCTGGATGCTTTGAAATTCTCGGTGACTTGGTTGACGATCAGCTCCTAATTACTATTAACGACTAGGTTTCAGCTGAGTATTCCTTCACTATTCTAAGCCCGGCTAATAAGGCCTCATATTCAGCGATGTTGTTGGTGGCTGAAAATCCGAGGGTAATCGAGTATTTTCCTCTGAATCATCCGGAGTTCTTTGAACCACGCCACGGTCGAAATTCTATGTCAAACTCGCCCAATTTAATGGTCCATATAGTATGTCATTTAGACACTGTGGGTTTCTAGAGGATCCTCGTTAGTGGCTGATCTGTTAGGACGATAATCTCATGAGTATAAAAATACCATCATAGTTTCCTGGCGGAGTAAACCAATGCTAAAGTGATCCGTTCGATGTGTGAGTACTGAGTCTTAGTGTCTGTCAGAATTTTGATGATGTAGTTAATCGGCCATTGTACATCAAATTCTTACCTAACTAGAACTGAACTTAGTGTCGTGTTAGATATTACTAGATAGAGGTATAATTCTTCACTTTTTTTTCGAAGAGGTCAAGAGAAGTGGATTGGTGTGGTATTCCTTTAGTTCTTGGAAAGTTGTCTGGCAGTCTTCCATCCACTAGAAATCATTTGCATTAGTTCTTCTCAAGGCCTGGAAGAAGAGAAGATATTTCTCTACTGACTTTGTTAGGAATCGGGAGAGTGTTTGAGTAACCTGGTTAGTCTTTGGACTTCTCTTACAATTCGAGATAGATTCATGTCCGCAATAACTTTTATCATTTCAAGGTTTACTTTAATTCCCCGATAAGATACGATAAATCCAAGGAACTTTTAGAGGTTATTCCGAACATGCACTTTGTTGGATTTAACTTCATCTGATACGCTTGGAGTACCTAGAAAGATTTACCCTGGTCACGAATATGGTCATCGGCTAATATGCTTTTGATGAGGATGTCATCGACATGTACCTCCATATTTCATTTGATTTTTGCCTCAAATATCTTGTTCACTAGCCACTGATATGTGTCTCTCACATTCTTTATTCTAAAAGGATGACTTTGTAGCAGTATATCCTCTGGTTGATTATGAAGGAGGTGATATCTTCCTCATCGAGACTCATTTAGATCTAATTGTAGATTGAATAGGCGATTATGAAACATAACAGCTCATGCCCAGATATGCGGTCTACCAATAGATCAATTCTTAGTAATGAAAAACTATCTCTCGAACAATCACGAATTCGGATCAAGTAGGTCAATTTAAATAATTAATTATAATTTCTAAAATTTAAAATTCTAAATAAATTTAATAAATAATATTAAGTCCCAAAAATTCGGGTGTGATAAACTAAATACATATGATTTAACAAATTAAACATCCATATAGGACCTCATCGGACAACCATTCAGACAAAATAATTATGACCTACTTTACAATTATAATTAGAGATGTAACAATCCAATCAAATTAGGATCAACCATAACATAATATGCAAAGTATTTTCAAAATATAATCATAAGCCTATACCCGGCCAATTCATAATCTAATCATATCAAATATCAATTTAATCCTTACTACTGAAATTAAAACTCACCAAATCTGGTGAATAGCTGACAAATTACGTCCTAACTCTGACAACGCATCTGAACTTTCTACTCTTAAGAGATAAAACAAAAAACGTGAGCCAAGCGCTCAACAAGTATCATTTTAAACAAAAAGAATCCAAAAAATCAGAGGGAATGTCAAATGGATAAAAATCTATTCAGGTGATAGAATAAATCCAAATCGCCGATATGACAAATCCAATAAAATCTAAGATCCAAGATTTAAAATACAATGATAATATCGTACACAAATCAAGTATTTAAATCCAAAACAAATATCTAAAGTATAAAACAGTTCTCATTGAGACGTGTATATATATATAAATATAAATATATATATATATATAAACAAAATGAAAATGATCTAGACCAATTCCAATAGACAAATAGCCAATTCTAAAATTCAATCCATGTCCAAGCCCAAATCTAAGTTCAAATCTAAGGCCCGATCAACTAGTGATTTGGAGTAGAATTCGATAGTCAAATGATCCAATAGCGTGCGTAGAAGTAGAAACAACGTCGCAGCAATTAGTCCAAAGGTTCTAATCAAAACATATAGTCAAAAATTATTTGTACGAGACATACCAAAACCCAACTTAGGACAAAATCGATGAATTTTAAATTTAAGTTTAAAATCAAAATTCAAATCAAAGTCCGATATAAATCAATATAGGAATACAAATCATGCATCAAATTTAAATTTTGATTATTTAAAGACTAGTTTGACGAAGGGTTACGCATAATCTCGATAACCTTAGGTAAAATTAAATGCAAATTAGGTCAGCATGTATGGCTACCCATGTACTCTCTACCCATGGGCTAGGTTGCTCACTATTATTTACCACTTGCGATTTTGGCTGCAATCCCCAAACTTATCAGATATATTAGGACGTCCAAATATATTATAATGTCAAATCAAATTATCCAAATGGGAAGGGTCACTACTCTAAACATTTCCTATCGACAAAAAGGGATTTTTAAATAACAAATATCTCCCCGTTGGGAGTTGGCCAGAATTTTTAATAATCTAAATCTAAATGTAGTGATCACGACTCGGCATGTGTATGTGACTGCATGGCCAATGTAAGATTTCATACTCATTTTCATAAAAATAAATTGATATAAAAATATACAGTATATAATAAATTTGTCTGGCTTTCAGAAAAATGTTAAACCCTTTAAAATTATAAAATCAGAACCAAAACCTCCAAAATATCTAATGAACTATACATGCATGTCCTGAATAAATAATTCTAGTGTATAAAAATTTATGCATGTTAGTAAAAATTTTAAACAGTATTTAAAACATTCCAGATGCTAAATCAGACCAAAGAGAAGGTTTACAGATACTTGCATTGACATTATACTTCGCAGATTTGGAGAAATGATGTCCCGAAGTGCTCGAATGGTACCCTTCTCTCCTGCGTTGCGTGCTACTTCTCTCTCTCCTCCCGTTCTCTCTTCGCGTGCCTCTCTCTCTCTACGCCCCTCCTCTACCGGCGGTAGCCTTGGCACCAGCAGCAACTGCGACCGCGACCGTGACCACAGCAGCAGCAGCTCGACGGTAGACGGCAACGGACGATGGTGCAATGCAGCTGTCATTCCTCCTCTCTCCACTACGCCTCAAACATAAAATAATCCACCAAATCTCAACCGATTTTCACAAAATAAATACATTCAACCAAATAATCGACATCCACAAAGAGAATGGAAGGATTTTCTTGCCTTAATTTCACTGATTTCATCCGATAATGGCGGCGAACAGACGGCAGCCGTTTGGCTTCTATTTGAGAATATGTCATCTACAAACACCGGTGGATAAAATGGAGGATGTCACCACGAAGAGGGCTTCACTGGTTTCTATTCCCGACGTCGGGACCTCCGGCGACGGCTGCAGCAATAGCTCGCGCTGGTCTCCCTCTCTTTCTTCTTTTCTTTTCCTCCACTTTCTCTCTCCCCGAATGCTTATCTTTATCACCGTTTTAATTTTTTTATATTATTATTATTATTGTTATTATTTTAAAATTTTTTATTTCAAAATTCAAAATAAGAGCGCACCTCGCGTACCAGTTCGACTGATCCAAATATTCTTCTAAATTTATAAGATTAAATTAATTTTTTACCATGTCTAAATTATCAAAAAAATATAATTAATATTATAATAATCCGAATAAAAATTTTGGATATTACATTCTCCTTTACTTATAAAAATTTCATCCTCGAAATTTACGTATTTTGATCTTAACCTCAATTATCATACAATGAGGATATTCTTCCCATATTCATTTTCGATCTTCTCAGTAATTTTTCTCGATCAAAAGATTTATCCAAATATGATCCTCATCAAATAAAGATATTCTCTCAGACTTATCCTCAATGTCTCTTAACATTTCTTCAATTAGAAGATTCCTCAAAAGCATAATGGCCAATGGAAACTTATTATTCCTCTGGAATCGAAATCACATCTTTAACCTAAAGCACTTCTTGTCGATAAAAAACGACTTCAATCCAAACACTTGTAAAAGATTATTCATAAAAAATATATCGTATCCATCCATTAAATTTAGAAGAAAGGCCAATCTATAGGCCACCTCTCTAATCTCATGAGAGCTTGAATTGTTTCAATAAACATCTACTTCCAATTGTCCTTTTACTCCAAAATTCAAAAATCTTCTCTCCAAGAAGCTTCCAGAAACATGAGACAATTCTTTTGAACCTTCAATCGAATTGTAATTCCGATCTCCTACATCAACCTCAAACCAAATCTTGTGATAGATAACCACAAGACTGCACGCTTCTGTTGCACCACTCTGATCAATCATTATCCTCAAATCAAATCAAAAGCATCGAAATAAAAATACCTTGTAATCTTCTCATCTTGAAAATATGCCAATGACCAATCTCAAGAATGATATCCTGATAAACAAGCAATAGGCCAATTCATCAGCTTATCCATTATCTACCTTAATTATCAAATGATCATCAAAATCCTTTGTTGTTTGGGGCGGACTCGAAATAAAATCTCGAAAGCTTCTTCTCACATCTTCCTTTAGGCACAAGACACATCTTGCCATGGTTCATGATCAAACCGCCATCAATCTCTCTCTCCACTCTGCTAGATAGAGAGTCTTCGACATTCCCATCGAATTTGGATAACTCCAACTCAATCACAACTACAGATGACCTCATTTGCTCCGAGCTTTCATCCAATCAGCCAAAACTCAAATGAGAGAATTCTTAAAAACATGCCACCTCTCGAACGTGCAATGAAAAGCACTTTGTGCAGATGCTTGAGATTGCCTGCTTAATCTCTTCCAACTTCAAGATGGCTCATCCAAAAAGGACATTACCATTGATCTTCTTAAAAACTTCTCCCACAAATTGAAGTTTCGTTCAAAATCCAACCCTGATGGCCAAGAGAGGAAATACCTCTGGCCCAATCTTTACATTGGCATTCTCGCCACAGTACCTTCACGTAAAATCCTCCATACTATGCAGCATCTCGAACTTTCCTTGGATAACACGCCCAATTATGCAAAATCCAAACATATCTAGATCTTTCTTTGGGAGCATCGTTGAACGCCGCCAATCTTTCCGATTCATCAGGGATTGACAAGGGTTATTACCCTCCGTAATATAGTTTCATGATCCTAATTTTATAATTTCTTATTCTTGAGGAAGGTCCACCAAATTTCTTTCTTTCACAATTTCTTCACTTGAGAGAACAATTCAGTCATATAATAAATTATGGGTTTCCCTTTGAAAACTTTTATAATTTTTATCTTCCCTTCGAATTTAAATCTTCTCATGACTCAATTTGTATGCATGGATATCATTATGTATAGGGAAGGTTAGAAATTTTTACTACCAAGAGATAATTATAACTTTAGAGACTTCTAGACCATATTTCCTTCACAAATAGAATACAAACATATTTTTCCGAAGCTTATAATTAAACACATGTAATTGAACATAACTTACATAATAATTAAATATGGTGGGATCATGCAAACTTAATAATTATCTCTAATGAATAGTGTTAGGGCCAATTCACAGCCTCCGGACGTGTTGAATGGGTCAATTCTTGCAAAATCAAACGTCCAACCGATGTATATACACAATTAGGATATGGATAATACATAATTAGAGACAATTTATGCATAGGGTTTGAATCGGGAGGGGTAAGGGAGCTAGGCGCAGGTCTAGGGTTTCATCGAAGTGAAATTCGCACGAAACGTGGGGAAACAGGACATCAAACCACAAATAATCTTTGTAAGAGTCATGGGTTCCATGTTTTACATGATTTTGGTTGGTACCGGAATGAAAGTATCCAAAAAAACGAATGACAATCAAAAGAGAAGAAAAAGATTGTATGAGTACACTTATCTTAACCTGATCTACCACTTTTATAACTAGCTTTCGGATAAATTTGGACTCGTGGGCTTCGATCTTCTCCTTCTCTCTCTTGTTCTCCACGCTCTCTCTCTCTCTCTCTTAGGGTTTTGGTCTGTCGGAAAAATAAAAATCGTGAAGCCAGCTTGCCCTTTCGAGCACTAGTCAGATGAATAGCCGGTGCAAGCTCACTGTCCCCGCCTCACTTGAGCGTCGGTGACGAGTAGTAGGCGCAGCTATTCTGCCCCCTTGGCACCTACCTTCCGCACTCGAGCGCACAACAGATACCATGCCGCTGGGTGGGGCACCAACAAGAAACACCCGATTTTTCTCCGATCTTAGTTCCGAAACATAATCTTCCACATATATTAGGCCTAATATTGATTATTATTATTTTAATTACCTCCTAATTATTATATTTTGGAACGAAAACCTCACAACTCTCCCCCATTTATAAAAATTTTGTCCGTAAAATTAACGAATCCTAAGAATTAATTAAACCTATGTACCTCAGAATAGATGGAGATACTTTTCCTGGATTTTGTCCCAAAATTAATTTTGGAACGGGAACCTCCCAACTGAACTTGTCTACTATCTACCAAAAGTAGTGCTTATTACACCAAAACATTTAATCAATTTTATATCCAAAATGACTTAAGGTACCTCTCCTTTCGACTTTTCTATGATTTCATACTTTCACGTTCTAAAACTTAACAGATCTAATAAATTATTACACATGAAATAAAAAAATCCTAAACATATATGGACATGTCAAACCCAAATATATAAGATCAGACAAATTAAAACCCGCATAGGACCTTATCAGACTATTATCTAGACAATTTATATATACCTGTTCAAATATATTGTAAGAGAGGTATCCAAATAAAATATCAACGCATCTACACAATATATATAAGTCTAGCTATCCGTATTATACAATCCAAAGGCCTACTTTTGGCTAATTATCAATATCTAAAATAAAACCCATAACAAACCGATCCAAATAGTAAGAGAATACAACCAATACCAACTGAATCATACAAATGTTGAACTTATCGAGTCACGTGATGCCGCATCCAATCTTGTCCATCCAATCTTGTCCAGCTCTCGTAAAAGATTCCAACTCTCTATAAATCCGAAAAGATGAAAACATGAAAACATGAGCTAGAGGGTCAGCAAATACCGACATAATATACACAAATCAACATATAAAAAAATCAGAGGATGAGTTCAAAATCAAATGTCACAAGCAAATAACAAATGTAAATCTAAATATTCTTCATCACACCCATAGAAACACATATCGAGAATTATACTTACATTATACACACCCCCAACGGAAACCATCGCACACCCACATAACGGACATTTGCATACCATAATGAATTGCATCTCATCACACCAACTCTCGGTCATCTCATATCATTGGCTCCATTAGTTCGACTATATTTTAGATCTGTAACTCTCGACCATCTCAAATTATTAATTTCGCTATAATTTAAACACCCACATATCATGAGTTATCGAATAGATTTCGATTGGTTATCGGTTTGCATATTTTAGACCATAAATCTCAACCATCTCTTATCATTGACTTTCATCATGCTTGTAACTCTTGTTTTTGATTGGACTATATTTTAAACCTGCAGCTCTCAACTATCTCTTATCATTGGCTATCAATTCGACTACATTTTAGGCCTATAATTCTCGCCCATCTCATATTATTGGCTACCAGTCCGACTACATTTTAGGCCTATACCTCTCAGTCATCTCATATCATTTTACGCTCCTCTCAGCCATTAGTTTTAATATCGGCTACATTTTAGACTATATTTTTTCAGATCGGCTGTATTTAAGGCTCATCTCTTAACCATCTCAAATTTAAGCCTATAAATCTCGGCCATCATACATTGACTCATTAGAGCCTTGGACTACCAAGGACTCACACATGCACCGACCCACTGGATCTCAAGCCCCGCCCAGTATTCATACAATACACTAATATAAAATATAAATGTAGAACATATTATCTCAATCAATTAGAGTTATCATTGATTATATTTAGATCGTGCCTTGATTTTATACCAAATAGAAAAAGGATAGGCTTCTCATAACTCTTTCTCTCTCCTACCATGCACGCCTCCTCAGTGCAGCACCTCTGCCGCGCCACCCCCCAATGCCGCTCGACCTTCTTCTCTCTCTCCTCCTCTCTCCTATTGTGAGCTTCTCCTACATTGCGCCTCTATGGTTTATGCTATATTTTAGATTCCTTGCCAAGTCCGTGGCTCAACTTCGTCAACCATCTCTTATCATTGACTTTCATCATGTCTATGGATGGTGAATCATAGAGAGGGCTTCAAGCTTCGTAACCCTTCCTTTCTGTCTCTTCTCTTTCCTCTTCCTCAACTTTCTTTTCCTTTCTTTTCTCTTCCCCCAATTTGCTCTACTGCCCAATTTCACCAAAAAAGAATTAATTTTATCCAAAATAAATTTGATAAAGATTTAGGATATTACAATACTTTCTTCAACTAATTGTCTGGTCAATAAAATGCTTTATTTCTTCTTATGTAATATTATCCATATATCCACCTATATATTTATATTGAAATTATTAAAAATAGATGTGGGTCTCACTTTATTGTAATTTTTTCTCTTTTATTAATCTTACACATACCAATTTTAATAATTTTGATAAAAATGGATATACAAGTAGGTGTATGAATATGATTTCCCTTTCTTCTTTTAGGAGTAGGCTCATCGCTTGATGAGTAAAATGCTCTCTCTCCTTGTATGAGTAGTTTCCAGAATAATAATAGTAATAAAACTATAGTTCTATTTCTAGTTGAGTACAAATTTTCTAGTAATTAAATTAAGAAGTTAACATAACGTAAAATATTTTTTGCAGTATATTCATTTGAAAAAAGAAAAAAATAATTGTAATATCAAAAGGTTGACCAAATAAATGGACCTAGAAGATCACTCATAATATAAACAAATGTAATGAATTATATTTATATTTGACATAAATAGTAACCACTAAAGTATAGAAATTGGCAAACATCATCCCCCACACCACATACAATAGACATCATAAAGATGTATACGGTATTTATACGGAGTAATCATATATGAAAACCCTCGTTCCTCATCTCATGGCACGCGAAAGCCTATTTTGATGAGGGTGGCGGAGAAATAGAAGGCATGGTCGGCATTGCAGGCAGCGGAGGCAATTTCATCTTTGGCATTGTCGGCAGTGATGGGAACGTGGCCTTCGGCAGCGCAGGAGCAGCCGACAGCGGAGGCACTGTCATCTTTGGCATTGCTGGAAGCGGTGGCAACGTGGCCTTCGGCAGTGCAGGAGCAGCCGGATTTTGAGGCAGCGAAATCTTTGGCATCGTCGGAAGTGTTGGCAATGCGGTGGGCTTCGGCAATGTAGGAACTGCTGGCACTGTAGGCAATGGGATAGCCGGCAATGCAGGCAGCGTCGGCAATGATGAGAATGTGGCTTGAGGCACCACAGGAATCGGTGGTAGAGGAGGCAAGGCGAGCTTGGGTGAAGCCGATAGTGGAGGTATCAAAGGCATTGCTTGCAGGAGATGTCGACCTGCAAAGCTCACGTCAATAATGCTCGACATTAACAGTACCACCATGAAAGAGATGACCAAGCAGATCTTAGTAATGGAGTTGGAAGCCATATCGATTAATTGGTCGATATTAAGGGTTGATTATTTCGGAGAGCTTGCAGTCAATTATTTATAGGGATAAAACTGGAGCCAATGAGGGCGGAATGGTGGAAAAAGTTTGATGAAATGTGGTTGGACGACTTGGAAGAAATAGACTAAGCTAGTTCAACTATGGGAGGTTTCAGCTGCACTCTTTGCTAAAATCATTTGATTTTAATTATATCCTTCTGGCTTCTTACCTTAGTTTTTAAATTAAAAATTTTTCATTTATGATACGCATAGATGGGAGATTAATTAAAAATGATTATTTTTCTCTTTGGTTGATGCGTATTTAAAGAAATAGCTCGGATAATTATGTCGTGCTCAAACTTTAAAATCTACATCTCAAGATATCAGGGCTATTTACTCAATATTATCGTAATACTAAATTTCATATTTTCTTAGAGGCAACCCAAGAGTGAAACCAATCTTGTCGATACTTACCTCGATAAGGGACCTTACAGTCATTTCTTGGGCGGGCTCGCCTTCCGCTCATCCCAAATCTAGACTGAATTTTAAAATCCCGACAATAAGCCCTCCTTACATTTAATATTTGGTATTCTAATTTATCTGGTGCCTCCATTGGCAACATTTTTCGGGATTTTAAATCTCTTGTCTTCACACTGTTGTGCAGGAATTTGGATTCTGAATCCAAAGCATGCTCTATCCAAACTAAGAGCTCATCGGGTCAAATTATTACTCTAGGTATATATATATATAATACTAAAATTTTTTCACAAGAGAAAATTAATGCTGAATTAAAAGTCATAAATAAAATAAAAATTACATAAACTAATACACACACGCACACGTTTAATTTTGATATTTTCTCTCAAACACACCCATCCACCAATTAATTTGTCCTCTTTCGTCGGTATAAGTTACAACGATATGAATCCAAACTCTCTGGATTTGTGGGGCAACCCTTAAATTGGAAGCAATATTCACAACCGCTCGAAGTAACAATTCAGTGTAATAATTTAACTTTTATCATAAAAGCTTTGATATGACACGTTTTTCTTTTAATATTCATATGGGTGTGGACGTTTCAATTAATCTATTGAGGATTCTTCACCATCCGATAAACTCTAAAATATGCGTGCAAAGTAATTTTTATTTCTTTTCTTTTTAGATGGTGATGGGTCCAGTTAGATCACGAACTGATCTAACACCAAGCCCAACCGTTAGCATGCAAGGAGGGTGATGGCCCAACAAGCAGCTACCAAGACACAAGGCGGGAGGTCGGACCAGTCGAGGCTCAACGGCAACTATAGCAACCCAATTGAGGCCCAGCATGTGATGGGCCAAGGGGACAATCATCGAGCGGCCTAGTTGGCAATGCAGATGGTCAAACTATTTAGAAAGCCTGTTGGCCTAGTAGTCAATAGTTCAATCAAAGTACGCGTATACAGATGCCGCTTGCAGTCGTTACCGTAGCAAACTAACATATGCTTAAAAAGGACCACTCACGGTTGCACACCCCCACAAAGTGACATCTGACATCCATGGCTTTTACTGATGTCGAGCCAGTCTAATGAATCCCACCAAGATAGCTGTCTGTAGGCTTGGTGCCAAACCACATCACCACCAATATGACAAATACCTTTCACCCCTGCCGGAGAAAGGGGGATGAAACTTTTGAATTCCCCAAGGATTTGGACTCTGCAATTCCTTTAGGAGAATCCATTCTCAAAAACTCTTTGGGAGAGAAACGTTGATCCAAGATCTCTCCCTCTCCCAAGAAAAGCTAAGCGATCCTATTCGCTCCAAGAGCACATTTTCCATCCACTAAAACTCTCCCTCTCGAGCATACTATAGGAGTATAGCCCTTCGCCATTCTCTAAGAGGTACCTCATCAAGCGCACTATTCGAAGATGCTCCCTACCGAGCGAACCACTGAAGCATAACTGTTTGCTATTCTTTAAGACCCTCCCTGTCGAGCATACTATTCTAAGGCGTTCCTTGTCGAGTGCATTACAAGAACTAGGCCCTCCAACTTTGCACATGTTCCCCTTTGACGTGCATCTATACATTTTATATCCTCCATCTTTCTATTTTATTAAAAAAAATTTTGATTTGAACGTCGGATGATAAATCGAGAAGTAAATCCTACTAATCCTATGGCCTCTTATTTTATAATTGTGTTACATAGAACCCAAATTACCAGAGATGGATATTGAACTCGCCTTAATTCAATTCGACGCGAAAGATCGGATGGCTCCCTAATTTATATGACAATTTAGATCCAAGGACGCATCATTGCCGCCGTCTGTAAGAACGACTTAAAAGTCTGACCACCAACACCCTCATGAGAAGAACGTGGCCACCGTTAGGGCATGGTCTATGCTTTAGCTCGGCACACCGCCTCCCACATCAACGAGCCTTGCATGGGTAGCCATATGGACGAGTGGTCAGGGCCCAATGCAAGGACACTCACTTCCGAGACAAGAAACGTGTATGAAATCCTCTTGGCGATCCATGCGTGTCGAAACACACCACGCGTGGGGGCCCCCTGCACCGTTAAGGCTTCTGCTCCAAAACAAAGAGGCCAAAGGGAGAAGCACCTAACCACAAAGACATAGTAGCATGAGTCCAAAGGAAATGCCAGCAGAAACCCCATGGATCTAGGGAGGTCGCCATTCATAGTAGAAATTTGGACGCAACCGCCCCCTTATAAATTTGAGATACCGACCATGGAGCCCTACAATGGGAGTGCAGATCCAATTGACCATTTGAACCATTTTTGACCCCTACTGAGCTTCAAGAACTTGGACAAAGTCACCATGTGCCTATACTTCTTCTTGACCCTCAGAGGGGACACTAGGGTTTGGTTTTATCACCTCCAACCGAATTCAATCCGGATATTCCAAGAGCCAGCTAACTATTTTCTATCGTGATTTACCACTAGCCAGTGGGATAAAAAGCAACCTTGACACTTCACCCGAATCAAGCAAGGATCGAGCGAAAGTCTGGAGTACTTCCTAGCCTGCTTCGTCGCTGAAGTACGGCGGATACCTTGGTTCACTAATGAGGCAAAGTCGAATGCCTTCATCGTGGCTTTGGTGCAAGGTAGTTCTTCCAACACTTGGTCAAACAGGACCCCAAAACCTTTTAGGAGGTTGAGACCATCGCCCGTGCTTACATGGCCACTGAAAAAGCTAATGAAGCAAAGCGGCTTAAAAATGTGGACCACTCTCCCTAGGTGTTTGCCAGCAGGAAGAAGAGGAATGCAGACTACACTGTCCTTTGAGATCCCAGGAGGTGACCAAGGATGGAGCCGAGAGCTTGAAGGGGGTTTAGACTCTTAAACTTGACCCATCTGAATGATTCCCGGACCAACATTCTTATATGAATTCGAGATGAAAAGTTTTTAAAGTGGCTAAAGCCAATTAAGAACCTAGAGGAGGGAGACCCGTCAAAATACTACTACTACCATCAGTTCCCGGGCCCCAGAACTTCCCTCAGCCTACACCATAGGGCTGAAGCGATTGCCCGTGTGAAGATCAGACGGCCTAGCCTCAAGGTCATGAGTTTTCATTCAATCAAAGTGTGATGACCCAAGTTTCAAAATATGATGATTAGGGTGTGATTGAATTAATAATGATCAAGGATTAGATTTAGAATGTGAAAAATTGAGTTCAAAGGTAAAAGAGGAAGTTGGGCCCCTGTAAAGTATTGGTTTCCAAGATATGGTCAATATGGGTGGTGAAATTTTAGATTTTTAAAATATGATAATTAGAAAATAATTAAATTAAAATAGGTGAATTGTGTTCAAAAGGTACGGGAGGAATTGGATTGAAAAGATCAAAGATCCGGAATTGGCAAAATTGGGAATCAAAGTTGTAAATCATAGAATGTTAACCCATAAATAAGATTCCGAGTTGTAAATCATAATAATCATGACTTATTAAGGTTATATAATCAAAATTAGGGCCTTAAGATGTAAAACATTGGGTTAGAAGGGTCGAAATGGATCCCAAATGGCTAAAATGAGAAGCTGGAATGCTGCCGATCAGTGCCGGGCCTGATCCACACCCGATGCACGCTCAAGCTTTCCAACATATGGGAGCCTAAGGCATGCTCGCCGTGTGCTTGAGCACCATTTCTAGAACCAAGCGCGCTCAATGTACGGTCGCCGAGCGCTCGAACTTTGGCTCACCGAATAAAAGAGCTGCACGTGAATTTTCTCGGGCAGTTTTCATTTCCAAAAGAAAAATAGAGAGAGGGAGAGGGAAGGAGAAGAGAGAGAAGGGGAGAATGATGCCCGCAAGTCCGATTCCATTCGAGAGCCAATTAGAAAGGAGATAGATCGGGTCGAGGTAAGTACACATATACCCTCCTCTTTTATTTTCTTACACTTTTATCTTATTTTCTTCGGGTATCTTCGTTTCGATACCCGATTAAGTTTATATTTTGCGATTCTCAATACCTAAGTATGCATGTATGTTAATTTGGTGTCCAAATCTGTAGTTTAGGCAAGGTTTCGAACAATGAAAACCCTAACCCTCATTCCCAAGCATGTAACCCATGGATTTTTGGGGCTTTTGCTTAATTTGGAACTAGAATATGATTATCCATAGGTTAGGAAAGTTAATTTGTCGATTGGGTATCCGAATTTGTGGCTATTTATGGTTCTTGTTCGCGAAGCCCCTAACCCACGCTTTGACACCGTTTAAGCTTTGATTTGGAATTTAATATATAAATTGACTTGGGATTATAGTTACCCATCTCTTGGGTTATATAAATTACCCATTAGATGTCTGAAATTTTGAGAATAAATCAAAATGTGTATCGACGCACTGTTCATGTGCACTGCTTATAGGTACTGTTCACTCGAGGATTTCAGAGGATATTTTACGTAATTTTTCTATGTGTAGTTGCTAATCTAGTGATATGTATATTTGTACAAGTTCAATTATATAATCTGAAAGCTTCGGTATGTTCAATTGTGAAGAAAAAAATTGTGTCCGAAAGCTCTCAAAGTCATTTCGTTCTTCAACGGTAAGAACTCCTAATCTTCTCTATACTTTTGATATTCATATATAAGTTAAGTTATAAAAAGATTGAAATCCGCAAGCAACATAATAAGTACTTGAATAATTAAAGGGAAATTCCATATTGGGAATTCGATGAATCTGATCTCCCAGATGGAGATATCTATGAAAAGAATCTGATAAAACTTCTCTCAAAAGAATCGGTAATCATGAAATTAGGATCTGCATTCATATTTCTAATGGGTAATACCCTTAGGCATGTCAATAGTGTGACAGTGGAAGCTCAAGGGAATTATCCTGGCCGCTTGTTGCAGTAGGTGATATTTGGGACATGCCTTAGGATATTACGGTGGTAATCGGGGATAACTTTATCCATGGAGTGATACGTGATACGCCCTTCTTCTGGGCGTTAACACTGGAGGATACTGTACTGAGTTTGACCTGCTTTCGAGAGGTATTACTGTAAATTATCCCGCCAAGACTGATACTATTGTATTGTTTCTGGCCTTTGAATATGTGCGGAATATAATCTATCCTTAATTATTCGCTTCCTTTGGCTAGTAGAATCTACTAGTTCGGGTCCGTAAAGATGAATAATTATACTTATGTTACATCTTAAAGAAAATAAGAATGAAAGAAAGAAGTAAATTATACCATGCATTTCTAATCAAGTTCTGTATATGCATTCCTTTTTTATTTACGTGTATCTTTTCTACTAAATTTTGTTATCATTATTTATTACCTTGATTTGATATACTTACTAAGCTATTAGCTCACTCTTGCCTTTCTTTCTTCCGGATCAGAGTTACGAGTTGACGCCCAATTAGTTAGAGTAAGTCGGGAGATAAGTTAAAGAAATCGACTAGACTCTAAGGATTCATAGTTTTGTATATGTTTAATGTAATAGAATGAAAATAATTAAGTTAGATTTATATTTTATAATGGTATATGGCATGATATGTTATCCACTATTGTTGATTTTGTTATGCTTTCGCAGGTGGTAGATATATCTAGTTTTGCTTCTGCTATTTCTTGATTATGGATTTGTTTAGACCTAGACGACATCTCTATTTAGATCCAATATGGTAGTTGTGAATACTGTATTTGAATCATGAATGATATGACATTTGTCGATCCTGTGTATATATTGTGTTGAATGTTAAAGTCTTAAGATTTCTGTGCTTGTACATGTTTTAATTAAGCAGGTTGTATAAATAATTTTTTGTCAAATTACAAAGAAAACTATGCCAAAATTTTTACAGAATTTAATATTTTAAAATTTTAGGTATTAGTTTTATTTGTTTATTTACGGAGATTATTAGAAAAAAATAATCCGTTTCGTCACACAATGGCTCTTGACACCTAAGGTAGCTAGCCGAAACCCGAGACATTGCCGAGATGTACACTGTGGCCTATCAACAGCAGGTCAGTGATACCATGACCAGAAGTTTGTAGCCCGATGATTCACGGTGGAGGACTTAGCCCTGTAGAGCAAAAAGACGACTCACAAGATCAACCACGGTAACGAGCTCTGCTCAAACTGGGAAGGGCTGTCCCTCATCTCCACAATCCTCCGAAGTGGTGCACGAGGGCTATGCATCTAGGGTGGCCAACTGGTCCTGAGGGCACAGAACGCCGCCCACTTTGAGAGATGTCATCCTTATGCCGAGCCAGGTATGTCTAGCATATATCACTAGGTATGCTTGTAATGTGTACTATGTTTAAATTAATAAAATAATTGTTTGTTTATCCTTCATTTGTTTGTATGACTACTTGCATGACATTGCATGAAATCAAATAATTTAGACCACCCCTAAGTTGGGCAAGCTTCTGCTCGATCATAACTCAACCTATGAATAGTCACAGAAACTTGATCTCATTCATTAAGCAGGTCAAATATGGTCAATTTTGAAACTTCGCTCTAGTAGTAGAGCGGCCCATGTGTGGTCAAATTTCACAGCCCAGAGGCTCACAGATCAGGCATTGGATCCCCCATTAGGGGGCTTCTTCAAGCATGCATGTGGAGACTCCCTTTAGAAAGGACGAGCACCATCAGTCGACCATGGTCAGCGGGTTAGGCTTAGATTGTGACGGAACAGATTATTCTCCATTGAATAACCTCCGTCAATGACTACACACACCCTAAAGCCCAAAATTAACTTATGGACTCCACAGAAAATCCGGCAGAGTTTCCTTTGCAACTGGACGAAAATCGAAATACAACTTGTTTAAATATCATCCTGCAACAAGCACACATTTATCAAAGGCTTAACTCAAAGCCTACAACACGCCACACAGGATCACACATTTGCCATATCATCCATGGCTCCAATATAGTACACTACCCACTATACTGGATCTAGAGAGATGTCATCTAATGAAACAAAACTCAAAACATAATTATACAGACGCGGAAGCATAACTAAGTCATCATACATCTGCGGAAGCATAATAAAACCATAAAAACAACAACAATGAGCCATGCTCAACACTGAGTGGCTGTCCACAGTTCGATCCAACTCTATGTCCAAATCTTTTGATCACTCGCCGTCCAGCCAATCACATCAAGCAAGCCTCTCCTTGCTCTAACTATCCAGCGTTAGCTAAGTGTTCTCATCGGAAAAAGAGACAACAACAGCAAGAGTGAGCTAACAGCTCAGCAAATGTAATCATAAACGCCCCTCCAAGACATGTACAAGAACTGAAACAGGAGGGAATACACACTCTCCAAAATCAGGGAACAAGAACAACTGGAATCACTTGATTCTCACGATTACATCTTGAATCACTGGTTTCACACAGTCCTTGCGGTTCATATCTTGAGTTACTGGATTCATTCCGTTCTCATTGTGGTCTATTGAATTCACATCGTTCATCAATTGGATATTATTCATTTTCATTATTACATCGTCTTTGCGGACCCCGGCTAGTAGACCGTACTAACCAACGATGCGAGAGAACGAGGACAGGAATGTGTTCGCTACACATTCTAAAGCCACGGCTACTATTTTAGGTCGGTAGCACACGACCCTCGGTTGCATCCATGCAACAATCATCACAAACGACTACATCTCAATATGTAGCGTCGATAGACACACCCCACACCCCCGGGGTCCAGGGCAATCCTCGTTCTTCCACAGTAGTTTCCTAAAGCGTACCACAGACATCACCCGCTCCTACGAGCGGCCGGAATACGTGGCTAAGTATTCCTCGGGTTCACACCGCGATGGACAAGGTATACTAAAGAATACTACCCATACGACTCAGGGTCCTAGTTTCAAGATTAGGTTCAACACGTAGAGAGGGAAATCCACATTTTCCACACAATCACATCTCGGGAAATCTCATTCCCATCACAATCATTTCCAACCGGGAGATTACATCATCAAACACATCTCCATCTAGGAGATCATATCATCACAAGCACAATGTGGACTCCCTTTCATTCACATCACGGTTCACGATATCCAGTGGGACTCAATTCCCTTAATCCACAACAAAGCATCACAAGTTTAATTTGACTTCCTTCGGGATCCAGTTCCCTTAATCACAACAATCAATCCAAGTTCACGATAGAGATTAGATTTCATATCTCAAACGATCACGAGTCACTTTGGAACCTCCGAGACTCATTCCCCTGCCTCCAGCACACGAATTCACATTCGGGGCTTACATTTACGTTTAATCAGTTAAACGTTACTTTCACAACTATTTTGAAGGCATATCACATTACATTTCTCATTTCATTTTGGGTGATCAATAACGGATTTCCTTTTGAGCACCCGGACGCCGTACACGGTTCGATACTTGGAAATCGGACGTCCGGTGGATTCGTACGTACTCTTTGTACACGATATTTCACATTTGGGTTCGATTTAACTTATCACGATGATGGAAGCATGTAACTTCCCCTTTAATTGCGGATAAACAATCACAGGATTATTTCAAGACTCCCGGATGCCACGAACGGGTCAAATCTTGCGAGATTCGGCATCCGGTCGATATATACACACAATTGGGATACGGGGATTCATATTCTAGGATCATTTCATCATTTCACAAAGGTGACAACACGCAAAATCCACCTTCGGTCTCGGGTGAACAGCAACAGCGCCCGTTTAGAGGGCCCGGACGCCGCGAACGGGTCCAAACGTGCAAGATCGGACCTGCGGAGGACATATATACATCATTGGGACGTGGGGATTCCAATTTTGAGGTCAATTTCATGATACAGGGCCGGGAAATGGGAAACCCCCAAAATCCCGTAGGTTAGGGTTCCGGTAAAACCCACCTGGGCGAATCGGACAACTAACTATATTTTCTTGGACCTCAAGGCATGCGTTTCATGATTCTAACGTTTCCCGTAGGTATCGACACAAAATACCCAACAAAAATACACAAAACATCGAAAGAGAACGAGAAGTGGATATGAGAACACTTGCCTCGACGCGTGCTTTCACCTTTATACCTGGCTATCGGGCGGAATCGGACTCCCGGGCTCGATCTCCTTCCTTCTCTCTCCAGTCGTGCCCCTCTCTCTCTCTAAAACCATCGGCCGATCGCGAAATGAGGGAAAACGAGGGCGCGGCGCGAATTTATACTGCGCCTGCCGCTCGAGCGGAGCTGGAGCGGCCAGCGGGCGGCCGCGCCACGGGCAGGCCACCGCTCGAGCCACTGCTCGAGCGCCCAGCAGGCGCAAGCCTGCTGGCAGGGCTTCAGCAGCCTAGGCCCGAATAATTTTCCCGATTTTCCTTCCGGTACCAAACCTT
Organism: Nepenthes gracilis; assembly: GCA_033239525.1. Taxonomy (NCBI): domain Eukaryota; kingdom Viridiplantae; phylum Streptophyta; class Magnoliopsida; order Caryophyllales; family Nepenthaceae; genus Nepenthes; species Nepenthes gracilis. The sequence continues at coordinate 15,369,876 of BSYO01000006.1, forward strand.
AATCATCCCATAGGATTAGTATTGATCATTTGCATACTAATCACCTCATAATTGTCGGGTTCACAAATCCGGAACCTCACATAGATACATGAAAGACCTCTAATAGGACAGAGTGCCAATGATTGCATGCAGGCGATGAGCTACGACTCCCTTAGAGCGTGGTAGCTGCGACTATGAAACCCAGTTGCCCTAAGTAAGGCTCACCTACAGTCGTGCCATGATATTCCCATAAGAGAACAAGCACATTCGGGCTAAGGCACCCAAACAAAAAAAAAGTGGAGACGAGAAGACACTGAACAGAAGCTTGCTACGTACACATGTGCGCCAACCGCGATATCCTCAATAGTTTACTTGTTTCATTATAAAAGCAAATATATACAAAGTGGGCCATTCGCCCAAGAAAAATACAGAAAGCGGCCTACTGGTTAGGAGGATGACGATCCTGGGACTAGGGTCCCCCTGGTGGTCAGAACAAAGACCCGGTAGAACCACTAGGGGCAGCTAGAGCCTCTGGCCCCAACCGAGCGACATCTTTGATGGAACCTAGTAGATCCGATCGGCAATGAGCGCTAGCATTCATAGAATGAAAATTGGAAATGAGAAAGCCCAGATCTAGGAGGCACACTATGTCACGGTAGAGGATGATGCCAGCCCAGTATCTCTTGTCCAACGCTCACCTGATATCATCCTATATAAGGAAAGACCGGAGCTCACCCTCAAGCTAAAAGACTCTCCCCAAAGATGGATCCGGCCCACCTCTGCCTCGCAGAGCAAGTCTTCGAGGGAGGCTTCCCTTACCCTAGCCTCGACAGGCTCACACTTGAGTGGGAAGCATTCTCATCCACTTCCATGAACTCCTCCGGGTCCTCGTAAGTCTGAGCCAGGCAATCGGTGGCAGCGGTGGCTTAGTGAAGCCTCTCCTATAGTTACAAGTAGGCGATCGATTAGTTGAATGGTGTAGACAAACAAAACAGGAAAGTACTAGAGAAGTACCTCAGCGAGAGACGGACTCCTTGAGGGCAAATGACCCAAGACAACCTTAACCGCCCTCAAAGCTAGAAGCTCTGGAGGCTCGGAGCGAGGTGCTCTCGTGCCCTCCATGGCTTTGTCAAACTCTTCCAACACCAAGGCCTTTGCGTCTAGGGGCACAGAAAAAGATGCTTCTGTAACCTTTGCAACATCTGCAAGCTTCTCCACCTCCAATGCTTATGGTCTCGAGGGCTTAGAGTGACGCCCCATAGCGTCCCAGTCAGTACCCTTGGGCTCCTCCGCCCTTGGGATCTTGGATGCTTGAGGCTTGTAACGAGGAACCCCAATAGCTTTTACGACACCACCGACAGTAGAAGTGCCATCTACGTCCCAAGCGTCCGCCTAGCCCTCTAATGCCAAGTCCCCAAGGTTGAGCTCCTCGACAGCATCCACAACTTCAGTGGCTGCGCCGATCTCAATGGGCCCATTGGCATTATTGGTTTTCAAGCACTCCACAGTGACCAAATCAGTCATTGGCTCTTTAACAAGAGAGACACCGAACTCGGCCAAGGCTGGAGCCCTGATTGGCTCGTCTGTACCACCAGACATAACGCCACACGACTCTCTAGATGGTGGAGTGGTAGCCACCACTAAACCATGGCCACCCGAAGGATAAAGGTTAACCACCGCTCCTGAGATGGCTCGACTGTCAACCAACCAGTAGCCTCACTCCTTCCACCTCTGTGTCAGCAGTACTCATCTCCTCGTTTGTTTGGCGGCCCATCATCGCCACTCTTGCAAGAGCAACAAGTGACACCAAGGCAAAACCCTCGGGCGATCACAAAATGAAGATCACGACCCTTATTTCAGAATTGTCTGGTCAACCACCTGTCCGCCTAACCCAGCAGCTGCCAATGTCCCCGACTCGTCAGTAGCAATTGGACAAGAAGACTTCTTTTTTATTTACTGAGTTTACATTGTTCTTAACAGTTAACAAAACTGATCAAAACTCTACATTATTTCCATTTTCTTTATCCACAACTGAAGTCAACTAGAAAATAATAACTAAATACAGTGCATACTATCCAAAAATAGGTATATAAAAATGTCCTAAGAAATATAAACTAAATACTTTAATATTCATTCTAACTCATCAGGTAAGAACTTATGTGACTCATCTGAGGAGTTAACAAAACAGTAAGGAATGAGCCAAATATTAAATAAGACACAATATATCACAAAGAATCATACAATCTTTATACTTTAAAAAAGTATAACCGTAGGAATAGAGATCATAATAGGATAAAATAGCATAAGATATGATTAGAATACTTATGCAAAATCCTTTTTTGATTTCTTATCTTGCTTTTTTTTAGCTTTAGCCATCAAACATGCTGAAAACTCATTTTCTTTAGGGATCAGAGCCAATAAGCCTTATCAGCTAAATGAGTAGTCAATCGAAATCTAGATTGTATTTATTTCTATACAATTAAAAGCCTTTGAGCTCCTATTAAAGACTCAGAGGTGGGCCATCTTTAGACGAGCCAGACGCTACTTTTCAACCCTACGGATAATAGGGTCAAACGACAATCTTCCACCATAAATACTAAAGTATACTAGAATATACTACCCGCTGAGTCATAATCATTGGTCCAATTTTTTTCTTTCTTTATTTAAGAAAAATTCTATACTTTTGTTCTTAATTCTTATTTCTTACCCTTTTTGGAGAACGGTTCATACTTTTTTTAACAAAATTATAGAGTTATCTTTCTTTTTCATAATGTCATATACCATTTTATCGCAATAATTTCATAAACATGAAATTTTGATAGAATAATATATAGCAAAAATATAGAAATTTTTATACAAATTTAATAAGTATATATCACATAATTAAATATATAGTATATTTTTAGCATATACAAATAATATATAATACTTTAAATTTGACAACTATAGAGTATAAACATGTAAGAATTATTTTTATACTTCTAAACATGAAGACAAATTTGAAATGTTGTATAATTATGATATAAATAATTAAATATGAGTTCTTGATAATTTTCACTATAAAATCATCGTAGACCAACAAATATGTAGATTTTTTATATTTTTTCTTCAAAATCTTATTTTGAATGAATATTAGATTAATAATATTTGAAAAAAATTGGATTAAATAACAATAAAGGAAAGAGAAAATTTAAGATGAACTTGCCTCAATCTAATTTACCAAAATTCTTACACTGAACATCCCAAATTGAGCTACCTGAAAGCTTTCTCCTTTTTCTCTCTCTTCTCTCTCCCTTCAGTTTGTCTGTCTGTCTCTCTCTCTCGTGTTTACACCGCTTGAAAAATGGCTGTTCTCAAACCCTCGGTGAAATATATACTCGACTTGTGCTCAAGTGGCGCTTGAGTGAGGGTCGAGCACTGCTTCAATCATAGTTAGTTTTATAATTCTTGCCGGGGCATGCGTCGAGCGCACCTCTTGCCCTATATGTTCACATTTTTTTTCCTAGGGCACATAAGGGTGAGCTTTGAGTGTTGCCCTGCTGAAATACTATTCCAAGCCCAACGCCTCTTGGGTGCCAAGGCACACGTTGAGTGGTGCACTTACCATTCACTCATGCACTTTTGCACCAATGGCTCACCGAGGGTGAGCATCAAGCGAGCTTCAAGGAGGGTGTATTCTAGATTTTGCACCGAAGGGGTGCTTCAGACACTAGTTCAGCAAGTTCAAAGGGAACGCAAATCTAATTTTTGGGCTGAAGGCAGGCCTCAAGCCTGCTTCAAGCATAAATCTTCTAATCCAATTTTTTGACTCTTTGATGGAATTTTTCAGATTCTTTGACCTTAATTTTAATTATATTAATTTAATTAATTATAATTAATATAATTTAGAAACACGATCCTTACACAACCAGATCGGACATTTGCATGTATATAGCCTCAATCCAGCCAACCTCCTTAGAGGCAGACCAGGAAGGAGAAGACAACTCAACCTCACCAACCAACCCCTTAGGGTGGGAAATAACCACCTATCCTTTGAACCTTCTCTTAGTGTGGCGAAGGGGCATCTCGGGTGTCCCCTCCTTGTCGTCTTCCACCCTCACTTCACACTCAACCCTTACAAGCAACTCTCGGGTGAGCCAATCGCCAGTGCGCTTCAAGTTAGCGACATGTTTGATAACGAGCTTCGTTGGCCAGTGTGTTGACAACTCCATCTTCTTTGGGACTTTGTTGCAATAAGCACTGTTGACCTCGCCCCACTTGTTTAGGGTGGTCCACCTTGGACCAGTAGCCAAGTAAACCGACTCAAGGTTTTTCTGTTTATCTTATATGAGGGGAATGGGGTGAAAGAAACCCGGTCAAGCTTTTTACTAAAGTGGAAGATGGCTTGCATGCCTAGAGCATCAAGAGAAAAACCCTTGGTATGGCAAAAGAAGCACAAAGAAGCAAGATATCGCATGGTGTTAGAATGAATACAAGCCATAGGACTCTGCAAAGCCCCTAGAATTTTGCTCAGCTCCTTCACAAAGGAAATACGAGGGCTAGCCTTCAGGTGTTTCTCGTAAATGGTGAGATATCCTGAATGAGGGTTACAAGCCATGTCATCAACCCCAGTAACAATGCACACAAGGTCACCTGGGATATTATATCTCTTGTATAGAGATATTATGTCCCGATCGAAAAGAATAGAAGGAATCTCAGCAACACCTGATGGGGCCATGACAGTAGAAAGCAAGAAGGAGAAGGGCAGGGATGGGCAATTTGAAAGCAGAATAAAAGCATGGGAAGTGACGAGTAGACACAGTTTAAATAGACGGGATCCTTGGCCCCGAATGATGTCGCATGGGAAATCGAACGGCCGCCCACATAATGGCAGTATCACTCATCCACTCCACAAAGCGACACGGCAAAGTCTTTTCCCATAGCCTATGATGATGGCCTAACATCTCCTTTTCCAAGGCCATACGTCATCCAGTTCGGCAATCTAGGCGACACTCATCCATGTCCCTAGAAGGCTCGAGGTTGATTCAATTGGCCTGCATCCTGACCCCACATCTAAATTAGGCCATTGTAAGATTGGATCTCCAGAAGAATGAGCCACCGACGGCCCACATGATCCATTTGATAGCCATTGAGCAGCAAGAAGGCAACATTTAGTTTGATTATATATAGCATGCAACAATAGTCAAAATGGCTTAGCATGTTTCATTAAAGGTCCAACATATACATCTGAAGGCAACTATTGGCCTCAAAATACAAGAAAGCAAAAAGAAGAGCCTAAATATGTCTATGGCCGACTAGGGCAACCATTTCAAGGTCTTGAATGGCTCGGTCCACCCGACCCAAGCTCCCATTGTTCCCTGGCAATGTGAAAGGCCAAGGTTCGCCCCTAAGTCAGGCATTCTTACACTGAAGGTCCACCAACTCCACCCAAGTCTTTTGAAGCTCGTCCTCGAGCGAGGCAATCTGACCTTGGTCCCTAGCGTGGACCTCGACGAGCTGTCGACATCTCACTTCAAACTAAGACAAGGCCTGGGTGAGATGATTGATTTTTTTTTTAGTAAGTAATTAATTATATTAAAATGTAAATAAAACTGTACAAATATCTATATTTTTTACCAAGTGTTTTACTGACTTGGAAAAAGAAACATAGAAAGAGGGAAAACCCCAAAAAAAAGACACAGGAGTCTAAAATAAAAAATTACACCAATGGAATTAGCCATTGGGACTCAAAACCACAACTGCCAGCAGAACTGAACAGGAGGACACTACTTCAGCACTAGGCGAACAATGCCACGTCAGCAAATCCACATGTAAAGAGCAAAAGAGCAAGGGAGCATAAGCCACTCCGTCCACCTTTTGGTGAAGCAATGGAACTTCGGAAATGATCGCAAAGAGGTCACTCTGGCCAAGAAGATCCAATCCGTCCAAGAGGAGCATCAAGCACTCCGGCCAGCAAGGTGCACAAAACCACTCCGCCCTGCAAGGTGCACAAAACCACTCCGCCCTTCCTATTAGAGAAGCAAAGGGACTCCGGAATATTCGCAAGGTATACACTCTGGATTTTTGAACACCCGATAAAGCTGATCTGGCTTTAGGAGCTCTGGATAAAAGGAAGCACTCCAGCCAAGCTCGAACAAATACGCACTCCGGATTCCGGAGTCCACGAGAGTGCCGGTTAAAACATTGAACAAAAAGACATTTCGGAATCCGGAGTTCACAGAACAGCGACTGAAACCGCCAACTTTTTTTTTTTAAGAAGCACATAAAAAAAAGAAGGAAAAACTCCGGAACAGTTCTCAGAAGCAAAAAACACTCCGGAAACCGGAGTCCTCAAAGCCAGGACAAAACCTCTTTTTTTTTTGAAGCACAGAAAGAAAGAAGGAAAACACTCCGGAAATGGAGTCCTCAAAAACAAAAGCACTCCGAAAACCGGTGTCCTCAAAAGTCAGGCCAAAACCCGGATCCGGAGTCCCCAAAGACAAAAGCACTCCAGAAGCCGGAGACCACGAAAGCGCCGAAACAAACAGCGCATAGAAACACTCCGAACCGGAGTTCACACATCAAAATTAATTAATTTTTTTTAAGCACGGAAACAAGAAAGACAACAAAACGCTCCAGATCCGGAGTCCTCAGAAGCAAAAGCACTCCCTAATCCGGAGTCCTCAAGTGCTAACAACTCCGGATTCGAGTCTAGTCAGCATATCCACATGTAAAGAGCAAAGGAGCATACACCACTCCGTATACCTTTTGGTGAAGCAATGGAACTTTGAAAATGATCGCAAAGAGGTCACTCCAGCCAAGAAGATCCACTCCGTCCAAGAGGAGCATCAAGCACTCCGGCCAGCAAGGCGCACAAAACACTCCGAAAATGGAGTCCTCAAAAGCAAAGCACTCCGGAAACCGGAGTCCTCAAAAGCCAGGCCAAATTTTTTTTTTTCCAAAAAAGAACTCAGAAAGAAAGAAAGAAAACAACCCGGATCCGGAGTCCCCAAAGGCAAAAGCACTCCAGAAGCCGGACACCACGAAAGCGCCGAAACAAAACAGCGCACAAAAACACTCCGGAAACTGGATTTCACACACAAATTTTTTTTTTTTTTAAGGCAAGATGGAGCAAGGAATGTTCCACCTATCCAAACTTGGCCTGTCCTGCACATTAACAGCACTATGGGATGCCTCAATCTTCCCCCAAACTGCCACAGAAATCTAGGTAACCAGTTGGGTTATGTTAAGGTTCCCCAAATCCTTAAACATACGATGATTTCTCTCTTTCCAGATGAAATAGACGGAAGCAGCAAGGGTAAGGCGGAATGAAAATGCTTTGAGATTTTTGCCCTTCTACCGTTTAGCTGCCCACAAGATGTTTGTATTCCAATTAGGGTGGGGCCATTTACACCCGCCTTTGTGGCGCATTTTTTGCCAAACAGACGAGGAAAAAGGGCATTTAAAGAAAAGATGATCATGACTCTCCCTTCTAGAGGAGCAGAGAATACATAACGCAGGAATGTGAAGGTAACTACCAATCTTGTCAAGTGTGCTAAACCTTTGGCGGATCGCCAGCCAAAGGATAAAGGTGTGAGCAGGAATTGACATCGGTCCCCAGACAAGGCCAAACCACTCCACCACACCTTTCGACTCTCGGAAAAGCCCAAAGGCAGATTTTGAAGAGAAGACCCCACTGCGGTCGGCAGTCCAGACTACGACATCATTGCGAGTTGGGTCAGGGAGGTAAGAAGGCATGTTATTCAAAATCCTATCAACCTCCATATCAAATTGGTTTGGCCAGTTCCAAGCCCCGTTTCTGATGATATCCTTGACCTTAGCATCCAAGTGTCAGCCAGTGATACACCTGATTCTCTCATTAAATCTTTCCTGAAGCGGACCTAAAGGGTGCCAAAAATCAAGCCAAAGGAAGGTGTCACCTCCATTACCAATATGACGCCGAATCTTACTGCGAAGAGTAACGCGGAGCTTCATAAGCTTTTTCCAGCTCCAAGGGGCAGCATCCAAAACTTTGATGGTCCAGATGCAATGATCTTTGATACGATGACCGTGACACTAAGCGACCCAGATGGAATTCGGGTCCTTAGTGGTAATCCTCCAGAAATGCCGGGCCAACAGAGCTTTATTAGAAGCAATCATGTTTTTGATTCCAAGCCCGCCTTCCTCTTTTGGAGAACACACATCCGACCAAGCAACCTTTGCAGATATTCGATCAGCTGAGGACCCGTGCCACAGAAAGGTACGAAGAGATTTTTCAATGCCTTTCAAGATGGCTTTGGAAAAAATGAACTTGGAGGCCCAGTAATTATAGATTGTGGATAATATGGATGAAATTAATTGAAGCCTGTTTGCAAACGAGAGCCACCGATTCTTCCAGGAAGAAATCCGAAGCTGGACTCTATCAAGGAGCGGTTTGCATTCAGAGGCAGAGAGTTTAGTGGTTATGAGGGGAACGCCAATGTATTTGACAGGAAGGGCACCCAATCTAAATCCTAGAATGTCAAGAATACCCCTTTTGGTGGTCTCACTTGTTGAGTAACAAAAAATCGCACTTTTATTAGGGTTAGGAGTAAGCCCAGACAAAACATTGAAAGTTTTGAGACACTCGTGTAATGCTTGGATGGATTTGCAATCAGCTTTGGAAAAAAGGAGAAGGTCGTCCACAAACCCAAGCATCACAGTTCTAGTAATTGCACATTTCAGTGAAACTGAAAATCCGAATTGGTCTGAGTCATCCTAACCAGAATACCACTAAGGACTTCCATCCCTAGTACAAAGAGATAGGGTGAAAGGGGATCCCCTTGTCTAAGTCCTTTGGCCCCCCGAAAAAAACCCACCGACTCACCATTAAGGCAAATGGAATACGATGCAGTGGAAATGCATTGGCTAATCCAATTGATCACCATAGGAGGGAAATTCATCAGATCAAGGACCGCCAAGATGAGGTCCCAATGGATGAAATCATAAGCCTTCATCAAATCCACCTTAATCGCACAACGTGGAACTCCCTTATTCAAGTGAAATTTATGAAGTAATTCTTGCGCAAGCAAAATATTATCTCCAATGTTTCTACTAGGCACAATAGCAGTTTGACACATAGCAACCAGGAGAGGAAACGAAGGTTTAATGCGAGTAACAATAACCTTGGAGATGATTTTGTATAAAACATTGCAGCAAGCAATGGGCCGGAAATCTGAGACCTTGGACGGCGATTTAATTTTCGGAATTAGGCACAGTAAGGTCGCGTTTATTTGCTTTAACATTTTTCCATGATGAAAAAAATCCTGGACAGCCTCAGTGATGGAAGGCCCAATTTCGTTCCAGGAGGCTTTAAAAAATTTTGCCGAAAAACCGTCCAGCCCTGGCGCTTTATTATCTTCAATGGAGAACAGGGCCAAACGAATCTCCTCACTAGAGATGGGTTTACACATCTCCTGCCGGAGCTTATCAGGGACGGAGTGAAGAATGAAAGGCCGGAGTAGCTCTTTGGGGAACGGCCCGTTCGTTCTTCCCGTACCCAAGTGCTTTGAAAAGTGATCAATGAAAAGGTGCTGGACTTCCTCCAAGAAACTCGAGACAGATCCATCTTCTTTGATTAAGGCGAGAATACGATTCGTGTTACGATTGCCAGCAATTGATTGGAAAAGGTATTTTGTACACTGATCGCCGTTCCTGAGCCAACGGATTTTCGCTTTTTGTTGAAGAAAATCGAGTTCATTTCTGATCGCACGATGATACTCAAATAAAAGGCGCTCCTCCTCATAAACCCCAGGAGGTGGGACAACATAGGGGGCATTCCTTTGGAAATCCTCAAGGGCCTCTCTCGAATGAGCGACGGCCTCGGATACATTCCCCAGGCTACGATTAAGCTCTTTTACTCTCTCCTTGACAAGCCTTAGTTTTGAAACCACCCGGAACATGGGGACACCCTGAATCAGAATGTTCCAACAATTCCGGATAGTAGGAATGAAATTGGGATGACAGGTGAGGAAGTTGTTAAAACGGAAACATCCAGCTTTGAAGGGCCTCGAAATGATGGGAGACAAAAAACAGGGAGAGTGGTCCGAGAGGCGAGGAGGGTGGAAGGAGGCCTTGTAGTGGAGTTCCGTCAGCCTAGGGACCATTAACCACCACTCTGTCAAATTTACGGAAGATGCGGGATCCCGGGTCCCTTCCATCATTCCTAAATCATCCCTTTTCACAACCCCATCAGAAGGGTCTAAAAGGGTGTTCGCCTCTGGGCATTGTAATGCCGCAAATGAATTGGACTCCCGCACAGGTCCAGCAGACTCTACCGCAGGAAGAGACTTGCTTTTAACCCTCCAGGGACTTTTTCCCACTCGCACGCTGTCAACTGGTGCCAAAGGGAACTGGCGCCCAGTTGGTTTGCTCTTCGGAGGTATCTTACTATGACTTTTATGGTGATTCCTTTTCAGACCAGGGTCAGATTGTCCCGGTTTCCACGGATATTCAACCGTGACATCGACCCCCAAGGACTCACCCGGGAGATCTCCTAATCTCACTCTGATTTTCTCAGGCAAGACGGATGCAGCCGTGACTTCTACTCGAATACGCGCAACCCTTAATCGGTCCCTTCTGGCGGTAGCGGGGTCCATTTGGAGGGGTTTCCCTATGGCATTGGCAATCCAGCCAAGCCCTAGAGGGGTCCAGAATTGGACAGGGACCTCCTTTAGATGAACCCAAATCGGGAAGGTTTTGTGATCCTCCTTGGAGAGGACCAGTTCCGGAGTCCATTTCTTTAAGAAGAAAGGACGCCCAGCAAAGGTCCAAGGGCCATGGTTTAAGCATTCTTGCATCTGAGCTTCAGTTGCAAAACGAAATAAAAAGAAATCATTTTCCATCTCAGCAACATGTGAAATCCCAAACTTAGCCCATATTTTCCAGGCAATGTGATTGACTACAAAGAAATTAAGGGGGGATTCATAGAAATAACCCACAAGGGTATCCTTCCATGAGACTTTCCCTTGCTGAATAACCTCAGCAGGGGAAAAAAGCTCAATGTCAGGTCCATTTGGGGGTGGGGGAGGGAAAAATTTAAGCAGAGTACCTGCATCCATGGAGTCATTGCTAACAATAGAAGCCCAAGATTGAGAGGGCTGGGAAGCCGGTTTCGAAGACTCAACCAATGGAACAGGAATGTCGCTCGGCTTCGGAAACGCCACAGCATCATCATCAGCCGAGGAGGGCCCAAGACTAGATTCGAGCAGATAGGGCGCACCAATGACCCTGTCATTGACAGCAGACCCAGCAAGCAAGGATGGATCATCGGAAACCCTAACGGAAGGGGGAGAAGGCGGGAAGGACCGTGAGGAAGGCGAAAGGATGCGAATGGTTGATGAGGACGGGGCAGCAACGGGTAACGAAAGAGAGGAGGGGAGGGAATCTTTAGGAGGCGAGTAGGGGCACGAGTGGAGGACCGGCGCCGATGGCGCCGGTGGAGAGATTGAGAGGCGGGACAGGGCAAAAGCAGCAGATTTGAAAACGGGGAAGAGAGAAGGCAGAGCTTCTCTCTCTAGCTTTGATATGACTCTGTTCTCGTGTGAGATGATTGATTTGCTCTAGGCCCTGCTATGCCTAAATAGTTACGGTGTCAACCCGGTGCTCTAACTCATCCTACCACACACAAGCATCCTCCTCAGCCACAAGGGACACCCTCCACTAGTGTCAAAATAAAAAAGGGACAGTCAAGCGAGGGCTATGAAAACAAGAAGAACCACAAAAGCACAAAGGCCCTACCTCCTGGAAACGAGAACAAACCTGTTGAGAGTGGCCGGCAAGCTTAGGATCTGGAGGCACCCTCAGGGCCTCGAGGGGCTCGCGGATTACAACACCTAGGCGGCGTACATCCTTAGCAACTTTCCCACCCACTCAGCGTGTTCTCCAGCATCCTTTGATGAATGCTCACCATCGCTCCCCACTATGGACTAGGGTTTAGGGGAAGATGAGGAAGACGCTCCACCTACCATGGCCAGCAGAGTTAGGATATCGATCAGGTCTCCGTTCACCATTCGAAAAACAAAGTCAGAGAACGGCAAAGTGAAGACAGAAGCCCCTTAGAAGCCAAGTGATGAAGAAATGGTTAGTGGCTAGTGCTTAAATAGCCAACGCCCCCAGCAGGAATGATGTCATTTGAAGGCAATGAAGCAACACACACTTTCATTTCATAAGGCTAGGACGCGTCTTTTTCGTAGCATCATAATGACACACGACGCAACACTTCCCACTACAATCAATGCACCTGACACTTTGAATGATGTGACAGTGGCGTGTTCCAGATAGGGATTCAAAGCACATCACTCCCCAGGAACTGTAAGCCAAAGGCGAACAGCCTGGACAGGCTCGATGCAAGGTCGACCGAGCCCCACCCCAACAAGGCATTGGGACAGGCGGCTGCGCATCAACCTGCTAGAAGACCGAATCGCCTGAGGGTCAGCCTGTCACAATGTCATAAATTCAAATGGCAAGAGACAGACACTCAACATGCCCGGATCATTCACATAATGCAAAAGCAATAAAGCCCAGAGACACAAGAATAAGCACAAAAATGCCCAGTAGTTCTAAGTTTCGCTTTATATACACACGTGCGCAAACAATAGAATCCACCAATATATAAAATCAAAACTAAAACTTATATTGAGATTTCTCTCCAAATCAAAATCAAAATAATAATTGTAACTTCCCGTGTCGATTCTTTCTTACCTACACTTGCATTCAACTTGGAAGCAGGATGATTGTGCTAGCGATGAAGCCTTTCATTTGAAGTTACATTCTTCAAAGATAAAAACATTTACTAATAATATAAAGATGTATTTAGATTGTAAATTTAAATTTAGAATATAAAACAATAAAGGAACTTTAAATTTTATTATTTAAATTATATAAAATAATATTACAAGAAAAAAAAAAGATTTTGCAACCATGTACAAAAATAGAAGAAATATTTAGCTCATCCTGAATTTTTAATTATTTTAAAAATATCAATTTTATTTAGTTTATAAATTTTTAGAAAATGATTCTACTCAAGTAACATATTTGAAAATACTTTCAGAAATGTTTTTTGGAAAATTTTCATGTTAGGATTATTTTTCATACGTAGCTAAGTTACCCTTCTCACAAAATTATAAAGAGTCATACTATATCTGTTTTTCATTCTAATAAATTTGATTTTTTTTATATGATCATAAAATCATTGAAGTAAATAAACGTTCTTTACTAAGAGATCTCATAACTAGAAAAAGGTAATTAATTATATTATATCACATCAATGACAATACTACAGCGTAGGAGAAATCAGAAGAGATCATCCCCCGATACAAATAAACAATAATTTGGGGGTGGAAGCAAACCATGCATATGAAAGTAAAAAGCAAAAACCATAAATAAAATACCTCAATCCAAAAAATAAACCGCGATATTTCCAAAGAAATCCTAGTTTGATGAGGGTGGCGGGGAAAGGAATGGAATGGTCGGCATTGCTGTTGATGGGTTTGCCGGCACACTACAAAAAAACTAATTTTTAATGACAAAAAAATAGTAACAAATATATTTTTATCACTATTAATAATTAATATTTATAATTTAGTGACAATAATATTATTTTATTATTAAAAATTAAAAATCAAATAAATAATAATTTTATTAAAATTTAAAATTTAAATAATAATATAATAAAAATTTAGTAAATATCGGTCTCCTTTTTTTTTCCCCCTCTGTGCTTCTTGATCATTCCACACGCTCCTCTCTCTCTCTCTTCGTCTCTCTCTCTCTCTCTTTCTTGTTCCTTCGCTTTTTCTTCTCCTCCCTTCCCTTTTGTTCTACTGTTTTTCCCTCTTCTTCTCTGTTCGTTTCTACCTTCATTATTTCTTTGGCCGATTCACCCGTTTACCTTCCTTCTTCTTCTGTTTTGGTTCATGAAATCACGGAGTAGCAGAGAGAGAGAGAAAGAGTAGATAATGTGCACCACTATTGTTGTTGTCGCCAACCGTTGCCGAAGAGAAAGCCACTATTGCTGTCGCTGCTATTTCTTGTTGCCGTAACTAATAACCATCTCAAACCAGGCAAGTAAATTATTTCTCTCTTGCGAGTACATTGACTATGATTTTACAAGTAATCCACTATTCTTCTTCTAATATTCACGTGTTCTTGAAATAGGTCATTCATTCTTCTTATATAGGTTAGATCTCTTTCTTGTGTGCCGAGATTTGAAAGAAATTGGTCGTATTCTGCCATTAGATAAATTTGCAGGAAATCAACGCTTGGCTATGATGGCGAAGGATTCGAAAATGTTGAGCATCTCTCGTTAAATTGAGGGGAGAAATTTAGAGGAATAACATTATAATTATTGTCTTTTGTGTGGGAGAAAAAAACGTTACAGATTTTATTAATTTAGGCTAGAATCGGAAGGATTCTAAAAGCAGAGTCTTATGCCTTGTTTGGAGCCGCAGTGTTTGTTCGGTTATTGAGCTAGTGACGAGTCCAAGTGGTGTTCTGAGTGGTAGAGGGCGTATGTGATAATATGTTCAAATGTATGTGAATCGTATGTAAATACTTATACGTATGTATGATTGTTTGTGTTTAGTTGTGAGTTGGCATAGAAGATAGCATATATGTATGCTTGGTGTTTGTAATGCATATAATATATAATTATAGTTGTGTATTTATGAGGATTGTTGCTCTGTATCATCTCCTCGTCAGCTAAATCTGTCTCTGACCTGTAAATTCTGCCTGGGAGTGACATGGATTGCGGCCAGTCACATTGCTGCAGCAACATTCCATGTCATCTATGTGCAGATGTCATTTGACACTACTCATAGATGATGGAGATGGATGTGTCGCAACTGATATTTTGAAATTGCATAGTACTCTTCCGGATGTCATATGACACTACTCGTAGATGATGGAGATGGATGTGTCGCAACTGATATTTTGAAATTGCATAGGACTCTTCCGGATGTCATATGATACTACTCGTAGATGATGGAGATGGATGTGTCGCAACTGATATTTTGAAATTGCATAGTACTCTTCCATTATATGTCCTTAAGTTTGGATTGAGACAATTGAAGCTGTGGACCAAAAAGAAAGTACTGTTAATGCCATTTTTTGATGCCGCAGAACATGGGCATGTATGCATTGAAATATTGATCAGTGACAAGCTTAATCACCCCAAAAAAAAAAGTGAATATGTTGCAATTTGATTGAAAATGTGTTTTAGATTTGTATGAGATCATTATGTTTTAGGTTTAAATGAGATCATTACAATTAGTCCATTTGCTGGGATTCTCCCGTGGCTGCTGGACTTTATTAAGTCGGTGAAATATTGGGGTTCAAGATGGCTAGCCTTGCCTTACCTGTACAAAGACCATTTTACAATTGATGTTGGGAATCTATCCAATGTGATTGTATTTTATTTAATTGCTAGCATAAGTGAAATGTGCTTGGACATGTGTTTGGCTGGATGAGAATCAAAGAATAAGATTGAATTGTTAATTCACTATTCCTGCCAATGCTTGGACAAGGTGCTCTTTAGCCCTGCTGCAATTTGCAGTTCAACACCAGTGTATTGATCCCCAGCTGAGGTATATTTGATGTTCAAGTTTGTCCATGGTAGCTGAAGATTTCTAGCCTATTATTTTGTTACTTGTGGTTATTCCCTCTTTGCTTTCTCGGCAGCTTGGACTCGGCGTACGAGCAGCAACTCTTGGCCATCTGCTGCCCTTCAACTTTATCTCCGTGACAATGGGAAGCACTGGCGTGTTACTCATTGGTTGGAGAGCACTCTCATTTGGCTTTTTCTCGAAAAATGGGAGCAAGAAAGATGAAATATATAAGCGTGGGAGCACATTTGAACTCTTTGAGGTACGATTGTTTTCCAAAATTAGACCCACTTACTGATTTACGGTTTCAAAAACTATTGTCACAAGTAGTGTGTTTGATCTTACTACAACTGTTATCATATGTCGAAAGAATTGGATCTTGGTCGTGTAGCCCGGAACCGTTATTCCATAAGAAATAAGAATAATTAAACTTAGGGGTGCATCGGTTTACTTATTCCTTATTTACAACCGAACATAAGTCTTGAATGAAATTCAGTTCCAGTTTACCAAACATGCTGTTCGTGCAGAAGTTTAGAGTAATGGGTCACCGTTTTTCTAACTCTTAAATGTAAATTTTTTTTTTTGGCCAAGTATGAAGTAGTTTTAAAGTAGCACCTGCGCTATGATTATCTGTGGATTTTGGTTGGCCTTATAGTAAACCTCCAATGGGAATCTTATTTTGGGAATATCTCTCAATAATTATCGGGACGCAGCTGTGGCTTGATGGAGCCAGTTTCTGGGTTTAATGGTGTTTGTGTTTCCATCAATTTCTGCTTTTAACGGTTAATCTTCCTTTTATTTGCTGCAGTTGCTAACATCGTTAGTGAGGAGGTGGTGATAATGGTTTCTTCCTCAGCTTCCAAATCCGCCTCTTTTGTCAGGTTGTTTAGATCACTGACTTCGAAGAGCAGCGATTGTAGCAGGTGAATAAATTTGTGTTTCTCTTTAACAGTCTTGATGTTCTAGTTGTTGAAACTAAATACATAGCCGATTCTTGCAGTCAATGTTTCTAAATGTAATTTGTCGAGCTGGTTAATTTTGTCGGGCTCTGGAATTTTATTCGTATGCCGTTGGAAGTAAGAATATAATGCCAAATGTTTTGACCTTTAATTTGGTTATCAAAGCAATGTGTAAATTGAGATTAGTTGATAGAGCGATAGAATTGTTTAGGGAAATGCCGGTCAGGAAATGTACCCCAGATGCGTTCAGTTATTGCACATTGATGGATGGGTTGTGCAAGGAGGACAGGATTGAAGAGGCAGTTTCATTGTTGGATGAAATGCAGATAGATGGGAGTTTTCCCATCTAATGCACTGATAAATGCATTTTGTTGGAAGGGTGACATGGCTCGTGCAACTAAGATGGTGGACAATATGTATTTCAAAGGTTGTGTTCCGAATGATGTCACCTATAATACCCTTATTCATGGTTTATGTCTCAAGGGGAAGTTAGATAAGGCAATCAGTCTCTTGTATCAGATGGTTTCAAACAGATGCCAGCCTAATGATGTCACATATGGAACAATCATTAATGGTCTTGTTAAGCAATAAATGAATACGTTTATTCCACCCTTCTAAGTGGATTGTTTAAGCAGGGAAGGCCTGAAGAGGCAAAGAGATTATGGAAGGAAATGATTGAAAAAGGATGTAAACCCAACAATGTTGTTTATAGTGCTCTTATTGATGGTCTGTGTGGAGATGGAAAACCTGAGGATGCTAAAGAAATTTTATCTGCAATGATCAATGCAGGCCTCACTCCCAATGCTTTTACATACAGTTCCTTGATGAAGGGCTACTTTAGGATAGGCAGAGCCCCAGAAGCTCTTCTTGTTTGGAAGGAGATGGAGAGTAAAAATTGCATTCGCAATGAGGTTTGCTATACTGTGCTTATCCATGGTCTATGCGAGGATGGAAAGCTCAAGGAGGCTATGATGGTGTGGAGGCATCATATTAATTTGGATGGCAATACAACTAATGGCGAAGATCTGCTTTCTTGATTTTGGATGAGAAGTTTGCTGGCATATTGATTAAATGCGTTGTTGAATTTGTGGAACAGGTTAAACACTTGGGTATGCAAAAAGGACCTCAAATGTTAATTTGGGGACACCCACCCTTCTCTTTTTATATTTCTTGTTTCACTGCAGTTTTCTTCTAGATCCTGTTCACCGTTAGCTATGAACCTCTATTGTTCCAATTACTCTTTGCCTTCAGTATTGCATGATTAGTTAAGACACTACTCACAAGACTCTTTTATGTTTGCACTTGATTTTTACCCTTTAAGCACAGGGTAAAAGAATGGTTACAATCTGAAGGTTGCCCTGCGTCTGTCAATTTAAGTTTTATATTGCAATCTGGTTATATTTGTACTGCCAAATAAATTTGACAAAATTTCTGGTGCTTGGGCAGATCGCCAAATAAATCAAGCACATGAAATTCTCTCATGATTTGTCTTTATTTATGGATATTTTTGACAGGCAACGAGTAATAACTGTAGAGGTGATGTTCGGATCGCAGATTGATCAAGCCAATAGGGGAACAAGGAAGAATTTTAGCTCGAGCGAAACAATGGCAGATTTGAGATAGTGAGCTCTATTTAGACGCAAAATGCCATAAGATTTTTCTCAGCTGAGAGTAGATTTCATTTGTTGTATGTTGTGGTAGTACTACTGTGCTATTATCTACCTCCTTACATGTACAAGCAGACAAACGGGTAGCTGATTTTTCTCTAAAATAATATACATACCAATTTGATATTTGTGTTGAAATCAATTTGATATTTGTGTTAAATTTTTACCCATTAAAGTATATAAATTAAATGTAAAGTTATATACTTTTTATAGTAATTATTTGTTATTAAATATAATATTTAATGATAAATTTTAAATGTATTTTAGTGACAAAATTATTTTGCCACTAATAAATATTATTTAGAGACAAATTTTATTTTGTCACTAAAGAATTTTTATAGTAATTATTTGTTATTAAATATAATATTTAATGACAAACTTTAAATGTATTTTAGTGACAAAATTATTTTGTCACTAATAAATATTATTTAGTGACAAAATAAAATTTGTCACTAAAGGTTTAGTGACAAACGTTTAGTGACAATTTAGTAACAAATTAATATTTTATTACTAAAAGTTTTAGTGACAAATTTATAATCTTTAGTGACAAATTATTTTGTCACTAAAGTTAATATTGTTGTAGTGGCAGTTGAGGCAGTGACATCTTCGGCATTGCCAGCAGTGGCAGCAACGTGGCCTTCGGCATTGCCAGCAGTGGCAGCAACGTGGCCTTCGGCACTGCAGGAGCAGCCGGCAGTGGAGGCAATGTCATCTTTGGCATAGCCGGTGGTGGAGGCAACATGGCCATCGGCAGTGCAGCCGGTAGTGGTGCAGTGGGCTTTGGCAACGTAGGAGCTGCTGGCAGTGGCGGCAATGTGGCCTTGGGCATCACAGGAATAGCAGGCAGTGTAGGTTGCAAGGTAGGAGCGGCAGGCAGTGTAGGCAATGGGGTAGTTGGCAGTGGGGGCAGTGTCGGCAACGGTGGGAGGGCTTGAGGCACCACTGGAACCGAGGCACAATAGGCAAGGTGGGCTTGGGCAAAGTCAGCGGTGGTATTGAAGGCATTGCTTGCAGCAGATGGCGAGCTGCCGTAGTCACATCAACGCTCGACATTTACAATGCCGCGGTGAAAGCAAACCACGTATATGAAAGTAAAAAGCAAAAATCATAAATAAAATACCTCAATCCAAAATATAAACCACCATATTTCCAAAGAAATAACAATTCCATGCATGGCAGAACGCTCCTAGTTTGATGAGGGTGGCGGGGAAAGGAATGGAATGGTCAGCATTGCGGTTGTTGGGTTTGCCGGCAGTGGAGGCAGTGACATCTTCGGCATTGCCAGCAGTGGCAGCAACGTGGCCTTCGGCACTGCAGGAGCAGCCGGCAGTGGAGGCAATGTCATCTTTGGCATAGCCGGTAGTGGAGGCAACATGGCCATCGAAAGTGCAGCCGGTAGTGGTGCAGTGGGCTTTGGCAACGTAGGAGCTGCTGGCAGTGGCGGCAATGTGGCCTTGGGCATCACAGGAATAGCAGGCAGTGTAGGTTGCAAGGTAGGAGCGGCAGGCAGTGTAGGCAATGGGGTAGTTGGCAGTGGGGGCAATGTCGGTAACGGTGGGAAGGCTTGAGGCACCACTGGAACCGGTGGCACAGAAGGCAACGTGGGCTAGGGCAAAGTCAGCGGTGGTATTGAAGGCATTGCTTGCAGCAGATGGCGAGCTGCCGTAATTGTTGGATTTCGACATTCGGATCCTTCCGATTCAGTAGCAGCAGAATATCAGAACCCCCGTCATCGTCAGCCACCATATAGTAAGAACAAGGAATATAAGAGATGTACAGTGTTTTTTACGTAGAAATCCCTTCTCAATTAGAGGAAAAACCACATGACACAAAGTCCACTAATAAATTTACTATGTAAAATAGTTACACAAATCCAGAGATAGAGTAAAGCAACTACTCTGACTACACAAGCCCTAGAGGTGAAAATGAAGAACAGAGCATGAAAATACAAAACTTCATTCTTTCTGTTTCACTCACTGCTCTCTCTTTCTTCCACTATTTCTCTCTTCCCTGTGGTGCTCTCTGCTCTCACATTTTACAAGTGTTGTTGAAACAGCGACAGCCATTTCACCCCCGCACTCATGCGGCCGGCTACACAAGCTCCGACGAATGCTCGCCCATGGTGATTTCTTTATCACCCAATGATCACTCCCATGGTGCATTGCGCGCACACTCCACACAGCATGCCCAGCATATACATATATAATGATTTACCCGAAGACCTTCAACCAATAGGCAGGTTACATATGGACAAACGCCTGCTACCTGCTCTACAACCTGCCAACAACTTTGTTCACCAACTCTGCAATCCTGCCACCTGTACAGACGACCTACACAGATGGCCGGTCTGCCACCTACTTTGCAGAGCCAACAGTCCACAACTTGCTGCCAACTTTCTACGATGTCCTCGGTCGTTGCTACAACTAAGTCCCGGTCCATTTGTGCCCTTTGGCCATCACAAGAATCCTCTGGCATTTCTTGGTCTCCGGGTAGTGACAACGACCTTAGATATCCCACGTCGTCACTGTGCACAGCCCATATATCCGGATGTTACTGTGCACTCAGCCATGTTCGCGGGTGATTCTATACCAGTGTCACAAACTGATAAATTCTTCCTTCTCAATGGGTCAACAGGTTGACCAGTAATCTCTCCTGAAAGGTACTCTAGCATTTTCTACTCCAAAAATGCTTTCCAAAAATCCTTCCCGTATTTCCTCTCCAGCCTTATCCGATCAACCTTCCGTTGACCGTCCTTTGCTTTCAACCAGTCAACCTTTCCATTGACCGTCTTCTACTGCCATCCGGTCAACCTTCCCGTTGACTATCTTCTGTTGCCCGTTTGCCATCCATCAGTACTCCTGCACCCCTAAGATGGTCAACCTCCTGTTGACCGGAATTCATAATTGGTTATCTGCCGGTCAATCTCCATTGACCGTCTACTGTTCTCCTCCGGTCAACGTCCCATTGACCAGAATCAACTCTCCGGATTTATTTTTTACAAATTCTCCGATGACAAACCAATTTGTTCGGTTACCCACAAGGGAATGACCAGACCCAACAAACTTCCCCTCATGATCTTGTGGGGAACACCTTTGCCTTTACCCAGCGACCGTCATCGTCTGCCTTCCGGTAGCTTCCCCTCAATTGAGATCCCGGCGCGACCGTCATCGTCTGCCTTCCGGTAGCTTCCCCTCAATTGAGATCCCGGCGTCAGTGCTACCCTTGGTCCTGATGGCTCTGTACTTAGCCCTGCTCAACTTTGCTGTACTTTCTACAGTTCCATTCAATTCCATACTAAATGGAAAACTCTTCCACGTTAACACCAGATACACTTCGACCGCCACAGAACTCGGCGGCTCCACTTCTGCAGCTCTTCACTTGGCGGCTTCCCCTTGCGACGCTTCTCTCCATTCTAGCAGTAGGTCAGCACCTCCGCAGACAGCCCTTTCAGGTCAGTATCCTCCGCAAGCAGCCCTTTACTAGTTTGTGACACTGGTATGGAATCGTCTGCGGACATTGCTGAGTGCATAGTAGCGTCCGGAGATATGGGCTGTGCACAGTAACGACCGAGGACATGGGATGTCCGAGGTCGTTATCACTACCCGGAGACCAAGGAATGCCGGAGGACTCTTGTGATGGCCAAAGGATACAAATTGTCCGGGACTTAGCTGCAGCAATGACCGAGGACATCGTGGAAAGCTGGCAGCAAGCTATGGACAGCCAGAGCAGGTGGCAGACCGGCAGTCTGTGTAGGCCGTCTGTGCAGATGACAGGATTACAGAGTTGGTGGATAAAATTGCTGGCAGGTTGTAGAGCAGGTGACAAGGGTTTGTCCACATGCAATCTGCCTATTGGTTGAAGGTCTCCGGGCAGATCATTATATATATGCATGCTGGGCATGCTGTGTGGAGTGTGCGCAGAAGGTGTCACGGGAGTGACCATTGGGTGATAGAGAAATTACCATGGGTGACTATTCGCCGGGGCTTGTGTAGCCAGGGGCTTGTGTAGCCGACCGCATGAGTGCGACGGTGAAAATGGCGGTCGCCGTTTCACCAACACATGTAAAATGTGAGAGCAGAGAGCACTACAGGGAGGAGAGAAATAGTGGAAGAAAGAGGGAGTAGTAAGTGAAACAGAAAGAGTGAGACTTTGTATTCTCGTGCTCTGTTCTTCGTTTTCGCCTCTAGGGCTCGTGTAGCCAGGGTGGTTGTTGTACTCTGCTGTGGATTTATGTAACCATTTTACATAATAAATTTATTGGTAAACTTTATGTCCCGTGATTTTTTTCCTAATTAAGAAGGGATTTTCACGTAAAAAATACTATATATCTCTTGTGTTCCTTGTTCTTACTATATGGTGGCTGGCGATGACGGGGTTTTTGGTATTTCGCTGCTACCGGATCGAGTGGATCCGGATGCCGAACCCCAACAAGTGGTATCAGAGAAAGGCTCAGATCGGCCCAGGTTTAGAAAGGGGTTCTTGTGGAAGATATTGACCAGAAAGGGCTACCTGCGGAGGTGCTAACCTACTGCCAGAGTGGAGCGAAGCGTCGCAAGGGGAAGCCACCGAGTGAAGTACCGCAGAAGTGGGGCCGTCGAGGTTTGTGGCGGTCAAAGTGTATCTGGTATCATCGTGGAAGAGTTTGCCATTTAGTGTGGAATTGGATGGTACTGTAAAAAGCACATCGAAGTTGGGCAGGGCTAAGTTTAGAGCCAGTAGGGCCAAGGGTGGAGCCAGTAAGACCATGGGGGAGCAAGTAGGGCTAAGGGCGAAGCTGACGTCGGGATCCCAATTGAGGGGAAGCTGCCGGAAGGCAAGCGATGACGGTCGCCGGGTAAAGGCAAAGGTGTTCCCCACAAGGTCGTGAGGAAAAGTTTGTTGAGTTTGATCACTCCCTTGTGGGTAACCCAACAAACTGGTTTGTCATCAAGGATTTGTGAAAAACAAATCCGAAGAACTAATTCTGGTCAACGGGATGTTGACCGGAGGAGAAAATGATGGATATCAATGGAGATTGGCCGTGGATGGGCAACTATGAATTTGATCCAACGAAAGGTTGGCCGTCTTAGGAGTTGCGGAGTACCGGCTTGAATGACGGACGAAAGCAGCGAGAAGACGGTCAACGGGAAGGTTGACCGGATGGCAATAGAAGACGGTCAATGAGGGGTTGACCGGTTGAAAGTAAAGGACGGTCAACGGAAGGTTGACCGGAAAAAGTTGAAGAGGAAATACGGAGAGCATTTTCGGAGAGCATTTTTGGAGTAGAAAATATTAGAGCACCTTTCAGGAGAGATTACTGGTCAACTTGTTGACCGGTTGAGAAGGAAGAATTTACCAGTTTGTGACACTGGTATGGAATCGCCTGCGGACATGGCTGAGTGCACAGTAGCGTCCGGAGATATGGGCTGTGCACAGTGACGACCGAGGACATGGGATGTCCGTGGTTGTTGTCACTATCCGGAGACCAAGGAACGCCGGAGGACTCTTGTGATGGCTAAAGGGCACAAATGGTTCGAGACTTAACTACAGCAACGATCGAGGACGTCGTGAGAAGCTGGCAACAAGCTGTGGATAGCTGGCTTTGCAGAGCAGGTAGCAGACCTGCGGTCTGTGTAGGCCGTCTATGCAGGTGGCAGGATTGTAGAGTTGGTGGGCAAAGTTGTTGGCAAGTTGCAGAGCAGAAGACAGGCGTTTGCCCACACGCAACCTGCTTATTAGTTGAAGGTCTCCAGGCAAATCATTATATATCTGCATGCTGGGCATGTTGTGTGGAGTGTGCACGCAATACGCCATGGAAGTGACCATTGGGTGATAGAGAAATCACCATGGGCAAGCATTCGTCGGGGCTTGTGTAACCGGCTGCATGAGTGTGGGGGTGAAACGGCGGTCGCCGTTTCACCAACACTTGTAAAATGTGAGAGCAGAGAGCACCACAGAGAGGAGAAAAAGAGTGGAAGAAAGAGAGCAGTGAGTGAAAAAGAAAGAGTGAGGTTTTATATTCTCGTACTCTGTTTTTCGTTTTCGCCTCTAGGGCTTGTGTAGCCAGGGTGGTTGCTGTACTCTATCTCTAGGTTTGTGTAACTATTTTACATAGTGGATTTATTGGTAGACTTTGTATCCCATGGTTTTTCCTCTAGTTGAGAAGGGGTTTCCACTTAAAAAATATTATGTATCTCTTGTATTCCTTGTTTTTACTATATGGTGGCTGACAATGACAGGGATTCTGATATTCTGCTGCTACCGGATCGGGTGAATCCAGATGCCGAACCCCAACAATAGTCACATCAAGCTCGACATTGACAATGCCACGGTGAAAGCAAACCACATATATGAAAGTAAAAAGCAAAAACCATAAATAAAATACCTCAATCCAAAAAATAAACCACCATATTTCCAAAGAAATAACAATTCCATGCATGGCAGAACGCTCCTAGTTTGATGAGGGTGGCGGGGAAAGGAATGAAATGGTCGGCATTGCTGTTGTTTGGTTTGCCGGCAGTGGAGGCAGTGACATCTTCGGCATTGCCAGCAGTGGCAGCAACGTGGCCTTCGGCACTGCAGGAGCAGCCGGCAGTGGAGGCAATGTCATCTTTGGCATAGCCGGTAGTGGAGGCAACATGGCCATCGAAAGTGCAGCCGGTAGTGGTGCAGTGGGCTTTGGCAACGTAGGAGCTGCTGGCAGTGGCGGCAATGTGGCCTTGGGCATCACAGGAATAGCAGGCAGTGTAGGTTGCAAGGTAGGAATGGCAGGCAGTGTAGGCAATGGGGTAGTTGGCAGTGGGGGCAGTGTCGGCAACGGTGGGAAGGCTTGAGGCACCACTGGAACCGGTGGCTCAGAAGGCAAGGTGGGCTTGGGCAAAGTCAACGGTGGTATTGAAGGCATTGCTTGCAGCAGATGGCGAGCTGCCGTAGTCACATCAACGCTCGACATTGACAATGCCACGGTGAAAGAGAGGATCAACCAGAGGTTACTCATGGAGTTGGGAGCCATATCTATTAATTGCTCGATCTTGAGCGCTAGGGATTTCAGAGCTCTGATGTGTTTTTAATGTGTTGAGGAGAAAAACAGCTTTTTGTAAGTCATATATAGGGAGAAGGAGTCGAAGAGGGAAGAATATGAAAATAATTCGATGAAATACGGTTGGACGACTTGAAAGAAAAGGACCAGTTAGCTCACCTACTCAACTAAACGAAAGCTTTCCAATCCAAACATAATCTAATAGCTTGAACCTGATGGGCTGCCAGCAATGCCGGGAGCCCACATATTTTGTGTTTAGACCAATCTTTTGATGATCAAGAATCTCTCATCTCTTCCCCATCATTTAGTATCAAATTACTAAGTAAATTTCAAGTAGATAATCTTATCTATAAAAACTGTAAGTGAAACAAAAATGTATAATAGTAAGAATCGAACTCCTCACCGCATAATCAAATGTACTAGCTCATAAGGCCTACGTAAGTCATTCATGACCAAAAAGAAGTGGACATTTTAATAGATGATAGGTGGCCTATGGCTGCATAGACATTGGGAAAAGGATGAAGAGCACAAACAATCCGAACCGTAAAACCCAGGCAAGTAACACCATACACTTGTACCACGGCTTAGACCCAAAGTAAAGTGAACAGCATTCATTCAAATGAAACGAAAGAGACAGATTACAGCCTTCAAAAGAGAAAAATTAGCCTCATCTGTCGTCAAATGGGATTGTCTATCCAGACATCACTTTTTGCCCATGGGTTATATATTATCAATCACAACAAACGCAGATATTATGCAAATCAAGTACTTAAGTAGTTTGCATCAACCATGCTTGGAAGGGCAATAATAGGATCAAGGGCTATGAAACTCTAGGATGAAGAAGCCAAAACGGCAACTGAATGTCTATGAAGAAAAATGGCAATGAATTTAAGACCAAGATCTAGTTAAATGAATTGCTTAGAAAGTACTTCAAGACCAAGAATGTCTTAAATGAATTTAAGACCAACATCGGAGAAAATATACGTTGCAAATGCCTAGTAAACTAACTGAAAATTTTGAAAAGACAAAGAGGAGTTGGCACAATGAGAAAAAAAAAAGACGTTTGTATACGAGAAATATTCATTAAATTAAGTATTATGCTTCTCATTTCAATAATGTTAGAAAGGGAAAGAAAAACTCATGACCGGAGGAAATGGAACCCACTGAGAAGTTGGGATCTTGAATCATGAATACTGCACTGTACATGGTGCAACCAAGAAGCACCTTTAGGGCACTAATATGTGTTTCAGACAAATTGTACAGTGCCTGATGTACGCCCTTACAATGCTCGTGAACTATTTAGGTAGATTGTTAGTATCTGAATCGCATCTGATGTGATACTCATGCACGTTTAAAGATTTGAATGGTGCCTAATACGTATCTAACTAACGCAGATGCGTCCTTGAATCTAAATTTCGAACAGATTCGAGCTGATCTGTTTGACTAATTCTGGCTCCGTTTACTGAGTTGGAATCCTGCACACCACTAAACAAACAGGAGGTTAATGTGTTGGCGGGATGTTATCCCACCGAAAATACTCCAATGCTCAAGTCAGTAAACAGCCTTCGAAATCTAAGAAGGTAGCTGGAAATGAAAATTGAGAGGGAGAATGTAAGAGTGCATGGGTTTCCAAATGAAAGAGAGGCAATGTCGTCTCTTGAATCTGGACGGTAGGCGAAGGCAGTAGGCAACTGTCAACAGGAAGAGCGCCTGTATGCTTTTGATTTGTGTACTTTCTCTCAGTGCGTTTGGATATTTCGCAGAGAGAGAGTACAAAATCGTCCGGGAATGCGTAGTCAAGAGCGTATGTTTTTTCGTGTAGCAGAGAGTCGTAAGTCTGTGCAGTAGAAAGCGTAGTAGTAGGCGTGCCCTGAGTTAGGACTCTAGGGCTTACTTTAATGGTGGCAGGGTGATCTTCCCTGGTTGGAAGGTGTGATCCCCTGTGCCATATTTAGGCGGCCTTCCTTGTGAAGAAGGCACGAGTTGCCTAATTAGCAGGGATTGCTTCCTTCTTTGGCGGGTAGTGACTTTCCAAATTACCTGCCTTCCTTTCGTGTATATTACCATTGGAAGGCTCCAGTTGGTAGGAAATTGAAAAAATCTGGCGCCTTCCTTATAGGAAGGGCGGTGATTTTGTTAATATCATTTTTGGGTGTTAGCTGAATTTATGGAAGGCGCAAGTTAGGGAAAGAACCGTTGCTAACCGCCTGCTGGATCGTGGACCCAAGTAGGCCAGGTCCGTAGAAGCCTTCTTATTTTTTCGGCTTGTTGCTACAGTGATTACGGTCAATGCTTGAGTTGACCGTCCTGAGCGTAAGTTGGCTGCTCGCCTGTGACTTAGTCGGTCAACACTGTCGATGACCGTCGGACACACATTTGGGTTTTTCAGGATTTGGGCCTTCACTTCTTGTTGGGTCAACGTTGGAGTTGGCCATCCAACAGGCCATTTGGGCCTTCTTTGACTGTTGGGCCAGCTCAATTACAGTATACCTATCAAACGCTCATATGCTTATTGGTTAATATGAGTAGCAAATGCATTATTTTTAACCATTTTCATAAGAGCGAATCGGAAAAAAGAGAAAAAGGCAAGAGAATGAAGAGAGAGGAAAAGGAGGAAACATATTTTAAAGCTTTATTTGTCATATATATATATATATATAACTCATGATTTTTTAATGTTTTTAATCCTATTAAATTAATGGGCTATAGATTACTTACAGGGAGCTTGAACAAGAATGAATAAAAGATTTTGTTTATATTTTGATATATCTTGACTTGTATTTAGATTTCATATATTCGGGGAGCAATGTATATGTTGTTGATAGCAACTTATATCATTTGAAAATTTTATTTCGGATTTTTTACGTTGAACTATGATATTTTTTAGATTCATTCAGATTTAATATTATGATTCTATAGTGTTAGATTATTATTTTCGTAATTGGTTTGAGTTAAATAGGTATCACTAGTATTCTAAAGACTGAACAGATAGTTTTAGATTGGCCATATAGTTGTTATTTTACACCATGATTATCACCAATGGATTGATTTTGTTAGGTCTGACCTGGGTTTATTTCTTTTATAGATATAAAAATAATTATTTAGATTTAATTATTATTATTTATTATCTATTTTTTATCCAGGGTCAAGACATAAATGTTATCATTGAAACTTGTAAAGAAAGTGTTTTATTTGATTTTAAGAAAATAAACATTTAAAAAAATTTTGCATGACAGGTACTGAAATGGTAGCAAGCAAAAGATCACGGAATTGAGAATCAGGTTCTAGTCAAGAAGATGGCTATTTGGCTATTAGAGGGCAGATAAGTGATATTATTGATAGGATTATCCAGTGGCAGAACAAGGACCAAGCTAAAAGGAGGACTGTTAATCAAGGGCATGGCATGACGCCCGTTAATGGATCACTAATCAGTGCATCTCAAAATATTTGGGGAACTCTAACCCCATTAATATGGAGAACTGAATCCACCATGTAGTGGAGAAGGTGTTTGAGGTCATAAATATTTTTGAAAATGATAAAGTCACGTGCAAGGCATACAAGTTTGAGGGACAAGCACATCGATGGTGGGCGACTCAACAATGAGTTTTGAGTATGGAAATAAGGAAATTTTGTAGAATTTATTCTTAAAGACTTTTATGAAAAAATTCATTCCTTCCAATATTCACGAGATTAAGGACAATGAGTTCAACTGCTTGAAGGACAATTGGACGGTAGTCGAGTATAACACCAAATTTACTGAATTGTCTCATTTTAGTAGTGGATGAGGCTAGGGGGGCCCAGAAGTTTCTACGAGATTTCCAAGATCCTTTTAGGAAGTAGTTTGTGCCACTCCAGTTATGAACCTATAGTAAAGTGTTCAATCGAGTTCTACACATTGAGAAAGAGTAAGAAAGGGAGAAGCTCTTTGAAAAGAGAGTGGAGAATAGAGGCCAAAGTTTGAAGTCAAGAGCGTCCCAATCTAAGTCTAAGTCACAAGAGTAGGGCAAGGTTATCGAAAACAATTTTTGCCAACAAAGTCTCAATATTTCAAATCGGCATGTGAGCATTGTGGCAAGCATCGTGCCAAAAGACAATGTTACTGATAAATTGAAGCTTGTTTTACTTATAACCAAGTTGGCCATAGTGAAAGATTGCCATTACCTCCTAGGTGTTTAGAGAAGAAGCCCACTATTTTGTGAAGGATTTTTGTGACAACAACGAAGGATGTAAGAATGAATCTATCAGTTATTAAAAATAGCATGCAAATTTTTGATTCCATAACTCATATGTTAATTGATCTCGAGTTTATACACTCATTTATGGCTCTAAAATTTGTTTGTAATTTGCATGCACCACCTTAAATTTTAGAATTTGACTTAGTAATATCTATCCCAATGAGTAAGTCATTGTTGGCCAATATTATTTATCCCCAATGCTTGATTTGCCTCAGTGGGTTTAGATTGTTGGTGGATTTAATTTTGTTTGATATTCACAATTTTAATTTTATTTTTGAGATGGATTTGTTGGCATATTATCACACTACTATGGATTCTTTTAATAAGTTCATCTTATTCTGTATTCCTAGATATTAATATTTTGAATTTCAAGGGAACGTCAACAAGAAGTCGTCAGGATTAATTTTGACTCTAATGCAAGCTATTTGATAAAAGATGAATGCTAAAAGTATTTGGGCTATGTTATGATGCCTGGAAGTTACAACATGTCTATTAAAGAAATCCCAATAGTAATTGAAATCGAAGATATTTTTCTAGAGGAGTAACCTGGTCTACCTCCAAATTAAAAAATTATGTTTGCAACTAATATGATGCCAGGATCTACACAAATCACAAGGGCTTTTTATATGATGGCCCCGTCTAAATTAAAAGAGTTAAAGCAATAGTCATAAGAGTTACCGAAGAAATGATTTATTTGGCCAAGTGTATCGCTGTAGGGACCATGGATACTCCTTGTAAAGAAGAAAGATGGGTCGATAAGGTTGTGTATTGACTATAAAAAATTGAATAAGATTACAAATAAGAATAAATATCCCCCATCGAGAATTAACAATCTATTCGACTAATTACAATGAGAGCGGGTTTTCTCCAAAGTAGATTTGCATTTTGGATACCAGCAATTGAGGTTCAAGCATGAGAACATACCTAAGATGGTGTTCAAAATGAGGTACGGCTACTATGAGCTTTTGGTAATACCTTTTGGGTTAACAAATATACCGATCACATTCATGGATCGTATGAATTGGATTCAATCCTACTTGAATCAATTTGTGGTGATCTTTATTGAAAACATTCTAATTTATTCAAAGAAGTTTGAGTACAAAATTCATTTAGGACTGTCTTACAAACTTTGATAGAAAGACAGCTATTTGTTAAGTTAAAGATATGCAAGTACTAGTTAAAAACATTTCATTTTGGGCTAAATAATTTCAAAAAGAAGTGTATCAATGGATCCAAAAAAAAATTGACATTATGGCTGATTTGAAACAATTGACCAATATTGCTGATATATAAATTTTTCTGGGTTTCATTAGATATTATTGATGCATCATTGAGAATTTCTCGAAGGTTACAATACCAGTGATGTATCTAACTCAAAAGCTAATGATTTTCCTTTGGAATGAGAATTATAAGAAGAGTTTTCAAGAATTAAAGAATAGGCTAACTTCTACATTAATATTGTCCATTCTAGATGGTTCAGAAGTTTATGGTATATTATGATACTTTTGAAGAAAGGTTTAGTAAACATTTTGATACAACGTGGGCGAGTTGTTGCTTACGAATCAAGACAGTCCAAAATTCATGAAAACAATTATCCCAACCACAATTTAGAATTTGCAATGGTAATATTTGCCTGAAAGATTTGGAGATATTATTTATATAGAATGAAGTTTATTATCAATTCAGATCAAAAGATTTAAAATATTTGTTCTAGTAGAAAAAGCTAAATATGAGACAATGACAGTGGATGGATTTGTTCAAAATTTATGACTATGAAACTAATATTAGTGGGGTAAGGCAAATATTATTGCTAACACATCGAGCTGGAAATCTTTAAGTATGGTAGCTCATGTGATGATTAAGGAATAAGAGATACTAAATGAAAAGAGAAGTTGCAATATTACTTGCACTTCTAAGGCTTGAGGATGATTTTATCATGTTTTTTTATTCAACTTATTAATCATATTATGTGTTGGCATATTCCATGATCGTGTCAGATCGTTCGTTGTCTACGATATCATATTTGCCTGGAAGATCTTCATCAGTCTCACGCTTGATGGTCGTCATCATTATATACTCAGCTTTCACACCATCCTGTCGCCCAATCTATGCCTAAGGCGCGCTTTCCTGAAGTGGCACTCAATGAATGCCTAAGTTGCCATCAAGGCATGCTTTCCAAAACCTAGGTTCTCAATGAGTACCCGATGTGCCCTCAGGGCGTGTTTTCCAAAACTAGGGCCCTTGATGAGCGTCCGAAGCGCCACCA
This sequence comes from Nepenthes gracilis, assembly GCA_033239525.1. Taxonomy (NCBI): domain Eukaryota; kingdom Viridiplantae; phylum Streptophyta; class Magnoliopsida; order Caryophyllales; family Nepenthaceae; genus Nepenthes; species Nepenthes gracilis. The sequence continues at coordinate 15,401,617 of BSYO01000006.1, forward strand.
AGGCACATTTTCTAAAATCGAGGCGCTCGAGCACCAGGGAACAAAATCCGCAAACCCTAACGGGCGCTGATTGGCACTCAAGTAGCGTGGCCCTATTATCTGTAGCAGCTCTTTTATTTTAAACCTAGTTTGGGCTCATTTATATATATGAGTCATTCTTCTTCATTCCTAAGGGTTTTGGAAAAAGAGAGCTTACTCACAAAAGGCTATTATTGTTATTCTTCATTATCTTGAGCCAAAAATTCATGCCCACCGGAGAAAGCTTCATCCTTTCTATGTGCTAATTTTTAAAGGCTTTCTCTTCTTTGCAAATTATCTGACCACACTCTCTTCCGTGCCTGTAAACCCTCGTGAGTGGTGTCGAAGGTGTGGAAACTGAGCTCCAACAGTTCGTAAGGAAAGATTAATGTGAAAACCAGAAGGCATCCGATTTTGTTACTATGGACACAACTAATGAATTCCTTGGTAGAGATCACAAGATGGGAGTAAGCAGGTTAGGTTAGCGTCTCGATACCACTCGGTCTATAAGTTAATTTTTATAGTGTATATCTTCCCTAATCGTTGAAATTCGGAGGGTTTTACTTGATAGTCGTGGTTATCCAGGTTTTTCTTTATCACCAAAAATTATTTATTTTTATTATTACTTATTGTTTTATCTTTTATACTTGTTATTGGTTATATCATCTAGATTTAAATATTCTTTACGTGTATTGAATATTTATATTTTTACTGCTTCCACAAATTTATTAAGGGGTTAAAACTTTTGTATAATTTGGGACGAATAGTTCCCTTCAAAACCGACCAATATGGAATGGATCAAAAAATCTCGAATGAACGACCCGTATTTAATGGAGATTGTCTAGAGTTTGAACAACAAATCACAAGCAAATTTTAAATTTAGGACAGATGGAATTCTTCAATTTTGAGATCAAATTTACGTACCAAATATTGAAGACTTGAAGGAGAAGATTTTGAATGAGGTCCATGGAACAAATTATATTGTTCACCCTAGAGTAAACAAGCTATATTTGGACATGAAGAAAATTTTTTGGTTGAGAAATATGACACGGTATATTGTAACTTATGTGACGAGGATATAGTATATCAACAGGTAAATGCTAAGTATAAGAAATCTCCAAGATTTTTGCCCCTTTGTAAATTTTTAGTTAGAAGTGGGAACATGTTATGATAGATTTTGTATTGGATTTGTAAATTTCTAATTCCATTGGTCAAGGTATTATGGAGAAATAATTCATTCCAGGATGTGACTTAAGAGTTTGAAAATAAGATCCAAGAGAAGTACCCTTTTTTATTTAAGTTTTAAGATGCGTAAATTTCGATGACTAAATTCTATAAGGAGGGAAGAGTTATAATTGTTGGTTTCTATTTGTAAATTATGGTGTCATTAATTCAATTTTGGGTTATTTTAAAAAATAATTTTACAATAAAAATTGAAGGAAAAGTCAATATTGGGTTCAAGCTTGGCCACTAAAAGGGTTTGTGTATGTTTTGAATAGATTATGTGGTGCTAAATGTACATCATTGCAACACTTGTGCACATCTAAGGGTCTGTGTGACGTCTAATATGCGCCTAATTAGTGCTCATACATTGATTCATTTATATAAGCAATGCACACATTATTTTCAGCTATTTTTTTGAGAAAGAATAGGAGAAGAGAGAGAAAGAGAAGAGAAAAAAGAATTAGGAAGAAAAAAATTTTGATTTTGAAGCTTTATATTGTTAGACCAATCAAATTAAAAAGTCAAGACAAGTGTTTTATACTTATTTTTCTAGTCTATTTATAAATCCTTAGGTTTTATCTATATTTTTTTTATTTTGAAATATATACATATGACTTTATAACTTCCTTCTTCGTATATTATTACATGTATGTTATTTTTATGAAAAGTTTTAAAATTTTATTTGAAATTTACCAAACATTTAAGGAGTTTATCTGTTTTATATGAAATAAATAAATATTTGAAATATTATATTAATGTAAAGAAATATTTGTAAAGAACAAGTTATCAATTTATGCATTTAGGTTTTATATGTGGTAGTCCATATATGTACTTTGAATCAAAATCTATTTTATTATTTATTTAATATTTGTACATTTCTATAGGATAAAAAAATTTATATTTATTTTTTTAAAATAAAAGTTTTATACTTTTTCTTTAGAAAGAAAAAATTTTAAACCTTTTGTTATTGAGTTTCTTGATTTGATATTTTTAAAAATCATTGTAAAAAATTAAACAAAATAATATATTCAGACGTCTTAATAAATATCAAATAGACTTGATGATTACACATATCATCCACAGGTAATAAAAAAGTAACATTTAAGCCTATCTATAGAGAGAAATTTACAAACAACCAGCCAATGAGTCTAAATAATAATGATATGGCCTATGGATACAAAAAATATGTGTAACTCTTTCTCAAAATTAATCTTTTGATCATTGGTTTTTAGACTTTAGCATATTTTAGATTTTGAGATTTTATCTATATATGATTTGGTATTTAAGATGTGTGATTTGAAAATGTACATGATTTGATCAATATTCAAAAATACCTGATTTTAGACTTGGACTTTTGGAACCCTTTGGATGATTTCATACTTTGTACTATTTTAGTATTTGTATATGGATTATGAATTTTGTATATAAAATCATACTTGGACTTTTGGCATTGAACATTTGACATTTGGGTCATCTAAAATACAAGACTTCGCACATGCTTTATTGTGTTTCATTCTTGCATTCTACTTTGATGGATATATGTTTTGTTACTACATATATATATATATATATGCTTATTGAGATTTTGACTCATAATTTTATACTATTTTTAACCCTTTTAAATTAGATGGTATGGATCACTTCCAGGGATTTTGGAAGAGATTAATTAAAAGATTTTATTTATATTTTTGATGTATCTAGATTTGTATTTGCATCTCATATATTCAAGGAGCGATGTATATATTGTTGATAGTAACTTATATCATTTGAAAATTTTATTTCGGACTACTTTATGTTGGACTATAATATTATTTAGATTTATGCAGATTTGATGTTGTGGTTCTATTGTATTGGGTTGTGACTTTCCTTATAGGTTTGTAGTATTCGACTGCCACTTTTTTTTATAGATTTAAATAGATTATCGGCAGTGCTTTGAAAACCAAACAGACAGTTCAAATTGGTCCTATATCCATTGTTACGCATCATGATTATCACCAATGGACTAATTTCATTAGGTTCATCCTGGTTTTATGTATTTGTAACTGGATTTATTTCTCTTATGGATAAGAAAATAATTATTTTATTTTAATCATTATTATTTATTACCTACTTTTGATTTAAAGTCATGATAATCTTTAGGTGATACACCCATAATTGTTTTTTGAGCAATCATCACAAATGTTATGAAATAAAGCACACCATCAAGTATTTTTACCTCAAGAGAATATAAGAAGAAGATACATTCAAGGGAATATTGTTTCAAATGTAAGAAAAGACTCAACAAGAAAGGTATATTCTTTTATTTTGTGTATTGTAAATCCCGTTTCATAAAAGTTCTTCATAACATATGGTAGATTGATTCTAGTATAATTATTCATGTATGCAAAACCATGCAAAAATTACTGAATATAAGGATTATAATGAAAAATGAAATTACATTATGATGGGTAAACGTGTAAAAGTTGTTAAAATATTCAAATTGGTTTTAAAGATTGGCCACACATCATACCTATTTAATACCTTTTATGTACATGGATTTTCTAGAAGTTGTTTATCAATATCTAGAATAATTTCTACTAAATATTATATTTATTTTAGATCTTCTTTTGTATAAATCTATATCAAAATAACATTATTATTGAAAATGGTACACAAATTGATGGTTTATTCAAACTAGACCTCAATAATTCCTTGAACCGTCCCTTTTGACAGAACCAAAAAACCAAAGTTGTAAACTAAAGCATGGCATGTTAAATGAAAACTCATCTAAATTGTGACATAGAAGATTATGACACATCTCTATAAAATGAATCAAGAGATTGATGAATAACAGAATATTAGCAATGTTTATTTTTTTAGATTCTGATACTTACATAAACTGTATAAAGGTTAAGAAAACTAATAAGTTTAATAAAAATACTATTAGAAATATATGTGTATTGGATCTTATATATACAAATATTTGTAGGCCATTCACAACTCAAAATTTTCTTACAGGCCTCAAATACGTCATCACCTTTATTATTGACTGCTCACATTATTGTTAGCTTTACTTTTTTTAGTAAGTAATTAAATTGTATTAATGAAAAAAATACAGAACCAATGTTCTATCTCTAAATATTTTGCCGACTTGGATTTAGAACAAAAATGTTAGGGTATTCTCCGAATACCGTGAATTATGTCATGAAATCCAAAGTACATCAAAAAAATAAAGGAAACAAACAGAGTTACATCTGCTTAAAGCCTTCAACCAAACCATCTCCAAGTCAGAGTTACTGTATTGTTAACTTTACTTACTATTTGATAAAACTCAATTACTATATGTTTTCAAAGTTTTACAGCAAAAGTAGAGTTACAACTTAATAAAAAAATTAAAGTGATGACATTAGATAGAAGTGATTGGCATTAAAGTGATTGGTATTATGGAAGATACACTAAATCAGGACAATAAATGGATCCATTTGCTCAAATTCTTCAAAAATATTGTCTCATGGCACAATCTACAATGCCAAGTACTTTCGATTGAAATGGAGTTACTACAAGATGAAATCAAATATTGATAGATATGGTAAAGAGTATAATGAGTCACTCTACTCTTTTCATCTCTATGTGGGGCAATACTTTAAGGACCACAATATACATCTTAAATTAAGTTTCTATTAAGGCTTTTGCTAAACCATGTAATGCCTAATTTTTTTCAATTATGATTTATGGCATCATTATTACATACATTTGAGTTAATTTGAGAAATAATTGTATGATACAAAATTTAAAAATTAAATTTCAGAAGAATCAAGCTCCGTGTTGGACTAGCATCTATCTCCACACTTGTGCGTATTTAAGATAGTAGAAGTGCACCCTAATTAGTGCTTATGGGGTGCTCATTCATGTTTCAGGCAATAGTGATGCCTAAAGTGCACGTGATTGGCACACGTGCATGCGTTTGGATAAATATTGGTGCTTGAACTATGTCTAATAAGGTGCTCATGCGTGCTTATGTTAATTTGTAGAGTCTAATGCACGTCTATCTAGCGCATGTATGCCACTTTGGTATATAAGGCCAATTGTGCTATTTGTTAGTCATTTTACATGGAAAGAAAGAGAAGAAAGATAAGAGAAGAAAAAGAAGAAGAATAGAGATAGAAAGAAAAGAAGAGGCAAAGGAATTTCAAAACTTTTTCAAGTCAAATTTGTTAAATTAGAATTTTATAACTAGTATTTTTAAATCCATTTTTGGATTATTTTGAAAATCCATCGATAAGCATACCAAAACTAATACTCATAATTAAATAATCATGTAATTTTGTAGAAAATTGGATAGAATTTTCTCTAAATATGGATAAAATCATGCATGAAAGCCTGTATAAAGAACCCTGCACAATACATATGAACATCCAGACTTTAACATTATCCACAATACACACATAGGATCGACACAGTCATATCATCCATACTTCCAACACAGTACTCCTGCTACCACAATGGATCTAAAAAAGAGATGCCATCTGGCATAAACAAATCAAAATCCACAAGGTAAATATTGCGAAAGCAAACCAAAATCATAAAATCATATGTAGAAGCTAAACGATACATTTATCATAGTACAAATGTACTACTACATCATCATAATGTACAACAATAAATTAATTGAACTATTTACATTTCAATTATAACATCCATGCTCAGTCTTTAAGTCCTCAAGTCCAGCCAATTTTCTTAAACAAGTCCCTCGACTTGCTTTAACTAATAGGGTATCAACTCATAACTCTCATCTAGAAGAAATAATAAGCAATAGTGAGCTAATAGCTCAACAAGTACATTATATCAAAATAATAAACAATAATAACGAAGTTAAGAAGAAGAAATATATGTGAACATGGAGATATGCATAGACAAAACTTAATTAAGCATACTTAGAGTGCAATTGATTTCTTTCTTTATTCTTATTTTCTTAATGACGCAAATTAAACATAATTACTCATCTTTGTAGACCCAAGTTAGTGGACCATACTAGCCAAATGGAGCGAATAATCGAGGATATATTATTTTTGCACACAATCAAACGTCAAAAATAGAACAGAAATATCCCTTCTAGTGGGATCAGATACAATATAACCTCTTGAAGGTAGGTCAAACCTAGAATATATCTTCCTAACAATAACGCCCTAGGGAAGAGCTGTGACGGAACAAATTTTTTTTTGTCCTCAAAAGCTTCCGTCAAATAGATAACACAATTAACGGTCTAAACATAAGGCAAGACTTCTGTAAAAATTTCGGTAGAGTCTCCTTTGTAATTGGATGAAAACCCAAGAATACAATCCTGTATAATCATCCATTACAAGCACACATCTATCCATTTTCCACAATCTCCTACAACAAGCATACACAGGATCACAGGTGCCATCCATGGCACAAATGCATAAAAACAAACATTAGCTACGCTAACAGTTTAATAACGAGATGCTGTCTAGGACCTGCACAGTAAATCCAGAGTATATAGCGAAAGTAAACTAATAACCTGCAGAAGCATAGCTTTTTCTTTTTACGGGCATACATATCATATGCTTTTTATACAAAAATCTACATGTTCTACAACATCAATAACCATAAGAGCAGTATACAAAAATCACATTTCTAGCTAAGCCTTTACATCCACAAGCTCTTCGAAAACGGCTCCACAATGCTCTAAGTCCTCAAAAGCCTTCAGAAGCTTCCCTTAGTTTACTCATTTTCATCAGGAAATAGCTCTACTGTCTCATCTGAAGGAAAAAAAAATACTAAAACAGTGAGCCGAGGCTCAGCAAGGTGCATACATATGAATTGTAAAACAGTTATGCTAAAACGATCATATAACCATGCAGTACCAGAACGTTTAATCAAAACATCATCTCGAAAAACAGTAAAGGCACACTATAACGATATCAAACCTCAAGCTTCATAAATCAGTACGCTATAGACTGTAAAACAATAAACTGTAAACTTTGACAATACATGGTAAAACTGAAAACAATACCCTATCATCTTTTCACTATAAGATTCATTATCATCATTTTACTGTAATATAGCATATTGGTAAAACAGTAAACTGTACTTCATATTATTTCTTCCTTGTACAAAGTCCCAAGGATGGCTATCATTACCTCCTTGTATCAAGCCCCGAGGACGGCTATCATTACCTCCTTGTACCAAGCCCCGAGGACGGCTATCATTACCTCCTTGTACCAAACCCCGAGGACAACTATCATTCATCTTTTTATCAAAAACCTCTTTTTTTAAAGTCAAACTTTCACAATTTACTTTCAGCTAACTTCAAAGTACATGGAAATTTCATCGGTATAGGCTTATACATATTTTTGAAAACAAACTATACAGGAAGTTTCACATCGATGTCAATTAACTTTCATATAATAGAAATTACGGTCAAAACCCATCAAAACCTCTTCATTTTCGTACATAGGGCTTCGCCAAAACCGTCGGACTCAAATCGTTCTCTAACACATGCTTATTCATGAAATTAATGCCATAAATTCCATGCATATACATTAAATCATGCAATTTACTCAATCTTCACAACATTTTTGAGCTAGGGTTTCATCACATGCTTTCCGAGACAAATCAAATACTATTTTCATGCTTATTCGCGAAATCGAAGCCAAATCTTGCAATAAAAATGGATAAAGACAAAATCTAACCAATTAATCGAAGGAAACATGCTTCATGTACTTTAAACATGCATTAACATCATTTTCGCAACATTTTCATCAACTTTAAAACATGAGAATCGGTAAAAACGAAAAATAACGTCCGAGGTACACTTGCCTGAGCTCGTTCTACCATTATTTTACCCGGATCGGATCGGAACGGTGGTCTCTCCCCTTTCTTCCTCTTCGTGCTTGCTGTTGTGCCTTAACTTCCTCTCTCTACAAACACATATCCTTTAATCGACATTTAAATAAGGAAGTATTACACAATATCATCCGAAGTTTTTGGAAGAGTAGTACCCATGTACAGTGCACAGGAATAGTGCACGTGAACAGTGCACATGTGCACGAATCGGTTGATTCTCGAAATTTTGGACATCCAACAGGTAATTTATCGAACCCAAGGCATGGTTAACTATAATCCTAAGTCAATTTACGCATTAAATCCCAAATCGAAGACAAAACGGTGTTCGGGCGCGGGTTAAGGGCTTTGCGAACAAATTTCCTTTCATAACCACAATTTTGGATACCCAACAAATAAATTAGCTTACCCAAGTCATGCATAATCATAATCTAGTCTTAAATAAATCAAAAGCCCCAAAAATCAGAGCCCGAAACCACCCGGGCCCGGGGTTAAGGCTTCACGAACGGAAATTCACATAATTTCACCAAATCGGGTACCCAATTGACAAATTAACTTACCTAGGGCGTGGGTATTGGTATTCTAGTCTCAATTTATACAAAAGCCCCAAATATCGAGGGCCGGAATCCACCCGATTGCACATGAATAGTACACGTGCGTGGGTGAGGGTTTTTGTGCAAAATCTGGTATAATTCCTCAAAGTTAGACATGAAATTCGTATATATGCACGGTAGGGTCATGGGCTTTACAAATACATACACGGGGTCGTATATCGAAACGAAATACCCGAAGAGGATGGAACAAAAATCAAAGAAATGGAAGAAAAACGGTATAGATTGACTTGCCTCGACGTGCTCTACGATTTCTCCGACTAGCTCGAGCTCGAAATCGGATTCGAAGGCCTCCATTTTTCCCTCTTCTCCTTCGCGAAACCCTCGCGTACACTGCTTTCCTCGTGCTACTGCCGTCGGCTACTCCCCTTCCTTTTCTTTAAACAACACAATTTCCCTAATTTTAAAAGGGGAAGGGAAGTGTCACGTGAGAGGGAAGGCAGCATTTTCTCCCATTTCCTGCTTTCTTCCTATTTTGCTTCTATGCTTTTATTGTTTTTCTTATCATTATATATATAACGTTTTTTTTAATCCTAAATTTAATTCGATACCCAAACGATTGAATGGGCGTACTCCGGGCACCGACCCAACAATTCCAAATATTCTCCAAAATTTTATAATATTTAATTAGTTTTTCTCGCGTCCGAATTACTTAATATTACCCAAAATAATAAATAATCCCAATTTAATCGGATAAAAATATTTTGAGATATTATAAGAGCAGACCACGTATCACTCCATGGATGGAGTTATCCTTGATTACCACTGTAACACCCTCAGGCATATTTCTAAAATCACCCGTTATAACAAGTGGCCAAGATAATTTCCTTGTGTTTCCACTGTCACACTAGTGACATGCCCTAGGTCGTTACCCATTAGAAACATGAATGCGGATCCAAATTTCATGATTACTTATTCCTTTTTAGGGAGGTTCTATCGGATTCTTTTAACAAATATCTCCATTTGGGAGATCAGATCAGATTCTTTTCATAGATATCTCCATCTGGGAGATCATATTTATCAAATTCCCCTCCAATTATTCATGTACTTATTGTCTTGCTTGTAGATTTCAGTCTTTTCATAATTTAACTTACATATGGATATCATATTTACAGAGAAGATTTAGAATTCTTACCATCAAAAAGCAGGTTAACTTTGAGAGCTTTCAAACATGGATTTCTTTCATAGACGCATTTATTGAAACTTCCAGATCATTCGATTGGAGTTATATAAATATACATATCATTTGATTAGCAATTAAATATGGAAAATTATGCAAGATATCGTTCAGAGTCTTCGGTGAATAGTACCCATAAACAGTGCATGGATTACACATATCGGTTAATTCTTGAAAATGCAGACATCCAACAGGTAAATTATCGTACCTAAGGCATAGGTAACCATAACCACAAGTCAATTTATACATTAAACTCTCAAATCGAAGCTTAAACGGTGTCTGGGCGTGGGTTAGGGGCTTCGCGAATGAAAATCCATACATAACCACAAATTCGAATACCCAATCGACAAATTAACTTTACCAATCCATGGATAATCATATTCTAGTCCCAAATTAAACTAAAGCCCCAAACATTTGTGGGTTACATGCTCGGGTTTGAGGGTTAGGGTTTATGTTGTCCGAAACCTTGCCTAAACTATAAATTTGGACTCCAAATTAACATATATGCATACTTAAGTCTTGAGGATCATAAAATATAAACTTAATTAGATATCGAAATAAGGATACCCAAGAAAACAAGACAAAAGTACAAGAAAATGAAAGAGGAGGGTATGAGTATACTTGCCTCGTCCCGATCTATCACCTTTTTAATTGGCTCTCAGAGGGATTCGAACTCGTCGGCCTCCATCTTCTACTTCTCTCTCTAGTTCCCACACACACTCTCTCTCTAAAACCCAAAAATGGCCAAAAAATGTAAAGGAAGAAACCCTTGCGCAATATAAAAACCCCAATTGGCGCTCAAGCGCTAGTCAGGCAGTAATTAGGCACACTGCCTTGCCAACGCCGTGTCTCAAGTGCCCTTCGAGCGAAGCATTTTGTTTTTCGTGCCCATGTGGAGCTCAAGCGCTACTCGGGATAGATCAGGCCTACGTCGAGCTACGGCAAGCCTACTTCATTTTTTCGCCATCCAAGACCCATTTTGACCCTTCCAACCCAATTTTTCACATCCTTGTACTCTAATTTTGATTGTATAACCTTAATAAGTAATGATTATCACAATTTAAAGCCTAAAATCTTATTTACAAATTAACATTTCTCGGTTGACAACTTCGATTTCTGATTTACCAATTCCGGATCTTTGGGCTATTCAATCTGATTACTTCCGTACCCTTTGACATTAATTCACCTATTTTAACTTAATTACTTGGCTTTTATTATATTTTGGGAACCGGGACACCCACGGAGCCCAACTTTCTCCTAATTATCATATTTTGGAGGCTCGAGTCATTACACTCTCCCCCACTTATAGAAATTTTATCCTCAAAATTTAACAAATTTTGAATTTTCATATTCAGAGGTAATCTTATAAATTCTCCTAGAGTTCCCAAGTCACTTCCTTGATTAAACAGTTACTCCAAAAAATGTTAATCATTTGAATTATTCTGGTCCTTATTACTTGGTTCGTTCTTATCAAAACCTAGTTTGAAATCTCATTAGGAGACAATTTCTTAATCTCCCAACAGCAACTCAATACGATCACATATTTACTTCCATAATTTACGGTACATGGGAGATTTTATACTATACTACCAAATTCGAGGGCAGCCCAAATTTATTAACTACTTTTCCGACTTAGCTCAAAATTTCGAACGATTGAAAATTCTTTCTTCAACCTACCCCAAACCTCGGAAGGACGTATTCCTTCTGAGCCTCGATTGAATCTTAACACATGTGGGTTCGCCACATTTTCGTTGCGCTACTCTGATTATTTATTTAATTACGAATCGTCCGGTTACAATTTTCCATTGTATCAAATTTAACTTATTGCTCAAAATTCTCTAATCGACTTTTAGTTAAGATTTTGGCATAAATCTCAAATCACAAACAAATTTCAAGAACAACATACTTTGGATCCTCATTATTTTGTTGGTATGTCAACAAATTGACATTTTTCTAAAGTACACAATCCATACGAAACACTTAGATTACACGACAGCCATAATTAGAGCAAATCCCAAGATATCTATATCATGCAAACAATTCTCACTAATCCTTAATTTGCGGCCAGATTAGAAACAGCAATAGTAACAACCAATCGAAAATTCACACAGCTTTAGGCCATCACCCAAAATCTCAAAACCCAATTACTTATCAACATCAGGATCTCATTGGCATACCGACGAGCCAGTTGATTCATTCCTAATATGTCCTCCATAATTACAAAGTGTGGATCTTTGAAATCGTCCTGAGATAAAACCATAAAGACTTCTCATTTCATAATTATCCTTAATATTTCAAATACAATTTCTGTGACGACCCGAACTAGGATCCCCGAATCCGACTCAGACCGTCACGGTTAAAATTTTAAGTTATACAAAATCATCAATTACACGTTATCAATGAACTCAACATCATTAAAAATCATCAATGAACCTCATAAATGCATCATAAATTAAACAGCAATAATAATAACTTCAATAAATGACATCGATATTCCAAAATATCGATTCTCATAAAGAAAATCTAACACAAGTCGAACAATAACTAAATCATAAATCTTAAATCCCCATTCGGAGAACCTCCAACTCTGATATCACCTTTATCTGGTGGCTACCTAAAAGTCACGTTATCTCTTTGATCCTGATATTAACTTGTCTAATTTGGAGCAAATAAAACACAAGAGTGAGCCAAATGTCCAGCAAGTAAATATAATCAACAATAGATGAGTACAATTAAGTATCCTGGATAATAAAATAATAAATAAAATTAATAATAGCAGGTAATAGATCAACCACTGTCTGAGACTAAATAACATGTCGTGTCCACAACTCGAAGGCCAAGTGAACGGCTAGGTTTCAAGGAAGCAACATGGATTCCGTCGAATCCGATCATCAGCTCAATACAATATCACAACTGTATTAACGACAATATCCAGGGACCTTATTCTACCATTGTGGACCAAAGGCCGCGTATTTACGCCCCTAACGGTTGGGTGAGTACCATGAGGTTACCTAGTATTCATGGTATCCCCACTACCCATACAGTTCTCCCAGAGGCTGTACTCGTTGCATGCTCATACCACCTCCGATACCCCTCACTAATTATATCCCAGATATCATCCTCTACGATGGTCCCTAGGTTATAAGTATTCCTCTCGACTAACTATACGAGATAATAAGAATCTGAATATCAACTCAATTTGAGGTCACCATTGTACGAGATAATAAGAATCTTCCTGGACCTTATTCTACCATAGTGAACCAAAGGCCGTGTATTTACCCCCTAATGGCTGGGTAATACAATGAGGTCTTCTATGGTATCTCTACTACCCCTATAGTCCTCTTAGAGGCTGTACCTGTAGCATATTCATACCATCTCCAATACCACTCGCCAATGATATCCCAGATATCATCCTCTATGATGGTCACTAGGTTATAAGCATCACTTCTCAATAACAACGACCTCAATCCTCCGGAATGGAATCAGTATTGAAAAAGTATAGACTACTTTACGGTCCCACGGACTCCCATTCGTCCAGTTACCATAAAGTCTTCGCACGCTCTCCTTTACTTATCCATAGAGTGCCAATAGAATGTACACATACCAACAAAATTAACGCAGAGAACAACTTATCAAAATTTATCGATGCGGTATAGGAATAATCAGCTAAGATTAACGTGAAGAATCATTTATCGGGTTTCATCAATGAGATACAGGAATCATCACGTAACCGACTAATATTATTTCAAGCGTGCCAATATACTTGCATAATTCCATATAAATATTTTCTACCATCAATATATCAATATACTTAAAAATATACATATAAATGTTCCAATCAAGATATATATGGTATTCGCCCACAGCTGCATATATATATATCTATATACACACACATATATACACACACGTATACACACAAACTGCCATCCACCAACTCCACTCCACACGCACACATACTCAAACCGACTCAACCCAGCCCACAGCCCACCAACACAGCCTCACGCAGCAGCTTCTGCTGCCTTCCACACACACACAGCTCACGTAGAGCTTCGCACGCACGCACTCTCACGCAGTGAACAAGCATGCATACACACATGGCTACACCCATACGCACCATAATGCCCACACGTACGGCTGCACACACACATTCTCGCCACGCCGCCCACACAATGCTACACACACCTAGCAGCCGAACCAATCGAGGCCATGTTTTCCCCAATTCCTCATTTTACCACAAAAATTGGGAACGGTAGGCACAAAATCATTCAATGCAAACAAATAATAACATCAAGAGATGAGAAGGTAAGATTTAGTAGCAGAATGAAACGTTGAAGCCCTCTCACTGCCACGGGTCATGAAACCTGGTTGAACAACAAGAAACGGAGCATGATGCTCTATTTCCATGACGGTACCCGAAATCCCCAAAATCGGAGTTCCACATGTAAAATCGATGCTCCATGATTTCATTCATTAATTTGCAAAGCCTTACTTCATCATTGATTCAAAAGCTGGTTGAATCCTCATTGAGCCGAAACTTTGCATTTGGGTCTCCCAAATCAAAACCCTCGATTTTCCACCGTTTACCACCAAATCGATTATGAAATCAAAGGATTGGGCATTAACAAGAATAAAGGAAGGATAAATTTGGTGATGGAGAATTTTACTTGCCTTGATTTGTGATCGACGGCGGCTTCGATTCGTGCGCGGCTCTCCTCCTTCGTTCATCCTCTCTCCTACTCCTTCCCTAACCCTACGGCATCTTAAATAAGGAGAGGGTTAGTTAGGGTTTGCCCAAAATTTTTATTTGGAGATCGATCCTTCCCTCCTCACTAATCGTGCCATAGTTCCCCTTTCCTTCCTTTCTCTTCTCTCTTCTTTCCTCCCTTCCTTTTTCTTTCTTTCTTTTTCTTTTCTCTCCCTTCCTTCTTCGTTCTTCGTTTTCCTAATAATAATAATAATAATAATAATAATTATTATTATTATTATTATTATTATTATTATTATTATTATATATATGTAAATTATAATTATTATTAATATATTTTAATATATATTAATTACTTATTTTCTATTATTATTGTATTCTATTTGTTATTATTATATTTATAATTATTATATTATAATACTTACTATAATTATTATCTATTTCTAATTATCATTAATATTTATTAATATATATTTGACTCCCGTTTATTATTATTATCATTTATTATTTATTATTAATTATTTCATACTCATTATTATTTATAATATTTATTAATATCAATATTTTAAATTATTTAATATTATATTAATTTTATTACTATATAACCCGAGTCGAACAATCGGGTGTTACAATTTCTTCCCAGAATCCAAAAATAAGTATTCCATGTGGAGCATCAAAGGCATATTAAGTCTAAAGACTTCCAACATTAATTGCTAATACTAATGTCCGACACCGAGATTTATTCTCATAATCTTTAAACAAGTCTATCCATTTGTAATATCATAAGATCATCTTCCCTTAATAACATAGTTGTTCTGATATTTAAAATCATTAGATAATAGCTATCTCTAAAGGCAATACCTACAAATTCTCAAATCGGAGACTTAAATTACTAATTTCGACCTATGGGTGGAGTAACTCTAATCATGAAATTCTCCCTCACTTAATTTGAGGGTAGCCTCCTATCACGAAGTAAGAATAACAAAATTCTAACCTTCCTTAAAAGCATTATATTCTATAATAGCTCACTAGACCCATTAGGGGTCAACCCAAATGACATGGACATCAATTTTCGTGCAAATTTATAGCTTCCTTCACATGTCCCATTCGTGCAAATACAAATCGCTCCTAAGCCCATAAGCCTCACGGCTCTACTAGCCTTCATAATATTAATTAGCCTTCCCAATAAACTGCTATTATCGAAGAGGCCTTACACCCATATTACATTCTTCCTTATCCCTCAAAAACTATCTTTTCATCTTTCGTTCTAATGACTACAAATCCCTTCTAAGCCAAACGTCTCACAGACGTTGCAATCCTCGTTGAATACTTGTCAGATCACTTAATAAATTTGGTTTAACCCAAAAAAATCATACCCCTTCACAACATTAATCAGTCTTCCCCATTTAGTCACCGCTTAAAGTCCTACGGATTTAAAATCGTACTATAAAAAATACCATATACTCAATGGGGCATTTTCTCTGACTAAACTCGCATTCCTTTCTCGATCGGGCCTTCGGTTAACAACCGTTCTCAACCCATGACACAATTTTCAAGCAGAGTACATATTTTCTACATTCCTTTGAACCCATCAATGAGGTCATCTCAATATGGACCCATATATAGCAGATAGATCCATCCCATAAAATTTATAAAAATCAAATGGACCTTCAAAACCTAAGCGGTGTTCCTGAACTTCGAAGCAGCCATATCCTCACCTGAATGCTGCTGCAGGCATAATTTCCAATTATCCATAATCAACACGCTATGGATACATATTGATCTTAGAAATAGCCTATCCATTCATTGTGTCCGCTTATCAATTGATTAATCTTCTAAGTAACCAATTGTCCAATCATCCACAAATAACCTCATTAGTTAATCTTACTTCCCCAAAGACTCCAAGGTATTCTTAATGGTATCTTACCAAAGCTCCTTCAATTCCATACGAAATCATCAAAAGCTAGTATTGATTCCCATATAGGCTTAAATCACTCATCAAAGGCAATCAGCATCGATCTTTTCTTCTAAATGTATATCCTCAAGACTTACACAACTAAATTCCTTAGCAACCACCAAATGGTTTCAAAGGGGTGGTCTCATTTACTAATTTGACTTAACGCCTATCCCTGATTGGATCAACCATGTCCCAAAAATTCTTAATTCTTAACTTGATTATGAAACACATTATCTTACCAACACAATTCACACCAACATCCACGAATACCTTTTTCAATTTTTACAGGATTCGCATCACCCAAAATTCAAATACCCAATCACTACAAAATCGATCATAAATCGGCATCCTTAAATACACTATACCAAGATGGACTCCAGGTTACATTGACTTCGAGTCACTAATCCTACCTTCTTAATGAGTTACTAACCTGAGAACCTCAACTCAAAACAAATCAAACCTGAACTGTAATCCAAAATTGTAATGACCCAAAATTTTAAAAAGGAAAATTTTAATCATCAAGTCCGGTCAACGCAAGTTGACCGGAAAACAAAATAAGAAAAGTACTTCGGATTGTGATGTAATCAAGTATAGCCTTAAGAACTCCGGATTTCCGGGATAAGAAGAAGTCCGGATTGCATTGGTAAAATTCTAGTCCGGATTTCTAAGAAGTCCGGATTTGGTTGATAAAATGAAGTTCGGATTTCCTTAATAAAATGAAGTCCGGATTTTCCTTGGTAAAAGAACTCCGGATTCCGTAGGAAACAGAAGTCCGGATTTCGTTGGAGAAAAGAAGTTCGGATTTCTGTGAATTAAGAGCTCCGGCTTCTAATACGAAAAACTACTCCGGAATTTTCTTGTTAAAAACAATCCGGATTCCCTGTGAATAAAGAGCTCCGGCATTTGACACTAAAACCTACTCCGGATTTCCCATTAGAAAACAGGTCCGACCTTGGAGTAGATTTTTAAATCAAAAGTTATTTAAGAAAATGAAGGAGCCAGAGTGATGACTCATGACGTTGGGAACACGCGACATAAATGAACTAGCTAATTCCAAAGTCTTGAAAATGCAAAGTCATACATGACTCTCTTTGGAAAGTGTAAAGTCATAAATGATACCTTTGAAAAATAGAAAAATCATAAATGATGGCCACCTAACTTTAGGGCTATAAATAAGGGCTTAAGAGTATCAGGATAAGGCACCACTAGAAACTCTCAATAAAGAAGAAGACAGAAAGCTAAGGAAAAAGTAGAAAAGAATTCAGGCAAGATACTCACCCCTATTTCTAAAACTCATGTTTATTTATGTTGCTATGAAAGTATATAATATTCTGTATGAAGTATGCCTTCGCTGTTTTATGATTCTGAAATGCATGTTTAAAGGAAATTCTGTTATGCATGATGATTTTGATTTAATTGTCAATTATTATGAATTGTGATAATAGCATATCTACGGAAAAGAATTTAGGCCTTAAGATGGAACAAGAACTCCTGCTATTGATATCTAATTTCTGTTAAAAATATCTCTGAATTTAAAAGACTTTTGGCATGTTGACAGAAAATAATTTAGAACGTCGGCATTTTAGGAAATTAAGTACTCCGTCCAGTTGAACAAAAAACTCCGAACTCCGGCCTTTTTATGAACAATGTGCTCCGTCCTCTTTTGAAAAGTACTCCGGTTTTGAAGAAAATGAACTCCGGCCCTTACGTCTTTAAGAAGCACTCCGTCTTTAAAAAAGCACTCCGGATTTAGCACTCCGGATTTTAAAGAAAAGACACTCCGGTTTTAGCACTCTGGATTTTAATAAAAAGACACTTCGGTTTTAGCACTCCGAATTTTAATGAAAAGACACTCCGGTTTTTAGCACTCCCAATTTTAAAGAAAAGACACTCCGGTTTTGGCACTCCAGATTTTAAGAAAAGTCACTCCGGATTTTAGAGGTTCGGAAATTGAAAGAAAATGAACTCCGGATTTTTGAACAGAAAAAGCACTCCGGATTTTAAAAAGAAAAGTACTCCAAAAACACTCCGGATTGTTGAACAGAAAAGCACTCTGGACTTTTGATAAAAAAACACTCTGTCCGGTTATGAAAAAGAACTCCGGCCTTGTGTTTGAAAAAGAACTCCGGCCAATTATAAAAAAAGAAAACTTAGGCTTTTTCTCCAACTTTTACTCCGGCTTTTGATAATAACTCATGATACAAGAACTTCGGCATTTAACAAAGGAACTTCAGCTTTTGAAATAAACTCCGGCTTTTGAACTCCAGATTTTAGAGCTTCGGATTTTATAAGAAAGTGAACTCCTGATTTATGAACTTGGATTTTGAAAGAAAAGCACTCCAAATTTTGGAAAAGAAAAGCACTCTGTCCATTTTAAAAAGAAGACACTCCATCCCTTTTAAGAAAAAGAACTTCGGACTTTGTTAAAAATGTACTCCGTCCTTTATGAATAAAGAA